>CAWUFW010008415.1:0-600000 GCA_963921515.1 Calotriton arnoldi | reverse complement strand
TTCCTAATTTCCTCATTTACTACAGTCTCCTCAGTAGGAAATGCTTTCAGTTTTTTACTTTGATTCCATCAAGAAGGCATTCAGATGTGTCACACATTTGCCATAAATTCAGAATGTTAGCACTCTAGTTGTTCATTAGATCACTGTAGTAAAGCTACTGCTCACCAAGGAGTTAACTGGAAGTCTACTGCTGGTATTGAAAGTGATTGTTTCAGTCTGCATGTCAGAATTTTCTAATGAAATAGAAGAGGATTTGAGATCTCACTTAAAACATGCCCTAAATTTTCTTTTTGCAGCACTAACCATAATTTCTATGGCAAAATGAACCCCTCATTTTGTTCCTTTTAAATTAAATGTTTTAAGTGTTACCAGTTTATTCCAATCAAGATGGCTTTATGTGTGCCATACTTTTGTCATAAGTAAGGCTGTTAGCACTCTAGTTGTTCTTTAGAACACTCTGGGAAGCTGCAGTAGAACACAAAGGCATCAACTGACAGGCTGCTCCTGTTGAAATATAACAGGAAGATATTTGAGATCTCACTTAAAACATGTCCTAATTTTTCTTTCTACAGCACTAACCATAATTTCTATGGCAAAATGAACCCCCTCATTTTGTTCCTTTTTAAATTAAATGTTTTAAGTGTTACCAGTTTATTCCAATCAAGATGGCTTCAGGTGTGCCATACTTTTGTCATAAGTAAGGCTGTTAGCACTCTAGTTGTTCTTTAGAACACTCTGGGAAGCTGCAGTAGAACACAAAGGAATCAACTGACAGTCTCTGCCATTGTTGGATGTACATGTTTTACTGAGAATGTCAGACTTCATTCTCACATGACTGAGAAAGATAATGTGAATTTACAGAAAATATGCTCTCATTTTAGCTTCTGGAGCACCTTCCAAAACTGTATGGGACAAGCATGTGAAAATAGTTTTCTCTCAAACATGATTCATGATATCCCAGCAGAAGGTTTTTCTACAGGGTAAAATCACCTTAGAACACACCACAATTCCTGAAATTAGTATGGTACCATCAACAAATGAATTCTAATGTAACTAAAGTCTGTTATCACCCTTTATAGTTCTCCTTTTGGTAACCCTCAAAATCTTCGATTCACTACAATGCATTTCAATGGGGTACTATCATTTATATTGGTCCCAAGATGGCTGCCAGCAATTCCAGGATGAAGTGCTGACAGCCAATCAGATCTCACGATGACATGTGTGGTTAGGCTCCGCCCAGATATATATGTGTTTTTACTTTTGATTTTCTCAGCAACTACTGAACGGATTTACACCATTTAACAAAAGGGTTCTTTCTGAACCAAGAACTACCTCTTTGCCAAATTTGGTGTAATTCCGTTCAGCAGTTCGGGCTGTAGCCTTGCATAAAGTTTCCTATGGAAAATTGATTTTTGACTCTTATTTTTTTAATTTCTCACGAACTACTGAACGGATTTACACCATTTAACAAAAGGGTTCTTTCTGAACCAAGAACTACCTCTTTGCCAAATTTTGTGTAATTCCGTTCAGCAGTTCGGGCTGTAGCCGTGGCTAACGTTTCCTATGGGAAAATGAATGGGGAAAACACGCTTTGGGACCCCCTTTTTCTCGGCCCCCGCTTGACGAATCACCCCGAAACTTTCAGGGTAGGAGCGGACCGGAGCGGGCCATAAAGTTTGAAAATTTCGCAAGATTCGTCGACCGACGCAAGAGTTATTTCAAATAGAATGTTGCAGATTTCCTATGGAAAATAGGTCCTAACTATAACTATCTACTGGCGACCGCCAGTAGATAATGTATATATATATATATATATATATATATATATATATATATATATATATATATATATCCTTTCACCTTTCTCCCACTGATTCCTTGACGTGGTTGTAACCAAAAATAATTTTATTCGTTGGCCAACCAGCCACGGATAAAAAAATGAGTGAGTGATGTTTAAGCCGAATAGAGTTAATCAGCTATACCTCACTATGTGTGGTCGACATGTTTCTGCCACTGTCTTGCCATTAGCTGGGCATTCTTCAGGACCAAAAGTGTAGACCCCGGCGGTATGAGCGCGCTAAGGCTCACCCTGACCTGGAGGTCAAGTATGTAAAAAACAGAAAGAAGGAATTTAACCTGCTGTTACCGTGGGAAAGATGGAACCCAACGTGTATCTAAAATGGGAAGAAAAAGACACAAACAAACACACACAAAGAAATAATTGGTAGTAATATGGCCATGTGTTCGTTTGTTCAATCCCAACAAACAAAGGTGCTCTTCTCGGAGTGCACTGTAACTTTACAATTTTAAAGTTTACTGTGCTTAATAGTGAAAAAAGAGAAAAGGGCAAGAAGTGCACATATCTCTCACATTACCATAGTGACTGAATCCACTCGTAATGTGAAGGTACCTTTTTATTTCAAAGCGGTATGTAGCGATATGTCACCTGTACGCCTACTAGGGCGTTTAGCGGTATCGGTACGTCATTGTGAACAAAACGCTATCAGGTATTCTGTGAAGCGCTCGGGTGCTGTTTTGCTAGTGGGATGCACCACACAATTGAGAAAATTAAATCCTTACGTGAGGAGTGAAAAATAATCACACCATGGGTCTCAGGAGGGGGGGTGGTGGCTAGTAGGCACACCCTAAAGAAAGGAGGATAGACATACTGACGTTAGGTTCTGAACCCCGGATAGTCGGCAAGGTACTTATCTGTGGATGGTGATGGTTGCCATTTCCCTCTTACTCACACCAGCAAAGCCAGGCACCCACTTCGGACCTGGGTAAACCCTCGAAGCACCGGACCCCGTCGATGGGTGGACCGGTGCGGATTCAATATTATAAAGCACTTTCGAAACCCGTCTGCGCCGCCCATCTACGTACGTGCGTGAACGTAGGGAGAAGCGGCCAATCCGGGTACGGGACGCGTAGTCACGTTACCGCTAGCATCGCGGTGTAGCTAGACCGCTAACTATGGTCATTCTTGGTGAAAAGTTGAAAAACTTTATCAGTAAGCGTGCAAGGCAATATGGCTTAGCCCGAAATTGCTTGTCCCTGCATTCCAACATACAGAGAAGATATGCTGGGATCAGGAGAAAATACCAAATAAATGGTGGGGTTATTTACATGCTGAAGACAAAAAATGTGGAATGGCATATCTACTGCTGATATTGTTATTCGTACAGCATACTTGGTCAGAACCAATAGCCATGAAACAGATGCAACAAAATCACATGAATCAAAATCAAGTGATCTAAATATTCGGCTGAACCCACTAATCAAGGGGCTAAATACTAAAGAGCAATAAAACAGGGTGGTCCTATATACACAGTGAGAGGGGAGGGGGTTATCAAAATGGGGTTGGACATAGAATGTGGATAATGCGTGGGGAGCTAGGAACGTAAAGCAGTACCCCAAGGTATATTGTCGTTTAACCCTTGTTTATGAGTGCCCAGCCGGTACACCCATCTCTGTTCTTTTTCAAAAAGGGAGTCCTGTATGTTTCTACCTGTATTTACTTGTTCAATGACAGTCCACTTCATATCGTTTGTGGTGTGGTTATGTAGTAGGTAGTGCTCACTCAGTTTGGTTGTTATTTTCTTGCAACTGATATTACTCCTGTGTTCCACAATCCGTTGCTTAACTTTTCGTGTCGTCATACCAACATAACGTAACCCACAGGGGCAGGTGATCAAATATACCACATTTAACGAGTTGCAGTTTGTGTGGGCTCGTTGTGTCCATGTTTTACCTGGTTCTAAGTTGAGTGTCTTGGTGTGTGTGGTTAAATGACAAACACTACAATTAGTACAGGGATAATGTCCCACTACTTTGGGTAGGCCCCATGCTTCTGTTATGGACATGGTGTCAGTTGGTACTTGATTTCTTGGTCGTGTGTGTACCAATGAGTCTTTAAGGCTTCTTCCTTTTCTAAATGAAAAAAGGGGTTTCTCCCATTTCCTGTTACTGCTAGTAATAATCCTCCAATGTTTATTAATAGCCTTCTTCACTGTCGTGGATGCTGTGCTATAGGTGGTTACACAGGTTAAGGGAATATCCTTAGTCTCTCTATGGGTCTCTTCTAAGAGTGCCTCCATAGGTTGGTTGCGGGCTCTTTTATAGCTCTTATTTAATATATTCTCTGGGTAGCCTCGGTTTTTCAGTCTGTCAGTGAGATCAGCTGACTGTTTTCGGAAATCCGGTAGTTCACTGCAATTTCTTCTTAAGCGAAGATATTGGCCGTATGGCAGGTTTTCCCTGAGGGGCCTTGGATGGAAACTGGAGAATTCCAGTAGATTATTCTTCGCAGTGGGCTTATAGTGTGTTTTAGTCATTAAGCCACCTTCTGCCTTTTGGTGATGACCACATCCAGGAACACCACTTCTTGGTTGTCATAGGTGTGGGTAAACTTGAGGTGCCGGTCAAGGGTGTTAATCCAAGTTAGGAACTCAATGAGGGTGTTGACCGGACCATTCCATATCATGAGGACGTCGTCAATATATCTCATCCAAAAAGCAATGGAAGAGGCATAAGGATTATCTGCAGGTAAGATGAATCTGCTCTCAAAGTCGTAGACATATTATCCTGCTACACTGGGGGCAAAAGTACTGCCCATCAAGTTCCGGTGGACTGAAGGAACAGGTTGCCTTTGTATTCGAAAAATTTCGTTTGAGCGCTAAAGAGGCACACTCCAGAATAAACTCTTTTGGAGTTTGGTATTCCCACATTGTCGCATCCAAAGCCTCTCCTAAAACCCTAATGGTGTCATCCTGAGGATGCTAGTGTAAAGACTCTCTATGTCGAGGGTCACTAGGATGGTTGTGGCATAATTACTGGACACTTCCTTCAGAAGGTGTAGGAGGCTTTTGGTATCTTTCAGGTAGGTGGGCGTCTGTTGTATCAACGGTTTGAGGAAAAAGTCACAAAATCATGACAATGGCTCAAGTAAAGAGCCAATCCCTGACACGATGGGGCGTCCGGGTGGAGGCAGCCTGTTTTTGTGTGTTTTTGGCAATGTGTAGAAGTAGGGTATTACGCTGTCTCCTTCTGTGAGGAAGGCAGCTTCATGTTTAGTAATGTGGCCGAGCTCTTCCGCCTCTTTGACCAAGTTAGTGATCAGTGTCTTCAATTCGGCGGTAGGGTCCGTCCTAAGGGGGGTGTAGTTCTTCGTGTCGCTCAAGAGGCATAAACACTCCCGCTCATAGTCCACTGTGTTCTGAATTACTACCCCACCACCCTTGTCCGCTGGTTTGATGGTGAGACAAGAAAATAACACCCAAACTGAGTGAGCACTACCTACTACATAACCACACCACAAACGATATGAAGTGGACTGTCATTGAACAAGTAAATACAGGTAGAAACATACAGGACTCCCTTTTTGAAAAAGAACAGAGATGGGTGTACCGGCTGGGCACTCATAAACAAGGGTTAAACGACAATATACCTTGGGGTACTGCTTTACGTTCCTAGCTCCCCACGCATTATCCACATTCTATGTCCAACCCCATTTTGATAACCCCCTCCTCTCACTGTGTATATAGGACCACCCTGTTTTATTGCTCTTTAGTATTTAGCCCCTTGATTAGTGGGTTCAGCCGAATATTTAGATCACTTGATTTTGATTCATGTGATTTTGTTGCATCTGTTTCATGGCTATTGGTTCTGACCAAGTATGCTGTACGAATGACAATATCAGCAGTAGATATGCCATTCCACATTTTTTGTCTTCAGCATGTAAATAACCCCACCGTTTATTTGGTATTTTCTCCTGATCCCAGCATATCTTCTCTGTATGTTGGAATGCAGGGACAAGCAATTTCGGGCTAAGCCATATGGCCTTGCACGCTTACTGATAAAGTTTTTCAACTTTTCACCAAGAATGACCATAGTTAGCGGTCTAGCTACACCGCGATGCTAGCGCTAACATGACTAGGCATCCCGTACCCGGATTGGCCGCTTCTCCCTACGTTCATGCACGTACGTAGATGGGCGGCGCAGACGGGTTTCGAAAGTGCTTTATAATATTGAATCCACACCGGTCCACCCATCGACGGGGTCCGGTGCTTCGAGGGTTTACCCAGGTCCGAAGTGGGTGCCTGGCTTTTCTGGCGTGAGTAAGAGGGAAATGGCAACCATCACCATCCACAGATAAGTACCTTGCCGACTATCCGGGGTTCAGAACCTAACGTCAGTATGTCTATCCTCCTTTCTTTAGGGTGTGCCTACTAGCCACCACCCCCTGAGACCCATGGTGTGATTATTTTTCACTCCTCACGTAAGGATTTAATTTTCTCAATTGTGTGGTGCATCCCACTAGCAAAACAGCACCCGAGCGCTTCACAGAATACCTGATACCGTTTTGTTCACAATGACGCACCAATACCGCTAAACGCCCTAGTAGGCGTACAGGTGACATATCGCTACATACCGCTTTGAAATAAAAAGGTACCTTCACATTACGAGTGGATTCAGTCACTATGGTAATGTGAGAGATATGTGCACTTCTTTCCCTTTTTCTCTTTTTTCACTATTAAGCACAGTAAACTTTAAAATTGTAAAGTTACAGTGCACTCCGAGAAGAACACCTTTGTTTGATGGGATTGAACAAACGAACACATGGCCATATTACTACCAATTATTTCTTTGTGTGTGTTTGTTTGTGTCTTTTCTTCCCATTTTAGATACACGTTGGGTTCCATCTTTCCCACGGTAACAGCAGGTTAAATTCCTTCTTTCTGTTTTTACATACTTGACCTCCAGGTCAGGGTGAGCCTTAGCGCGCTCATACCGCCGGGGTCTACACTTTTGGTCCTGAAGAATGCCCAGCTAATGGCAAGACAGTGGCAGAAACATGTCGACCACACTTAGTGAGGTATAGCTTATTACTCTATTCGGCTTAAACATCACTCACTCATTTTTTATCCTTGGCTGGTTGGCCAACGAATAAAATAATTTTTGGTTACAACCACGTCCTTTTTAAACTCACATCACAATCACTTGCACTTGTCACCCAGACATAAAAACATTTTTTGAACCAGCTCCGCAGTAATTCTGGCGTTGCAGCACACCGGGGAGGTATTCGACCTCCCTGGTGGGGCCCTATGATGAAGCATGTCACCAACCAGGTTGGTGAGTGAGGGCTTTTTAAAGAATCATATCTGATTCTTTTCCCCAGCTCTTCTTGAAAGTGGATACACTCTTTTGTTGTTGTGCATATTGATCTGGGGGATCAAGAGTGTCCCTTATACTCCCTCACTCTCTTGTTGTTTTTTGTTATATATATATATATATACAGAAGAAATTGTTAGAGGAAATTAAAATCATTGAAGGAGAAATAGCCTTGGAGAAGGATACCAAACTAAAGGATGAACTACAACAACGGATGAAGAAACGCCTAACAGATTATGAGAGTGTAATTAAGCATCGCAAGCAAACAAAATACCTCCGGGATGAGGAGGACTATGAGTCTGGGAAAATCTTGACCTTTGCTAAAAAGTTTGAAGGTCCGAGGAAGCAATTGATGCAACAGAGAACACAGGAGGTTTCGTCCAGAGATACATCAGAATCTGAGGTGGAAATATCTGAAGGGGAGCAACCGGCAAGAATAGTTAGGGAAGCAATTCCTACTTTTTTCAAGAATACCAGCTAATCAGGAAGTAAAACAACGACCGGCAGCAAGAACCCATCCACCTCAGAGAGGAAAAGGAAACGGAGGACAAGAAGGGGCAGGAAAGGAAAAAGCAACAACACCAGAACAGATGATGACACGGAGCAAACGAGGGTGGAAGAGAAAGTGATTAGAAAACAAACAATCGTGAATTTATCAAAGAGACTTTTAACAACAGAAGAGGAAAGAGTACTTGAACTAGGTCTCACTTTCTGTCCCACTGCACAATTTGAATATGCAAACGTGCGTATAGACCTATACAAATATATAAGAAAACTGAAATTGATGAAATTGCACCTCCTGCACCCCACAAAATCTAAACCCCCAACGGAACCTGTTCAGATGGAGGAGGAGATTATCACTGGAGCGGACATTGAGATTGTGCAATTGCTACGAGAACTAGAATCTGAGGGGAGTAATATGAGTCAAACTGACACAATGAGAATTTTAGAGGAAGCTGGAATAACACAAGTAGGAGCTACCAGCAACATCAAAATCAAGTCACATGTAATTCCCCAAACTGCACATGATGCAATTGACACTTTCCACGACTTAGTTATTGGTGACCTTAAAGAATTACAATCAAGAGGCCCTGATCTAAGGAAAGAAAATATTTCAAGGAACCAATGGAAAATAATCATGGACCTGAAAAATGATGAAAATCTAACCATAAAGCACTCGGACAAAGGAGGGAACGTCGTATTGATGGATAGAAAACAATATCAAAAGGAAGCGTGGAGGCAAATGTTGAACAAAGATTGCTATAAAACTGTCACTCGAGCTACGTATGAGAAAAGTATTACTGAGTTCCATGAAATCCTGATAAAGTGGAGGGACAAAGGGATATTGGGAGATGTGGGCTTCAGGTTCATTTATTGTGAAACACCAGAGATTCCAACATTCTATCATCTGCCGAAAGTACATAAATGTAATAAAAATCCACCGGGCAGACCGATAGTGTCCTCCCTCAACAGTCTATTAGAGAACGTCTCAGTATATATAGATTGTTTTCTTAATCCACTTGTCAAAGACTTAAGCTCCTATATTAAAGACACGAAGGACTTTTACGTACTATTTCTGGTATCCAATGGGAGTCGGATATGTTGCTCATCACTTTAGACGTAACAAGTCTGTATACGAGCATAGAACATGACAAGGGGTTGAGGGTGATGGAGTTCTTCTTAAAAACACGGAATGCAAAATTTTACGAACATAACCTGATGCTTGTAGAGTTAACATCTTTCTGTCTGAAAAATAAAATGTTTCTTTTTTCAGGTGAATTGTACCATCAAGAGCAGGGAACTGCTATGGGCACGTGCTTCGCCCCCAGCTACGCGAATTTATTCGTGGGCTGGTGGGAGAAGCACGTGGCCTGGGCAGGGAACAATGAGAAGTGGTTGGAAAACATTGTGTTGTGGACCCGCTACATAGATGACCTCTTCATCATTTGGAAGGGGACACGAGTGGAGGCAGGAATCTATGTGGCGGCTCTCAATGACAATACATGTAATCTAACATTTACAGAATGTATCAGTGACATACAAGTACCCTATCTAGACTTGTTAGTTTATATAGAAGATAACAACATACAGACCACACTTTATCGGAAGCCGACAGCTGGAAACAGCACGTTGCATGCTGAGAGTTTTCATCCCGACAGTGTGATCAAGGGGGTTCCTTATGGAGAACTTGTAAGAATAAAAAGGAATTGCACAACAGATAAAGAATTCCAAAAATCCAAGGCTGAAACATTTAACAGACTCAGGGAGAGAGGGTATAAAGAAAGAGTGTTGAAAGGAGCAGAGAGAAAAGCTGAACATTTAGAAAGAAAGAACCTGATATTAGGAGCGAGAGAAACCTCAGGAAAGGGGCAGGAGAAAAAATGTGATATAAGGATGATAACGGAATACTCAGCCCAATCATCAGAAGTTTTCCAAATTTTTCGGAAAAATTGGAAGGTTCTCAAATCCGATATCATTGTAGGGCCACACATACCAAAGAACCCCCTGATAACCTACAGGAGAGGTTCAGCTCTGAAAGACCAATTAGTAAGGAGCCATTTTCCCAGGAACCCAATAAGGAAGGACACGGTAACAGGATTTTACCCTTGCATGAATTGTAAGGCGTGTAAAAACTGTAAAAAGGTCAAGGAATTTACCATCCCAGGCAGAAAAACAAAGAAGAAAATTAACAAACTTATGACTTGCAATACAGATTTTGCTGTATATTGTCTGACCTGTCCATGTGAGCTTAACTATGTGGGGAGTACCATCCATCCAACGAAAAAGCGAGTTCTTGAGCACATGCGTGCTATAAAGAACCGAGATACTGTGTATCCAGTGGCACGCCACTTTCAGGAGCATCACAAGTCTAACCAGAACCTCTTAAAGTTTTTCTGTGTCGATTACATCCCAAAAGATGAGAGGAGAGGGGACAGAGTAAGGAAACTGAGGACGTTAGAATCAAAATATATAATTGAGATGCAAACTAAAAGTCCGTCAGGCATGAATAACGAGGAAGAGTTATGGATACATATTCCATGAGAATAAGATATGGGATTTGTTGTAAATACTGATAAGGTTACTGAGCAAAGGATGATATATTATTTGCACTGTGGCACACTTGTACATAGGGAAGGAATGGCACTATTTATTTTCAATGACAGGGGCATATTTGTGGATACGACCTATTTGTAGAATCTTTACACAATTCACAGTACACTGAGATGTTGATGGGTGGTGATTGGAAGGTATTTTTGATTGTAGGACAAGAAAATAGCCCATTAAGGGCATGATAATCAAATTAGTAATACTTCGGTCTATACAATTGTTGATAAAGAATATATGACCACCTAACATCAATTGCCCATTCAGGGCGATATTTTCTTATTTGTGTACATATACAAAATGATTAATCAGTTGTACAGTATGTAAATAGTTGTATATAGTTTGTATAGAGGAAATGTCCACAATAGACTGACAAGTAGAGTATAGCAGGCAATATGTATGCATTAATGAATTGCATAATCTGTAAAACATTACAAGATGGCTGCCGCTAAAACCTATGCCCTGCTATGGAGTATAGCTAACCCTTCCTTGATTTCTATAATGAAAATGAACTACTGCTTCTTTCTATTTCTATGAACTTTAATTTAAAAATGAATGCAATTGTTGACCCTACCGACATTGACGAAGGCGTGTAGGCGAAACGCGTCTGTCGGATGTTTTTTTGTTGTGGCTAAATAAATTGAAGAAATACAATCCCCTAGTGTGCGCCTCATTACGGCCCGTGGAGAAGGGTTATCGAAGAGGAATATATATATATATATATATATGTATATATATATATATTGTTTTCCAATCACCCTAAAGCTTGGGAAGGCACTCGGTGGGACACCTGCCATCTGGCTTCATCCTCCACTCTCCTCGTCGTACCGACAAATATTCCCAGCGCCTTACGCATTTCAATGCAACAGCATCTTAGTCATAGGCTTGCTTTTGGAAGGTTACAGGAAGTGCTCTTTCTTTTATTTTCATTGTTCACATGATTACACGCCCATAGTGGGCTTGGCAAAGTGTCTTACTTGTTCTGTGCATGATGGGATATGTAGTCCCTTGTGAGCATACATTGTTCCCTTGGTAGGGTCCTGTGACATTTCTTTCATTACCAGCTTGTAGACCTTAGTAGGCTTCGGTACGGCGTGAAGAGTTCAATTTTTCAGGTGTCCAGCGCTTTTTTCGTCAGGAATGGTTCCTTACACAGCCCCTCTAATTGTGAAGAGGTGGTGCTCCTCCCCTACGACGGGGGCCGCCGCAAATATTTTGTTTTCCAATCGCCCTAAAGCTTGGGAAGGCACTCTGCGGGACACCTGCCATCTGGCTTCATCCTCCACTCTCCTCGTCGTACCGACAAATATTCCTCAGCGCCTTACGCGTTTCAATGCAACAGCATCTTAGTCATAGGCTTGCTTTTGGAAGGTTACAGGAAGTGCTCTTTCTTTTATTTTCATTGTTCACATGATTACACGCCCATAGTGCGCTTGGCAAAGTGTCTTACTTGTGCTGTGCATGATGGGATATGTAGTCCCTTGTGAGCATACATTGTTCCCTTGGTAGGGTCCTGTGACATTTCTTTCATTACCAGCTTGTAGACCTTAGTAGGCTTCGGTACGGCATGAAGAGTTCAATTTTTCAGGTATCCAGCACTTTTTTCGTCAGGAATGGTTCCTTACACAGCCCCTCTAATTGTGAAGAGGTGGTGCTCCTCCCCTACGACGGGGGCCGCCGCGAATATTTAGTTTTCCAATTGCCCTAAAGCTTGGGAAGGCACTCGGCGGGACACCTGCCATCTGGCTTAATCCTCCACTCTCCTCGTCGTACCGACAAATATTCGTCAGCGCCTTACGCGTTTCAATGCGTATATATATATATATATATATACACTCAAATCCCGTTCCGTAGACCGTTACATCAAACCCAGGACCCAGACTCCAAATATTTTGTGGATTTACATGGTCTTGTAACTATGTTGTGAAAGGGGCGTTCCATGGGTGTTGCTGAGGGTGTTCCCATGCAACACCCATGGAATCTGAAGCATTCACAGATTTACGAGGAATCATAACCCAGGGAATGCGTCAGAATCCTATGCCTTCCCAGGGGAGGCGTAGGAGTGGTGCAACAAGGAGAAATACTTTTATTTCTCCTCGTTTTTTCCTCTTTCTATGCAGAAAATGCCAACAATTAATGTTTTGTGCAGGAAGGTGTCCCTTCCTGCACAAAAACTATCATCCCTGCAACGCAGACACCCTTGCAACATGATGCAAGGGTGTCTGCGTTGGCGCACGGCTGTGGTTTGTGCACCGGTGCAGGGGAGAAGGATAGGAATGCGATGTATCTTGCAGGTACGTCGCATTCCTGTCCTTTACTTTTGACGCACAGCAGCGCAGCAGGAAGGTCTGCTGCACTGCCGTGCATCAAAAGTTTGTAAATGAGGCCCTGCTTTATTTAAAAAGCAGTCACAGACATGGTGGTCTGCTGACCCCAGCAGGCCACTATCCCTGTGAGTACTAGCCATTCCCAATACGACTCAAATTGCGACTTGCCTCATGAATATTAATGCGGCAGGTCCCTTGTAACCTATTGGGAATCACAAACAGTGTAAAATGCACTGTTGTACATAGCTGTTTGCGATTTCCTAATAGCGAATCACAAAAATTAGCTATTAGGATAACGCAAACGGAAGTCTATGTGCATCTGGCCCTGTGTCCCTTTCTATCTCGGCACGGATGTCACTGTGAGATTCCTATGCTCAAAAACTTTGACAGAAAAGCAGACATTAGAGTTGAGTAAATTCAGAGTGTCGCTGGTGTAGGGTACTCTATACAGGAGCTGCTCTCTACCTAATCTTGGGAACTACCCAGAGTCTTCTGCTGCTTTTTTGTGTATATATATATATATATATGTTTCTCTGCCGAATAAATAACTTTCAAGCATTCTCGACCGGTGTGGCTCCGTCCTTACCAGTTCTGTTGGAGAGGATCTTTTGCAATATATATATATATAAATTCACTGAAAAAACCATAGGTTTCAGACACGTTATAGTTAGAAATTAGCATTTAAAAAACCTTTGAAATTCACTGAAAAAACCATAGGTTTCAGACACGTTATAGTTAGAAATTTGCATTTAAAAAACCTTACAAATTCACTGAAAAAACCATAGGTTTTAGGGACAGTTATAGTTAGTTGGACATTGCACTCGTACAAAACCCGTGAAATTCCCCCGTTATAGTTAGTTCAGCTAACTATAACTCGCACCCCCGCAATGCACTGCTGATGACGTCACATATTACATCACTCATGACATGGTCAGTGACATCACTGATGACATCTCAAATGACATCACAGATGACATCACTGATGACATCATCCAGTGACTGTGTGTTTCTGTAAAGTTTAAATATTTTTAATATATATAGGGAAAGGCGCATTGAAGAATGAGTGGGTGTATAAGTGTCTGTATGGATGATTTAGTAGGTGCATGACTAACTCTATAAGTGAGTGATTAAACGTATCTTACTGAATGCATGGGTTAGTGACTAAACTGGGTGAATGTCTGTATCCGTCTGTCTGTTGCTGTGTAAGTGGCTGCATGGGTTTGTGAATAGCTACATGAGTGTCTATATGAGTTATTGATTGGTTGTCTGAGTATCTGTATGGGTGCCCGAGTGTTTGTGTGGGTGGGGTGGGTGCGACTCTGTGCATAGATGTGTGAGTGGGTGATTCACTGGGTGGATGGTTTCAAGAGTGCATCTGTGATAGACTGTATGGGTGGGTAAGTGTGTGTAAGAGTGTATTAGTGAGTGAATGTATGTCCCAGTGGTACATGTGTGAGTAACTACATATGTGAAAGGCAGTATATATGTGTGTTGGAGTATATAAATAGCTATAAGCGAGAGTGTGTGATTGTGAGAGTGACTGTATGGATGAGTGTGTGCTTGCATCAGTGATTGTATAAGAGCGTAAGAATGTGCTAGTATTTGTATGAGTAAGTGAGCTGGTGTGTGTATAACTGTATAGGTGAGTAAATGGCAGTGTGTTTAATTATTTGCATGACTGACTAGGTGTGTGAGTACCTCTATGGATGAGTGGCGGTGTTTGAGTGTCTATATAGGAGTATGAGTGCATATGATAGTCATGTACTGAGTGACCGTAAGTATGAGTCACTGTACAGGTGAGTGAGTGGATGTGTGTGTAGACCTAAGAATCAATGAGTGGGTATGTAGTTATTGGTGTTGGAGTGTCTATGGTTTTGCGAATGGCAGTCTGTAATTTAGAGTGGGTGTATCAAAGGTTATATTAGGGTGTGAGGAGGTGCATCAGATTATCAGGTGGATGATGTCATCAGTGATGTCATTTGAGATGTCATCAGTGATGTCATCAGTGATGTCACTGACCATGTCATGAGTGATGTAATATGTGACGTCATCAGCAGTGCATTGCGGGGCGCGAGTTATAGTTAGCTGAACTAACTATAACGGGGAATTTCACGGGTTTTGTACGAGTGCAATGTCCAACTAACTATAACTGTCCCTAAAACCTATGGTTTTTTCAGTGAATTTGTAAGGTTTTTAAATGCAAATTTCTAACTATAACGTGTCTGAAACCTATGGTTTTTCAGTGAATTTCAAAGGTTTTTAAATGCTAATTTCTAACTATAACGTGTCTGAAACCCATGGTTTTTTCAGTGAATTTCAAATGTTTTTAAATGCTAATTTCTAACTATAACGTGCCTGAAACCTATGGTTTTTCAGTGAATTTCAAAGGTTTTTAAATGCTAATTCCTAACTATAACATGTCTGAAACCTATGGTTTTTTTCAGTGAATTTCAAAGGTTTTGTAAATGACAATTTTTAAATGTATTAATTGTTATATTTATTTTTTGATACTGATTTACTACATTTTTTTAAACTATTTATTTTTAGATATTTTGTATCAAAGGTTATATTAGGGTGTGAGGAGGTGCATCAGATTATCAGGTGGATGATGTCATCAGTGATGTCATCAGTGATGTCACTGACCATGTCATGAGTGATGTAATATGTGACGTCATCAGCAGTGCATTGCCAGGGCGCGAGTTATAGTTAGCTGAACTAACTATAACGGGGAATTTCACGGGTTTTGTACGAGTGCAATGTCCAACTAACTATAACTGTCCCTAAAACCTATGGTTTTTTCAGTGAATTTGTAAGGTTTTTTAAATGCAAATTTCTAACTATAACGTGTCTGAAACCTATGGTTTTTTCAGTGAATTTCAAAGGTTTTTTAAATGCTAATTTCTAACTATAACGTGTCTGAAACCTATGGTTTTTTCAGTGAATTTCAAAGGTTTTTAAATGCTAATTTCTAACTATAACGTGTCTGAAACCCATGGTTTTTTCAGTGAATTTCAAATGTTTTTTAAATGCTAATTTCTAACTATAACGTGCCTGAAACCTATGGTTTTTTCAGTGAATTTCAAAGGTTTTTAAATGCTAATTCCTAACTATAACATGTCTGAAACCTATGGTTTTTTTCAGTGAATTTCAAAGGTTTTGTAAATGACAATTTTTAAATGTATTAATTGTTATATTTATTTTTTTGATACTGATTTACTACATTTTTTAAACTATTTATTTTTAGATATTTTATTTTTAAATTACATTGTAATTACATTATACATTACATTACAAAATATACTTTCTCAGAATGAATTACTTTAGTTTAAATACTTTGCAACTGGCAATAGACTTTTAAGTACAGTAGTTACAGTTGTTGCAATGGGCAACAACACAATTTCAAACACAATGCAACATTGAGCTCAATGTGAATTTCTAGTTAAATGCAATTAGTTACTTTATGGATTACTTTTCTAACCACAGGACTGGATCCTAGATTCAGTCCTGGGACATCTCCTGTAAACAGTTGAGTAAAAGCGTTTTGGTTACAGTAGTGATTTTTAAGGAATATTATTGTATTTTAAAAGTTGACACAGAAACTTTTTCACATAGAATCACCAATGTTATCCTATGGGAGGAAATTCACTTAGCAGGTAAGTAGTGTTATCGTTACTTTTTCTTACTCAGTGGTGGATCCTGGATCCAGCACTGGTGCATCTCCTGTAAACAGTTGAAAGAATGCGTTTAAGTCATACAGGCGATTTTTAAGGAATATTTGTAGTTTGTGAAAAACGGCACTTTGAAACTTTTCTGCGGAAAACCAGACAATGGATTCCAATGGAAGGAAATACAAGTTACTGGTAAGTACGGTTAGAATTACTTTTCAGGATCTGAACTGGGCTGAAAGATGCAGCACTGGGTTCTCTCCTGATAACAGGAGAGTAAATCGGAATTCGTAGTTCGGCTGATTTTAGAGGAATATTATAAAGTTCCAAAACTCCACACACAGAAGAATTTCCAAGTGAAACCAGTCAATGTTAGCCTATGGAAGGAAATTCAAGTTACTGGTAAGTACGGTTAGAATTACTTTTCAGGATCTGTACTGGGCTGAAAGATGCATCACTGAGGTCTCTCCTGATAACAGGTGAGTAAATTGGAATTCGTAGTTCAGCTGATTTTAGAGGAATATTATAAAGTTCCAAAGCTCAACACTTAGAAGAATTTCCAAGTGAAACCAGTCAATGTTAGCCTATGGAAGGAAATTCAAGTTACTGGTAAGTACGGTTAAAACTACTTATCAGGGTCAGTGCTGGGCTAAAAGATGCAGCACTGGGTTCTCTCCTGATAACAGGTGAGTAAATCGGAATTCGTAGTTCGGCTGATTTTAGAGGAATATTATAAAGTTCCAAAACTCCACACTTAGAAGAATTTCCAAGTGAAACCAGTCAATGTTAGCCTATGGAAGGAAATTCAAGTTACTGGTAAGTACGGTTAGAATTACTTTTCAGGATCAGTACTGGGCTCAAAGATGCAGCACTGAGGTCTCTCCTGATAACAGGTGAGTAAATCGGAATTCGTAGTTCGGCTGATTTTAGAGGAATATTTGCACAATGGTGAAGGAAGGGGTGGGGCCTGAGGTGACATGTCTGCAAACACGCCCTGTGGCGCGTTTTAAGTTGGAGAATTAATTCCTCCTCAATCCCGAGGGTCCCTAGGGGCCAACTAGCCCACCAGATACCTCCAGTATGCGCCAGAGAGCTGCGTTGCAGAGAGGTGTTCAGAGGCCACGCCCCTTTTTGCACCTCTCTGCAACGCAGCTCTGTGGCGCTTACTGGACATACCTGGTGGGCGAGTTGGCCCCCAGGGACCCTCAGGATTGAAGGTGATTTAATTCCCCATCTTAAAACGCGCCTCGGCTGCTGACCCATGTTGCTGGCATGGTAAATACCATGTCGGGTGGCCCCCTCAGCATTACGGGGTGGTGCGCGCTCTGCGGCAGGACGGTCGCGTACTATATTCTGCTCCAAAGATTGTCCCTCAGGTGAGCAGCACTCGGCCAGCAGTTTTTTCATGATAGGCAAGGACGAGGATCCGCTTGTAGGAGCCGCTCCGTATTGGAATTGCCTGACGCGTTTCGAAGCTCCTGATGCTTCTCTTCAGAGGCTTTAACGGAGACGGTGCGTGTAAACGTTAGACCCACTTCGCCATTTTTATATTACACACCCACCAAAGGGAAGCTCATTTGAGACTGTGCATTGTGGGAAATGCAGTCCGGAATGCACACAAATCACGTCCTGGATGGACCCTGTAAGCAGACTCGCCCCTTCTTTTAATCCTATTCTCGGCTGCTGACCCACGTTGCCGGCATGGTAAATACCATGTCGGGTGGCCCCCTCAGCATTACGGGGTGGTGCGCGCTCCGCGGCAGGACGGCCGCGTACTATATTCTGCTCCAAAGATTGTCCCTCAGGTGAGCAGCACTAGGCCAGCAGTTTTTTCATGATAGGCAAGGACGAGGATCCGCTTGTAGGAGACGCTCCGTATTGGAATTGCCTGACGCGTTTCGAAGCTCCTGATGCTTCTCTTCAGAGGCTTTAACGGAGACGGTGCGTGTAAACGTTAGACCCACTTCGCCATTTTTATATTACACACCCATCAATGGGAAGCTCATTTGAGACTGTGCATTGTGGGAAATACGGTCCGGAATGCAAACAAATCACGTCCTGTACGGACCCTGTAAGCAGGCTCGCCCCTTCTTTTAATCCTATTCTCGGCTGCTGACCCACGTTGCTGGCATGGTAAATACCATGTCGGGTGGCCCCCTCAGCATTACGGGGTGGTGCGTGCTCCGCGGCAGGACGGCCGCGTACTATATTCTGCTCCAAAGATTGTCCCTCAGGTGAGCAGCACTCGGCCAGCAGTTTTTTCATGATAGGCAAGGACGAGGATCCGCTTGTAAGAGCCGCTCCGTATTGGAATTGCCTGACGCGTTTCGAAGCTCCTGATGCTTCTCTTCAGAGGCTTTAACGGAGACGGTGCGTGTAAACGTTAGACCCACTTCGCCATTTTTATATTACACACCCACCAATGGGAAGCTCATTTGAGACTGTGCATTGTGGGAAATGCGGTCCGGAATGCACACAAATCACGTCCTGTATGGACCCTGTAAGCGGGCTCGCCCCTTCTTTTAATCCTATTCTCGGCTGCTGACCCACGTTGCCGGCATGGTAAATACCATGTCGGGTGGCCCCCTCAGCATTACGGGGTGGTGCGCGCTCCGCGGCAGGACGGCTGCGTACTATATTCTGCTCCAAAGATTGTCCCTCAGGTGAGCAGCACTCGGCCAGCAGTTTTTTCATGATAGGCAAGGACGAGGATCCGCTTGTATGAGCCGCTCCGTATTGGATTTGCCTGACACGTTTCGAAGCTCCTGATGCTTCTCTTCAGAGGCTTTAACGGAGACGGTGCGTGTAAACGTTAGACCCACTTCGCCATTTTTATATTATACACCCATCAATGGGAAGCTCATTTGAGACTGTGCATTGTGGGAAATGCGGTCCGGAATGCACACAAATCACGTCCTGTATGGACCTTGTAAGCGGGCTCGCCCCTTCTTTTAATCCTATTCTCGGCTGCTGACCCATGTTGCTGGCATGGTAAATAGCAAGCCGGGTGGCCCCCTCAGCATTACGGGGTGGTGCGCGCTCCGTGGCAGAACGGCCGCGTACTATATTCTGCTCCAAAGATTGTCCCTCAGGTGAGCAGCACTCGGCCAGCAGTTTTTTCATGATAGGCAAGGACGAGGATCCGCTTGTAGGAGCCGCTCCGTATTGGAATTGCCTGACGCGTTTAAAGCTTCTGATGCTTCTCTTCAGAGGCTTTAACGGAGACGGTGCGTGTAAACGTTAGACTCACTTCGCCATTTTTATATTACACACCCACCAATGGGAAGCTCATTTGAGACTGTGCATTGTGGGAAATGCAGACCGGAATGCACACAAATCACGTCCTGTATGGACCCTGTAAGCGGGCTCGCCCCTTCTTTTAATCCTATTCTCGGCTGCTGACCCACGTTGCCGGCATGGTAAATACCATGTCGGGTGGCCCCCTCAGCATTACGAGGTGGTGCACGCTCCGCGGCAGTACGGCTGCGTACTATATTTTGCTCCAAAGACTGTCCCTCAGGTGAGCAGCACTCGGCCAGCAGTTTTTTCATGATAGGCAAGGACGAGGATCCAATTGTAGGAGCCGCTCCGTATTGGAATTGCCTGACGCTTTTTGAAGCTCCTGATGCTTCTCTTTAGAGGCTTTAACGGAGGCGGTGCATGTAAACGTTAGACTCACTTCGCCATTTTTATATTACACACCCACCAATGGGAAGCTCATTTGAGACTGTGCATTGTGGGAAATGCGGTCCGGAATGCACACAGATCACGTCCTGTATGGACCCTGTAAGCGGGCTCGCCCCTTCTTTTAATCCTATTCTCGGCTGCTGACCCACGTTGCCGGCATGGTAAATACCATGCCGGGTGGCCCCCTCAGCATTACGGGGTGGTGCGCGCTCCGCGGCAGGACGGCCGCGTACTATATTCTGCTCCAAAGATTGTCCCTCAGGAGAGCAGCACTCGGCCAGCAGTTTTTTCATGATAGGCAAGGACGAGGATCCGCTTGTAGGAGCCGCTCCGTATTGGAACTGCCTGACGCGTTTAAAGCTCCTGATGCTTCTCTTCAGAGGCTTTAATGGAGACGGTGCGTGTAAATGTTAGACTCACTTCGCCATTTTTATATTATACACCCACCAATGGGAAGCTCATTTGAGACTGTGCATTGTGGGAAATGCAGTCCGGAATGCACACAAATCACGTCCTGTATGGATGCTGTAAGCGGGCTCGCCCCTTCTTTTAATCCTATGCTCGGCTGCCTACCCACGTTGCCGGCATGGTAAATACCATGTCAGGTGGCCCCCTCAGCATTACGGGGTGGTGCGCGCTCTGCGGCAGGACGGCTGCGTACTATATTCTGCTCCAAAGATTGTCCCTCAGGTGAGCAGCACTCGGCCAGCAGTTTTTTCATGATAGGCAAGGACGAGGATCCGCTTGTAGGAGCAGCACCGTATTGGAATTGCCTGACGCGTTTCGAAGCTTCTGATGCTTCTCTTCAGAGGCTTTAACGGAGACGGTGCGTGTAAACGTTAGACCCACTTCGCCATTTTTATATTACACACCCACCAATGGGAAGCTCATTTGAGACTGTGCATTGTGTGAAATGCGGTCCGGAATGCACACAAATCATGTCCTGTATGGACCCTGTAAGCGGGCTCCCCCCTTCTTTTAATCCTAATCTCGGCTGCTGACCCACGTTGCCCGGCATGGTAAATAGCATGCCGGGTGGCCCCCTCAGCATTACGGGGTGGTGCGCACTCCGTGGCAGGACGGCCGCGTACTATATTCTGCTCCAAAGATTGTCCCTCAGGTGAGCAGCACTCGGCCAGCAGTTTTTTCATGATAGGCAAGGACGAGGATCCGCTTGTAGGAGCCGCTCCGTATTGGAATTGCCTGACGCGTTTAAAGCTCCTGATGCTTCTCTTCAGAGGCTTTAACGGAGACAGTGCGTGTAAACGTTAGACTCACTTCGCCATTTTTATATTACACACCCACCAATGGGAAGCTCATTTGAGACTGTGCATTGTGGGAAATGCAGACCGGAATGCACACAAATCACGTCCTGTATGGACCCTGTAAGCGGGCTCGCCGCTTCTTTTAATCCTATTCTCGGCTGCTGACCCACGTTGCCGGCATGGTAAATACCATGTCAGGTGGCCCCCTCAGCATTACGGGGTGGTGCGCGCTCTGCGGCAGGACGGCCGCGTACTATATTCTGCTCCAAAGATTGTCCCTCAGGTGAGCAGCACTCGGCCAGCAGTTTTTTCATGATAGGCAAGGACGAGGATCCGCTTGTAGGAGCAGCACCGTATTGGAATTGCCTGACGCGTTTCGAAGCTTCTGATGCTTCTCTTCAGAGGCTTTAACGGAGACGGTGCGTGTAAACGTTAGACCCACTTCGCCATTTTTATATTACACACCCACCAATGGGAAGCTCATTTGAGACTGTGCATTGTGGGAAATGCGGTCCGGAATGCACACAAATCACGTCCTGTATGGACCCTGTAAGCGGGCTCGCCCCTTCTTTTAATCCTAATCTCGGCTGCTGACCCACGTTGCCCGGCATGGTAAATAGCATGCCGGGTGGCCCCCTCAGCATTACGGGGTGGTGCGCACTCCGTGGCAGGACGGCCGCGTACTATATTCTGCTCCAAAGATTGTCCCTCAGGTGAGCAGCACTCGGCCAGCAGTTTTTTCATGATAGGCAAGGACGAGGATCCGCTTGTAGGAGCCGCTCCGTATTGGAATTGCCTGACGCGTTTAAAGCTCCTGATGCTTCTCTTCAGAGGCTTTAACGGAGACGGTGCAGGTAAACGTTAGACTCACTTCGCCATTTTTATATTACACACCCACCAATGGGAAGCTCATTTGAGACTGTGCATTGTGGGAAATGCAGACCGGAATGCACACAAATCACGTCCTGTATGGACGCTGTAAGCGGGCTCGCCCCTTCTTTTAATCCTATGCTCGGCTGCTGACCCACGTTGCTGGCATGGTAAATACCATGTCGGGTGGCCCCCTCAGCATTACGGGGTGGTGCGCGCTCCGCGGCAGGACGGCTGCGTACTATATTCTGCTCCAAAGATTGTCCCTCAGGTGAGCAGCACTCGGCCAGCAGTTTTTTCATGATAGGCAAGGACAAGGATCCGCTTGTAGGAGCCGCACCGTATTGGAATTGCCTGACGCGTTTCGAAGCTCCTGATGCTTCTCTTCAGAGGCTTTAACGGAGACGGTGCGTGTAAACGTTAGACCCACTTCGCCATTTTTATATTACACACCCACCAATGGGAAGCTCATTTGAGACTGTGCATTGTGGGAAATGCGGTCCGGAATGCACACAAATCACGTCCTGTATGGACCCTGTAAGCGGGCTCGCCCCTTCTTTTAATCCTATTCTCGGCTGCTGACCCACGTTGCCGGCATGGTAAATACCATGTCGGGTGGCCCCCTCAGCATTACGGGGTGGTGCACGCTCCGCGGCAGGACGGCTGCGTACTATATTTTGCTCCAAAGACTGTCCCTCAGGTGAGCAGCACTCGGCCAGCAGTTTTTTCATGATAGGCAAGGACGAGGATCCACTTGTAGAAGCCGCTCCGTATTGGAATTGCCTGACGCTTTTTGAAGCTCCTGATGCTTCTCTTTAGAGGCTTTAACGGAGACGGTGCATGTAAACGTTAGACTCACTTCGCCATTTTTATATTACACACCCACCAATGGGAAGCTCATTTGAGACTGTGCATTGTGGGAAATGCGGTCCAGAATGCACACACTTCACGTCCTGTATGGACCCTGTAAGCGGGCTCGCCCCTTCTTTTAATCCTAGTCTCGGCTGCTGACCCACGTTGCCGGCATGGTAAATACCATGCCGGGTGGCCCCCTCAGCATTACGGGGTGGTGCGCGCTCCGCGGCAGGACGGCCGCGTACTATATTCTGCTCCAAAGATTGTCCCTCAGGAGAGCAGCACTCGGCCAGCAGTTTTTTCATGATAGGCAAGGACGAGGATCCGCTTGTAGGAGCGGCTCCGTATTGGAACTGCCTGACGCGTTTAAAGCTCCTGATGCTTCTCTTCAGAGGCTTTAATGGAGACGGTGCGTGTAAACGTTAGACTCACTTCGCCATTTTTATATTATACACCCACCAATGGGAAGCTCATTTGAGACTGTGCATTGTAGGAAATGCAGTTCGGAATGCACACAAATCACGTCCTGTATGGACGCTGTAAGCGGGCTCGCCCCTTCTTTTAATCCTATGCTCGGCTTCCTACCCACGTTGCCGGCATGGTAAATACCATGTCAGGTGGCCCCCTCAGCATTACGGGGTGGTGCGCGCTCTGCGGCAGGACGGCCGCGTACTATATTCTGCTCCAAAGATTGTCCCTCAGGTGAGCAGCACTCGGCCAGCAGTTTTTTCATGATAGGCAAGGACGAGGATCCGCTTGTAGGAGCCGCACCGTATTGGAATTGCCTGACGCGTTTCGAAGCTTCTGATGCTTCTCTTCAGAGGCTTTAACGGAGACGGTGCGTGTAAACGTTAGACCCACTTCGCCATTTTTATATTACACACCCACCAATGGGAAGCTCATTTGAGACTGTGCATTGTGGGAAATGCGGTCCGGAATGCACACAAATCACGTCCTGTATGGACCCTGTAAGCGGGCTCGCCCTTCTTTTAATCCTATTCTCGGCTGCTGACCCACGTTGCCGGCATGGTAAATACCATGTCGGGTGGCCCCCTCAGCATTACAGAGTGGTGCGCGCTCCGCGGCAGGACGGCTGCGTACTATATTCTGCTCCAAAGATTGTCCCTCAGGTGAGCAGCACTCGGCCAGCAGTTTTTTCATGATAGGCAAGGACGAGGATCCGCTTGTAGGAGCCGCTCCGTATTGGAATTGCCTGACGCTTTTCGAAGCTCCTGATGCTTCTCTTCAGAGGCTTTAACGGAGACGGTGCGTGTAAACGTTAGACCCACTTCGCCATTTTTATATTACACACCCATCAATGGGAAGCTCATTTGAGACTGTGCATTTTGGGAATTGCGGTCCGGAATGCACACAAATCACGTCCTGTATGGACCCTGTAAGCGGGCTCGCCCCTTCTTTTAATCCTATTCTCGGCTGCTGACCCACGTTGCTAGCATGGTAAATACCATGTCGGGTGGCCCCCTCAGCATTACGGGGTGGTGCGCGCTCTGCGGCAGGACGGCCGCGTACTATATTCTGCTCCAAAGATTGTCCGTCAGGTGAGCAGCACTCGGCCAGCAGTTTTTTCATGATAGGCAAGGACGAGGATCCGCTTGTAGGAGCCGCTCTGTATTGGAATTGCCTGACGTGTTTCGAAGCTCCTGATGCTTCTCTTCAGAGGCTTTAACGGAGACGGTGCGTGTAAACGTTAGACCCACTTCGCCATTTTTATATTACACACCCACCAATGGGAAGCTCATTTGAGACTGTGCATTGTGGGAAATGCTGTCCGGAATGTACACAAATCACGTCCTGTATGGACCCTGTAAGCGGGCTCGCCCCTTCTTTTAATCCTATTGTCGGCTGCTGACCCACGTTGCCGGCATGGTAAATACCATGCCGGGTGGCCCCCTCAGCATTACGGGGTGGTGCGCGCTCCACGGCAGAACGGCCGCATACTATATTCTGCTTCAAAGATTGTCCCTCAGGTGAGCACCACTCGGCCAGCAGTTTTTTCATGATAGGCAAGGACGAGGATCCGCTTGTAGGAGCCGCTCCGTATTGAACTTGCCTGACCCGTTTCGAAGCTCCTGATGCTTCTCTTCAGAGGCTTTAAGGGAGACGGTGCATGTAAACGTTAGACCCACTTCGCCATTTTTATATTACACACCCACCAATGGGAAGCTCATTTGAGACTGTGCATTGTGAGAAATGCGGTCCGGAATGCACACAAATCACGTCCTGTATGGACCTTGTAAGCGGGCTCACCCCTTCTTTTAATCCTACTCTCGGCTGCTGACCCACATTGCCGGCATGGTAAATAGCATTCCGGGTGGCCCCCTCAGCATTACGGGGTGGTGCGCGCTCCGCGGCAGGACTCCTGCGTACTATATGCTGTTCCAAAGATTGTCCCTCAGGTGAGCAGCACTCGGCCAGCAGTTTTTTCATGATAGGCAAGGACGAGGATCCGCTTGTAGGAGCCGCTCCGTATTGGAATTGCCTGACGGGTTTAAAGCTCCTGATGCTTCTCTTCAGAGGCTTTAACGGAGACGGTGCGTGTAATCGTTAAACTCACTTCGCCATTTTTATATTACACACCCACCAATGGGAAGCTCATTTGAGACTGTGCATTGTGGGAAATGCGGTCCGGAATGCACACAAATCACGTCCTGTATGGACCCTGTAAGCAGGCTCGCCCCTTCTTTTAATCCTATTCTCGGCAGCTGACCCACGTTGCCGGCATGGTAAATACCATGTCGTGTGGCCCCCACAGCATTACGGGGTGGTGCGCGCTCCGCGGCAGGACGGCCGCGTACTATATTCTGCTCCAAAGATTGTCCCTCAGGTGAGCAGCACTCGGCCAGCAGTTTTTTCATGATAGGCAAGGACGAGGATCCGCTTGTAGGAGCCGCTCCGTATTGGAATTGCCTGACGCGTTTCGAAGGTCCTGATGCTTCTCTTCAGAGGCTTTAACGGAGACGGTGCGTGTAAACATTAGACCCACTTCGCCATTTTTATATTACACACCCGCCAATGGGAAGCTCATTTGAGACTGTGCATTGTGGGAAATGCGGTCCGGAATGCACACAAATCACGTCCTGTATGGACCCTGTAAGCAGGCTCGCCCCTTCTTTTAATCCTATTCTCGGCAGCTGACCCACGTTGCCGGCATGGTAAATACCATGACTGGTGGCACCCTCAGCATTACGGGGTGGTGAGCGCTCCGTGGCACGATGGCCGCGTACTATATTCTGCTCCAAAGATTGTCCCTCAGGTGAGCAGCACTCGGCCAGCAGTTTTTTCATGATAGGCAAGGACAAGGATCAGCTTGTAGGAGCCGCTCCGTATTGGAATTGCCTGACGCGTTTCGAAGTTCCTGATGCTTCTCTTCAGAGGCTTTTACGGAGACGGTGCGTGTAAACGTTAGACCCACTTCGCCATTTTTATATTACACACCCACCAATGGGAAGCTCATTTGAGACTGTGCATTGTGGGAAATGCGGTCCGGAATGCACACAAATCACGTCCTGTATGGACCCTGTAAGCGGGCTCGCCCCTTCTTTTAATCCTATTCTTGGCTGCTGACCCACGTTGCCGGCATGGTAAATACCATGTCGGGTGGCCCCCACAGCATTACGGGGTGGTGCGCGCTCCACGGCAGGACGGCCGCGTACTATATTCTGCTCCAAAGATTGTCCCTCAGGTGAGCAGCACTCGGCCAGCAGTTTTTCCATGATAGGCAAGGACGAGGATCCGCTTGTAGGAGCCACTCCGTATTGGAATTGCCTGACGCGTTTTGAAGCTCCTGATGCTTCTCTTCAGAGGCTTTAACGGAGACGGTGCGTGTAAACGTTAGACCCACTTCGCCATTTTTATATTACACACCCACCAATGGGAAGCTCATTTGAGACTGTGCATTGTGGGAAATGCGGTCCGGAATGCACACAAATCACGTCCTGATTGGCCCTGTAAGCGGGCTCGCCCCTTCTTTTAATCCTATTCTCGGCTGCTGACCCACATTGCCGGCATGGTAAATACCATGTCTGGTGGCCTCCTCAGCATTACGGGGTGGTGCGCGCTCCGCGGCAGGACGGCCGCGTACTTTATTCTGCTCCAAAGATTGTCCCTCAGGTGAGCAGCACTCGGCCAGCAGTTTTTTCATGATAGGCAAGGACGAGGATCCGCTTGTAGGAGCCGCTCCGTATTGGAATTGCCTGACGCGTTTCGAAGCTCCTGATGCTTCTCTTCAGAGGCTTTAACGGAGACGGTGCATGTAAACATTAGACCCACTTCGCCATTTTTATATTACACACCCACCAATGCAGGGTCCATACAGGACAAGATTTGTGTGCTATCCGGACCACATTTCCCACAATGCACAGTCTCATTCGAGCTTCCCATTGGTGGGTGTGCATTATGAAAATGGCGAAGTGGGTTCAGCGCTTGCACACACTGTCTCCGTTCAAGCCTCTGAAGAGAAGCATATGGAGCTTCGAAACGCGTCAGGCAGTTAAATTATGGAGCAGCTTCTACAAGCAGATCCTCGTCCCTGCCTTTCATAACAAAGCTGCTGTTAGAGTGCTACTCACCAGGTGGACAACCTTTGGAGCAGAATTTAATACGCGGCCATCCTGCCGCGGAGTGTGCACCACCCCGTAATGTTATGGGGGCTACGTGGGTCAGCAGCCGCAAACAGGATTGAGGACGAGTCCACTTGCAGGGTCCATACAGGACAAGATTTTTGTGCTATCCGGACCACATTTCCCACAATGCACAGTCTCATTCGAGCTTCCCATTGGTGGGTATGCAATATGAAAATGGCGAAGTGGGTTCAGCGCTTGCACACACTGTCTCCGTTCAAGCCTCTGAAGAGAAGCATATGGAGCTTCGAAACGCGTCAGGCATTTCCATCACAGAGCAGCTTCTACAAGCGGATCCTCGTCTCTGCCTATCATAACAAAGCTGCTGATAGAGTGCTACTCACCAGGTGGACAACCTTTGGAGCACAATGTAATACGCGGCCATCCTGCCACAGAGTGTGCACCACCCCGTAATGTTATGGGGGCTATGTGGGTCAGCAGCCGCAAACAGGATTGAGGACGAATCCACTTGCAGGGTCCATACAGGACAAGATTTGTGTGCTATCCGGACCACATTTCCCACAATGCACAGTCTCATTCGAGCTTCCCAGTGGTGGGTGTGCAATATGAAAATGGCGAAGTGGGTTCAGCGCTTGCACACACTGTCTCCGTTCAAGCCTCTGAAGAGAAGCATATGGAGCTTCGAAACGTGTCAGGCATTTCCATTACGGAGCAGCTTCTACAAGTGGATCCTCGTCCCTGCCTTTCATAACAAAGCTGCTGATAGAGTGCTACTCACCAGGTGGACATCCTTTGGAGCAGAATGTAATACGCGGCTGTCCTGCCGCAGAGTGTGCACCACCCCGTAATGTTATGGGGGCTATGTGGGTCAGCAGCCGCAAACAGGATTGAGGACGAGTCCACTTGCAGGGTCCATACAGGACAAGATTTGTGTGCTATCCGAACCACATTCCCCACAATGCACAGTCTCATTCGAGCTTCCCATTGATGGGTGTTCAATATGAAAATGGCGAAGTGGGTTCAGCGCTTGCACACACTGTCTCCGTTCAAGACTCTGAAGAGAAGCATATGGAGCTTCGAAACGCGTCAGGCATTTCCATTACGGAGCAGCTTCTACAAGCGGATCCTCGTCCCTGCCTTTCATAACAAAGCAAATTAATGGGGAAACATTGGCTCCTGTGGAATAATAATACAGTATTTCTAATGAAATTCTGCACAATGGCAATATACAGGGTTAGTAGGATGTCAAAAAGAAAGCTGGCCACTGACACTGAGGGTATAGTCAATGTGAAAAAAAAAATTTCCGTTTATATAATAAATAAATGAAATAAACAATATATACATAGGGCTTGAGAATCACAATATGATTATACAACCAACAATGATTACAAATAGTGAACGGTGTCCCAGTGAAAAAAACATTGGAACCTAAACTAATAGTGACATAATACGTGACATATGTACAAGGTTTCACTTGAAAACATTTTGGCGACCATTAAATAAATCAAAATCAGTTGGACAACACTTTATACAATCATAAGTGTTTGATAATAGTTCGCCTTTGTTAATTGTCGACGACAATATAGAATAGCCGATCTAAGCTGCAGGCGATTGCTACGTATATGGGCAATGAACGCCAAGGAAATAACAGGTGGAGCTCTTGGATAAGCTGAATTAGCTGGTGTATTTCCCTCGAGTGCTGCTGGAACAGTGGAGCGTCCGTCTCCCTGTTTGGTGCGATAGGTTATCGGCTATTCTGCTGATCAGCCAGAGAAACCCACATGGTTCTTGTACCTTGAGAATATCAAGTGCCCCGAACAACGCTGAGATATCCAGGCCCTGCCATCCTTTCTGCCTAACACTACCCTCACAAGGGTGCCCGGCCGGGTCCCTGTGAGTTTTTTCTTCACTTATTTCACGGTGACACTGCTTTTCACATTAGGCAGTGCAGGCCTCCCCTCAGGTGTCCCTACATCCTTTAGGTCCTGAAGAGACACTGTACTTCAGATAGGGTCGAAACGTCGTCGACAATTAACAAAGGCGAACTATTATCAAACACTTATGATTGTATAAAGTGTTGTCCAACTGATTTTGATTTATTTAATGGTCGCCAAAATGTTTTCAAGTGAAACCTTGTACATATGTCACGTATTATGTCACTATTAGTTTAGGTTCCAATGTTTTTTTCACTGGGACACCGTTCACTATTTGTAATCATTGTTGGTTGTATAATCATATTGTGATTCTCAAGCCCTATGTATATATTGTTTATTTCATTTATTTATTATATAAACGAAAAAAAAATTTCACATTGACTATACCCTCAGTGTCAGTGGCCAGCTTTCTTTTTGACATCCTACTAACCCTGTATATTGCCAGTGTGCAGAATTTCATTAGAAATACTGTATTATTATTCCACAGGAGCCAATGTTTTCCCATTAATTTACTTACCCAGGCTCCCCGTGAGTAGGGTTCCCTTGTTTTTTGTTCTCTTTTCATAACAAAGCTGCTGATAAAGTGCTACTCACCAGGTGAACAACCTTTGGAGCAGAATATAAACTGTCTCCACCTGTGACCAAGGCAAGCAACGCCGAAACGCGTAAGGATTATGAGACTTGATGCGCAGCTGTGCCATGAATAAATGTTTTACCTCCGGTATTGGGCCTCATCTTGTTCCTTGTCAGATGACAAACTGATGGGCTGCTCCGTGCCCATTGTTCTGAGGCCGCCCTGTAGGGTCGGGGGCTCCATGTGCTCGGAGGCTTGTTTCTCATATATATATATATATATATATATATATATATATATATATATATATATATATATATATATGTTGTGAACAAGGCAGGTGTGCCGAAACGCGTCAGAGCGAAAGAAAAATAAAACCTAAACTGAATGGCAAGCTAACTCCTGTGTCGGTGTCCGATTTCGAGTGAAAGTCGGAAGTGGTTGGAATATATATATATATATATTCACTGAAAAAACCAGAGGTTTTAGGGACAGTTATAGTTAGTTGGACATTGCACTCGTACAAAACCCGTGAAATTCCCCCGTTATAGTTAGTTCAGCTAACTATAACTCGCGCCCCCGCAATGCACTGCTGATGACGTCACATATTACATCACTCATGACATGGTCAGTGACATCACTGATGACATCACTGATGACATCTCAAATGACATCACTGATGACATCATCCAGTGACTGTGTGTTTCTGTAAAGTTTAAATATGTTTAATATATATAGGGAAAGGCGTATTGAAGAATGAGTGGGTGTATAAGTGTCTGAATGGATGATTTAGTACGTGCGTGACTGACTCTACAAGTGAGTGATTAAACGTATCTTACTGAATGCATAGGTTAGTGACTAAACTGTGTGAATGTCTGTATCCGTCTGTTGGTGTGTAAGTGGATGCATTGATTTGCGAATAGCTACATGAGTGTCTATATGGGTTATTTATTGGTTCTATGAGTATCTGTATGGGTGCCTGAGTGTTTGTGTGGATGGGGTGTGTGCGACTGTGCATAGATGTGTGAGTGGGTGATTCACTGGGTGGATGGTTTCAAGAGTGCATCTGTGATAGACTGTATGGGTGGGTAAGTGTGTGTAAGAGTGTGTTAGTGAGTGAATGTATGTCCCAGTGGTACATGTCTGAGTAACTAAATATGTGAAAGGCAGTATATATGTGTATTGGAGTATATAAATAGCTATAAGCGAGAGTGAGTGATTGTGATAGTGGCTGTATGGATGAGTGTGTGCTTGTATCAGTGATTGTATAAGAGCGTAACAATGTGCTAGTATTTGTATGATTAAGTGAGCTGGTGTGTGTATAACTGTATAGGTGAGTAAATGGCAGTGTGTTTAATTATTTGCATGACTGACTAGGTGTGTGAGTACCTCTATGGATGAGTGGCGGTGTTTGAGTGTCTATATAGGAGTAAGAGTGCATATGATAGTCCTGTACTGAGTGACCATAAGTATGAGTGACTGTACGGGTGAGTGAGTGGATGTGTGTGTGTAGACCTAAGAATCAGTGAGTGGGTATGTAGTTATTGGTGTTGGAGTGTCTATGGTTTTGCGAATGGCACTCTGTAATTTAGATTGGGTGTATCAAAGGTTATATTAGGGTGTGAGGAGCTGCATCAGATTATCACGTGGATGATGTCATCAGTGATGTCATTTGAGATGTCATCAGTGATGTCATCAGTGATGTCACTGACCATGTCATGAGTGATGTAATATGTGACGTCATCAGCAGTGCATTGCGTGGGCGCGAGTTATAGTTAGCTGAACTAACTATAACGGGGGAATTTCACGGGTTTTGTACGAGTGCAATGTCCAACTAACTATAACTGTCCCTAAAACCTCTGGTTTTTTCAGTGAATTTCAAAGGTTTTTTAAATGCTAATTTCTAACTATAACGTGTCTGAAACCTATGGTTTTTTCAGTGAATTTCAAAGGTTTTTAAAATGCTAATTTGTAACTATAACGTGCCTGAAACCTACGGTTTTTTCAGTGAATTTCAAAGGTTTTTTAAATGACAATTTTTAAATGTATTAATTTTTATATTAATTTTTTTCATACTGATTTACTACATTTTTAGAAACAATTTCTTTTACATATTTTATTTTTTAAATTACATTGTAATTACATTATACATTACATTACAAAAAATACTTTCTCAGAATGAATTACTTTAGTTTAAATACTTTGCACATAGGCAATAGACTTTTAAGTACAGTAGTTACAGTTGTTGCAATGGGCAACACATTTTCAAACACAATGCAACATTCAGCTCAATGTGAATTTCTAGTTAAATGCAATTAGTTACTTTATGGATTACTTTTCTAACCACAGGACTGGATCCTAGATTCAGTCCTGGTACATCTCCTGTAAACAGTTGAGTAAAAGCGTTTTGGTTACAGTCGTGATTTTTAAGGAATATTATTGTATTTTAAAAGTTGACACTTAGAAACTTTTTCTCATAGAATCACCAATGTTATCCTATGGAAGGAAATTCACTTAGCAGGTAAAAACTGTTATCGTTACTTTTTCTTACTCAGTGTTGGATCCTGGATCCAGCACTGGTGCATCTCCTGTAAACAGTTGAAAGAATGCGTTTAAGTCATACAGGCGATTTTTAAGGAATATTTGTAGTTTGTGAAAATCGACACTTTGAAACTTTTCTGCTGAAAACCAGACAATGGATTCCTATGGAAGAAAATATAAGTTACTGGTAAGTACGGTTAAAATTACTTTTCAGGACCAGTACTGGGCTGAAAGATACAGCACTGAGGTCTCTCCTTATAACAGGTGAGTAAATCGGAATTCGTATTTCGGCTGATTTTAGAGGAATATTTGTATGTTTCAAAAATCAACACTTAGAAACTTTTTCAGCAAAAAGCAGGCAATGATATCCTATGGAAGGAAATTCAAGTTACTGGTAAGTACGGTTAAAATTACTTTGAGGATCAGTACTGGGCTGAAAGATGCAGCACTGAGGTCTCTCCTGATAACAGATGAGTAAATCGGTATTTGTATTTCGGCTGATTTTAGATGAATATTTTAAAGTTCCAAAACTCCACACTTAGAAGAATTTCCAAGTGAAACCAGTCAATGTTAGCCTATGGAAGGAAATTCAAGTTACTGGTAAGTACGGTTAAAATTACTTTTCAGGACCAGTACTGGGCTGAAAGATGCAGCACTGAGGTCTCTCCTGATAACAGGTGAGTAAATCAGAATTCGGATTTCGGCTGATTTTAGAGGAATATTTGTATGTTTCAAAAATCAACACTTAGAAACTTTTTCAGCAAAAAGCAGGCAATGATATCCTATGGAAGGAAATTCAAGTTACTGGTAAGTACGGTTAAAATTACTTTTGAGGATCAGTACTGGGCTGAAAGATGAAGCACTGAGGTCTCTCCTGATAACAGGTGAGTAAATCGGAATTCGTATTTCGGCTGATTTTAGAGGAATATTTTAAAGTTCCAAAACTCCACACTTAGAAGAATTTCCAAGTGAAACCAGTCAATGTTAGCCTATGAAGGAAATTCAAGTTACCGGTAAGTACGGTTAAAATTACTTTTCAGGATCAGTACTGGGCTGAAAGATGCAGCACTGAGGTCTCTCCTGATAACAGGTGAGTAAATCGGAATTCGTATTTCGGCTGATTTTAGAGGAATATTTTAAAGTTCCAAAACTCCACACTTAGAAGAATTTCCAAGTGAAACCAATCAATGTTAGCCTATGGAAGGAAATTCAAGTTACTGGTAAGTACGGTTAAAATTACTTTTCAGGACCAGTACTGGGCTGAAAGATGCAGCACTGAGGTCTCTCCTGATAACAGGTGAGTAAATCGGAATTCGTATTTCGGCTGATTTTAGAAGAATATTTTAAAGTTCCAAAATTCCACACTTAGAAGAATTTCCAAGTGAAACCAGTCAATGTTAGCCTATGAAGGAAATTCAAGTTACCGGTAAGTACGGTTAAAATTACTTTTGAGGATCAGTACTGGGCTGAAAGATGCAGCACTGAGGTCTCTCCTGATAACAGGTGAGTAAATCGGAATTCGTATTTCGGCTGATTTTAGAGGAATATTTTAAAGTTCCAAAACTCCACACTTAGAAGAATTTCCAAGTGAAACCAGTCAATGTTAGCCTATGTAAGGAAATTCAAGTTACTGGTAAGTACGGTTAAAATTACTTTTCAGGACCAGTACTGGGCTGAAAGATGCAGCACTGAGGTCTCTCCTGATAACAGGTGAGTAAATCTGAATTCGGATTTCGGCTGATTTTAGAGGAATATTTGTATGTTTCAAAAATCAACACTTAGAAACTTTTTCAGCAAAAAGCAGTCAATGTTAGCCTATGAAGGAAATTCAAGTTACCGGTAAGTACGGTTAAAATTACTTTTGAGGATCAGTACTGGGCTGAAAGATGCAGCACTGAGGTCTCTCCTGATAACAGGTGAGTAAATCGGAATTCGTATTTCGGCTGATTTTAGAGGAATATTTTAAAGTTCCAAAACTCCACACTTAGAAGAATTTCCAAGTGAAACCAGTCAATGTTAGCCTATGAAGGAAATTCAAGTTACCGGTAAGTACGGTTAAAATTACTTTTCAGGACCAGTACTGGGCTGAAAGATGCAACACTGAGGTCTCTCCTAATAACAGGTGAGTAAATCGGAATTCGTATTTCGGCTGATTTTAGAGGAATATTTTAAAGTTCCAAAACTCCACACTTAGAAGAATTTCCAAGTGAAACCAGTCAATGTTAGCCTATGAAGGAAATTCAAGTTACCGGTAAGTACGGTTAAAATTACTTTTGAGGATCAGTACTGGGCTGAAAGATGCAGCACTGAGGTCTCTCCTGATAACAGGTGAGTAAATCGGAATTCGGATTTCGGCTGATTTTAGAGGAATATTTGCACAATGGTGAAGGGAGGGGGCGGGGCCTGAGGTGACATCTGTGCAAACGCGCCCCGTGGTGCGTTTTAAGTTGGGGGATTAAGTCCCCTTGAATCATGAGGGTCCCTACGGGCCAACTAGCCCACCAGGAACCTCCAGTATGCGGCAGGGGCTGCGTTGCAGAGACATGTACAGAGGCCACACCCCTTTTACACCTCTCTGCAACGCAGCTCTGTGGCGCTTTCTGGACGTACCTGTTGGGCTAGTTGGCCCCCAGGGACCCTCAGGATTGAAGAGGATTTAATTCCCCATCTTAAAACGCGCCACGGGCCTGTTTGCACACATGTCACCTGAAGCCTCGCCCCTCCCTTCACCACTGTGCAAACGCGCCCCGTGGCGCGTTTTAAGTCGGGGGATTAACTCCCCTTGAATCCTGAGGGTCCCTGGGGTGCAACTAGCCCACCATATACCTCCAAAAAGCGCCATAGAGCTGCGTTGCAGAGAGGTGTAAAAGGGGCGTGGCCTCTGTACACCTCTCTGCAAGGCAGCTCCCTGGCTCATACTGGAGGTTCCTGGTGGGCTAGTTGGCCCCCAGGGACCCCCAGTATTCAAGGGGAATTCGCCTCTCTGCAAACGCGCCAGGGGCGCGTTTGCAAAGTGGTGAAGGAAGGGGGCGGGGCCTGCGGCCCGATCGTTTTTTTTTTTTTTAAATTTATTTTTTGGGGGGGAGGGGGGCCGCGTGGCCCCCCTCCCGGGCCACTACTTGCCCCGGGGACCCCATCCCCCGGGGCTGGCCCTCTCGTTGGGGACTGTGGGGGGGTCCCCAATCCCCCCACAGTCCCGCCGGCTCCCCGTGTCCTACTGGAGCTGGCATTGCTTTTACACATGGGGAGCAGCTAACATGCTGCTCCCCATGTGGAAAGCTATCGGCTTTGGATATTGGAAGAGAGAGCAGGTTTCCTGCTCTCTTCCAATATCCAAAGCAGTTTGCAATGACAGGACGGGAGCCGCGAGGCTCCCGTCCTGTCATTGCAAACAGCAGTGTCCCGGGGTAGGCACCCCGGGACACTGCAGGAGCCGGCCCTGGGGGTGGTGGTCCCCAGGGCCATCAAGGGCTCCAGGAGGGGGCCGCGCGGCCCCCTCCCATTCAGTGCACAGCCCCAGGGAGGTAGTGGTCCCCGGGCTCTGGGGGTCCAAAACGGACCCCCATTGTAATTTTTCTTAGTGCCCCGGGGAGGTGGTGGTCTCGGGGTGTGTGGGGGCTGGAGCCCCCCACACAGGTTTTTAATTTAAAAAAGAAGCCCCGGGGAGGTGGTGGTCCCGGGGCTGCGGGAGGGCTCAGAGCACTCCCGCACCATTCTACATAAAGCCCCGGGGGTGGTGGTCCCGGGCTTGTGGGGCCCTTAGAGGCCCCCACACATAAAATTAACCCCCCCAGCATGCCCTCGGGACTTGGCCCACCCGGGGCCAATTAACATCGAAGCGCGGAGACCGCGCTCGATTTTTTTTTCGGCAGGGTTCGCGCTCCCTGAGCGCATCCTGCCGATTTTTAAAAAAAAAATATATATATTTTTTTGCCCAGGGGGTCCTTGTGGGACCCCCTGAGCAGACCTAGGGGGTCAGGGTGTTTCTACCCTGCCCCCTTTGTGCGCTTTGCGCACTTGTTTCTGTCCCTCGGTTCTACCGAGGGACAAAATGGCTGCCAACACTTCCTGATTTGGAGTGTTGACAGCCAATTAACATAAAGCTCGTGCTCGGGAGGATCCGCGGCCCTAGATATATCTATCTTTTTTACTTTTCATTTTCTCAGCAACTACTGAACGGATTTACACCATTTAACAAAAAGGGTTCTTTCTGAACCAAGAACTACCTCTTTGCCAAATTTGGTGTAATTCCGTTCAGCAGTTCGGGCTGTAGCCGTGTCTAAAGTTTCCTATGGAAAATTGCATGGGGAAAACGCGTTTTGGGACCCCCTTTTTTCTCGGCCCCCGCTTGACGAATCCCCCGAGACTTTCAGGGTAGGAGCGGACCGGAGCGGGCCACAAAGTTTGAAAATTTTGCGAAGATACGTCAACCGGCAAGAGAGTTATTTCAAATAGAATGTCGCGGATTTCCTATGGATAATAGGTTGTAACTATAACTATCTACTGGCGACCGCCAGTAGATAATATATATTTAATATATATATATATATTTTTTTTTTTAAAGAAATAACCAAAGGTTAAAGTAATGTTATAGTTAGGTGAAATGTTCAGTAACAATGTATTCTTTTAAACTCTACAAAACACTGAAATTCACCAGTTATATTTATGTCAAGTAACTATAATGTGTGCTCTAAGGTAACTAAAACTTGTGCCCCAGCCATGCATATTTTTCTTACCAATCAGTCAATCAAAATCACCATCCGTTTTGGCTGTAGCGGTGTCTAAAATTCCCTATGGGAATTTGTGTTTTGAAAGCCCGCCCCCACTTTTTTTGGGAAAGTTTTGTGAATATTCGTTAAACGCCGCCAAAGTTATCAGCAAAAAAAAAACACCCTTTGCTATGAAAACCTGGTCCTAACTTCAAATACACAACAGCGGTTGCCATTTTTTTAGTATATAAATATGTAACTTCACTAACATTAAAAGGTTTTGGCTAACACCAGATTTTAAAAAAACAGGACTGTCTCTCAACCACCCTGAAATGTCCTTGCATTCCAGTAGGCCACTCCTGCCTTGTTTGGAAAAGCTACCTAGACCTATTCTGGGACACTTGGGATTTCCTGGACATTTGAGCCCGGTATTTCTCACATAAACAGTTTTATAACTCACTGGTTACTTAAAGTAAAGTTGTCATTCATTATATAAAAATGCTATTTAAATGCAAGAAAAAGAGGTGTTAAAAACAAGTGGAGATGGACGCATCAGTTTACAGAATAATATCCCTAGGAGGTCACTACCAGGAGGAACATTAAGCTGTCTAACATCGACAATAATTAGTAGAGTTAGTGCAATTGTCAAAGGAGGGCAGGCAATCAAAATGCTTATTTCATTGGCAATGACTACCACTAAATGCTAAGAGGAGGGCCTCGAGCACTGATGCCACAGAAAAGGCAAACTGCTTAAAGCTAAACATCCCGGGGGTCCATGGTGCTTCGGGTACATCTCTTTGTGCAGTGGTTATGGCATTACATTGCTCAGCCGGACTGAAAACCAACATCTCTCCCGGCAAAAAATGCTCAAAACAGCTGCATACTCCCATAATTACAAGTTATGCGGTACAATATTAACACATACTTTTATACGGTAATTTCGTTCCGCATAAATATGAGATGTTTGGTTTTTGCTCATTCGGTTTAACTGGGAGTGGGAGAATCAAATACGATTTATCCGGCTTGCAAATACCCAAGAAGCTTCGGCTGCCTTCTTCATCTATTGTGTCACCTGCCAAAAATCCACAGTTTAATATGTGAATTTTAAGAAAGGGCTTAACAAAACCAGCATTATTTCCTTCATTTGTATCATATTCTACAAGTAACCACCGCTTTGGGTCTTGCTGAATCGAGTGACGGGAGTGAATGCCGAGCCTTAATACAGCATCAAGCGAGATTGTCTTCCCGACGCTCAGTCTATTATGTCGGGAAGAATAGGGCCTCGAAGTGCAGAGGTGCCCAGCGAGGAGGAGGGCAGTGGCGGCTGGTGACATTTGTAAGTGGTGAGGCGTAAAATTTGTTGCGGAGCGCACCGTGCCTAGCGAGAATAGTGAACCCGAGCGACCTACGGGGGTTCTCCCCAGTGACATTTTTTTTAAAAGAGTGGGCAAATGGTGCATTTTTCAAGCAATTTGGAGAAATCAAGGTTTAATACAGAAATTGTGAAAGTGCAGTTATTACATTAATAAAGAGATGTCATAGCAGCTTATTAAGTATAACCACAGAGCTTCATAACAGACTTCAAGCTAACAATGATGAGTACCTCACAGACTTTTTTTATCAAACTAAGCAGGTCACAAACTAGCAGCATTCAAGAAATGTTAAGATTAACGTATTCAGTGCATGTATAATCATGTGTAGGTGCACCATTGTGTGTCTGTTCATCCTTGCACATATAAATATACGTAATTGTCTGTGTGTGAGACATTGTGGATTTTTTTCTTGTGTGCCTTTGCGCTTTCAGTTCTAGTGTGCACACACCTCTAAGAAGCATTCACCTTTCGTGCTAATGCTCTTAGCTTCTATCTTGTTGATAGATAGGTTTCTGAAGCTAAGAGCACTGGCACGCAGACGCAGTGTGTATATTCCCCCCTTGATTTAAATTACCGGAATGTTCTGTATAATGTAAATTAAAAGTATTTCGCCAGCAACCAAAGAAGCAAAAACGTTATATGAAAAGTTTTTCAAATTCTAATAATAATGAAAGTTCAGAATCCCAGATCATTCCTCCTGACAGTGAATGACCCTTCAAGGTGTGCCCAATCTCTTCATTTCTAAATGATGCTACTTTATGCGAAAGGACTGGACGATAAGGCTGTTGTCATGTACTTGAAATATACAATATTTGGGTACAATCCATATATTCATAAATGTGCACAGATCAATTTACTTACCAAAGGCACAAATATACATGTGTCTGCTGTGCTAAACACCCACGTCAAATGTTATTGTCTCAATGTTTGCCTTTCAAACCTGCACTTTGAAGTGGCTGCCCTGGCCACAAAATCAAAAACATATTTTCTTGCGAGGCAACAGAGAAAAAAACGTAATTTCGTATTATGAGTTGCATAGTACAAAAGCAATACAGTAAGATTAATTGGCCCGAAGAAGAATGCAGAAACTTCAACACCCAGACTGATATTGAATTCGGGCTGAATGATGTCATGCATTATGCTTTTTCAGAAACATTTCTATGCACCTCCGAGAAGCATACGGGATGCGTGCCTACAATAGAAATGTTTCTTAAGCTAGGAACATTGGTACACATCCTGTATGCTTCTCGGAGGTGCGTGCCTGGCCAGCAGGTCCTAGCTTTGGAAACATAACATTCCTTGTAGATAGAAATGTTTCTGAAGCTAGGCCCTGCTGGCACGCATCTCTAATGCTTTTTGAAGGTGCAGTGCCGGTGACGTGACTGCAGGGCAAAACGCTTCAGAAACATTGCTGTCTACTCTGCACTGCTGCACTGTCTCAAACTAGTATTTTATTAGCGGAAACGCAACTCACCCGAAAGTATTGGAGCATGGTGCCGGCTTTACATGAGCGCGCCAGACACATACATGCTTGTTTGGTAGGCATAGGGAGATTAAATGATTTACCCAGAATCACAGGATGTTGAGGCGAAGACGCCGCTACTCGAACCTGGTTCTCCTCAAGTGAACCAAGTTCGAGTCTCTGCGTCGTCGCCTGAGGCTCAACACCCCCTCCAAAGTTGTTAGCGTTGCTCTGGCCATATGGCAGTGAGTAATGGCATGCTGCATCCTCTCCCTACCGGGACGGTCACTCACGATTCATGATTTTGAAATATAGTAAAAATCATGAACCGTGAGTGACCGTCCCTCGAGTTGATTTTATTGAGTAAATCTTACAGTGAGTCACACTCTCACAGACATGGATGTCTACAGTGTGACTCCGAAATCACTTGGGGTCTGGGGAGGGAAGACACGGTGGGCTGGGGCTGGCTGCTGACACACACTATCTGCCTTGCCTAGTTGTTGTATCATGCGACTGTGATGATGACGACGCACAATACAACTAGGCAGCCTAGAACTAGAAGGCCAAGTCGAACACAAGCAGCAACACAGTCACCACCATTTTCAATCGGAGTCACGGTGTACTGTACTCACGGAGCCAGTCTCCGAAATTAATCCTGTCTGCGTGACGTCTGACTCTTCTCTCAGCCGTGATCGGAGAGATTATTCCAGGCTAGATTAGTAAGTAGGCAGGTCGGACATTCATCCATCATTCACGTTGCAGCCAGGCTGCCAATAAAGAAGTAGAGACGCACTGTGCGCGCGCTGTACACTAAGTACCTTCTTCATATGGGAGCCCCGGCAAGCTTTTTACTTCGAGACACGCACACACTACAGTCGTGTGCTCGAGGCGGCTCACATGCGTGCGGTAACACTCAGACCTAGTTGTCAGGTTTCCCCCATCCAAAACCAACATTATAAACCACCCACCTTATCCTGGAGTCCGGACCCGTACATCACCGCCGCCCCGTGTCCTCAAACATCCAGCCATCTGTTGTATGGTCTAACATGACGTCTCTCGGATAGCACCTCACGCTCGCTCCTGGCTGGCTGGCTTGAGCAGTAGTGCGCATGTTCTGTTTAGGGCTTAAAGATTTTTGCGACCAGCCCGAACATGCGCACTAGGCTGCTCATTAGAAGAGCGGCATGGAACAACCCTCGCTCTTCTAATGAGCAGCCTAGTGCGCATGTTCGGGCTGGTCGCAAAAATCTTTAAGCCCTAAACAGAACATGCGCACTACTGCTATGCGCTCCGCCGGCCACCTGATACATTCGTCGATGCACTTGCTTGCCTTGCACTGAACTCTGTCCTGTTGCTGCTGCCCCGCCCCCTTCTGAGCTGACTGCCTCCGGTGAGTGAGTGAGACTGAAAGAGTGATGGCAGCAACGGCACGCACGCTTGAAACTCGACTCGTGCCTCAAATTAATTAGTGGGGCAACGCCCATGCGCCCTAATGGACGCACCGCGCCTGTCCTGGAGGAGGGGGAAGCTGACGAAGGCTGATTCTACCTCATGGCCGAGATTACCACCGAATCCTTCCTCACTGTGGTTATCTGATGCCTTTTATTCCCGATTCGTCTCTCGGACATGGCTGAGTGTGCTGCTGAGGCAGAGCATCTTAGCTAAATCGGATGCGAAGAAGGAATAAGCATTGGCAAAGCCAATAGGTCTTTGCAATGCACCAGCTATTGGCCTTGTCAATGTGAATGTCTTTTAGCCATGCTGTTTAGCAGCACATCTGCCCTCCGGCATGGCTGAAAGCCCAGAACCACAGGATGCTGAGCCAATGCCGCGTCTCTTTGCCCCACCTTTTGAGTTTATTATCCTGCCCCTTCTAACATAAAAAAGTGCTATAACACGGCTGTGCTGGCCGCATCATAGCGCTTTTTTCAGTGAGTTTCAGCCACGTTGAACAGCAGATGAGGCTGCTAGACAACATGGCTAAAAGTCATTCACATTGACAAGGCCAATAGATCTCGGCAGTGGCCGGATAGCTCTTGCACTGCCGAGATCTATTGGCTTTGCTAATGTTTGTTCGGTGTTGACAGGGTCTTGATGAACAAAAGTAGAAGTGATAGTGAGAAACAGTTGAGGAGCTTTGAAGTGAAGCTAGGATGTGGCGTAATGGCCAGATCTGCTGACAGGGGAACTAGGGAACCAGGTTTGAATCTCGGGGGCGGCTGAACTATTTGTGATTCTGGGCAAACCACTTACGCTTCCCCCTGCCTACGACAAATTAATGTGTCATTGTGTAATGTAATTGGTGAGCATTGAAAGCGCTCCAATACCATCAGCTGGGGTTAGCACTGTGGCAAGATGGAGGAGCAAACAAGCGCTCCAATACCATCGGATCATGAAAAAAAATAAAAAGCAGGAGTGCCTTGGGATATAGTGGAAGGACAGATCAAGCAGGGAAGCAGGAAGGGATGGGGAGATGGGCAAGCAACAACTCGAAAAAAATAACCTAATTGAAGCAGGATCAGCACCAAAAATGAATATGTCATTGTGTAATGTAACTGGTGAGCACTTAAAGTGCTCCAATACCATCGGCTTGTGTTCACGCTATGGCAGGACGGACGACAGAGCGAGCGCTCCAATGCCATCATATTGGGCAAAAACATAAATATTTTGTGTTTAGCAACTTTTTAAGAAATGCATTAATTTATGTACACGCGCAAGCATTTTAGAGGTATGTGTATATGTGTGCAAGGGAGACAGCCTGAAAACCAAAGTATACGGAGTGCTTGAAAACAAAGAAAAAAATAGCTCTGCAAACCTGAAGCAGTGCAAGGAGACATGTACTTGGTCCATGTGCTTTGGGAGAGCGAAACACAAGCAGAGGGCATGACACGTCCATGCCATGATGAATGGCATCAAAGAAAATGAGAGCGACGCTGAAGTTTACCAGTGGTAGGAGATGGGCAGCCTGTAAGCCCACAGATAGAACACAACACATCTCTTCGAGACAGCGCATGTGCTGTCTAGCTGAGACCTAAACAAAAATGCGGGGGAACATTGAAATTAAGGCCTATGAGTTTCTTGTCATGTGGGATGCCTTTTTGTCTAGTCCTAATCTTGTCATTTGAAAACCTGTGTAATGTGGGACTTCAAAGTATGATTATAGGAAGTGGACCAAGGCTACAACTCCCACAATGCATTCTTTCTTTCATTTCCTTCTTAATGAAAGCCATGGCTGGGTTATGAAGTACTGAGTGGCATCAAGTGATTTAGACAAAAAACTAGTAAAGCAGCATACGCTTTAGTAGATGGTAGCGAAGGGATAAACAAGCAGGGGGCAGGATTAAGTGGCAGCTGTCATCGAATGAGGCTGTACGGTGCTTTTCACCATGTTGGATTCCTCTGTGGTATCCCATTTTTAGAGGCTTCAACAAAACAGCTAATAAATGCACATGCCCTTCCCATCCTGCCTTACCGGGCTTGATTGGGCTGTGCAACAACAAGTTATAAATACAAAAATACAAAATGAACATATATTGCGAATGACTCCATTTGTTTGTAAAGAAAATAATGTTGTTGAATTTATTTTGGATAATAATGTGTTAAGATTTCCTGTTCTGGAGTTCTGAAGAAAATATCTTAACTTGCCAAGATAAATTCTGAAAACTATTTTTGCTAATGGTGGACTTTACTCCGGACTTTGGAAAGGTGACAACTCCTTGTGGTAACACAGACAGAAGAGCCAAGATGACAGCATAGTCTACATTGTCAACAAAAGAGTTGCCAGGGTGTTTTGGGATTTCAAATGACTGGCTTGCAGCTTCATGTCTTAGCATGGGTCTCACTATCCTCCGCGATGGCCTTGGAAGCTAAAGATGCAGAGTTTGACTGTTCCCCTGCCGTGGTGCTTTGAGGATCTCGTTGGTTGGACAAGTGCTCTCCTATACAGGCTCACTGAGGATGTGAGCTGTTAAGGGGTGTATCAGCTCTTGTAGATTAGGAATAAGGCCCAAAATTTTCAGTACCTACTGACCTTCACTCATACATGCAGACAGAATAGCTATATTTTCCCTCGTATTTATTTTTATAAACGGAAAAGGCCCAGCCATTAGTGATGATGCGTCACTATTCAACAGGATGCGTCACCTTTTTTCATTTGTCGGAATCGGATGTGTCGCATTAGAATTAATATATGGAAGGTAAGCATTCCTTTGTAAAATCCCCTGTAAAACTGACTGTTTCTAAAAGTCACGCATCGTCGGGAAGTGGGCGGCTGCGCTTGAGATCTGTCAAAATTACTATGCCTCTAAAATCCAGGTGTTGGAATGAGACATTGGCTGTTGCAGAGGAATTTGACCAGTTGAAGTGGCTTGAAACAGTGTAATCTGCAATCAAGTCACATCCCCTCAACAGGTAAGTGCACACATAAGGTAGGTAACACACTAAATCACACATTACACACTAATAAATGATTTATGTCACACATACGTAGGCATAGTGGTACACATAAGTACACTATGCCCACTTGTGTGCGTGACATCCAGGACCAATGTAACAGAGTGCAAAGTGAGTTTTTCACCTTTTGACTCGCTATTACATTGCTCCCCATACAGTAGGCTACTTGCGCCAGCCAAAACTGATGCCTCGCCTCTTTTTTTATGCATTGCTGTAGTTGCGTCAGTTTTATGACCAACTACAGCAATGCTCCACTTTTGGGCTGGATGCCTTGCGGCATCCTTCCCACAGATAAGTCAGAATTTATGAGGCGTCCTTTGGACCTTGCGCCATGGAGCCCTGTAATGGAAAGTTGGCGCATCCATGGTGTCGTAAGGATTTTTCACGCTGGCGCAAGAAATTTTGCTGCATCGCTTCCTTGGCTCAGCAATCTGTTATTTCTTGCAAATAAGGCCCTATTTCTTCATTTAAGTGACTGAATACTGTCAGTAAGGACAATCAGACCGAAGCTGTACATATTGGCAGCAATGACTTCGCATAGGGGAATGAGATTTCCTAATGAAGCTACATCAGCTACAGATGAGAAGCGTGCCAATGCTACAATTATATTTTTTAGGTGAATGTATGGTTTTATTGTATGTGGCGAAGAGGTCCACTAAAAGCATACCTCTATGAACATGTGGAGGTACATGAAATTTACCAGTGGCTAAAAATGGACAAATACATACATATCATGTAACTGGAAGCACAAATCAACCTTAGATGACTGTTTTTGAAGCCCTTAAATGTAATATGAAACTTAATCTGGAAACCCTAAACGACATTAGAATACAGTATTTTAAAAAAGGTTTTGGAGCTGAGAGGATTGATACCTGGGATCCCACTTGGCTGCAGGTCTGGCTGTAGTGTGACCCTGTAGGTCAGTACACTGCACAGTAAACAAAATGGGCTCTGATAGCAGTTGTGACATAGGTAGCGTGTTGCAAACATGACACGCTGATCCTAATACTGAAACAATTGGCACAAAAGCACACCTTCTGGTACATACAAGGGCTCCCGAATTCATGTTCTGTGTGCCATAGATTGCTGATTTTCAGAGTAAAAGATGTTTGAAGAATATTTTTTTTTATTAAAGACTAGGAAGATAGCATTATTCATTATTACTTTTATTAACCACTTTGAGCAAAACGTTAAAGAACAACAAAACTAGAACCTTTTAATAAGTACAATAATTAGAACACTGCATTCCCATAAAAGCTTTGCATCCTCCATTTTCTTTCTCTTTTGGCAGTGCTACAAATAAGATATGATGTAATCCTTTAACCAGGTCACTCTTTATGCTCCATCACAAATGATTGTTCATTAATTTTTTACTAAAATAGTGTAACCTCCAAAATCTATTAAATCTTTCCAATTTCAATGTAGCTTCTTTTATTACATATTTCCCCATACACTGAATCTTTCTCTTCCCAATACTTTTCATATCTTGCCAGAACTTTAAAAAACTGCAAATAATAATGTAAAACAGATATTTCACTTGAGCAGACCTTTCCCCAAGAGCACAAATAGGCAAGAGAGGGAGGGATAATAATAGCCTCCCAGTCTAATAAAATTATGATTCTTCATACACCTTCTGGTCTGAGAATCAGCATGTTACGTCAAGACAGGAGGCTAACATTATGCATATTCGAAGCATTTCAAAGCAAAGCCTAATATATGCTCCAAAGGCTTAAAATAGAACTTACAAAAAAGTCCTGCATTCAACCAATCTGCTGCTTTCATAATCTCTTTCAGTCTACCTCTTGCCCAATACACGTTTGAGGTCATAGCACCGGTTGCATAATGAGCTTTAAATATAGATAAATGCACTCCAGCCTCCTGCACGATTGCTTTAACCCATCTTGCAATAGTCGTTGTTAAAACTGGGTAGAATGGCTTCCTGTATGATTTCAACAATTGATCCACACCTGCCCTTCTGTTTTCCTGGCCCCTGCACTGATATTCCTTAAGACATCTCACAACACACATAGGGCCTCATTTACAAGGCCATTATGCCGCCGGTGCGTCACTTATTTTGATGCACCAGCAGCGCATTGTGCCGGCCGAAATTCACAAGGCCATGTAAAGTCACCCTACATGACTTTTCATGGCCTTGTAAATATGGCCTCTTTCACGTATTACTCTGCGTGAAAGGGGCGTTCCTTGGATGTTGCTGTGGGTGTACCCATGCAACATCCATGGAACCTGACACATCCCCAGGGGAGGCATAGGAGTGGTGCAACGAGGAGAGATACTTGAATTTATCCTAATTTATTTTCTCTTTCTATGTGTGCTGCAGCTCGCAAAGAAAGAGGAAATTTCGATCAATGATTATTTTTATGCAGGAAGGTGTCTCTTCCTGCACAAAAACAATCATCCCTGCAACGCAGGCACCTTGCAACATGACATAAGGGTGTCTGCGCTGGCGCATGGCAGCCAATTGTGTGCCAGCGCAGGGGAAAGCACACGGATACATTGTATTGTTGTTAATACGAAGCATCCCTGTACGTTTAAAATGACACAGCTCAGTGCTGCAAAATGGCTTGTGGCGCCGCGCGGTACATTTTTTGTAAATGAGGCCCAAAGGTTGCTATAGTAAAAGTGAAGGACAGAGAAAAATGCTTTGTAAGCATGCTGTTTTTTGTAAAATAAAGGACAAGAGCTGTAGATCCTTAATACATTTAAGGCACTTAAATAATTACATGGTATGCAGACATTTCAAGGTGGAGGTTCTGCATCTATTGAGAGATTTGTTACAAGAAAGGGATTTTTGGGTAAAATATAACTTAAGGATTCATATTTCCAATAGCTATGGGGAGTCAGGCTTACCTTTAATTCAAATGGGAAGATCAGTTATTGCTCAAGGCTCAGGCCTTCACATCAGATACTCTTTAAAAAAATACCAGACAAAGTAATGTAGCCAACTTCCAAGTTGGCTCTCTGAGAGCCAAAATATATTTACTGCATTTCTCAAATAATTTCCCAAAAACTTTCATACCTAGCCTGGGGAAGTCTAATCAGACAAGCCACTTTCTTAACAGTGCTAATCAAAGCATTTCTTCCTACAGATATACCATCCACCAGAGAATCCCCTGCTGCTTTAGCTGACCTGTAACAATTTTCTGTTTGATAAAATTGAGTTCCAATGATTATTTACTTGGACAACATTTTGGTAATGAAGCAGGATGTAGATTTGTTGAAATCTCATTGTATTTTGGGGTGGTCACTGGTGGAGAGATTGGGGTTCATTGTGAATCTGCCAAAATGTATTTTAATTCCCTCTGAGAGTTTGGAGTTCCTGAGTTTCAAGCTATCCAGTTTCAATTTGAGGAGCAAAAAAGTAAAAATAATAAAGTGTGAGGTGAATTATTTATTAAAAATTGAGGAGGTGATTTTAAAGGAGGTAGTTTGGGAAATTGACCTTTTATTCTCCTTGTTCCAAGCTGTGTGTTAGGGACCATACAGGGCATTACAGAATCTAAAAAATTCAGGTTTGTTGAAGGTTCTCTGGTATGGAGATAGAATAGTTATTTTTTTCAACAGAAGCATAAGAGAAGCTGATTTAGTTGGAAAACCTAGAAGCTTGAAAAAATCAAGTGATTTTTGGAACAGCTCAAGATTTTGTTTTAGAATTGCATGTGAGCAAAGTAGGATGGGGTGCTATTCTACTAGAAAAGAAGACAGAAGGGAAATGAAGAATAGAGGAAAGGAATGTTTATGGATTTTCTGGAATGAAATCAGGGTATTTTGTGCTTCACAGTTTCAAGAAACAAGTTCAAGGATGTTCAGTGTTGTTGTGGATAAACAACATGACAGCTGTAACTTATATAAACAAACTTTTGGGGAAGCAGGTCAAAGAAACTACCATCTGACTTGCAAGTATTTCAGCTGGCATCCAGATCCGAGGGCACCAGCAATGGATACAATCAGTCGGAATTGGAAGGAGTTAAGGAGGTATGCATTCCTACTGTTTGCAATGATACAAAGGGTATTTTTACATGTGAGGAGGCAAAATTGTCAAATAGTTCTAGTGACTTGTGAAAGCAACATCATACCCCAAAAGTTGGAAACCCCACAATTTACCTCATTTGGCTCTACCACAGCTTACTGGATGGTAGAATGTGTTCAAGCTCAATTTCATGAGACAGTGTGCCCCTGCATTGCGGCACCTCCCTAAGTATCAAATTAGCAGAGTTAACCAAATAATTAAGGAATAGGGTTCACTCAATAACTAAGTTTTAAATCAATTAGAAGTTGACAGGATTTACTACAAAAAAACATTAAAAATCAGTCCAGAGTCAATTCCATGAAGACTATCAGATGCAAAGTTATAAGGAGAATGTAAAATCTGAAAATATTTTAAGTCCCAATGAGCATGAAAATCTTTATAAAATCGGACAGCATCCTGCCAGCATAGAAAAGTTCAATCAAGGAGTTCTTATACATAATTCTTGCATAGAAAATTAGAAATACTGCAAACTCATTGTGGTGTGAGCAAACAAATAATTTTGTTAGCAAATCAGAACACAAGAATCATTCATGTCACTACCTTAACAAATAAGCACCATCTCAATTCTCTGAAAAAATTATCCAATACCCTCTATGCTAATGTCATCTGGAGATGTTCGAACAAATATGAAACATTTAACAATAAGACTTTCTCTAAATGAACAGATCCAGTGAAAGAATGAATGAGATAGATACTTGTCGCAATCGTGCATCTGCACCATAGAAAGTTCATCATCGGCAAAGCAATACTGCAATGAAAAAAAAAACAATGGCCTCAGTTGACTGTGTGCTGCGGAGCCAGTGGGGAGAGGATGTGCACAGGAAGGGAAGCAGGAGTGAGTGATACAGATGACATCCATCTTGTCTACAATGTATCTGAAATTTAACTTATCTAAAATTTACAGAGAATTGTGACAACTAAAACACAATAATATACATACTTCTACACTTCGTAGGAACTGCATTTCAGTCACAATTATGTTAATTCAGTCTATTTATGTAAAATCATGTGTAAAGGGAAACTTTTCCACATATCCCCCCACTGATTATTTTATAATCACTAAAGCAATTAATAAAACTTTATCAATCAGGAATTTATTCAGTCAGGATGATTTTATGTTTTTTTCTGGAACCTCCTCTGCCATCACCATAGCTTTAATAGCAATTAGTTCTGAATTAATTTGAGTGAGTGCTCTGGCTGTGCCTAAGGCAACTAACTGCTATTAAAGCTATGGTGATGGCAGGGGAGGTTCCAGAAAAAAACATAAAATCATCCTTTACGACATAATTCCTTTCACACTCACTCTCTCCCACATATTCAGCTTTGCCACCTTTAAAAGGTTCATGCTGCATCATACATTTTTCACCTCTCGTCTCTTGCTCCATTCTCAAACTGAGATGGCAATGTAAATTCTTCTTCTTCTTCTCTAATTTGTTCTCTTATTGCCTTTTCATCTTTTCAATCTCTCACAAACTTTAGTCTCCTCTTGTTGTATTCCTTAATAAGTTCATGTTCATCTTCACTCAACCCACACACATACCTCTGTTTAATAGTTTTAGTTCCATGCTTATTTGTGCAATTATTTTCAGAAATGTACCATATTTGATACTATTATTAGATTGTTAATTCTCCAAGACAGGTAAATTGTCCAGTGACACATTAAAATCCAATAGACAAGGAGGAAACAATTCCTTATTATTAAATATGCTAAATAAACACTGCAGAAGAGAGGCCATAAGAGATGGGAAGCTGCAGATACATAGCACCCTAATTTGCAGAAGAAGGACGGAAAGTACAGATGAAAAAAATCTTAACTTTTATAATATCAGACTATTCTTGTTTCATTTTAGTATAGATGTTATATTAAAATCCATTAACTAAACTTTTCCTGTATGTGTGTTTTACGTTTCACTACACTATGTGCTGTAGTTAATTAAACTCTTGTGTAGACATATCCCACCGAGATAGTAAGCAAAACAACAGGCAAACTAAGCCTAGTAGCATTATTAATAATTCACAAAATCCTCAGCACACGTCTGTAGAGTGATATTAAATATCAATGCAAGTATACACAAATTATAAACGAAGTTTCAGAAATCTTCTCTTTCTTTTATTCTTTTCTTTCTGATCAGCCAACACGTGTTTCGTCGCACAAACTGGGAAATCGTCCTGCGACTTTCTCAAGGCTGAGTAAACAAAAAATAAACAATGGCCTTGTGACACCATACATACAACTGGTGTGCACAAGCTCAATTCAGATATAAACGTGACACAATGTGCAAGTGCAAAAGCATGCACATGGTGGACCTATAGTCAATGATGGTGACTTCGTGAGCATCACTAAGTGAAGATAAAACAAACTATCGTGCAAGCATATTTCATATAAAAAAAAACACTAAATCAAGGTGATGGAGAAAAACCTATTGATTAAATAGCTCCCAAAGCCCGAAACCGTATAAGGGCATCTAGATCAAGCCACAAATACACAAGACCGAAACCATAAAGAAACACCTGTGCCGTGTATGTCAAACGCTTCTCTCATTGCCTTCAGTACTTAAGCAAAGCTTTCAAAGACCAAAAGGGGGGTGACTACTATCTCACCCATCTAGCCAAATACATGCATCACCATTGTGATATTTCTTCTAAAGGGGGTACCTTCAATGTCATACACGGCCCAGGTGTTTCTTTATGGTTTCGGTCTTGTGTATTTGTGGCTTGATCTAGCTGCCCTTATACGGTTTCGGGCTTTAGGAGCTACTTAATCAATAGGTTTTTCTTCATCACCTTGATTTAGTGTTTTTTTTAATATGAAATATGCTTGCACGATAGTTTGTTTTATCTTCACTTAGTGATGCTCACAAAGTCACCATCATTGACTATAGGTCCACCATGTGCATGCTTTTGCACTTGCACATTGTGTCACGTTTATATCTGAATTGAGCTTGTGCACACCAGTTGTATGTATGGTGTCACAATGGCCATTGTTTATTTTTTGTTTACTCAGCCTTGAGAAAGTCGCGGGACGATTTCCCAGTTTGTGCGACGAAACACGTGTTGGCTGATCAGAAAGAAAAGAATAAAAGAAAGAGAAGATTTCTGAAACTGTGTTTATAATTTGTGCATACTTGCATTGATATTTAATATCACTCTACAGACGTGTGCTGAGGATTTTGTGAATTTCTATGTTGGCTTTGGCCACAACTTTGGGGGAGGTTGGTGGTTCTTCTCACCTTACAGCACCGTAACTCAATACTATCCTGAACTGATATATGTGCGATTGTTCCTAAGGTGCTGTATAGCCTATAACTATACCACTGTGTATTAAAATTAGCATTATTAATAAAGCAATTAAACCAATAATTGTACAGCATTTGCTTACGCCATATTTTATTGAGATTTAAAACAAAATAATTGTGAGGCTCAAGAATTTAAAAATAAACAATTGTCTTTAAGGACTAATTGATTTCTTCTTTATTCATTCAAAACAATAATCAAAACAAAAACTTCAAAATGGACTTTGTTTTCAAAAGTTCTTTTCAATTCATGCTCTTAATCATCACTCTTCAAGTATTTCAATAGATTCACTTTGTTTTAATCTTTATCTATTGAAACTTCCCAAGGTGGTTCTTCTTCCTCTTCTCATTCACCTTTAGGTTCACTTTCAAAGGTGCATTGGCAATATTTTATTGGGATCTAGATCTCTTACACTGACTCTGCTTCTTCTTCTTCCTCTGATAAAGCAGCTAGATATACCCATTCAGGTGATGCATATTTTTCATTTGTTGTTCCCTTTCGTACTGGTCTTTTAACAACAGGTAATTCACTTTCTCTATTTTCTGAATCTAGTTCACCTGCTTATGAACTTTCATTGGTTTGCTTCAGTCTTTCATGTTTACCTTGTTGACAATGCTTAGTTTTGCAAATTCTTTTCAATTCGTTATTTTCTTCTTTTCTCACTTTTTACCTGCTTCTCCACTCACTCATGGACTTGAACGCTGATCAACCTTGACTGCACGATTCACTGTGAACTGCCTCCCAGGTGTTCTCATAACTCAAATTTTTGACTGAAATCTTTCCTTGTGTGGATCAGAAACTGCCAATCATGCCTTTTTTCTTTGACATTGCAACAGCTCTTCACTCTGATCCTCACTTTGAAACTGGACAGCAGCACCACTGGCAGAGGTACCAGGACCTTCACTAGAACTTTCACTGATCTGGACTTTTGTGACTTCATTTTCTTCACCAGTTTCAAAATGTTCACCCCCCCACTTGGATCCATTCCGCAAACTCGGGCTTGACCCGAGTATCAGTGGTTGTTTTCACCACTTCTTCATCTACCACCTTCACTCTTTTTGTAAGCGTGTAAATCCATTGCGAGATTCCAGCACATTTCATCACTGTGTTTGTCATCAAGCTCACATGTTAGGGTCACCACCATTGCTCCCTCATTTGGTTTACCTCATGTTTTCAGACCTCTATCCAGTCTCCAGGGTTCAATCTATTGCACTGTATTTCCTTTGTTGCTGCTGTTACCACATTCACCCGATGAAAGACAGATTTTACTATATCATCCAGACCTTTGCATTAATCTAGCACATCATCAGTTATTGAAATTAGAACAGCTGAGGTAGTATATGACAATTTCAAGACTCTGAAAATGATCCCTTCATGAGGTGATTGACCAGTCTTTCTATGCTCATCAAAACAAGAAGTAGAGCATCCGGCCACTTCAAACCAGTAGAAGTACAGGCTTTGGCCTGCTTGTTCTTGAGAGTTCCTTTCATTCTCTCAACCAGTTAGGAATATTGAGGATGATAATAAAAAGGAACCTGTGATCAAATTATTTGCAAAGTGTCATTTTTGAAATATGAGCCACAATCTTTCTCAATAGGAGTTGGTAAGCTAAAACATGAAATGAACTTCCTCAACAAACGTTTAGCAACTGTAAGGCTGTCTGATCTCAAGGTGGGATAAGACTCAGTCCATTTAGAAAACAAGCAGACAATTACTAAGATATTTCAAGCCATTGCAAACTGGTTTCTCCACAAAGTCTGCATGGAGACTTGTAAATGGGCCTTCTAATTTGCCAATGAGATTCATCACAGTCATAAGTTTTTACACCCAATTTTAAAACCATTGAATTTTACACAAGTCAGGCCTGCCCTGCTGTATTTACATGCCACAGAAATGTTATTCAAACATCTTTTATCTGCAAAATAATAATTTTGTTCCTTGTAAAAACATAAGAACCAATGAATCAATCACGGAACAATGAATATTCAAAACACGGGTATATGTAGAAAACAAATTTTTATCTTTTGAAAATTATCAAGGGTACTACACAGTTATATAAACAATGTAACACGAGGAAAATAGATACAATTGTATGATCCTTCAATGCCACTATTGTAAACACTTCTTCTCATTGTACATTATTTTCCAGAAGAGAGTGTAAGTGTCGACGTTTCGGTCTCGAATGCATTTGTCCATGAGACCATCTTCAGGACTACCATAAATATAACAAATGACCCCTGAATGATGTTTCCAAAGATTCAAGAATTACAATTGACACACATATGTCAAATCAATCGTCGTTCTGTAACTTTTGTTTAGGTGAATAATCATCAAGAGATACAGGTAAATGATATAGGTAAATGAACTCTGGTGCTTTATTGGACGGTGTAAATAAATTTCCAGTCCTCAGCCACTTCTCAGTTGAAAGAGTTTATTCTGTTACATTTTGTAGCGCAGCCAAAATTCAGAAGTCAGCAGTTGGACTTACACTCTCTTCTGGAAAATAATGTACAATGAGAAGAAGTGTTTACAATAATGGCATTGAAGGATCATACAATTGTATCTATTTTCCTCGTGTTACATTGTTTATATAACTGTGTAGTACCCTTGATAAATTTCAAAAGATAAAAATTTGTTTTCTACATATACCCGTGTTTTGAATATTCATTGTTCCGTGACTGATTCATTGGTTCTTATGTTTTTACAAGGAACAAAATTATTATTTTGCAGATAAAAGATGTTTGAATAACATTTCTGTGGCAAGTTTATCAACAATTCTTGCAGCTAAAAAATATTTATCAAAAGCAATAGAACAGAGTATTTCAAACAAATCCCTTGAAGGCGTTGTTTACCCGTTTATTTGAATTGCCCAAGCCCTCAAGGGTAGATTGGATTTCCCATTATATTGAACTGCTGTATTTACAGCTGTTAAATTATTTTACAGTCTGTTTTTCTCTTATACGATTTCTTATGGGGGTTTTAAAATAAGTATGAGTATGGTAGAGATAATCTATGTACTATTTTAATGACTTGACTATTATGATTTTATCTTTAAAATCGAATAAAGATTATGAATTGATTGAATTGATTCATCACAGTCAATGTTCTTTTTCCCTGATTATTTTTCTGGCACAACAAACACTTGAAACATAAACTTCCAGCAATATTTCTAAAACATATGTTTTCCCAGTATTTCCTAAATGTTCAGAGCATGGAGTCTCGTCCTGATTGAGATTGTCCATGAAAACATCTTGCAATCAGGCCTGGGCGTAGTTCGCAGAGTTTTGCTACGCGGAACTTCGCGATGTTACAAAAAAACTCCGCGAAGTTCCACGCGTGGCGGAGTGCAAAGTGAACTGCAGTTTGTGCTGGTATTCCTGCCGCTCGGGTAGAATTTCTACCCGAGCGGCAGCTCGCGCTCGTGAACTTACCGTTCGCAATCGCGAACTTCCCGTTCGAGATCGCAAGCGGGGAAAAAACTCCGCTGCACATCGCGAAGCGGAGTTTTCTGCACTCCGCGAGCTCCGCGGAGTGCGGAGTGCAGAAAACTCCGCAAATTCCGCGAACGGAGCAAAGTTCACCGCCCAGGCCTACTTGCAATGTGATATAACATAGCATCTGAGAAAATGTATTTGTTTTCAGAAGTGACGTACAAATCTAGATGAATTTTCTTGTAACCTAATTTTTCCCATCTCCTTTTTTCCTCTTCTGTAGCTTCCTCTTGAAGGTCCCTCAACTGGCACCGAGAAGTTTGAATTGGACTTACTAAGAAACAATTCACATTTTCAACCTTTTGTATAGTATTTGTTCTTGGTGCACAGTTCTCAGTTTCCTGAACCACTCTTTCATTCTCAACCAAATTTCAATGGTATGTTCTCAGCAGAAACTTTCTCTCCACTTTTGCTAATAATGTGTTAGTACCCAGAGTGAAAGGTCTGCACTGGGGCAGAGGAAGCGTTTCTTGTACCACTGCAAAACTGTGGAATAATTTACCTTTACATATCAAATTTATCGTGAGCCATATGCAATTTAGAAAAGTCCTCAAAATCCGGATATTTACAGTCTAGGTTCAGTTCCTCAATCTCTGCAGCCTTTAGTACCAAGATGCCCTTGGGTATTACTGCACTGTTAGTAGTTAATAGTTTTTTTCATTTAATTTCATTTTAAGTGCACAATATCAACCTACTTGATTAACATAGTTATTTCCAAGAATAACCAGATCTTTTCCAGTCTTACAGGCAGCATACTCTTTTGGCTGCTGTATAACAAATCAAGTATATAGAGACTGTTCTCTATGGGAGCTCCAGAAGGTGTCATAATGCCTCTCTGTGACCACAGTTGACCAAAGTCATGCACTGCACCAAAACCACACTGGCTTTCTGTATAGATGTCACATTCACATTTTAGGACAGGCAATACACTCTTGTCAATGCAGCCAACTCTGCCACTTGTGCTGAAGTTACATTCGGCAGATAGAATGCTTCAAGAATTTTAGAAATGAAACACACTGCATAAGCAGCTTTCAATGCTCCATATTGGTCTCTCAAAAAAGAATCATCAACAAATAAAGTCAGATCAGCCATCTCCAGAGGAATTTCTTTAATATTTTGTCTTGGTTGGGTACATAATTAGATGACTGCAGTGCAGTCATGTTCATTCTCGTCATCCTCATCGTCATTTCCATTAGGCTCCCTGCCTTCACAACCTTTATCTGGAATAGGAAACAGCATTGCTGGATTAAGTGAAATGCATCTCTTACATCGATATACTCTCTGCTGCAAGTATGACTTGCTCATATCTGGTCAATTGACTGTTTGTCACGTGCTAAGTTCTTGTGTTGGTTAATAAAATCTCAACTGAGTATGAGACATATACAATTAAAGTATGGCCCATCACTATTCCTTCACTTTGTTGAACAGCAACGCAAAAAGGTGCAACCAATTTCAAACAACAAGGAAGCGTTACAACTACTGGATCGAACACAGCTGAAAGGTAAGCTACTGATCTCATAATCCTGCCATGTCTCTGGGAAAGGATTGATTATGCACACCCACATCCTCATGGCAGTACAAAAAGAAGGTCAAATTATAGTCAGGCATTCCAAGGGTGGGTGCATTTCATGAACTCTCTCTCAATATCTGTAATTCCTCTGAACACTGTATGGCAAATGACACCGGATCCTTCATGTCACTGTCAGTCAAACTTATTAAAGGTTTTTTCAACAAGAAAAAATGTGGAATCACTGATGACAGTAGCCAACAATTGCCAGAAATATCCTCACCTCTCTCTGTTTGGTATGAGGACTCATTTTTAGAATTGCAGAAACACGTTCTTTTGAGACTTTCTTTGAACTTTTCTTGATATGGTGGCCAAGATAAAGTACTGCCTTTTTACAGTACTGCATCTTTGTTGAGGAAACCTTGTGACTACTGTCAGCTAAAAGATTCAGCAATACTGAATTACAGGGCAACCTCACATTTTCTAAATCTTTCTTCAGACTTTGGGGTCGATTCCGATGTCGGCCGGAAGCGCACCTAACAGTATTCGTCCGGAAAAAATACCAGCTGAACGCGTGTTTTCCGACCGACTCGAACACTCTAGCGAACGAACAAGTACGATGCGCATAACAGCCCAGATTCCGAGCGAGCCGTACTTACCCATTCCTGCTCCTGTTCCCCGCCCGAGCCGGATCCGTAAACGCCGAATCGAGTCGCACGGAACCAAATACACAGCACCTTCCGGCCGGACTAGTACGATGCGTCTTCCGTACGCGCCGAACTCGTCGCTACGTCCGGCACGTTTGAGCATCCGGGAGAGCTGCACATAAGCTCCGATTCGCGCCACAAGACGATCCACGGCAACGAGACGAACAAGCCAGCAACGAGTACGAGTCGAAGCCACGAGAAACCCGAACGAGACGACCCAACCATGAATCCCATCGCGCAGGACCTACCAATACTCTACATCTATTACCGGGACCGGTACGGACGCGTACGGCGCAGACAGTAAGTCAAACACCCACAACACAAACAAACGACACGTACCCGAAATATGTCACACACACATAGGGATGCACAAATTACGTACACTAGCAACAGCAGAACCATAGGGGCGGGATGGCCATCACCAATGCCATACACACCCATAGGGGGATGGATGCCTGCCACTACTACCATCCCCATCCATAGGGGGATGGATGCCTACCACTACTACCATCCCCACTCATGGGGGGCTGGATGCCTGCCACTACTGCCATCCCCACCCATAGGGGGATGGATGACTGTCACTACTACCATCCCCACTCATGGGGGGCTGGATGCCTGCCACTACTGCCATCCCCACCCATAGGGGGATGGATGCCTACCACTAACACCACCCCCATTCAGGGTGGGCTGGATGCCTACCACTACTACCATCCCCACTCAGGGTGGGCTGGATGCCTGTCACTACTACCATCCCCACTCATGGGGGGCTGGATGCCTACCACTACTACCATCCCCACTCATGGGGGGCTGGATGCTACCACTACTACCATCCCCACTCATGGGGGGCTGGATGCCTGCCACTACTGCCATCCCCACCCATAGGGGGCTGGATGGCTGTCACTACTACCATCCCCACTCAGGGTGGGCTGGATGCCTGTCACTACTGCCATCCCCACCCATAGGGGGCTGGATGCCTACCACTAACACCACCCCTACTCAGGGTGGGCTGGATGCCTGTCACTACTGCCATCCCCACCCATAGGGGGCTGGATGGCTGTCACTACTACCATCCCCACTCATGGGGGTCTGGATGCCTACCACTACTACCATCCCCACTCATGGGGGGCTGGATGCCTACCACTACTACCATCCCCACTCATGGGGGGCTGGATGGCTGTCACTACTGCCATCCCCACCCATAGGGGGCTGGATGGCTGTCACCACTACCATCCCCACTCATGGGCGTCTGGATGCCTACCACTACTACCATCCCCACTCATGGGGGGCTGGATGCCTGCCACTACTGCCATCCCCACCCATAGGGGGATGGATGACTGTCACTACTACCATCCCCACTCATGGGGGGCTGGATGCCTGCCACTACTGCCATCCCCACCCATAGGGGGATGGATGCCTACCACTAACACCACCCCCAATCAGGGTGGGCTGGATGCCTACCACTACTACCATCCCCACTCAGGGTGGGCTGGATGCCTGTCACTACTACCATCCCCACTCATGGGTGGCTGGATGCCTACCACTACTACCATCCCCACTCATGGAGGTCTGGATGCCTACCACTACTACCATCCCCACTCATGGGGGGCTGGATGCCTACCACCACTACCATCCCCACTCATGGGGGGCTGGATGCCTGCCACTACTGCCATCCCCACCCATAGGGGGCTGGATGGCTGTCACTACTACCATCCCCACTCAGGGTGGGCTGGATGCCTGTCACTACTGCCATCCCCACCCATAGGGGGCTGGATGCCTACCACTAACACCACCCCTACTCAGGGTGGGCTGGATGCCTGTCACTACTGCCATCCCCACCCATAGGGGGCTGGATGGCTGTCACTACTACCATCCCCACTCATGGGGGTCTGGATGCCTACCACTACTACCATCCCCACTCATGGGGGCTGGATGCCTACCACTACTACCATCCCCACTCATGGGGGGCTGGATGGCTGTCACTACTGCCATCCCCACCCATAGGGGGCTGGATGGCTGTAACTACTACCATCCCCACTCATGGGGGTCTGGATGCCTACCACTACTACCATCCCCACTCATGGGGGGATGGGTGCCTACCACTAACACCACCCATACTCAGGGTGGGCTGGATGCCTGTCACTACTGCCATCCCCACCCATAGGGGGCTGGATGGCTGTCACTACTACCATCCCCACTCATGGGGGTCTGGATGCCTACCACTACTACCATCCCCACTCATGGGGGTCTGGATGCCTACCACTACTACCATCCCCACTCATGGGGGCTGGATGCCTGTCACTACTGCCATCCCCACCCATAGGGGGCTGGATGGCTGTCACTACTACCATCCCCACTCATGGGGGTCTTGATGCCTACCACTACTACCATCCCCACTCATGGGGGCTGGATGCCTACCACTACTACCATCCCCACTCATGGGGGGCTGGATGCCTACCACTACTACCATCCCCACTCATGGGGGGCTGGATGCCTGCCACTACTGCCATCCCCACCCATAGGGGGATGGATGCCTACCACTAACACCACCCCTACTCAGGGTGGGCTGGATGCCTGTCACTACTGCCATCCCCACACATAGGGGGCTGGATGGCTGTCACTACTACCATTTCCACTCATGGGGGGCTGGATGCCTACCACTACTACCATCCCCACTCATGGGGGGCTGGATGCCTACCACTACTACCATCCCCACTCATGGGGGGCTGGATGCCTACCACTACTACCATCCCCACTCATGGGGGGCTGGATGCCTGCCACTACTGCCATCCCCACCCATAGGGGGATGGATGCCTACCACTAACACCACCCCTACTCAGGGTGGGCTGGATGCCTGTCACTACTGCCATCCCCACCCATAGGGGGCTGGATGGCTGTCACTACTACCATCCCCACTCATGGGGGTCTGGATGCCTACCACTACTACCATCCCCACTCATGGGGGGCTGGATGCCTACCACTACTACCATCCCCACTCATGGGGGGCTGGATGCCTGCCACTACTGCCATCCCCACCCATAGGGGGATGGATGCCTACCACTAACACCACCCCTACTCAGGGTGGGCTGGATGCCTGTCACTACTGCCATCCCCACCCATAGGGGCTGGATGGCTGTCACTACTACCATCCCCACTCATGGGGGTCTGGATGCCTACCACTACTACCATCCCCACTCATGGGGGGCTGGATGCCTACCACTACTACCATCCCCACTCATGGGGGGCTGGATGCCTGTCACTACAACCACCCCTACTCATAGGACGGGTAATGCATGACACAACTAGCATACTCCCACATAAGGACTGTCTGTAAATTACATCCCACCCCCAACACCATGACAAGCGTGTGTGGTCTGTGTCAAATGCATACAACACTGAACATGACATTGAACATACAATGTGACCCCCTAACACATGTGTCACACATAATTGTGTGTGTGGCCTACACAATGCAAGCAGACCATGACCACTGTGGCAATGTGGCCCAAAGCCCCATCACCACAGTGCCCAAACGGTAAGTGTGTGCTCCATAGCTGAAGCACATTTTGAACAGTGTGGCAATGGGGCCCAAAGCCCCATCACTACAGTGCCCAAAAGGTAAGTGTGTGCTCTATAGCTGAAGCACATTTTGAACAGTGTGGCAATGGGGCCCAAAGCCCCATCACCACAGTGCCCAAAGGTAAGTGTGTGCTCCATAGCTGAAGCACATTTTGAACAGTGTGGCAATGGGGCCCAAAGCCCCATCACCACAGTGCCCAAAAGGTAAGTGTGTGCTCCATAGCTGAAGCACATTTTGAACAGTGTGACAATGTGGCCCAAAGCCCCATCACCACAGTGCCCAAAGGTAAGTGTGTGCTCCATAGCTGAAGCACATATTGAACAGTGTGGCAATGGGGCCCAAAGACCCATCACCACAGTGCCCAAAGGTAAGTGTGTGCTCCATAGCTGAAGCACATATTGAACAGTGTGGCAATGGGGCCCAAAGCCCCATCACCACAGTGCCCAAAAGGTAAGTGTGTGCTCCATAGCTGAAGCACATTTTGAACAGTGTGGCAATGGGGCCCAAAGCCCCATCACCACAGTGCCCAAAAGGTAAGTGTAGTCCTGGTAAAAGCTGCAAAAACAAAACTGCAGGGATTATTCCTGGCCACACAACACCAAACACTACAGTGGCATTGTAGTGCTTGTGTCCCATAGCAACATAGATTGTGTGAGGCAAGCAGTGCAGTGCCAATGACACATCGTTCTGGCCATGTGCACACAAACATCAGCCATGGGGGCCCACATTGTCTACATTCACAAATAACACAATGACAGAAGTGAGCATCATAATGCAGACCCACATATCTGCACCAATGGACACACAAATGTAGATATCCTGTGGAGACTGTAGATGTCAGGTGAACAAATACCATACCATGGCAGCAATGGGACATACTAACCATGATCAATGTGCTGACTGATGACCTAGCAGTCCCAGGGCCAGCAGGGGAAAGCCAACAAACAACATACACCAATGGCAAACTAAAGATATGCCAATGCAGTGGTGCAAATGCACAAACACAAACAGGCAGACTCACACTGCCTATCATACACAACAGGTGAGGGGGGTTGTGTGCCAGTGTCCCCAGGCAAACACACAACACATGAGGAGGCCAGATTCACTTATACACAGATGTCAACACAGTCACATACAAAAGTAACTCATGGATTGGATTCCCCTATGTGGGCAAACAGGCATTGTGAGATGAGAGGGAGCCCAAATTACACATGTCACACAAGCTTGTAGGAACAGCAACAAACACAGCAAGAGACAGAACCACCACAGCACTCCCCCAGGGACCCCACATTGTGGTGACACTAGCCTGCATGACAATCACACTGTGATGACAAAGGTAGATGTCATCCACACTGTGAACCACAGCCATGTGTCCTGAGCAACAAACTACCATCACACCTATACAAGCACAAAGCACTCAGCATGGCCTGCCAGCCAAGGAAAATATGGAGGTAGTGCCCCAGCCGTGCAACAACTCAGATTTGCACACACTCAACGCCACACACCTTGAACTCCACCAATGTGCAGCAGTGAAGCTCACATGGACTGCTGACATTGCACATGCACCCATGACAATCCCAGGGGTGGTGGGGGGAAATAAGGTGCAGAAACCCATCACACATGGCCAGTCAACAATACTTGTGAATGTCTGACACACTGCACAGTATGCCGTACATGGGCATGACGTGAAATCCACCCAAACAATGGGATCCTGGCCATAGTCACACACCAATGAAGAAGCCAAGCTGACCCACAAAGGACACACATAGAAAACTTCCAACATTGCAGCTCTGACCCTGAGGAGTGGCAGCAGTCACACACACAACGTGTCACAATCACTGAAAGCATACACAAACAGAAAATCACATTACTCGTATAACCAACAAGTGCCAAGAGGAATCCTGACTGTGTCCCATCTGCGTTTGCCCACATCCCCAGCCCTGACAACAAAGACAACTAGGGATGACAACCTCATGAACATTAGTTTGCCATGCACCCACATCCCGGAGAAACCAGGTCCAAGATGCTGGATGAACACAGAACAACTCAGCAAGCATCACAAACAGGAACATCCGTAGGGACACAGCCTGTGTAGGAAAAGGAGAAGGGAACACGCACAGACATGCCTACACAACACACAACACGGGCACAGCCTATATCACGGAATCACGCACTGCCATGAGGGCACTCCACTCCTGTGGAAGGTCAGCTGTGCCAAACCTTGTCTGTGCACGACTCAAACATGTCAGCAGAACACTCGGTCAGTGAGTCAACAACTACAACACACTGAAGGCTCTGCTCATATCAGCCTGGGCACAGGAGTGTCACGTCAGTCATCTGCATACACCCAAGACACGTGTCAAGCAACTTGCACTGTGTACACAGATGAGTCCTCCAAATTTGATGTGTTAAACTGCATGTCCATTGGAGACGGGCACACAGTCAGGGTACTAGGAACATTGGACAGTGGTAAGCCCACCAGATGTGCATCAGTGTAGGACAAAGATGGTAATCTACAAATGCTAAACGTACATCCCTGTGTCAAATGCTGAACATTACACCCTCAGACTGCAGCAAAGGATGCTATAGATCCAGACTAGATTAGGACACATATCCCATGGACCACATGGAGCCCATCACAGCAAAACTTCATTTACCTGATCTGAACACTATTACAACAGCAAATGCATGATTCTACACATCTACATCATGTACCTCCAAAGATTAACCACAAGTAAACAAAAAGAGGCTTTATTCAGCAAGTGTGCAACTCAAATCAAAAGTCCAAAATAAACTAAGGCCAATGGCCAGTCCAAATATACAGTCCCAACAGGGTGATCTGTGACAACTTGTCAACAATTGCTTGCCTGCACAGGTACGGACAGGGGACATCCCCTTTGAGGGGCATACGAGGGGCAGGCCAGGCACCGCAGGGACAGGATCTGGGGATGCCAGAAGGAGGCAGTGAAGGGGAGGTGGGTGCAGGAGTGTCACCGGCAACTGCAGTGGAGGTGTCTGACTCAGGGGGGGCTGGCACCACCGCAGGGCTCAAGTCAGATGGTGTTGGTGCTGCAACCACTGCAGTGGGCTGGTCAGATGGAGTGGACTGGGTCCCCAATGCAGTGCCCGAGTCAGACGGGGTGGTTGTGGACTCCACCACAGTGCATGACTCCAAGGTAGTGGAAGGGGGGGCAGAAGAGCTGGGCAGGACAGAGGGGGGGGACACGGTCTCCACACCAGTGGCACAAACAGGCAGAGCGTCTGGTTTTGGGGTGGAAGAGCAAGTGGCAGGGGAGGAGGGCCTAAGCAGTTTGGGGATGCAGTATCGGTGTGTGGGGGAACCTGGGGCAGGGTGTGGCGGTGGAACCTGTGGAGTGGTGGCCTGGGGGATGGAAGTGAGAGACTGGGTGGTTGACTTGCAGGGCGGTGGCGGGGTCTTGCTCTTCCGGGACCGGGGGGACTTGCGGGTGGGGGCTCACTCTGCCTGCGCCTGGGGGAGGGTGTCCGGGGGCGAGGGCACTCCCCTCTGTGTGGGTGGACTTCCTCTTCCCCCGGTATGCTGGATCAGCGGGATTGGAGGGGAAGAGGCCGAGGTCACAGAGGAAGAGCTGCTTATCAGGTGGGGTTGCAGGTGAGGCAAGGGAAGGGGTCTTGGAGGGAGAGGATCTTGAGGATTGCGGAGTGACTGTGGTTGCCTGTGTGTGTGTGTGTTCCCCATCCCCTGTGTCTGTGGTATCAGTCCCCTGAGGATGCTTGTGTGCACGTCTTGCCTTTCTCTTGGGTGTGTCTGTGCTGCTCGTGTCTGTGTGTTTGGGTGACTGTGCAGCTGTGCATGTGCTTTGGACAGGTAGGGGAGCAGGAAGTGTGGATGGGGCAGAGGTGGGAGGGGTGAGGGACTGTTGGAGGAGGGACACTGCTGCCGTCAGAGAGGAGTCCATGGACTTATTGCTCCTCTGTAGGGCAGACATACCCGTCGAGATGCCCTCCATGAACGACACCAGCTGTGTCAACAGAGTGGTGTGTGCATGGAGGACACTCAGTATTGCTGTCTGCCCTACATGGAGCTGCCGAAGGAGGTACACAGACTCCTCACTCAGGGCAGCAGGGGACACAGGGGCAGGGGTTGCGGTGCCTGGCACGAAGGAGACACGCTCCCGAGTACGGGAGCCTCCACGGACCTCAGGAATGGGAGCCAATGGGAGGGCGGTGGTGGTGCTGGCGGGGCCAGACAGACTAGCTGGCCTTTGGTGGCTGCTGAGACCCGCCTCCACAAGGGAGTCATCCTCCAAGCTGCTGTGGTCCTCAGCTGAGGTGGATGGTGCTGAGGACTCCTCGGTGTGGCTCCCCTCGCCCTCCGTGCCACTGGGTCCCTCTGACCACTCGTCCGATGATGACCCAGTCTGGCTCCACTGCTCCTCCTGGTCCGTGGAGCTGTCCCCTCCTGTGGCCGTGGATGTATCTGCAAACAATTAGGGAAACAGACAAACATCAGTCACCTGCACTGACCGCACACACCACAGTAAGTGCAGCACATTACAGAGCAAGCCCTGGCATCCTTAGTTGAACATTGCCTAAAGTCCTCACACAGATTCGGGGAAGCCAATTGTCAGTCTGATGGTCAACCATGGGACTCACACCCCTCCTGCCCTTGCACCCTATCTGTCTGGTGCCTGTCTGATGGTAAGACCCCAGTGTGGACACATGCACCACCTACACAGTTGTTGGACATTGCAGGGAACACGGTGAAGTATGTGAACATGCACACATCACATCTCTTGCCACTGAGTCAGTGCAGGTGTCCGGATAAAGGGATGGCCAGAGTCTAAATAGAAATGCATGTGATGCATACCAGCACCAGACACCATGATGCACCCATGTCCGGATAGTCAATGCCACAATGGGGTGCATGTTGCACATGTCACTCCCCTGCAGGATCAGTCTCAGGAAGTTTAATGCCATGACACAGGAATGCGTGCAAAGTCATACATTACTGTCTCAAGTCACATGGCCATGTCAGCCAGCCAACAACAGTCTGCACTGTGTCACAATCCGAGGGCATGGGGAATGCAAGTTATGTGAATGACAAGTGCACATGTCCATCCCCCAAATACCACATCATCTGTACTACTATTTGTCCACGTCATACCAACTGGACATATGGGGGACATGAAACACAACTCTCTGAACATGAGCACCTCACAGTGTGCTGTGAATGACAATACAGCTGCCTGAAAGTCACAGTCGCAAACACCTGTGTGCACAGTCAAGTGATCAGACACCTATAAGTCACAGAAGTATCGTCTATCATGGTCACATCTCAGATGGCATGCTGAACCCTAACCGATAAACATACCAGTAGTCCTGACAACGAAGACCCAGCACAATGAGACAGAGGCAGACACCTGAGGGTACATGTCACTGATCACAACATGCCACATGATACACGGGAGTGGGAGTACAGAGTGTATTGCATGCCCTGGAGTAGGCATGACTGTCCAGCTCCACCTGTAAGAGGGATGAGTCCTGGACAGTAGGCAGGTGGCTAAGCATGTGTGACACACTGGATATACATACTCCTGAGGCCCAAACATTGTTCCCACCAGCAGCATGGGTGTGTGCCAAATTCCCCAGGGACATGTGGTGAGTCAGAGCAGCAAGCAGACCACATATCAAAGTTACACCCAGATTACATGTCAGAACTTAGGCATTGTGTAAGCAATTGACCCACCCATGAATCGCACAACATAGTCACGGGAACAAATGCTGTCCCCCACCTTGAGCAAAGCTAAATGCAATGACACAGTCCCCAAATGACACAATTTCCTGACTATAAGGGCCACACATATACGTATCAGAGGAGAAGTGGGCATGTCACAAATGAGGGATATGGGTCCTGGACCACATGACTGATATACTGTGGAAGTTTAACCAGGCCAGAGGAGGGCACATAGCATGTCAGACAAAGTGCACAGTGCAGTCATGGACTCACCCCCTCCTGTCCTTCAGCTGCCCATCCAGGTCAGGGAAGACCACCGCCAGGATCCGGAGCATGTGGAGGGTCAGGGTCCGGTGTCCGCCCCTCCTGCGAGGAGGCGACAGCTTCAGCTGGACCCTTGCGATCCTCCGGGTCCAGCCACGAAGGTCCTGCCACCTCTTCTGGCAGTTGCGGATCCTGCGCCTGTAGACCCCCACGGATCTTACTTTCCGGGCGATGGTCAGCCAGATTTCCTGCTTCTGGTGGGCATCAACCTGTGAGGATGACAAAGTGAAAAGGCCATTACTACACATGCAACATATACGTGCATCACACAGTTGGATATACATGTCTCAATCACAGGGGCATATGATGTACACAGGCAGTGCAACAATGGCTATGAACAGTTTCCCAGCAGTCACTACATGGTATCATTGCATGGGAAGTAAACCTAGTTGGAATGCACTGTTACTGCACTGTACCAGTTCAGTGCATGTAACTACACACTTTGGGGTGTGACAACTACTCAGTGGGCATGCTAGCCAGTGGTGTGCACACTGAAAGTCCTGCTAGTCAGACAACATGCACAATTAGTGAGGCAGTGGACAGCACACTCACCTGCTCCCTGGTTTCCCATACAGCTTGCTGTACTGTGGAAGGAGGCTGTCCAGCAGGGCCTGGTTCTCCTCAAGGCTGAAGGCTGGGGCTCTCTCCACAGTACGTGCCATTGCAGGAGCCAGAGGATGCATAAACAGCAGCAGTGTTGGTGGCAGATGTCGTCCTGGAGCATGTAGTGCAGGCAAGTGAGCTCTCAGGGGAACAGCCAGCATTATATGTGTGCTGCAGAGGCAGATACTGTCCCATGTGTCCAAAGTGATAGGTCCAAGTCGTTTGCATCTTCTGAATCTGACCAATCCATGGAATAGCAGCACTAATACACGCCTACAGCATCCTTCAAATCTTCAACTTCATGACACCGATGATTTTGCAACATTGTTGTGGCTGGCCAACTGAATTCACTGCATCAGACTCGTTGGAGCTTCGAAAACGCGTCCGTTGCCATGCCAGGCCCCAGCCAATGTGTGCGCACCGTTCGGACCACTGCTGTACAACGCGTATTTTGGGATACAACGCATACCCACACACATCATATGCAATGGGCCGGCCGGGCACACCGATCGGTCCATTGCTCTACAACGCGTACCCGCACACATCATATGCAATGGGCCGTGCGGGCACACCGATCGGTCCATTGCTGTTCAACGCGTACCCGCACACATCATATGCAATGGGCCGTGCGGGCAAACGGATCGGTCCATTGCTCTACAACGCGTACCCGGGATACAACGCGTACCCGCTCACATCCATTGCAATGGGCCGGGCGGGCACACCGATCGGTCCATTGCTCTTCAAAGCGTCCCTGGACAGGTCACACGCATATGTCACCATGCTGGTCACTGGTGAACCTATGCCAGCCACATATACTTTCCAGGGACTCAGGGGCACACCTACAACACCACACCCAGTCCACACTGTATCTAAGGCATGTGTGGCAGCATAACCTTATCTGTGTATGTGGGTGAACATGTGGTTTTTGGGGTGGCACTTGGGGGCAGACACACCCAGGCTGTGCACGTGTTCATGGGGACAGGGTCCTTTGTGTGTTGTGCACCTGACCACTGTGGTGTGCAACTTTTCATTTTGGAGCATGTGTCATGGTCACATTTCCAGGTTGTGTATGTGTATGACATTTCACATACCCCCAGGCTCACATGTGGGAAGGCATGTACGTCACAGGGTGGCCCATTGCCACTATAGTGATGTCCCTCTGCAGTCTGTGTGCATGTTGTGTTTCACATGTCTCTGACTCCATGTGCACAATGGGAGACAGTCTCCACATCCATGTGGTTTGTGCATGAACTTTGATGTTGTGTGTGTGTGTGTCACAGACGTCCATGTCTGTCCTGCAGAGGCTACAGGGGCCACTACCTGTGGGTGTCATGTTTGTTTTTCTGACGTGTACATGATACGCCATGTCATGCCAGTGTCCATGTGGCAAGACAGGGTCCCTGGGAATCTACCCGTCAATGAGCTGTGATGCCTGTGGAGCATCTGTCCAGACATGTCACTGTGGTATGTGTGTGGAACGTGAGAGCAGTAAATGGGTACTGTGACACAGCCTAATGGTTTCCCATAGCACACCCTGGAACCTGTTGTCAACACTTGTTGAACAGAGATGTTAGATGATGTCCATGTAGGTGCCATATATGTCCAAACAGAACGACACACACATCAAGTACTTGTGTTTGTTAATGATGTATCATGTGAAATTGAGTATGGTGAACGGCACATAGGTGGGGTGACTGACAATCTTGCTTTCTTCACCTATGCACTGCAGGGCTCCTGCTGTCCATCGACCATTCCCAGACCTGGCAACGATGGTGGAACGTGACAGCATCCGACGGTATCGCTTCACCAGGCAGCTGATTGAGGATTTGGCAGTGCGGTTGGACCCACATTTGCAGCCTGGCCGGCCGTATCCTACAGCGCTGACCCCCAAGGTGAAGGTGATGGCAGCCCTACACTTCTTTGTCACCGGTACCTTTCAACACACTGTGGCGACTGCCGGTGGGATGTCACAGACTATGTTCAGCCATGTGCTACGCAATGTTTTGGGGGCAATGTTGAGATACCTGAACCAGTACATCTATTTCCCAACACGTCAACGACTCACTGACGTCAAGAGTGACTTCTATGCCCTGGGGAGGATGCCACATGTAATTGGCTCCATTGATGGGACACATGTGGCTTTGATACCACCACAGGCACATGAGCAGGCATACCGGAACCGTAAACATTACCATTCGATCAATGCTCTGGTGGTATGTCTTGCAGATATGACCATCACACATGTGTGTGCCCGTTTCCACGGTTCGGCACACGATGCCTACGTGATGAGGAGCAGTCGCATCCCGAGGATGATGTCACAGATGACGAACCAGCGTGCCTGGCTTGTTGGTGTGTACTGACTTTGTACCATTGTGTGTGTTCTGCTATGTTGTTTTCCACACAATTTTTCAAATCGGCTAATGTGCAATTGTCTGTCTGTAGGTGACTCGGGATACACCAACATGCCGTGGTTGCTGACACCCCTCAGGAACCCTGTGACACCAGCCCAGATGCGCTACAATGAGGCACATGGTCGGACGAGGAGGGTGATTGAGCGGACCTTTGGTCTCCTGAAGAGCCGCTTCCGCTGCCTGGACAAGACAGGAGGGGCCCTCCCATATGCCCCAGCAAAGGTGTGCAAGATTGTCATTGTCTGCTGCATGCTACACAACCTGGCAGTGCGGAAGGAGTTGCCTCTCATCCTGGATGACGATGACCAATGTCCGCCACCTGTGGAAGATCCTGGCCTGGGTCACGATGCCAGTGAAGATGATGATGATGATGATGGTGATGTCCGCACACAGCTCATCACCAACTTCTTCAGCTGAATGTGAGTCTCCAGAGGGTTGTAATGTCAATGATTTGAGTTTGCATGATATGTGTGTGTGGTGCTCTGGTGCTGTTTGAGTGTGGCCATGTGCTACTTGACTGGATGCGTGCAGCGATGTGTCCTCGCAGGTGGTCTGTACTGCCCAACAGTGTTGACATGCTAACTTGGTTTTGTGTAGTTATCTCGTGACATGTATTAGACATGAGTATTGCCGTTCTGTGCTGTTCTTCAGTGGTTTTGACTGTGTGTCATGTCTGTCCTTCACAGGGTGCTGCCGGAGTTGTTTGATCAACTTGGATCCCACGAATCCATGATTCAACTTCCAAGGTGGAAGCAGTCGTTTTCCTACAGGTGATGTGCCACACACCCCTGGACTTATCATCTTCTGCACTTTTTGACTTTGTGGCCACAGCCAGGTTGGATTAGCTAGCATTTATAGTGGAAACAACATGTTGCAAATGTGTAATAAACCTGTGCTTCACTTTGGGATGTGCGTTGTCTGTAGTCACACATCTGACTGACATTTGCTTACTGCACCTGTAGTCTAGTTGACACAGACTGTGAATAGGTGGCGTGTCTGTGCATTCCACTGTATTTAGTTGCAACATCAGTATAGGTGATGAGTCTGATGGCCCTGATGTGTATGGGTTGTGTGGCCCTAGTGGTGTGTCTCCCTCATATGTGTCACGTCGCCATGACTGACATGACGGTGTTGGACTTGCTGTAGCAGTTAGCATGCACAGTGTCATTTTTCTGATCACCATCTCCATGACAGAGAGCACGTTGGAATCACAACAGAGGCAGATATGGTGTATTGGTGAGTGTATTTACATACAGGTGTGAGGATGGTGCACAGGATGGTGGGTGCTGTACATAGAAATTGGAATCCAAAGTTCCCATGTGATTCGGAAGTCTTGATAGCTGAAATGTCCAGAGTAAAGTCCACAGTCATCTGATAAATTTGGCCAACTATAGCTCCCCATGTCATGTGGGAGAGTTGGGTTGGCTTCGACAGGGCGTGCAGTTTGCACACAGAGGAAAAGTTCCAGAACAGGTGTTGGCTTCCTGGGGGATGTAGATGGCCATCGGCCTCTCAGTTTGGCCTCCTCGGACGGCCCCTCTTCTTGGGGGGGACCCTCAGGTGCAGGCTGCGGCGGTGCAGGGGACTCTCTGCCAGAGTCCTCCTCCCTCCCTGTGGCATTTGCAGTTGTTTCAGCAGCAGATGTTGTGGGCACACAGGGAGGTGAGGCCATGTTGGTGCTGATCTGGCGGAGGCATGTCAGTATGTCCCTATGCACCGCTGTCAGTTGTTCCAATGTGTCCCACTTGGACTCCATGCCAGATATGTGTGTCTCGACATGTGACATGTGTGTCTCGACACGGGACATGTGGGAGTCCAAGCAGGCATGATGGGCAGCCTGCTGCTGTTGTATGTCCTTGAGGATCCCCACTACCTGGCTGACCTCTCCGGTGCTAGTCTGGTACGCATCCGCGATGCGTGCCAGTTGTGGGTCATCATGCAGTCCAGACCCCTCTGCAAAGAGCGACCTATGTCTACCACCCCTCCCACCACCCCTGGCGACACGTGCAGGACCTGCGGTGGCACGCACAGGTGACCGTGGGCCCACTTGGGTGTTGTTCCTGGGCTCGTTGTCACCAGCTCCAGTTTGGGTCTGGGTCCCTGCGCTGTTGTCATCTGTGGTCCTTGGTCTGTCCGTGTTGGCAGGGGTGACCTGTGTGTTGGCAGTTGTTGGAGGGGTGGGTGCAGGGGGTGCAGATGTTGGTCCTGCTGGTGCTGCATGATGACTCACACCGGAGGGTCCAGCTGGTTCTTCGCCATCCGAGGAGTGCAGAGGCTGATCCACACCAGTGAGCTCAGTGTTCACCGGAGCCTGGGACAGGGACTCCTCCTCGTCTGCTGCTGTGTCCCCATCATCACCTGTTTTGGGGAGAGACACAGATTGTATGTTATGTTTCTACTGGCATCAATTGTTCAAACACCTGACAGTTGTGACTGTACCTCTGGATGTGGGCCTGGACATTGCATTCTCCTAAATTGTGACAGTCAGAGAGTGATATTGGTGTAGCACATTGTCCTGCCAACCTGTGGCATGTCAATGTGAATGTTGAGGTGTGTGCATGACCAGCATTGGTGGTATTTGCTTGCCATCCGGGCCTCCTTCTCCCCCAGCCCAGTTATCCCACCATGAAGCGTGCTTCCATTGCAGGGAGTGCAAGTTGTCTTTCAGGATGTCAGTCAGTGGTGTCCTGCTGTTGGTTGTTGCACAGTTCCCAGCAGGGCCTTGTGCTCCCCCAGCAGTACCCAGTGTCAGCCATCTTGTGAGTCCTTTTCCACTCCCTGTGATGTGAGCATGGTTCAGGGTGGTGTTGATGGGCCAATTGTGAGGCTGACCAATATCTGTGACTACCACTCCCATCATGCTATTCCCTCCACCCCCTTCCCAGCATGCCCATCCTTCCTTCCTTTTGACTCTGCTTCCCTGTGGGGTGGGGTGCCTGTGCTGACAGGATGGCTGGGAGTGTTGTCCTGGCAGTTGTTTGGCTACAAGTCCCAAGAGTGTCCATGTGCTTCACACAGCATAACCCAGGGTGGTGGTTCTTTGTGGGATCTTCAGTTAGGATGTGAGGCATTGCATTCTCCCAGGTGGGTTATGTGGAGTTAGTGTTGAGGGGGTGTGTGAGGGGAGGTGCTTGTAACTATGGTCAGTGCTGTGAGTCCTCCTTCCCACCCAGCCAGATATCCCACCATGGAACGTGCTTCCATTGCAGGGAGTGCAAGTTGTCTTTCAGGATGTCAGTCAGTGGTGTCCTCCTGCTGTTGGTTGTTGCACAGTTCCCAGCAGGGCCTTGTGCTCCCCCCAGCAGTACCCAGTGTCAGCCATCTTGTGAGTCCTTTTCCACTCCCTGTGATGTGAGCATGGTTCAGGGTGGTGTTGATGGGCCAATTGTGAGGCCTACCAATATCTGTGACTACCACTCCCATCATGCTATTGCCTCCACCCCCTTCCCAGCATGCCCATCCTTCCTTCCTTTTGACTCTGCTTCCCTGTGGGGTGGGGTGCCTGTGCTGACAGGATGGCTGGGAGTGTTGTCCTGGCAGTTGTTTGGCTACAAGTCCCAAGAGTGTCCCTGTGCTTCACACAGCATAACCCAGGGTGGTGGTTCTTTGTGGGATCTTCAGTTAGGATGTGAGGCATTGCATTCTCCCAGGTGGGTTATGTGGAGTTAGTGTTGAGGGGGTGTGTGAGGGGAGGTGCTTGTAACTATGGTCAGTGCTGTGAGTCCTCCTTCCCACCCAGCCAGATATCCCACCATGGAACGTGCTTCCATTGCAGCGAGTGCAAGTTGTCTTTCAGGATGTCAGTCAGTGGTGTCCTGCTGTTGGTTGTTGCACAGTTCCCAGCAGGGCCTTGTGCTCCCCCCAGCAGTACCCAGTGTCAGCCATCTTTTGAGTCCTCTTCCACTCCCTGTGATGTGAGCATGGTTCAGGGTGGTGTTGATGGGCCAATTGTGAGGCTGACCAATATCTGTGACTACCACTCCCATCATGCTATTGCCTCCACCCCCCTTCCCAGCATGCCCATCCTTCCTTCCTTTTGACTCTGCTTCCCTGTGGGGTGGGGTGCCTATGCTGACAGGATGGCTGGGAGTGTTGTCCTGGCAGTTGTTTGGCTACAAGTCCCAAGAGTGTCCCTGTGCATCACACAGCATAACCCAGGGTGGTGGTTCTTTGTGGGATCTTCAGTTAGGATGTGAGGCATTGCATTCTCCCAGGTGGGTTATGTGGAGTTAGGGTTGAGGGGGTGTGTGAGGGGAGGTGCTTGTAACTATGGTCAGTGCTGTGAGTCCTCCTTCCCACCCAGCCAGATATCCCACCATGGAACGTGCTTCCATTGCAGGGAGTGCAAGTTGTCTTTCAGGATGTCAGTCAGTGGTGTCCTGCTGTTGGTTGTTGCACAGTTCCCATCAGGGCCTTGTGCTCCCCCCAGCAGTACCCAGTGTCAGCCATCTTGTCAGTTGTTTTCCACTCCCTGTGATGTGAGCATGGTTCAGAGTGGTGTTGATGGGCCAATTGTGAGGCTGACCAATATCTGTGCCTACAACTCCCATCATGCTATTGCCTACACCCCCCTTCCCAAGATGCCCATACTTCCTTCCTTTTGAGTGGACTTCACTGTGTGTGAGTGTGACAGCAATGGCAAGATGGCTGACAGTGTGGTCCTGTTGTTTGTTGGTGCCCAGTTCCCATCAGGGCCTCGTGCTCCCCACAGCAGTACCCAGTGTCAGCCATCTTGTCAGTTGTTTTCCACTCCCTGTGATGTGAGCATGGTTCAGAGTGGTGTTGATGGGCCAATTGTGAGGCTGACCAATATCTGTGCCTACAACTCCCATCATGCTATTGCCTACACCCCCTTCCCAGCATGCCCATACTTCCTTCCTTTTGAGTGGACTTCACTGTGTGTGAGTGTGACAGCAATGGCAAGATGGCTGACAGTATGGTCCTGTTGTTTGTTGGTGCCCAGTTCCCATCAGGGCCTTGTGCTCCCCACAGCAGTACCCAGTGTCAGCCATCTTGTCAGTTGTTTTCCACTCCCTGTGATGTGAGCATGGTTCAGAGTGGTGTTGATGGGCCAATTGTGGGTGTGACCAATATCTGTGACTACCACTCCCATCATGCTATTGGCTACACTGACTTCACCAGCATACACAGAATTCCTTCCTTTCAGTGAGCTTCCCTGTGAGGTGGTGTTCTAGTGGTGGGTAAATATCTGGGAGTGTTTGTTGGTTCTATTTGTGCCACTGCCTTGCTGTATTTGTTGTTAGGTTTGTACATGTCATGACACAGTTACATATCACTATGAGATGGCAGGTATTGTGTTTGTCTGTCTAGCATTCACATCTTGGGATGAATATCTTTTGGTTGCTGTGTATTTGCTAAGGGTGCATGGTTTGCCTATCCCCTTGACTGTGATGTGTGTGTGTTGTCACACCATATTGTGTATATTAGTTGTGTACTCACCAGGCTCTGGGATGTCTGTTAGTCCGTATACGCTCACTGGTGGTAGGATGGCCCGCACCTTCTCCTCCCAGGGCCTGAGGTATACTGGTTTTGCAGGAGGGCCACTGCCGGTGTGCTGGCTGAGGAGGTAGTCCTTTTTTAGTAGGTCCCGGGCCCTCCTGCGCACATCATACCACCTGTTCTGGATGTCTTCCTTTGTGTGCAAACATGGTGATTGTGCGTTCACCCTGTCGACAATCCTCGCCCACATCTTGGTTTTCTGCGACATGGGGGTCTGTTGTACCAATGTACCAAACAACTGTGGCTCTACCCTGAGGATCTCATCTACCATGACTTCCAATTCACTGTCTAGGAACTTATGATTCTTCTTTGGGGGCATGGTGATGGGTGGTGGTGGTGATTGATGTGTGTGTGTGTGCAAGTGGGGGGTGTGAGTGTAGGTTTAGCTGGGTGTGTGTGAGGGTGCTATTTGTAGGTGTGGTAATGGTGTGTGGCTTGTGTGATGTATGAGCTGTGAGTGTGTCTGTGGTTGCTGTGTGATGGTGTTCTGTGCTGGCAGGTCAGTGGAATTTGCAAAGGATCATGGTAGGGATTTGTGGCCTTTATGTAGGTGGAGTTGGAGGTGTGTCCTTGTTCCATTTTTTTTTTCCTCCCTATATTTATTGGCTTTGTGGTTGCTTGTTTGGCCCTTTTTAAAAAAAAAAAAATTCCTTGGTGTGTTTGGTGCATGTAGGAGTCGTTCTTGTGTCCGAGTAGGACGCTGCAGTTGTCTGGTGCGATCTTGTCCGACTCGTTCCCGCTGTGTGTCAGCTAGGTTTCATATGCAGCGTTCGAGTCGGTCGCGGAGTATTGGGTTGCTTTGGCTGGGTTTTGTATACGTGTCGGTCGTATGGCTTGTGATCCGGGCGATTCGGTCGTGTTTTGCACGCACAGCATCGTACTACGCGGGTCGGAGTTCGCGGGTACATTTCGTTCGGGTTCAATCCGGGTGCGTGTCGGTCGGTTTGTTTCGTGTGATTTCCCGGCCGGATGGCTTGTTTACGTCCGGCTCGGTCGGTCGTTTTGTATTCCGTCCGAGTCGGTCGGATTTCACATGCATTTCATCGTACTACCCGGGTCGTACGGCGCCGGTCCTAGTCGGTCGGACTAAATTCCCGTACCGAGTCGGTCGGTATTTTTTCCGGCCCGAATCGGAATCGGCCCCTTTGTCTAAAGATTAAAAGACTTATAGTAAATCCTTGTAGCATCTTACGCCAAATGATAACTCTATTTTAAAATTGAAACGCAAACACAAATTTACTCTCCTTGGAGAGAGAAATGGAGAAGAATTATTTGCATTAGTCAATGGCTGCGTACCATTCTGCATCTATTGTAAGTAAGTAATAATTTATTGTTTGGTTAATAAAAACCTTTACAATTTCTACTTAAAAGGACGTAGCAGCAAAATTCATGATTAAAAAACAAATCGAAAGAGCATATCATAAAACATTAATTAATTGTGTTAAAATGGTTGGAGCAGTGATCAGTAATTATTATCAGGTAACGTGAATTGGCGAAGTCTTTTGACCATTCTTTATACAAACGGCTTTCCAAGAGATTTACTGATACCGTCATTTAAGGTGCCTAAAAAACATTTGAGATGGGGATAGGGATCAAGAAAACTTAAAAGTTAAAAAAGTCTATATTTGGGTCTCTATAGGGGGACAAAGGTACAATGATCGGTTGGTTTATAAACAGCAGCAATGTTGTATTACTGCATATATCTTCCGGGTGGGGGTTGACCTGGATATATGATTTTCACTGAAAAGTGGCACTTCAAAAGTCTTTTGGTTACAGTGATAAAGATTGCCGGTCACTTGACACCAGAGCTTTTTCCCCTGCCCCTTCATTAACCGTACAAAACGACACAATAGCTGAACATCTCCACCTCCGAGGCATGCCTTTACTGCTTGTCTGCAGGTTCTTATCGCCTTGCTTACAAAGATGGGCTTCAGTACCTGTCGCCGTGCAACTTGTAGTTCTCCGCAGATGCACAATAAGTGTAATACATCTCATTGACTTCCCCGCATAGGCGGCATGTTGTCTGAGCCGGAGATCGTTTCCAGGGGGGGAGCTGCGGCAGAGATGGTAGAATGCCCATTCGACAATGAAGGTATTTTTCTTTCTTCTGTTGAGAACCACGCCTAGATAAGATTGCGGAGAAGACTTGATGTAGCTATGCACAACAAACCATCCATGGGCCCTTTCTGTGAGTGCCGCCTTATCTTCTATTAGGCATAGTCTTTTCGCTGTCTTGTTTACAAGTTGTTTAAAACAATGATGAGTCCCTGAGGCTGCCCAGAGATCCTCGAGGCCCAGACGGTCTATTGATGCTATCAAATAGCTCATAGCTGCGCACTGCTTCTTTAAGTGTATTTCATTCCATAGATGGGACTTCATTGTTCCTACTTCGGCCTTTTTGATCCTGTGCCAGCACTTGATATAAGCTCCTTTGCGGGCGATTTCTTGGGTCTGCAGGCTGAATTCTAGCCTTATTTGGGCTGGCAAGACATACTTGGGTAGATTGAATATCATCCTAGCAGCTCTTGAGACAGTACTGTCTAAAATAGCCACGTCTCTTCCCCTCAGGCCCTCGCTCCCATAAGTAATTGCTGGAATGAGCTTTGCTTGCCAGACTTGTAGCAGTGGGATGAGGCTGAGGCCTGCAGTTTTGTGGTTAATGGATTTTATAGCTACAACAATTGAGTTGCCTCTTCTATTGATGGCTTCTTTTTGTGAATTAAATGTGCCTTTGTTGTCTATTATCACTCCTAAGTACTTATATTCTTCAACTACTTCTATTGTTGTGTTAGCCAAATGCCAACGGTAATTAGAGGTTGCCTTTTTTGGGTGTAATCGCAGTACCTTCATTTTATCATGGTTGATGGTTAGTCCGTTGGTTGCTGAGTATCTACTGGTTGTGTCTAGTAAGTGTTGAAGGCCGATGGGGGTTCGACTAATCAGCACGAGGTCATCTGCGTACAGCAGGTTAGAGAGTAGGAGCCCTCCCATCTTTGGCGCATGTGAATTGCAAATGTCCATTCTGCATCTATTGGAATGTGGAGCACAATTACTGCTGGATTCAGTACCACTGGGCAACAAGGAATGACAATTCTACTAATTTTTAGAAGGTCCTCAACAATGTGTCATTTCCCACTCGGTTTCTTTATCCTCATCATTGGAGAGTTTCAAGGGCTACCAGGAACTTCCTAAAAGAGTCCATGCGCAATCATATTCTCAATAGCAGGTTTCATTCCTTCTTCAGCTTCTTTCTGAAAGTTTGTACGGCTTAATTGTGAGGAAAAATACATCAGGCTTTACACTAATTTTTACTGGTTCTGCACTTTTTATCAGTCTTATCTCTTCACCAGAGAAATCCTATAACTCTTCTGAGACAGCAAGCCTTAAATCCACAGGTAGGTCATTTTGTCAAAGCTGCAAATAACTGGTCTTGAATCTTGTGAGAAGATGTTGAACACTGAATCCTCATCTTGTGTTACAATCGCAATACCATCCAGTGTGCAGTAAATCACACAATTCATTTTGCAAAGCAAGTCTCTGCCCAACAAATTCACAGGACTTGAATCACACAAAATGAAGTGATGTTTACTCTCTATTTGTCTTATTTTAACTGGGACATATGGTGTAACCTGATTAACAATTTGTTTATTACTGATCTCTACAACTTGGAATTCTCTTCCTGAGAGGGGTAGGTTTGGGACTTCCACTCACCGAACTTGTAGGAAAGTGCCCTTTTTCTAAGGTCACCCACACATTTTTCCCAATCATGATGGTTGGGACTCTGAAAGTGCACTGGAGCCTGCTATCCTGGCCCCAGTGCCAGTGTTCTCTCCCTAAAAATGATATGTGTGAATTGGTAACCTCAATTGGCAAGGACTTTAGCCCCCTTATAAGTACCTGGTAAGTGGTATTAGGGATACCCAGGCCATGGGAGTTGAAGGGGTCACCAAGGCCTGAAGTACTGATTGTGCCACCCTGAGTGACCCAAGTAAACAGATGACTGCAGGCCTGCCATTGCAGACTGCAGGAGCAGTGCAAAGTGCTCCAACTTGACTTCAGCCTCACCATGAGTGGCAAGGTCAAAGCACTATTTTTAATATATGTCTGTCACCCCTAAGGTAGGCTTCCTGAGCCCAGAAGGCAGGGTGCATTAAATTAAAGGTTTGGACATTCAAGTGCAAGCTTATATGTGCCTATAGTAGCCTCTTTCCATTAAGGGCTACTATAAGTGTCCAGGGGGCCATAGGATAACATGGGCTGGCACCCGGGCTCCTGAGGTTGTCAGCTCCATTATGGTTCCACTGAAAATTGTCATGTTTGGTATAAAACAACTTGTCTCATCAAATACAACTTTTCCCAAAGTGAGATTTAATGTGACATGCACCCAGGTGGCTACCTTAGAGGTTGCCCACCTGGTTGACCCAGCCTTTCCTGTTCCCTGGCTGGCAGCCTGCAGCTACTACCACCAAGACAGGAATATGTACCCCTGCCAGGAGGTGTTAATGCTCCTAGGAGTCAGAAACAAAGCCTGCCTGGGAAGGAGGTGTCACCTCCCTCCCTGACAGAATTGCTAGTAAAGTGGCACATCAAGGCGGTGAGCTTCAAAGCTTTCACCCCCTCTGATATGCAACCAGGCTGCCTCCCAAAGGAGGAAACAGCCAACCCCCTGCTCCCAGGCACATTTGCAACCGGGCAGGAGGTAAAATTAAGTATTCAGGAGTTGTACACCCACTAGAAGGCTAGCCACGCCCCTAGGGTGGGCTACCTGGTCTGTACAGCCAAGGAAGGTTTCCGCCATTTTAAAAACGGCAGAATAGTGTTATGGGTAGCAAATGTGGCACACACCTCAGTGGCAGATTAGCCCTGGGGCTAGTAGCCCATTGGCTACTTGCACCCACACCCCTAACACACCTAAATCTAGTATTTAAGGGACACCCCTGGAACCAGAACCTCAGATCTGAAACAACTTGCTACAAAGGACAAAGAAGAGACCCAAGTCTGTGACTTCAGGACCTGCACAAAGCAAAGGTGTGATAACCTGCACCTGTGGCAACCACCCTGTGACTGCGACTCATTCTGGACCAGAGATTGGCTCCAAGTAACGAGGAACCTCTCTGGGCACCAAAGGCAACTCTTGAACTCCCTTGGACTAGAGGTACTAGTCCCCTCAGCCTGCAGGTTTAAGCACACTCCCGGTAACAAAGAATCACTGGCCATCGGGCCCGCTGAGGCATCGCCCTAAAGTAAATGATCTATTTCATTATGGGAAATGTAGTTCTGACCCCTAGCAAGTTTCAGGCAGCTACCATTTTTCACCGAACTCCAGGACATTGAAGTAACCCAAGGCTGCATTTGCACTGACAAGGCTTGTTGGAGGTCAGCCCGACTACCACCACCTTTGATCGATGCTGTTCCTCAAGGAAACTCTGTAGTACCTTTACCTGGTCACCTCAGTGGCCCCATTGTTGAATTTTCACATCCTTTTCCTCACCAGCACCGTCTGAGTGGTAAAGTCAGCATCACCGTGGTTCCCGCTTCAGCACCAAGGACAGCCAGGACAACTCTGCACCCAGACCCTACAAGCCAGATAAAATTGAACTGACTGTCATGGCTTGGTCCTGGGACCCTATCACCTTAACTGGATTCCATTGAACTTGACCTGCAAGTGACCGATTGTCTCTTGTTGTTTTCCTCATTGACCGCAACGTTAAAGTTTAGCTGTAGTGAAATGCACTGATTTATTTTTCCTTCTAAAATCCATAACTCTGTTTATACTTATCCAATTTTGTTCATTTTGGTGTCCAAATTTATATACAGTCCTACTCTATTTTTAGAAATTGGTGTAGGATTTTCTTCTAGTCGTGTCAATTACTTATTGTCCATGTTGGTACTCTGAAATGCTTAATACATGTTCCTCTAGTAAAACCAGACTGCTCCGTGCCACTCTAACAGGACTGAGCTTGGGATTTATTATTGTGAATCCACAGGACCTATTTTGGGGTATTGTGAGAGTATTACATAGTGAAGCTTAACTAGGCTTACAGAATAATACGTCACTTTCCTATAGAACTGTAGAACGGGTAGCCCCCATATGAACTAAAAATTAAACGGGGTGGCCATTGACTTAAGCCTTAATGTATGGCCACTTTGGTCTACCTCTATGGCTGCTTCAAGTAAGTAATCCTCCTTCCTTTTCAGGCTCCATCATTACAGATTACTCCCTGAAGAAAATTGAGAAGAATCATTAACCAGAACCAATGGATTCTGTACTGTAGGCATCGTCATGCGAAATGGTTTCTGATCATTCATGCTCTGCACAGAAGTCGAATGATTTGGGGCCATGGGCAGTGTATTTTTCTGAATCTGGGGAATAATCTCATTCTGGATTCTATATCGATTCTGTCTGCATTCCTGTTTCCAGTGCCTAATTTTACCACAGAAGTAACAAGCAGCCTTCCTCTTCAACATTTGAACGATTGCATTAATTCTAGAACTGTTCACTGTCTCTTTTTCTTCACCTTTCATGTACATTGACCGATTTCCTGTTCTCACACCTTGCATTTGATTCATTCCATTTGCTTCAGCATTTCCAGGTTGAACATAACCCAAGTATGAACCCATCAGCTGAGTTCAAGCACTCCTTTAAAATTGCTTTGCCTGCATAACCATCAGTTTCTCCTTGATTCTCTCCTTCTTTACATCAAACCAATCACTACTGTATTTGGACAGCTTCAAAATCTCATCTATACTCTTTGTCTGCCAGCACATTTCAGTTTACTGCATGTGATTACTAAGATCCGGACACAAACCCATAATGAAAGCAGAAGTAAAACCACTGACACTATCTTTCTCTGGATCATCGGCTCCTCTGTGTCTCTTGCAAATCTGAAGAGCCTCTCATATTAAGCATGCACTGACTCTTTAGGTTCCTTTGAGGTTCTCAAACATCTTGCCCAATTGATATCCAATTGATATCCTTTTCAGGCACCTTATTTTTCAATTATTCAATCACCTGTCTATATTTGTTGGCTACCTCCTCAGACATAGCATTATTAGGAACAATCCTAGCTGGTTCTTCAGTTGACCAAGCTACAGGAACCTTACATTCAGACCACTAGTCACTAGGTATTACAATCTCAAATAATGAATTCAAATCAGTCCTCAGCATTTGTGAAATCATTATCAACTTATGAACCTCCTTGTACCACCTTTCAGATTCCTCTCACAGTTTTGGAAAATTCATAGTCAAAGGATAAAGATCAGCTCTCGTCCACGGCACATGCCTTACATTTTCTCCATGTACTTCTCTTAATGGAAACTCCAAAATTATTCCTGATCCTACTTCTGAATCACTAGGTGATCCCTTTTCTTTGCTCTCTGATTTTTTAACTTTCTTTTTACTTGCTGTCCCTCTTTTCCATCTCTAGCTGTATTTCTTGAAGTCACTCCATTCCCTCATCTTTTAAATTAAATCTTTAATGTATACTCATAAATGTCATTTAACCCAATTCCTTTATTTCATCATGAGTCAAATCCATTTGTAATTCTTTGTCTCTGTTGGTTTTACTGATGTTATCCTCACATTCATCAGTGAATTCTTCTAATTTATCATGTGCTTCATTCGTACATCTGGCTGCTTCTTTACTCAAGTACCTCATTCAATAAACATTGTATGACAGTAGTCTATCTAGATCAATTATCCCTTGTGGCATTTTTCTAAACTTAATTTTTAAAGACCAATATTAATAGTTTTCTCTTTAGGAATCTCTTTAGTCACAACTGTAGCAACACATGAATCAATCTGAATTTGATTGCAATGCAGTCATTGCAATTTCAGCTGGAGCACTTGCTATAGTGCTCACAACCACAGCTGTAGAAGGACTCTGCACTTACACAGCTGTACTATCTCCTGCTGTACCCATGTCCGGTACTCCACTAGGGCCAGCAACAGTTCCCTGTGCCCTGTCTGTATTTTAAGAATGTCTGGAGTTCAAAAGATCATTAATGAAAAATATCCCCCTCATCTGTATCATGATTCTGCTCTTTTCTCTCATTAGTTTTCTTTCTATCATCAGTTTCTTTAATTATTGCATGAAAAACTCTCACACCCTTCATCCGCCCATCAGCATTTTTCTTGTTTATCCCAATTGTTTTCTAACCACTGCCTAAATGAGCCCTTCACTTGCTTTGTCATTTTATTTCTGTGTCTGCGGCCATTCAATCCACCTGTTTAATGTCTCAAACTGTGTGGGTCTAGGTAACAGCTTTCTTTTATTCATTCAATTATACACAAACTGGCGGTGAGGGTGGCAAGCAAAGTGTGCACAGGTGTCTGTTCTGGGATACTTATTCTCAAAGTTCTGATCACGCTCTACTTTATGTGGTCCCACCGCCACTGGGCCCCCAACAATAACTACAATCTATACAAAAGGAGCGTGTGATTCATCCAAATAATGATAGCGTTCCAAGCAGTGCACTCATATATCGTCCATTCTCTGTGTATCCAACCAACCAAGAAAATCCCAAGGGTTGTATAAATTGGATAATGTACCTTTGTGTTGAAAAATTGGATTGAATAATAAACTCGGAATTGGCTTTCTAATTAAACAAGACTCCCTTGGGATTTTCTGGGCCCTTGCATGATGAACATCTGAACAGTAAACCCTTTCCATTCTACCAACACACAGGCTTTCAAGGAAGCAAATATGTCATGTGTGGCTCCTTTGGCCAGGCCTCAGCAGAGCTCTCAATGAAGCCACTGTTCAATCCACCACACCCTCCCAGCACTGCCAGATAGAGGGGGAATGACTGTTCTTAAAAGTGCAACACCAGTGAGGTTGGACACCTGCTCAGGGTGACTACTATACTCTGTGGCAGTCTCTCTGGCCCTCGGTGGCGGTGGTCAGTGAGACATTGCGGCCTCTGCCTCACCCCATGTAGTCCCCAGAGGTCTCCGGCCGGAGGGCTGCAGCCCTCTCTGTTCAGTTTAGCCCCAATTCTTCTCATAGGCCACCCTCACTTTGCTCCCTAGTGGGGCCCGTCCTATATTTCCTGGTTCCCTCCCAGTGCACCCTACAGGGTTCAGTGAGTCAGGGTCTGTCCCAGAGTTGCCACTAGCTGGAATACCCCTGGTCCCACAGATTTCTCTGGCCCCATGCATGAGCCTCACCATGGCGGGAAGGAGAGCTTGGCAAAGCGGTGTTTGTGCTGATGGACACGGTCACCATGCCTGAGTTCATGGCCAACCTACAGCACAGGTGAGGGGACTGTGGGTGGGGTTCAGCTCCGGCTGAACAGGTTTTTAAATAGACTGCTACAATAGGCATGAGCTGAATGATGCGCTTCGGCAGCTCGCAGGGGGTAGGAGGTGCTATACAAACTAAGGCAATTATAGTTTACCGGCAAGTGAATTTTTGTGTTATGGGAGTAGAGGGCCTACGTGGCATGGGAGATAGAAACATGGCGCACAATAACATGCAGCGACAGACACTCGGAACAATCACCATCGTCATCATCATTGTACACTTTAGGTAAATTTGGCAATAATACAGAATTACATTCTGGAACACTTGCCACCCTGAGTTATGAGTATGACACTCTCCTTACCTTCTAGGCATCTAAGAAATTGGACTCTCCCTAGATTCTAAGGTGCCTTTTGTGACTTTTGTCTTGGGTCATGCCTTAATGCTGTTACATTCAAGAGCTAAAATAGCACTCTAGTCATTTATTAGAGCTGTGTGTGCGTCTTTGTGTTTGTTTTCCTGTTTCTGGGTCTCATGCTGCATTATGGGATAACGGTGGTCTGCGCCGGCATAGCTAAGGGGACAGTGGTGTACTGACTCCATGATGGCAACTTCCTTGGGTTCGTATACTTACAACAGGCAGGAGAAGAGAAGAAGATAGGGTATGTTGGTGGATCAGTGTATGGAATGCTTTTTTGGGGAGGTAAGGAAGGAGAATAGTGCCTGGGGCTGTCTATATAGAGCCACATTGACAAGTATCCCAGGGGCCCTGGGTAACTGTAAGCATCTCATATAAATAACAAGATGAAGAAGATACTCCGCACACTTGCGGAACTCCGCGGAATTCGGAAGAGTTGTTCAGTAACTCCGCAGAATTCCGCATAGTGAAACTCCACGAGCTCCGCCCACCCCTATTTACAACAAGCCACTTCACTCTATGCTATTCCACTCTACTTCACTCCACTCTATGCTATTCCACTCTATGCCACTCCACGCTACATCACACAACTCTATGCCACTCCACTGTATGCCACTCCACTTTAAGACACTGTACGACATGCTGCTCTATGACACATTACTCCACTCTACTCTACGACGTGCTACTCCACTCTATACCACTCCATTCTAGTTTACAACACTCCACTCCACTCTACACCACTCCACTCTATGCTATTCCATCCTACACTACTCCAATCTATGACACTCCACTCTAAGCCACTCCACTCTATGCCACTCCATAAAAACCAAGAACACACACATTTTGCTGCCATGTCTGTCTAAAAAGTCAATGGAAAACACAAAAGACACTCCATGACATGCCAGTCCACTCCATGACACGCCATGTCAATCTACAATATGCCACTTCTTTCTACGACACACCACACCACTCCAATCTATGACACGCCACCCCACTCTACGACACGCTACCCTACTCTGTGCTATTCCAGTCTATGACACTCTTCTCTAAGCCCCTCCACCATACGTCACTCCACTTTATGCCACTCCACTCTATACCATTCCTCTCTATACCACTCCACTCTGCTCCACTTCACTCTACACCACTTCACTCTATACCCCTCCACTGTACACCACTCTACTCGACACCACTCCACTCTACGCTATTCCACTCTACTCGACTTCACTGTAATCCACTCCACTTTAAACCACTTCAATCTATGCCACTTCACTCTGTGCCACTCCACTGTACTCCACTCTATTCTATACCACTCTACTTTATTCCACTCCAATCTACGCCACTTCACTCTATGTCACTGCACTCCACTCTTCACCATTCCACTATAAGCCACTCCACTATATGCTTTTCCACTCTAAGCCACTTCACTCAAACCACTTCACTCAATGGCACTTCACTCTATACTATTTCACTCTATGCCACTCCACTCTATGACAGCCCTCCTTCCATAGGCTCTGTCAAGAGAAGAACTAAATGAGTTCATGAAGGGAACTTTTGCTTATATGTTAGGAGAAATGTACTCCAGAATTAGGGACAAAATAGAAAACATGTTAATTTTTTCCCGTCATCTTCACCTAACAGTTCTTCCTCCTTTGATTCTTCCTCTTTGTCCCAGTCTGAGTACAACTCAAATGACAATGATGAAGGGGAACATCAGTACTCTGATCTCAAGGGCAAATATGTGAAACAAAAAGGAGGCCTGTCATCAGGATATTCCCAACAAAGCACCAGTGGGATTTTTTTCTAAATATAGGCAAGTCTGTAGCCACCAGGCTTCCGGTGATTCCAGCTGATGAGTATTTAATTCTGCAATTAATGCTCTGACCTGGATAAAACTGCCATTCCAAAGCTAATGGCAAGACTTTAACCTCTGGAATGGACTGAGATGGATTTTCCGTAGGCAGTCAAGGTAGAGTCTCCGTTGGCTTTGTTGTCTAACATAATGATGCTTCATTAGCAGACCTAGTAGATCATTGTGTGAACACTGTTCTTAGACGTACATATGCTAGCATCAGTCTTTTGCAATGAGCCTGTACTTATGCCACCCACACTTCTCAATCTCAGGTTAAAAAAATCTATATTTTCTTCTCTAATCAGGGAAGAATTGTTTAGATCGTTTGACAAAAATGGAGACACAGGAATGTTTCTTGTCTGATTTTGCCTTTGATGGTCTCTGCTCCTCTGCCTTGTCTGTAATAGCTGCAATTTCAGATTGTCATCAGGTATAGGCATGGGACTGGAAAGTACAAGAAGTCTAGAAAGTCATTATTTTAAAACTTCCTTTCCAGGGTTCGCAGTTCTTCAGAATATCAAAAAATTATATTTTATACAGAGGTTTTAAAGTTCGCAACCTCCTTTTTTGACCAAGGAAAATGTTTTTGCTCCTCTCCTGCACCTAGTTCAGATAAAAACATGCCTTACTTCAGAAGAGATATTTCTTCTTCTCATAACAGTTGGCAGGACAGGTCTAATTCTAATTTCAAACACTAGTTTTACAAGAAAGGTGGAAACAGGTGAGACACAAATACTCCACCCAAGCCTCTACAGCGTCCAGGAGGCAGTCTGGCTTCCTGTAGGCAGTCATGTCGAGGCTTTTTCTGTAGGTTTGGGCTACTACAACAGACCGCTGGATCATCATTAATAGGATTTAAAAGGCATGCAGAAAGGAGTTCTCGGAAGTCCCACCTGCATCCAAGTTTAATAATCCAAATGACCTCAGGACTCGATCAACATTCTCAGTCTTCAAAACAGTTTGCAGGAATTCCCAGATAAGAATGTCATATGTCTGATTCCTCTCCCACAGAGAGTTCAGTGTGTGTATTTTCATGTCTTCCTTCTGAGAAGGAGACGGCAGGTTTGGAATGATTGTCGATCTTTAATGGGACAATTTATATATTCTAACCAACTACTTCAAAATAGATACTCTGCAGCATCTCATTACTATGATCCTTCTGGTAAAGATCCTGAATTTCTTGGATCTAGATGATGCCTATCTTCACATTGCATTCCACCTGACCATCATCATATCTCAGGTTTCCTGTGGGTGATTCTCACTTTCTTACATTTTAGTCTGAAGTCAGCCCCATTCATGTTCACCAGAGTCTTGGATCTTCTCGGGAAGTAAGTATTCACACAATTGGGACCTCTGTGCATCCATTCCAAGATGTCTGAAGGATCCATGCAGGCTTTGCCAGATTTTCTCAGATTGTGTCATCAAGAGTCTGCAGTTCATTTGGTGTCTCGCAAGCACGCAAACCAAGATGGCCGCCCCGCTAGTTCCTCCCGATGCCTGGTTTATCGATTATATTTTAACTTATGCCAGGCTAGTATAGCTTAATTTCTTTTACCTGTCTGCCTGCGACTCTATTATCAGCATTTTGACTGGATCCCGTCGCTGGTAGCTTTTGCTGTCTTTTCTCGTCGTGAGTGTTTGCTGTGCTGCTCACCGGTCTCTCCTTCACTGTGCAGCTGCAGTTCCAGTCAGGAAGGCAGAGCTGCTTCCAGGAAAGGGAGTGGCTGAGGTCTCGACCACTCACATGGTTGTTTTTTGCAGCCGCACCTTCTGCTACTGTGGTTATTTTCTCTTTAATCCTTTTCTCATCTGTCATTTTCCATTTACTTGACTTTTTATGACAGTTTGCTTACATGGAGGGGAAAAATGTACATGTTATTAACAATAAACATAAACAAACAACTTCTCCTTCTACAGTCAAGTAAAAAATTATGGATACTAATTAACCTTCTTTATCCACATTATTGGAAGAATTACAATTTGTATGTGCTAATGCAGAAAATATTACCTCTGAAATGAAAAATATTCATAAGGATATGGCAAGTTTTTCTATAAAAGTTTCAGACAAATCAATTAAAATTCAAGATAACAAATTAAGGGGCGTGGCTTAGGCGCAGAGACAAGAGGGCGGCGGACCTCTAAGCCCTGTCTCCTCACGGAGCTTACAAAACGATTTTCAGCCATACCGAGACCATGCCCAGGGCTCCCAAAGCTGGTCTCATGCATAGCATTGTTGTGGCATACTCATGAGCTAACAGGAGGTTCTACAAACCCAACCTTCACCTAATTCAGCCGCAAAGATGATTTTCCACACACACAAGTGGCCGCCATTTTGTCAGCGCGCCGCTCATATTATTTTTTCTCCGGTTCCTTATGTGGCCAATAACACTTGGGTGAGCTTCCTTTCATTCCTCACCTTTATTCATGCATCTTTGGTGCAATTATGCTGTGGCCCAACCCTGAACTATTGATTTTCTTTGCCTGACATTCAACATGTCCTTCGCTTTCAAGGACCCATGCTAATGATGCTTCGTTATCAGTTTAATTGAAGCCTTTAAGCCTAATTTCCCTAATATATGTATATATTACTACATATTATTATTGTGCTTAAATGGCATAATGGCATTGTTGGACTAGTTACACTTGCTCCTTCATGAGTCTGAGCCTGAGGGGATGTGAATGAGATCACACAAGCTGTGAGGCGGTATTTTAGGAGACTCTTTTCTCCCTGTCTCCTTGCATGTTTGCAAGCCAGTGGGATCCTCTATAGTTCTCTGCTTCATAGCCTCCTATCTGGTTGTGTGCCTGTCGCATATAATTAATTGCCCTTCTCATTACCATTGTGTGTGAATCATCGCACAACTATATTGAACTCTCTCTCACCAGTTACCTATTATATGGGCAGGCCCTCTACTATTAAAAAACTAACTCATCGGCCGGTACACATCACCAAGATGGCTAGTGATTCCCTTAGCCTTGCTAAAGCATCTTCCTCTGGCACTAAACCTAAAAGAGCCAAAAATGATGCTCCATCTCCGATCCAGTCATCTCCTAACCCGGTCCTAGACACAATTTTAGATGAACTACGTGCACTTAAACCGTTCATGAATATCACCAATGAAAAACTGCAACAGATTGAAGACCGATGGATCAATATGGAAGGCAAAAAATTTAAAATGGAACAACGTGTGGGCCCTCTTCAGGACATGGCCACTAAAATACTCTTGCTGGAAAAAGAAATTCATAAGCTCATGCTTCACACTGACGACCTCGAAAATCGCAACCAATGGAACAATCTTCGCCTTTATGGTTTACCAGAGTATGTTGAAGGCCCTGATCTTCTCTCCTTCTTAAAGAAAATGTTGCTTGACCTTCTCAACCTTCAATCTCCCGCTCCTCTTAATTTCCAGTGGGCACATTGTCTTGGTTGCCCTCAGCCTCAATCTACCAGACCACGTGGTATTATAATGCTCTTCTTAGAATTCACCGACCTGATGCGTGTATTAAAAAGTGCCAGAGAGAAACGTCGTCTTGTTTGGTCTGGCCATAACATCTTTATCTCACAGGATCTTTCCAATGCAACCAACGCTAGACATATATAATTCCTAGCACTTCGTCCTCAACTGAGTTCTCTGAACATTCGTTATGGCATACTTCACCCTTGTCTCTGCAAAATTACTTATGAAGGTGTCTCTCGTTCGTTTGAAGATTCAATTAAACTAAAACTGTTTTGCAAACCATCGCCAAGATACCAATGCCCTTAAATTATTAATTGTTCCTTGTTGTAATCTCTAATTTTGCTCTTCAAATATGGGTTATATGGCCTGAATCTCTCTATCTTATCTCTGTCTTTTTTCTCTCCATTGTTGCTCTTGCCTCTGGGTGCTGACATGCCTGGTTCTCACTTCTTCCTCCTTTTACTTCAGATCTGGCTTTATGTCCTTGATCTGTCCCTTTTTTCTATCTTCTTTATTCTTCTCTTATTCCCTCTTTCTCTATGCCCTCCTTTCTATTCTCTTCTTCCTTTTCTATTTTCCGCTTCCTCTCTCTATAATTGCATGAGTGTCTATTTGTTTCATTTCTTCATGTTTTTGGTAATTCCTTCATGTTACCCGATTCTTGACGAATGGTGACTTTTTGTTTCCTTTGCTGTTTCTGCAGTGTGTCATCATTGTTTCTGTACTCCTGTTTTTAATCATCAACATATTTAATGTTGTGTCAGGAAATGTCTGTGGTCTGGGTCATCCTGTTAAGAGTCAAAAGGTACTTTCCCATTTATCGAAACTTAATTGTCAGTTTGCTTTCCTGCAAAAAACTAATTGTAACGATGTTAAGTCATTCAAGCTTAAGCGTCAATCAGTGGTCCAGGTTGTTTTTTCTTCTGCTGTCAAACATAAGGGTGGTGTTGCCATCTTGTGTCATGAATCTCTAAAAATTCACATTTTATCAACTGAATATGATACGAGTGGACGGAGGGTAATACTTAATGCCACTGTCTATAATAAACAGATCACCTTTTTCAATATTTATGGTGGCTGTTAAGTCTTATCCGGATTTTTGGCATAATTTTAAACTAAAATTGTCTTCCATTACTAATCCTAATATTATCGTTGCTGGACATTTTAATAATTGGCTAGACCCTTTTTCTGACAGAAAATCAAATTGTAAATTTAAACTAGATAATTTGCATAAAGAATTTCAGTCTGCTATTGCCTCTCGTTCACTCTATGAATCATGGAAAACTAGTAACCCTGATAAATATGAGTTTACATTCTTTTCAAACGTTCATCATACCATGTCTCATATTGATTACATTTTGATCTCAAAACCTTTACTACCTTCTCTCCAATCTTCTGAGATTGGCTCCATTTTTATTTCTGATCATGCCCCGGTTTCAGCTTCTTTTAATTTGTCCCTTGCTACCCCCAAACATGCTCGATGGAGATTCAACAACTCCTTATTATCCGAGCAAACTTATATTTTAGAAGCTACCTCCTTTATAAGAGAATATTTTTCATTTAAATAAACCTAGTGAAACCTCTGTTCACAACAACTGGGATGCCTTTAAAGCCTCCTTTAGAGCCTTTACCATTGCCTACACTGCCAGAAGAAAAACGTTGTTGAATTCCCAATACCTTTCCACTCTTAAACATATAAAGAATCTTGAACACTCTTATTTTACTTCTAAATCTCCTTTTCACCTCCGGGACCTTATTAAAGCTAAATCCGATTTAAACAAACTGGCTACAACTGATGTTTGTAACATCCTACTTAAAATAAAATCTAAATATCATGGGGGTCAGAACAAAGCGGGTAGAATGTTGGCCAATTATCTAAAAGTCAAAATGGAAAGGAAAACCATTGGACCTATTTTAAATGTTCTTATTAACAACTTACTACACTCTGACTCAGATGTTGTTGTTGCTTTCCAATCCTACTATAATTCATTATATATGGAGGATACCCATCCTTCTGAACACAGTCATTTTTTTATGGTCTCCCCTCTCCTCTCTCCATACCGGATGCTATGGCTCTCCTTGAAAAAGATAAAACTCTTCAGGAGGTTTTGGATGCCATTACATCTCTGAAGAGAGCTAAAGCTCCTGGCCCATATGGTTTTTCTATTGAACTTATCTCTTCTTTTTCACCTACTTTTGCACCATATTTACTTGAGCTTTTCACCTCTTTTCTATTGAAGTCTAAACCAGAAGGCTCCTTCTTAGGTGCTCTCATTGTAATTATGCCCAAACCTGATAAAGATCACACCCTGTGTCAAAATTACCGCCCAATCCCATTAATTAACTGTGATTGCAAAATTTTCGCAAAAATCCTTGCCCCTAGACTAGATAATGTTATACCCCTGATTATTAAACCTGACCAGTCTGGTTTCATTAAAGGTAGGCTTACTTCAGATAATGCTAGGATGTTCTCCAATGTTCTTGCATTAGGGAAAAGATACCCTGATCCTCTGGCTGCATTATACCTTGATGCTGAAAAAGCATTTGATCGTATAAATTGGCAATTCATGTTCAAAACCCATCATTGGTTTGGTTTCGGCCCCAAATTTATTTTGTTTATCAAGCTACTGTATTCAGAACCATGTGCCTGTGTTTCTGTTAATGGTGTTTTATCCTCTTACTTTAATCTGCACAGAGGTACCAGGCAAGGTTGTCCCCTCTCTCCTCTTCTATTTCTTCTATGTCTCAAACCCTTTCTTGAACGCATTTGCCGTAACCCCCTGATAACAGGTTTCCAACACAACTCCTATGAAACTAAATTATCCACTTATGCAGACGATATTTTGATCTACCTTTCAAAACCCTTAACCTCCCTACCTCCCTTTTTGCTGGAGATTGATTTATACTCTAAAATATCTGGCTATAAATTGAATTTCTCTAAAACTGAGATTTTACCTTTAAACTCCTTGTGTTACCAATTCATGTTCTCTGACACCAACTTTAAGTGGTGTCCATCTAAAATTAAATATTTAGGTGTCTCGTCCTCGCCAACCATCCCTCAAACTCTTGCCCATACTTTTAGTGCACTAAAACCTAAGATTCAATACTCACTCTCTTCTTGGTCTCCTCTCCATTTATCCTGGTGGGGTAGATTGGATACTATCAAATGATGATTGTACCTCTTATTCTTTTCTTGCTTTCTATGTTACCTTTTAAAATCCCTAATTACTATTGTAACCAAATTAACTCTCTCTGTACTAAATTTCTCTGGAATAACAAACCTTGCCTTATCTAAATTAATTAAACCAAAAAACAAGGAGGGTGTGCAGTTCCCAAATTTTAAATTATATCATACTGCTTCTGTAATTAGACAAATGTATGCATTAAATAGACAATATCAAGACTCACCGATACCTAGCTGGACCAATTTTGAACGTTCTCTATTACATGAAATCTGTTTTTATGACATTTGTTTTATGCCCAATGCACTTTTATTTCCAAGCATCCTATCTTAAAATACTCCCGACACCTGTTACATTCACTGTTCACAGATGGCGCTAATTTTTATCAAGCTTTTCTTGCCTCCTCTATCTGGTACAATAGATTCATTCAGTTTCGCCATAAAACATTCTATTTCAAACACTGGAAATAGAAGGATTTTCTATATGTTCACAAACTAGTATCCCATAACTCTATCATACCCTTTACTACATTACAAGAACGCAATGATTTACCTTCTTCTTGCTTACCCCAATACTCCCAACTATCACAAGAACTTCAATCGTTTTTATTAACTAAAGTTTTCCTGCTGACTCCATTCCATTTACTCTCTTGACTCCTTTGTATAATATCTCCCCAGACTCTAACCCCAAGGCCTCTTTCATATATAAACGTTTATCTGCCCCTATCTCTGAAAGACCAAAATCCTCAATTGAAACTGCTTAGTAGCAAGACCTCTCGATGTCCCTCTCGACTCAACAATGGAATAAATTATGGCACAACATTTTCAACACCTCCAGAGCTGCCAATATCACTCAATCCCTATTTTTCTTATACAATTGAGTAGTTTGTACACCTGTCTTTATTCATAAAATGAATCCCTCTACTTCTCCTCTTTGCTGGTCATGCCTTTCCTCTAATGGTACATTACTCCATTTAATATATTACTGCCCTAATGTTTTTAAATTTTGGAAATCCATTTGGTCTAAATGTTCTAAGATATTTCAATGTTGCATTCCATTATCATTCAAAATGTTTTTCTTGGATCCATGTCTGTTGATTTTCATGACACCTCCTCGAAGTAGAGATTATTTGACCTTTTTATTGCTCTTGCATTTAAAGTAATCCTTACTTGCTGGAAAGATAATTCTAAAGTATGTATGTTAACATGGTGGAATCTTATTTGTGATGAACATAGAATCTTTACTGTTTCAGCATCAATGTTATCTCAAAAAATCAAGTCTGATTTACTCTGGTTACCCTTTACTACTTTCTTATCTTCACACTAATCACTACTTGACTTCCTTTCCCCTCCCCTCACCTCACCTCTCCTCTTCAATTCCTTTCCCCTCTTTCTTTTCTTATTCTCTGTCTTAAAATATATAAATAACTTTTGTTTAATAGGTACTCTAATCTCTTTTTACTTATCTTATAGCATAAGGTTGCATTTTACAATCTTTTCCCACCATGACAGTATCATTTCTTTTATCGTAATATCTTTTAGTTGTGTGTTTTCACTATGCTATTTTTCTCCCTTATGCGGATTGCTATCTTGGTACTCTCTTATTAAGCCAATAAAAATTATATAAAAAAAAAAGATAACAAATCAAAAATTGACAGCCTTATGCCCATCACCGGCAACGTTCTTCTGATGAGTACTCTTTTACTTGATTTGGTAAATCATAATAGACAATATATTCTGCTCATTTTCAACCTACCAGAAGATGTGGAAGGCAATGACTGTAGATGCTATCTTTAGAACGTACTACCTCACCTTCTGTACTTGAAATTTTCAGAAAAATGTAAAATTGATAAAGCGCATAAAATGCCATCACGCTGCAATCCAAATCACACTAAACTTCATCAAATGATCTTTAAGCTGTTTCGCCATCATCATTTAGTGATGATTCGAAAAGTGGCAGAATATATTCTGCTCTTCTGGTCAATGGTAACAACATATTTATTCATCAGGACTTTGCCAAATACACAGTTAATATTCGGATAGAATTTACAGTACTACGTCCAAGACTAAGGGGCCGATTCCGGCCGGAAATCTCTCCGACCGAGCCGGACCCGGAGAGAATTCCGACCGAATCGGACCCTAGCAGTCCGACCGGACGAGTACGATGCATTTGCATGCTATCGGACTCGATTCGGTCGGACTCCCATTGAAGTCAAAGGGAGCCGGTCGTACAACGTGTACGCGGGCTCCCATTGACTCAATGGGTGCGAGGCGAACAAGGGCGCCCCCTACAGCGGGTACGCGTCCATGCGCATCGTGGCGTACATGCACAGGTAGGGGGGACCCATGGGTCCCCCCTGTGTGCGACTCGCGCGCCTACGCGTACAGGGTGGTCCGACGCGGACCCCCAAAGTCCGGCTCCAACAGCTCTTTCGAGCCGGACGGCGCGAGTCGGTCGGACTGCTCGCGGCACGCATCGTACTTACCCGGCTGGGAAACGTCTCCATAGCGCGGTGCGAGTCGTGTCCGTGCGAGTCGGTCGGAGCGTGTTGAAGCCGCGTACGAGTCGGTCGGCGATTTCGCGGGAGCTTGCATCTTACTCGCTCGGCCGGACCCGCGTACGATTCGGTCGGGAAACAGGGCTCCGAATCGGATCCGGTAAATCCGAATCCGATTCGGAGCACTACCGGCCGAGATCGGAATCGGCCCCCTAAGAAACTCTGGTTTTAAATATGGCCTGTTTGACCCTTCCACCATGAGAATTTGGAAAGACGATTTCTCCAAATGGTTTCAGCATCTGTAAGACCTTTGTACCTTTTTGGATCACCATTCTCCACTCTCGATGGATGCTAATGGGACTGCTACTTGAATCTGTTGTTTTTTCTACTTCTTTTTGCCTCTTGGCTAGCCTATTTTCCAATTGTATTAATCAGGGCATCGTACCCTCTGGCTATTCCTGTGCATGCGAGTGTGTGATTTCACAGATCTATTAATGTTTTCATGTTGTTTTTATATGTTTGTCTGTGTCTTTCCTTTTCATCTTTTCATTTTGTTTCTTAGATCTTTGTTTTCTCTTTAATTGATATTTCTATTCTTTTGTTGTATTAATGCCTGTAATTTATTAATATAGATACTGCTAACAGAATTATATTTTTTCTTTTAAAGTTAAAGGCTTAAGACACCCTGTTCGGCGTATGAAAATTTTAGATTATGCAGCACGTACAAAGCTGATATCTGTTCGCTTCAAGAAACCCATATAGATGATTCAATTGCATTGTATATGAATAAGAAATGGGTAGGTAACATTGTTTCTTTCCCCTGCTATCTACAAAAAATGGAGCTGCTATTCTGTTCTCTCAAAAATTTCAGCTCCAAATATTACATAAGCATTCTGATACTGAGGGTCGATATCTTATAGCTAAAATCAAAAAATATTACAAAATATTACATTTAATTAATGTTTATGGCCCTACAGCAGACAATCCCCAATTTTACCTTTCAAGTGCTAAAACTAGATAATGTTCCCATTTTTTTAAAGTATATTTTTAATGCCATTTTAACATTTATAATATTTCATTGAGCATTTCTATAATGATATACAGGATGCCCGGTCCCAGGCACATAAGAAATAAACGTACACCCTTTTCAAAAAGTGTCAGAAATCAATTACTACAGAGTTAGGGGAATGAAGGTATCTACAAGCTGACATTATCTATGTGATCCCTCATGCTCTGCATGCTGACAAGGGGCCCCATGGTATGTACAAAGTAATTACTTCCTGCAACCTTCGTGTAGCCATACTAGTAAGGGGAGTTAGCCTCTCAATTAGAAATCTTTAAAGGAAAGCCATTTATAAAACTTTAAAAACTGGTGCCGGGGGTGTATGAGCATGTGAATCGAGAAGTGTTCAGAGTGAGTTGGGTGTGGGTGAGGGGGTCCCTATATCCAATCCTAATCATGTGGATGAGGCCGTGTTCCACAACCATCAATGAGGAAAAGTGCGGTCTGAAGGGCGAGCATACCTTATTGCTCATCAATGGTGTTTTAGGGTGCGTTAATCTGTTCCCCCCCACTAATTCTTCGTCCTCCAGAGCATCAATGTTCCCAGATGAGTCTCCCTCTGGATGTTCCCAGGTGTTGAGGACCTCTGCCCACAGTCCCATTATGTGGCGCTGCCGTAGTCCACGAGATTCTTCCCTAGTCAGGGCTCTCCCCTCCGCACCAGCCCATTGTGTTACATCTTTCACCCAAGTCTCCACTGCAAGCCCGACTCCAGACTTCCAGGCCATCGCAATCCTCCTTTTGGCCAATACCAGAGCCAGGTCTATGAACCTAGTTACCACTTTTCTTTTGGGGGGTCTTGAAAAAAGTCCCAACAGGCAAACCTCTACAGTAATGTCAAGGGGACGCCCCAGTGCGGAATCAAGGTAACCTTCCTATTATTGTTGGAGGAGACTTTAATCTGATATGTGATCCACTATTAGACAGAACATCCTCAATTGCATATCATACTCCCAAAGCGTTTCATGCACTTAAAACGTTTTTCAAGACTACCAAACTTGTAGATATTTGGGACTTACATCAACCAGCGGATAAAAGTGTCACTTTTTTTCTACTCCTCATAATTCTTATTCCCAAATTGATTATTTATTAACTTTTCATAATTTAATCAATTCAATTTCAGACCCTATCATTCCTAATATTGATTTTTCAGACCTTTTTTATTTTTTACAGTTTTATATAGCGTTTGATTACCGGTCAGGTTTCTTGGCGCTGGGTAACAGAAACAATGCACTAATGGCAAGAATTTAGTCATACGCTTGTCTAAAGAGCCAAGTCTTCAAGAGTTTCCAGAAACTCATATGGATGGGTGCAGCAGATCTCAACTCAGGGGGAAGGGATTTCTAGATGTGTGGGGCAAGAACAGAAAATCTGGAACCTCCCAGTCTCTTCTTTTTAAATGAGGGGGTTGGGAGGAGGTTCGTATGAGTGGACCTTAAGTTGCCATAAGTGGCATATTTTTTGATTCTTGATGGTATGAAACCAAGAATTTTGTCGTGAAAAGATTTAATAGTGATACAGCCAGTTTTAAAAATCGAATGCTGTTCCACTGAAAGCCAGTGAAGCTTTCTCAAAAAGGAGGTGGTATGGCAGTGCCTAGGCTGTTGAAAAATAAGCCTGGCAGCCTGGTTTTGAACAATTGAAGTCTATGGTTCAGGCCTTTAGGGAGGCCAAGGTATAGAGTTGGCATATCTAATCTAGAAATGACTAAAGCCAACATGACCTGAACCAAGGCATCAGATGTAAGAAATTTGCCGGTTTTCTTGTTTTTTTGCAGTTGTACAAAACAAGAGGACGTGACCGCTTCAAGTTCAGGCTTCATCAATAGATTCTTATTGATGAGGACTCCAAGACTCATTACTGAGTTTTTAGGCTGTGTGGCGGGGGGGGGGTACTCATGTAGAAGAATTCCACAGATCGACCTTTTTGTGAGTAATGACAATCCTTGTTTTATCAGAGTTGAGTTTAAGGTGATTACCATTTATCCAATCTCAGATGTACAGCATATTATTTTTGGAAGGTTTTCATGGATCCTGGGGACTGGTCAGTGGTAAACCACGGCTGCAGATCATCCGAATAGTTGTAAACTCTGACTTGCATCTCTTTTAAGAATGAACCAGCAGACGAATATACAGATTAAAATGATGGGGAGACAAAGAAGATCCTTGAGGTATTCCACAGATGAAACGGACCTTGGGGGAATTGAAGGGGGGTAGCCGGACAGAGTGCGAGCGGTTTTTAAAAAGGAAGCAACCCAGGCTAAGTTCTGTAGGCCCACGACCATGTGCTCATTTGTTTAATGGTACAACTAGATTGCACTCATAATTCTCAACATAGATGGCATATGAATGTTAATGTTGCCTTTAATGACAATAAGCCTAAATGTTATCTACCATTGATGACTATTTTTTATTTAATCCAGAAGGCTCTACTTCATATGTCAATCGTTGGGATGCCTTTAAAGCCTACATCAGAGGTGTAATTATATCTACAATGGCACATGACAATAAGTCATTGTGATCTAAACCCAACTCGATCCCCGTTCTTATTGGGTTCTCCAACTGCTGCTCCTTCCTTCTACCGTAAGGGTCGCCCAGACTTGGAAAAAAAACAAAGTTACTGTGTTAGAAAAGGGGCGGATGTGGCCCAGGACACAACGCCACAGAAATTGAGGAGGAACTTTCTTTTCCAGGCCAAAGGGGGAGGAGCCAGGCCCTCAAAAGGGAGGACAGACCATGGAAAAGCCTGCTACCATCACGGAAGCAGGACGGCGAATGCCACAGAGAGGAACCACCACCAGCAGAGTGTTAAGTCCACCCCGGGACATGATGGAGAGGAAGGGACCATGACCTACACCTTGGGAGAAGATGGAGGGAATTCCGGTGACACAGACTCCTCCAAGGATCACCCAATACCTGGAGCAAAGAGTGGTGGACACCGCCAGGAGAAGTGCAGGAGCCTGACACAACTCAGGAGAGTTGTGGCTCTTGGTGAGTGGCCAGGGAGAGGGATGAAACCGGGGCCTGATCGAACCAGGGAGGGGGTGGTTTGATTTGGAGGGGGGTTATTTTTTGTTGTTTCTTTATGGCATTATTATACCCATAGTCACGCAATTGTATATCTGAGCACACCCGACCAGAACCCAAGAGACAAACAGGTACAGTTGGTCTAATTCACTGTGAGAGGGCACAGCAGGGTAATAGTACCCAACATACCTATTCTTTTTTGGTTCCTTTGGGATAACCCAGGGGATGGACTGGGTAAAGAAACACGTCCTCCCTACCATATTCACGGATCCTTCTGGTGAAGGAATAAGTCAATCGCTCATCTTACCTTTTACTTACTGCAACATTCTCCTGTTTTTCCCTGAGGGAGCTGGTGGTAGCAACCATCTTGAATAAACTAAGGAGGAGAAGGGAATTCAGCATTACCACCAGTTGTCGTTGCAGGAAGAACACTCTCACCCAGCCACGCTATCCTCACATCAAAATCATCCATTTAACGCCCATCTTGTTTCTACATATAATTTCAATAAAAAGCTGTGATACATAAATCCGAGAAGTCTCCTAAGCTGCATTTCCACCCATCCCTCTTCCAGTCATTTAATTCTAAACTTAAAGACTTAGATAAACAAAAAGCAAAATATGAACGCCTAGTTATTACTTCTAATAATTTTGTCTACAAAGTTCACCTACAAAAACTTCACTATGAATTTAATTCTTTGTCAAGCAAAAGAGCTGGCATCCAAGTTACGGATAATAAGGCTACATTCTGTCATTAGTGCTAACAGATTGCGGAGGCTCCAGGCAAATTACCTTTATATTAAACAAGATAAAAATCAAATCAATGCTATTCATGGTCCCAATGCAAAAATTATACTCACCCATGCAGACATTGTTAGTGAAATTCTAGACTATTATTTTACCCTATGCAGTAATCCTTCTTTCGCAATCAGTTCAATCTAAACTGGACATTTCAGTCTCCTTAGAAGAGATTGAATCAGCCATTAAATCTCTGAAAACACATGAAGATCTTAGTCCAGATGGTATTCCAGTAGACTTTTTTAAAGAGTTTTCTCCTTACTTTTTATCTCATCTACTCCAATTATTTACTCACTTTATTATTTCGGGGGCTACTACTGTCTCATTCATTGAGGCTTTGATCATTGTTCTCCTGAAACCTAACAAAGATCTTACCAAAGTTTCAAATGTTCATCCTATATCTTTAATTAATCAAAACTGTAAGCTTTGTGCAAAAAATCTAGCTACCAGATTATCTTCTATTCTTGATAATGCTATTCATGTACACCAAACCGGTATCATGAGGAACAGATACTCTGTTAATAGCACTAGATTGTTATTCCATGCAATTGAAGCTAGTTCATCTTTTTCACTCCCCTCCAGACTCCTGGTACTTGATGCTGAAAAAGCTTTCGATAAAGTCCAGTGGCAATATTTACTTCGTACTCTGACTGCATTCAACTTTGGCAGTTCATTTATTCATATGATAGCAGCACTTTATTCAGGTCCTTTTGCCAGACTATACATTAATGGACAATTTCTGTGTACTTTTCAACTTTTTAGGCGCGCTAGACAAGGATGTCCCTTATCACTGTTGCTTTTTTACTTGCTGTTGAACCGTTACTTTCAGCCATCAGGAATCCCTCTGAAATCCAAAGTCTTACTATTAACAAAGTCACCATTAAAACCTCAGATTATGCAGATGATGTTCTTTTGTATATTAGTCATCTGATCCCTCCTCTGCTCAATTTAATAAAAACATACTCCCAAGTTTCAGGATACACATTAAACGCTAATAAAACAGATTCTTTTCCTTTGAATATTCACTGTACCCCAGATATGCTTACCAAAAGTGATATAATATGGCAAAAAGACTAACAAATATTTAGGCATTTTTTCTCTCACTCTATTAAAGATACATTACACATTTGGCCTTCCTTACATTTATTTTGGTGGGGTAAAATTGAATCTGTCAAAATGGTTATTGCACCATTCATTTTGTACTTTTTAACAATGCTACCATTTCAATTACCTCTTCAGCTGTAGAAAAATATTAATAAACTCATATCCAAATTTATTTAGAATAAAAAAAATCCTCTTTTGAGCAATGAAAAATTAAAACTTGCAAAGATTAACAGGTGTTTTGGCTTACCAAATTTTCTTAAATATCATAAAGCCTTTATTTTAAAACAAGTTATTTTGGTTTAGTCGTACGGAATTATCTAGGTTACCCACATGCCTTCTTATTGACAAGGATCGGTCTCACCCTTTCCTTTACCTGAGTTATTAGCTATCTCCAATTCTAATACCTTACTAAAATCACCTGCCATTCTTAGATCCACAAAATTTATTTTACAAAATTTAGATTATTTTTTTTCCAATCTCCTTTTTCAAATACCTTGAAACTGTTGTTATGATAGAACCCACTAATTAAGCTAAGTCGTACCATAAAATTGTGGCTGCATTGGATTAAAGCAAGTATTTTTTACTTAAAAGATATCTATCTTAATAAATCATTGTTAACTTTTGCTAAATTACAACAATTTCTTTTAGCTGCCTGTCATAGTTATAAATATGAGATTTTGTGTAATTCAATTCTTAATTCTTTTCCCAACAAATTGTCTGAGATGCTCACCTCTGATTTAGAAATGTACATTCAAACATTGGCTACATCCCTGCATGCTGTTTCAACATTTTACAAAAAATTGAATAATTTCAATGAAGATAATATACATTTTCTTTTACTTTTTGGAACAATGAGCTCGCCATATCTGTCTACTTGGATACATGGAGGAAAATATGGATAATTAATATTTCTGGTTGGCTTCCTGTCACTTTATACCAAACTAACTCATTTATCTTTTTTAATTGTTTATGGACTCCTCTAAAACTATTTACCTCAAAGCTTTTAGATTCCCCAAATTGTTAGCATTGTAAGTTGAATACCAGCTTTTTAAGACATGTTTTGTATGATTGCCCTATTGCTTCAAATTTTTGGAAGGAGGTCTGTGATATTATTAAGAAAATATTCAAAATGTCTGGTAATCTTTCTTATGACATGCTGATTTCTAAATCTATTTCATTATCTAATACTATGTTAGATTTATATAACAAATTATTGTATTTGTTGCTATCTGCTGCTTTCATATCACAAATTGGAAACATGCTTCTTCATTATCAGCTATAGCTGGTGGTCTTGGATATTTTTTACTAGATAAAAGGCTAATTTAACTCTTACAGGTGTTGTTCATAAAACTTCAAATTTTGGAAATCGATTGATCATTATATTGCATTATATTGATAAGATAGGCTATTAATAATGTATAGGTTAAGGTGTCAAACATTTTAATATGTTTGCTTTGTAGATTAGTAGCTCGACTTTGTTGTATTTATATTTAAGTTTTTCCTTTTTCTTTCTTTTTGAATTATAGTATTGTAATTGTAATTGTAAAACACTTGTAGAGCGCCTGGTTACCAAAGGCATCCCAGCGCTAGAGGCCGAAGTTCATAATCTACATATCAGTTATGGAAACAAGAAGGTTTTTATGCGTTTCCGGAAGACCAGATTATTAGTTTCACACCGAATGGCAAGGGGAGGGAGTTCCAAAGCCTAGCAGCATTATATGAAAAAGGCGACCCCCTGTGCGGGCTTTCCTAATTCTAGAAACAGCTGCCAACTGTTTATTGCATGATCGCAGGGTTCTCTCAGGATGGTAAAAGGAAATGAGAGAACGTGTGATAGGTGGGCCAGAGCCTAACAACACCTTGTGTGTAATGCAGAGAGCCTTAAACTGCACTCTCTGCTGAATAGGCAGCCAGTGAAGGGCGGCCAGGGCAGCCCCTGCTGACTGTCGACTGGGGATATTCAAGAGTTGTCGTGCCGCACAGTTTTGTACAATTTGTAATTTCTTAATCGTGGAGCAAGGTGCTCCTAAGTATAGGGCGTTGGCATAGTCGAGCCTAGAAAGAATAAGGGACTGGACCACCACTTTCCTTGCAGAGAAAGGGAGGAGGGGAATGATTTTCCGTATCATCCTCATCAGCCCAAAGCAGCTGCCAGCAACCTTCCTTGCTTGTTCCCCAAAATCAAGGTTACGGTCTAACCAAACTCCCAAACTCTTGATATAATCTTTGGGGGATGGGGGAGGGCCGAAACAACTCGGCCAATAGGATATTATATTGGGTATAGAAGGTTTACCCAGGAACATGAGCTCCGTTTTAGATCTGTTGAGCTTCAGGAATGAACCCTCCATCCATACTGCGATCTCTCGAAGACACATTGCCCAGTCCGGGGTGGTGGTGTTGAGCTGATTAAAAGAGACAATCATCTGTGTATCGTCGGCATATGTGATAATTTGAATGCTTTCATAGATCATGTATGAAAAACAATTTACCTTATTCACAGCTGTTACGAGTCAACGTATTGTATCGGACCCGGATCAATGTTCCTTACAAACAGATGCCATGCTTACCAGATTTAAAGCACGTGGATACCCCACTGAAATTCTGGAACAAGCTAAATCAAGAAGTGCGAACAGGGAAAGAACGGACCTTCTGAAGGTCAAACACAAACCAGTACAGAATCGAGCAGTAATGGTTTCTAAATATTCCACAATGAGTCATCGATTCAGAAACATCATAATGAAACATTGGCCAATGTTGACCTTGGAACCGGATTTCAATGGTTTATTTATCAACAAACCCATCTTTGCCTATACCAGAGGACACAATTTGAAGGAAATGCTAACGAGACCACTTGACTATACACCTGATGTCATCCATAAAGGTTCGCAACCTTGTCACAATTGCAGCAACTGTCATAACATGATTCAAGGTTCCACCATAACTCATCCAATGAAAGGCACCAAAATCAAATTAAAGGTCAATGCTACCTGCAACACATCCAACGTTGTTTACCTGTTGAAATGCCCTTGTGGCCTGGGTTATGTAGGGAAAACTGAGAGAAAAATCAGAACACGTATTCTTGAACACAAGAGCAACATACGCACGAAAAATTTGAAATCTGTAGTGGCTGCACACTATCTGGACAAACTACACAACATCAGTCAATTAAAATTCTTGGTTCTAGAAGTCGTAGACCGCAAAAAGAAGGAGTTGACAATACCAACAGATTATTGCAAAGAGAGAATCATTGGATCCGTTTTCTGAACACGATGCAACCGAATGGACTTAATGACCGGATGGAATTCCTGTGTTACTTATAAACTGTAGATTGTTATGCCATTTACTTTTGTGTTACATGTCACTTATTTATATGGTTGTTATTTTTTGTGCACTCTCTTCACTTTTATACTATTCCTTTCGTGCACATTTTTCACTCTTATATTATTCTTTTCTGTTCTCCTTGCTCTTTATTGTACCACATGCCATTTTCACCCTGTTTATTTATAGCAGTGCAGCACTTGTTTTATTTCAATCAGAATCCTCTTTCAAGATGGCCCCTGCTTTAACATGATTATTCTCTGACGTACTTCACGTAAGTTAGGGTCACATGGCTTTCATTCACGTTTATTCACGTTTATTTGTGTTGAACTGGTTTCAGACACTGTTCGGCTTAGAATTCCCGCCGCACACTGGCTTTGGAAGAAGTTACGATTAATTCTAGCCTCAATGTAAGAACTTGTTACATTAGCTTTCCATGTATGCAGGTCACGCAGCCACTCACTTTCATTAATTTCGTTCGTTAAAAAGATAGCGAGTACCTATTATCATCAGCTCGTATTTACTCTTCTTGCGTTTGTACACGCCTAGATTCACCCGATTCTCACTTATGCACTTTGTCACTTCTATATTTAACCGCGAGTTCTTAGTTGTTTGTTGCTTTAGGTTGCTGCAATCTGTTGACCACAATTTATTGCATGTTGTGCTCTTTTCACGCGTTTCACCGAACAGCACGTTTTATGCTTCTTGTTGTTTCTGGATCTAGACACCAAGTTTGTATTCGCCATCGTTCACTCCACTCTAGTATGTTGTTTTCTAATCACAATTCCTCACCTTTTCGGTGCGTCATATATATGGGATCTCATGTTCGTTTTGGTTTAAGCTTTCGACAGCACCATTCATTCAGTTTGGGTGATCTCTTCTTGTAAGCGCTGTTATTTTTGTTCTTATTTTCAGATGTTTTCCCCTGACGAAGGGTACCTTGTTGCCCAAAATGCATCGGGATGGATGTAACAACACGTTCAAATTCCCAGTGAATTGTTTACTATTTTCATCATTTTTTGAAAAAAGATATCATTATCGATGGATGTGAATAAACATCATCTTCAACTGATTTAATTTGATACAAGCATCCGTGTTTTAAATTTTTTTTTTTACCCTTGATGGGATTTGCAGCAGTGCACAGGGGGACATCTCCTAATCAGGAGATGCAACTTTGTTGTTTCTTACACTTCGCACTTTGAGGATCAGAGAGTGAATCCCCAGTAGCACGCTAAACTGGTACAACTTTGGAACACCTAGGTAGTGCGTGTCTTATCCTTTTTATAATTTGAATGCCGAAAGGCTCCACAACACCTGCCAAGGAGCTCATATACACGTTAAAAAGAGTGGGGGACAGGGAGGATCCCTGAGGAACCCCACATTGGAGGGGCAGAGGGTCAGAGATACAGTCTTCATGAAACACTTGAAATGACCGGTCGTCCAGAAAGGAAAAGATCCATTTAAGGGCCAGATCAGTCACTCCTACATCTCTAAGACTCTGAATGAGCAACTGGTGATTAACTGTGTCGAAGGCTGCGCTCAGATCTAAAAGCACAATGGCAGCGCAGCCCCCATTGTCTAGGATTTTCCTAGTTCCCTCAACCACAGCTAAAAGAGCGGTTTCTGTGCCCTGTTGGGGCCTAAAGCCAGTTTGAGATGGGTGAAGACAGTTATTGCTTTCCAAGAACACGGACAGAGCGCTATTCACATGTTTTTCAGCAATTTTGCTGATCCCTAGCAACAATGAAATGGGACGATAGTTCCCTAACATTTCAGGGTCCAGGTTTGGTTTTTCAGCAAAGCTTTAACCATTGCTTGCTTCCAAGGGAAGGGATTATGCCTGTCCGGAATGTAGCATTAATCAAATCTAGGATAGTTGTGGACACTGTATCAAAGATTCGATTTAGAATAAGGGGGGAACTGTGTCCTTGGGGGAACCTGACTTCAACTGGCCAAGAATACCTTGCAGGGCAGAATGATCCAGGAGAGGAATTTCAGCTAAAATGCAATTGTCAATGCCTCCTTTGTTGTTGATTGGGGGACATTAATTGAAGCTGTGGTCTGATGAAAAGAGGTATAAATATCTTGGATTTTATTGAAGAAAAAAGTAGCTAAAAGATTGCAGCGAGATGACATATCATCGCAAGAAATAGGTAGGGGGAAGTTTAATAAGAGATTTCACTATGCGAAATATTTCGCGAGAAGAATTGGGGGCTGAAAGTATTTGGTTTTCATAGTAGAATGACTGAGCACACTTAATTTCTTCCTTATACCTCTTGATATCCTCCCTATATATCATTTTATTAGTACTGGAGTAGTCTTTTCTCCACTTTCTTTCAGACCGTTTACAAGCCTGCTTAAGTTTACGCAGATTGGGGGTATACCAAGCTGTTCGATTTACGCCATTTTTATCCTTAATTTGTTTCTTTGGGAGCACTATGTCTAAAGAAGAGATCAGCCAATTTTCGAAATTATGGCTTGCATTGATAGGATTGGACTCAGGTGCTGGTCTGGTGTCATTAAGTATTGATACCCAGCGTTCTACTGGGAGTTGTGACCATGGTCGGAGCAGCTTGGTAGATGTTACCGCCGATCTGCTACTAGCTTTATAGGTCCAAGAGAAAGGAATGAGGAGTGATCTGTCCAAGGAAGCGAAATAGGATTTCCAGCCTGAAGATCTATGGCGTTAGTAAAAATAGGATCAAGTAAATGACCCTGGGAGTGGGTGTGGCCTCTCACTTTTTGAAAAAATTGGAGGGCTTCCATACTATCCAATAGGTCACGTGTGGCTGGCAAGGAATAGTCATCAAAATGCATATTAAAATCTCCCAAAAGGGAAAAATTGGACAGAGGGCTAGCTAGGTTGGCTGTGAACTCGGGGAGATCGTTACAAAATGTGCCCAATGTCCCCGGGGGGCGATAAATTAAAATCCCAGAAAAAGTACATATGTGGGAAAAGCCGATGGAAAAGAGCAAACTCTGCAATCGGCTATAGGATTCCCTGACACACGACAGTTAAATCCAGTTTTGTAAATGATGGCTATGCCACCTCCTCTGTTATATTCTCTATCATGTCTTTGAATAGTGTACCCAGCGGGGAGGGCTTGCGTAAGGCTCGGGTCTGACTCACTCGTTAGCCATGTTTCTGTTAAAAACAGAACATCTGGACTCTCCTCCTCTAACAGTAATCTAATTTCAATGGCATGTCTGGGCATTGAACGACAATTCAACAGAAGCATGTTAAAGACAGTGGCTGGGATCGAGGTTATATGCTCATTGAGGGCAGGATGAAATTGAAAGGGGCAGTGCACACATTGCATAGTCATCCCATCAGGGCACATACTATGAATACAAGTACTCCTTACCGTCCCTCTATACTGCTGGAGCTGATCAGTGGTATAAATGAGCGACGCCCTCGCGCAACCGGCAGGGGTTCTGGCACCTGGGACCGGTCGGGCGCGGACGGGCGCAGACGGGCTTGCCTTAGGCGCGCGGTCGCGTCATCAGCCCCTTTTATAGCTGGGCGTGCGCGTTGGCGTGAGTGTCCAAAACACTCGACTGCTGACCTAAAAATGCTTCAAGATTGGAAGCAGCCCCGGAGCTTTAACACAGCTCCCGTAATGCTAAAACAAAAATGCAGCGCACAATCACAAATAGAAAAGCCCCCCCAAATTCAACATTTATAGAACAAATGCAATTTTTTAAAACGTAACAGCAACCATTTTACAGGTACATTTCTCATAACATTCTGTATTTCAATGGTTTGAACACACCTGTGTACCTTCTCGTTCTCTTTTTTGAATGGCCATCTCATCTTACCATAACATTTAATAAACTATTTTGAACATAAAAAAAGAGTCTGCACAACGTTCTCATCATCCTACCAAAGCCCCATCTGATCTCTTCTCAAAACCTGTAAATCATCAGGGTTATATTTGGACTGATTTGGGAATGTATTCCTTCTAGAGGATTATCCAATGAAGGTGTGCTATCACCCATAGCTTCTGCTTCAGGCAGCGAGGTCCCGTCTCGAGAATGGTTGCTAGTTCAGGGAGACATGGTGAGTGTTCTGTTGTTGTTTTCACATGACCAGAGGTTTGTTGTTTTTGGGATGTTTCTAAACTTTGTATTTTTTTTCAGATCGTCACAATTTTTGTTATTCCTTTGGCACAAATTCATCTGGGTAGAAATTCACCAGAGTATGGACAACAAAATATTGTAAGGCCAAAGTATCCAGGAGTAAATACTAAGGACCAGAATATGATGAAGGTAAGTGCATATAGGTACATACAGATTTAATATTCTTAACTCCAAATCTATGTACCATCTTCCAGGTATTTACATGTGGAGTTAAAAATAGTAAATCTATACTTCCCTATATGCACTTAACTTCATGATGTTTTGGTCTATGTAATTTATGCCTCATTATTTTGACCTCACAGTATTATTGTCCTCTATATTCTGACATACAACCCACCTGGGCCTATTATCTTATCCCATTTCATCAAGGATGCGCAGCGAATCAGTGATGGCTGACCCTAAAGAATGTCTTGAGTGGTGTACCTTTGGTCCTTTCATAAGTGTGTCATCCTCACCACAAATGCCTAGTGATTTGGTTGGTGAATACCTCTGAGATCACTTTCAACAGGGCTGATGGGACAAAGAGCACTTTCACAGTTCTTTGAATTGAAATGAAGTAACTACCATATTGCTCATCCTCAAAACTTTTAAGGTATCCCATTTGTGGTCAATCAATGATAGTTTAAATCAAAAACATTGGTTTCCAAGGCTTATGGCAATGGTCAGGGAGCAACCAGATCTTCATCACTGTCTGCATGTCTGCAATAACAGTCCAAATCTGTTTATAGGCAGTCACACCTTTTCTCTTTGACAGCTGTGATCGTCAAGGGAGTGGACAATGTTCTAATGTATTCTTTAAGTTAAGTCTTTCCTTTATCCCACATTTTTTGACGTTCTCAGGAGACCTTCACAGCTGCATACAGATGCTTTGGGGTTCCCTACATGAAACTCTTTGCTTCGAAAGCCAATGCCTTGATTCTTCTATTTTACACAAAATGCTTTCAGCCTGGTGCACGGGGAGTGGATGTCCTTCTCTATTCTTGGACCACAAATCTCCTTTGTGTCTTGCTCTTTTCCATTAATTCCTAGGTTTCTGGCAAGGATTCAGAGAGAGAATGTGGACATTATTCTGATGGTTTTCTTTTTGGAAGAGATAGTTTGATTTCCTTTATTGCATCAGTTAGTGGTTGCCAGGGAGTACATTCTCACAGTTTGTCCCTGTCCCCTCAGCTTCCCACTTTTTCTGCCAGACGCTTAGGGGCAGATTTACAAGCCCCTTGCGCCACTTTTGCGTCACTTTTAACATGGGAAAAGTGACGCATAAGTGGCACAAGGGGCTTGTAAATCTGCCCCTTAAACTTGAGGACTCTAGCATTTAGGCCTGTTCCATAAATTGACATTAACATTTCTGGCCTCCCAACATCATGCCACTTTTATTTCTTGAATATCATTCCTATATATCATTCATGCATCATTGGGCCTGTTTCAGTTCTTGGTGTAACCCTATGTTGGGCCTGAACTTGTGATTCTTCACCAGTTTTGATTGTTCAGTTTGCACAGTCTTTCTTCCTCTTTAATTCGAGTTCAATGTGCAAACTTTCACCTTACTTGAACCTTGGAGTGAAAGCCTCGGTGGACAGAATGTCAAAGAGGTTCTCTTATACTGGTTCTTGCCTGAAATCTCCCTCTCCGATGTGCATGGTCCTCCCTTTAAATCTTCGGATTCCTGTTCTCTGCTACTCCTTTTATTCAAAGTATTTTTCTAGTGGCCATCACTGAAGCCTGTCACTTGGGCTAGCTGAGTTCTCTGGGTCATAGAGTCCCCATCTGAGAATTTTTCCGGATATATTAATTCTCTATCATGGATCAGCCTTCTTCGTCTGCTCTCAGTTAATGGTTGAAGTCAGTTATTTCCATGGCCTATTATCTTTCTTCTCGCACAGTTTTAATAGGGAGAACTTTGATTCCTGTGTTCTGGGATTACCGGTGAGTAATCAAGTCATTCACCTTTCTGGGTTAAAAACGGGTTGCATCGTCCTTGACAGGTGAATCCTTCATCTGTAATAAGGCATTGGTGGCTGCTTTCCCATAATTGAGCACAGCCGCTTGGGATGTTAGCGTCATGGCTATCGCAGTCTGCGGCAATGTTACTTAGTCCTGCTGCACCGTATTCCCTACCAGAGGGTCATTGAATATTTGAATATTTGAGACCTCACAAACCATTCTCAGCACGCCTCCCACATTAAAAATAAACAGTTACAGGAACAAGTAGAAGCCACTTGTCACAGACCAACTTGGGAAAGGACGCCACATAAGTGAAAGCCTCTGCTTCAGGTCAGTTGCGGCTGGCAGGACACGGGGTTGGAGAGGCAGGGGAGTGATTTGGAAAAAAAATTATAAAAGAAAGAAACACTTACCTTAAATGGCCACCTTCTCTCCGTCGCGTTGCCGCTCTTCCTGGCGAGGTCCGAACCAGGAAGCACAATCAATAAGGAAGCTCCCTCAAGGCCTATATTTCTTTTATCATGAAACTAAGTTCAAATTGGGCTCAACAACCAGTTAAATCATTTCAATAAGCTAACGTGATGGATTTTTATCATTATTTTATTGTTTTCTTTTTATATATTTTATTACAATTCATTTTCTTTCTTAATTTGGCTTAAAAACTTTTTGTTAAACATATATATCAGTAAAAATCAGCAATGCTTCCACAAAAAGATTTGACAATACATACAAAATATTATCAAAAACAGAAATCCCCGGAAAATACCACATTCATTAAATACCAAAACAATAAACAAAACTCATTCAAACACACATAGATTCATACCACATTCACACAGAACACCTCTGAGGAAAGGGAGACTACAAGAAACAAAGTCTCCACGACCAGATATAGTACATATGTTCAACAGGATCTGATCAATTCCACCATTGGCTCATGCACAGAACCCCTTTCCAAATATGTGGATTCTTATCTTTGTCCTTTGACTCAGAACTATGCCTCTTTTATACGAGACACAGGGGACATTATTAACAAAATTGAAGGTATGCCTTACAATTCTAATACTGACATCCTGGTGACGCTTGACTTTGAGGCGTTGTACACCAACATTCCTCAATGTCAAGCGTTACAGGCAGTGGCATCTTTACTTCATCGATCCCCAGGAGATAGACCGGATGGTTTTATCCTCCAATGTTTAGAAATAGTTCTTATGAACAACTTCTTCGATTTTAACGGTCTGATTTACCAACACGTCAAGGGCACCAGCATGGGGGCATCCTGTGCGCCGAGCATAGCGAACATCTACATGGACGAGTGGGAGCTGAAAAATGTCTTCAATGAAACAGCTCCATTTTTTGAAAATGTGCATTTATGGAAGCGTTTCATAGATGACATTATCTTTATTTGGAAAGGAGATGTTGCTACTCTCCATGAGTATATTCTCTGGCTTAATGCTAGCGACAGTATTTTAAGGTTTACTGTTAAATACAGCTCAGAACAGGTGGAATTTTGGGAAATTGTAATTTTCGGGTCAGATGATACATTCCAAGTCAGCTTGTTTGTGAAACCAACAGCTAAAAACACCATATTACAGTATCAGAGTTTCCATCCAACATGTCAGAAAGATTCAATCCCCTTTGGGGAATTTCTTCGTGTGCGTCGTAATTGCACTAACATGGAGGATTTCCATAAACATGGAGATGCATTGAAGATACGCTTATTGGACCGTGGTTATCCACATCTTCTCCCTGGCCTCAATTCAATTTTTCCTTAGAGAGGGGGTCCCCACCTCTGCGACAGCATTCATGGTTCTTTAACTGTGGGATTGTGTGTAAAGTACATTTTTATGCCTTGTATTAATATTGATTGGACCATCTGACCTCTTGTTGTTTGTGTTATTTTTGCAGATCTATCTCATCACCACCACTTTTCCTGTGTTGCACATCGTTTTTCTTTTCCCTTTCTGGTTGCGGGTAGGTGCTTTATGCTTACAGTATCTATGCAGCGTGATTCTTTTCACATTACTCTCATATTAGACCTATAGAGTAATTTTCACACCTCCATCCATGGAGGGACTCAAAACTTTTGCGTTCTCTGACGAGGGCCTTTGTACATTGATAGGACAAGCCGTTTCTAGCAATAGCTCTTCCACTTTACATCAGGGAGATAGTGGCGAATGGAACAACTTATTGAATCTCAAGAAGAAACTCAAACGCATGGAGTCACATGCTCATTATATGCTTGAATATTTAAGAGCAGGAGTAATTCCATCTGGCTTAAGAGTACGCAATGTACCAGCATTATTTGTTGAAATCTGAAAGTTCCTGTAGCGGTGGTCACTGATAGCGAACCGATGCTCCAGGGACTGGATGATTTTAATCATTGAAACAGCAAAAGAAGTTATGGCGGTACTAAGCCAAGAAATACTCACATTAGAAGATAAATTGAATGCGTCCACTGCCCTAGAAGAAGCTAAGGCTAGACTAGATAAAATTAATACTGACATGAAAGATTTTGAGACTTATCTTATCAACAAAAAAACAGAAAAATTGAAGAAGGACATTAGGTGGTATACCCAAGAAAAGGCATACCCTTATTTGCACATGTCCTATTATCAAGCCTGGAACCAAGGAAATAATCACTCAGGGTACACTAATAATTACAGAAAAAGGATTATCAATTTCTCTGATACGTACTCATCTGACTCAGATAACGACAACCCACAAGAGATGGGTGGAGCCCAATATGATCATAGATCTTATAGGGGCAGACAAATGGCCCAACATTCTTTTTCCGGCCAGTCTCCTTTTTTAGGAAGAGGTCAATACAGAGGGAGGAACAAGCGATGGCCACAAGGCAGGGTGGAACAACAAGAGATGGGCCCTCAACCTCAACAGCCTTACTTGAAGACCCGAAATCAACAATACTGGCGATAGAGAATAGGGGCACTGGCTTTGATACGAACAATAAAGATATTCTACCTATTTTCAATTTCTCCTCAGTAGATTTAACTGGTGAGGAAATTTCAGTTCTTAGCCGTGGGTTATCATTTGTTCCGAGCACTTGTCTTGACACTTTCAAACTTCATGAGGATTTATAGGCCTTTTTCAGGAAAGTTAGGCTGAAAAAATTCTTCCTGGATAGACCATTGGACTGCCAGGAAGTGAATCAATCTAAGTGCAAACCTCCATCTGTATTTACTCCAACATTGGACATGGTAGGTCCAGAGGTGAGCATTTTTTAGCAAAATGTCATAAAGGAAATTGCGCGCATTACTAAACACCCTTGCAATTCGCGACATAACTTGTCGCAAAAAGACAACCAAGCTCTTCATAAAATCAAATTCAATAATAACCTGATCGTCAGACCTTGTGACAAAGGTGGGGGGGTTGTCATCATGAATAAAACTGATTACAACAATAAAGTTTTGGAAATGTTGGCAGTCCCTGAGCACTATAAAAAATCACACCCTAGAGAGCTTTCAAAATTAAATGCCCACATCCAAGATATAACCCATGGAGCTCTGGATCGTGGCTTCATCTGTCAAGAAGAATGCACCTTTCTTAATAAATCATGCCCAATAGTTCCAGCATTATATGGGTTACCTAAAACACACAAAAATGTGGATGAAGCCCCCTATGCCCTATCATTTCCACCATTGGCTCAAGCACAGAACCCCTTTCCAAATATGTGGATTCTTATCTTTGTCCTTTGACTCAGAACTATGCCTCTTTTATACAAGACACGGGGGACATTATTAACAAAATTGAAGGTATGCCTTACAATTCTAATACTGACATCCTGGTGACGCTTGACATTGAGGCGTTGTACACCAACATTCCTCAATGTCAAGCGTTACAGGCAGTGGCATCTTTACTTCATCGATCCCCAGGAGATAGACCGGATGGTTTTATCCTACAATGTTTAGAAATAGTTCTTATGAACAACTTCTTCGATTTTAACGGTCTGATTTACCAACAAGTCAAGGGCACCAGCATGGGGGCATCCTGTGCGCCGAGCATAGCGAACATCTACATGGGCGAGTGGGAGCTGAAAAATGTCTTCAATGAAACAGCTCCATTTTTTGAAAATGTGCATTTATGGAAGCGTTTCATAGATGACATTTTCTTTATTTGGAAAGGAGATATTGCTACTCTCCATGAGTATATTCTCTGGCTTAATGCTAGCGACAGTAACTTAAAGTTTACTGTTAAATACAGCTCAGAACAGGTGGAATTTTTGGACATTGTAATTTTCGGGTCAGATGATACATTACAAGTCAGCTTGTTTAGGAAACCAACAGCTAAAAACACCATATTACAGTATCAGAGTTTCCATCCAACATGTCAGAAAGATTCAATCCCCTTTGGGAATTTCTTTGTGTGCGTCGTAATTGCACTAACATGGAGGATTTCCATAAACATGGAGATGCATTGAAGATACGCTTATTGGACCGTGGTTATCCACATCGGCTAGTGAGACATGCATACAAGAGGGCTAAATATTACAATCGAGATGCCCTCTTAAAGGGTACTAATCGTACTCCGCGAGAACAGGTTACATGAGTTATCAATCACTCCTCATTAAATTACAAAATAAAAAATGTGATTAATAAAAACTGGAAGATCCTTAATACCAACGAGCATGAACCCCAAATGCCTCCACCATTGGTGGCATATAGGAGAAATTGAAACTTGAAAGATCTTTTGGTACATACAAGATTTCAATTGCCAAAGACTCAGTACCAAACTACCATCACAGGACTACCTCCTGTTTTAGGAAACCACAAATGTGGGTCCTGCCATGCCTGTGACGCTGCATTAGTTACAGATTCTTTGCAATATGAAGGTAAGAACATCAAGCTCAGACATCTCACCAACTGCAGGAGCCATAATGTTATATACATATTATATTGTCCTTGTGGTCTATCGTATATCGGAGAAACGAGCCGTGAATTCCACGCAAGATTTATCGAGCATAAATCAGCTATTCGAACACGCAGAATGACGGCACCATTGGTGCAACATTGTCTAGACAAACAACATTCCGAAAAAGATATCAAGTGGTGCATCATAGAAAAAGTGCAATGTCAGGCAGGATTGCCTGCAGAAGTAAGACGTAAAAGAAGAGAAACGTTTTGGATCTTTCATCTTAATAGCGTCAAGGAAGGTCTTAATGAAGAGATCATTTGGAACATCACCAACATTTGATGAGTCTCACTGTAGTTATGTACTCGCTTAGTCCATCATACCACTGATGTCTCCTATACATTGGGACCTTATTTAAATTCTGACTTATACGGGTGGATGTATTACAATATGACATTGTATATTCAGCAAGTACTGCTATTGTGGTAACTTGGTACAACTGCCCGGCTGGGTAGTTGACATAAAATCACATCTGTATTGCAGTCTTTTTAATTATAATCAATTTTTCACTGTGGTTCCTGTTGGGAACTTTATTATTTTTTGTCATCTTTTGTCTCATCTAAATAAGTCTCAGCATATTATATACGGCTCATGATAGACTATTCTTATGTTTCTATCGGATATATGTACCATTTCTGACTATATATGGCACCTTTAGCTGTGTCTTTCCACTCTGTCTTTATGCCTTTGCACGTCTTTTTAAATTAATCATTTTTTCACTGTGGTTCTTATTTGGAACTTTATCACTTTTCATTATCTTTTGTCTTATAAAAATAAGTCTTAGTATATTATTTGCGGCGTATGATAGACTATGTCTATGTTTTTATCGGATATATGTATTTTTCTCCATTCAAAGATGGCGCCTAAAATGTGGCCTTTCACTCTGTTTCTATTTTCATGCAAGTTACGTCAAATCAGTTATTTGCGCGGTTTTTTCAGGTGCTTCCTATTTATAGGACGCTGTCTTAAGGTCATTGTTTTCCGTCCGGGTAGCAGAACGATGGCCCGTGCATTTGCGCCTCAAAGTTACGCTTGGTAAGTTTCAATTTAGGAATATGAAACATGCATGCTTTGTTATAACTTTCGCACATGATGGGCTATAGCAGCTTACTATTCTGGGATAAAGCCGTCTTGTACCGTTTTTCCGACAGTAAGCTTTTCTTCATATTGATTATGTTATGCCCTTTTTTAAGTACTGATATTGCAGAGCTTTTTTCTCTAAATGTGACGAACTACCGCAGTAAATCATTCTCGGCTAAACTAGTTTGATTATTTCGACCGTTAGGAAGCTGTTTTTTTGACTGCGTCATGCCCTGCTTTAATCACCATGACCCTGTAGAGCCTCTTCCTTATATATATGACGGGTCATTACAGCTAACCATTTTCGGCCAAGTTAGGCTTCCCATAATTATATTTTGTATAGGGAGAAACGAATATGATCTGCCCGTATATATCAGTTGTTGTTGTTATTTGATTTTCTGGCCACAATTTTGCTTAACCTACGATATTTTAAAAATTCATGTCACGTCTTTGTATTAATTTCTAATAGATATGTATTGTGCTATGTTGCATTACATCATTGGTCACCGCTTTCAGTGATAGGTCCTTTTTTCCTTATAGATTTATAGCGTTTATTCTCTGGCAGGAGGATACCAATTTATAATGGATAACAATGGCATCTTATACCACCTGTAATAACATAATTGTGGATAATAGAGTACCTCGACATGCATCTCACTTTACCAAATTAGGTGCGTATACTTCTATCATATGTATAGCATTTTCAGGCTATTCACCTAAGGAGACCGACGAAAGCATTTACATTTATATAAAAAAAACTTTTTATCTAGAAATTTAAGTCCACTTCGGAACGTCTTCTTTGAAGAAACCGACTTCACTTACCGATAGGATACTCTTTGACAAATATCTTAGGTAAGGTGTAATCAGCCATACATCTGCTGTTAACACTATAGCCCTGAGTATTACTTTATAGCCCTAACGGTCTTGCTACACCTTTTTATACAGATTCTTTATCCTTATAAGAGGCTGGTGCTCAACCGTGATAGTAACCTCTTTTTTGACTACTCCCCTTGCCAATACGAGCAGGTACGCTTAAGAAACGAAAATAATTACTTGAGATGTTCCTTTCTTCTTTCTTTTGGGTTACAATATATTGGGCTTTACTATCTGGAACTTAGGTGATTTTAATTTCTAGCCCTCCTGGGTGCTTTATGCTCTCCCTCTCGAGAAACGAAAATAATCACTTGAGATGTTCCTTTTTTCTCTCTTCTGGGTTAAAATATATCGGGCTTTACTTTCTGGAACTTAGGCGATTCTAATTTCTAGCCCCTCTGGGTGCTCTATGTTCTCCCCCTCGTCTTGACTTTTAACTTACAAATTGGATTAACTAGATCCCCCCTGGTAAGTATGGGGAGTCACACTTTTCTGTGGTGTGGGTATTACTGAGTATGATTTTTTGATCTGTGCAAATAACCTAATAATTCTGTGAATTTTGGTCCAATCGACTAGCAAATTTGTACTTATGGGCTCATAACACTTGTTATTCATGCTTTTTAGGTCCCCTGGTTGTTGTGTGAATTTTTGTGGGTTTCTGGAAAGGTCCTGAAGAAGGTGGTCGTACTACTCCTCGCAAGCCACCGAAACGTGCGTCGACCTAATGTTCAGATCCTGTTGAACATATGTACTATATCTGGTCGTGGAGACTTTGTTTCTTGTAGTCTCCCCTTTCCTCAGAGGTGTTCTGTGTGAATGTGGTATGAATCTATGTGTGTTTGAATGAGTTTTGTTTATTGTTTTGGTATTTAATGAATGTGGTATTTTCCGGGGATTTCTGTTTTTGATGATATTTTGTATGTATTGTCAAATCTTTTTGTGGAAGCATTGCTGATTTTTACTGATATATATGTTTAACTAAATTTTTTTAAGCCAAATTAAGAAAGAAAATGAATTGTAATAAAATATATAAAAAAGAAAACAATAAAATAATGATAAAAAATCCATCATGTTAGCTTATTGAAATGATTTAACTGGTTGTTGAGCCCAATTTGAACTTAGTTTCATGATAAAAGAAATATAGGCCTTGAGGGAGCTTCCTTATTGATTGTGTGCTCTCTCCCCTCTTCTCCCTGGCCTCAATTCAATTTTTCCTTAGAGAGGGGGTCCCCACCTCTGCGACACCGAACCAGGAAGCATCCAGGTTCCTCATAGCCAATCACAACGCTGCAATGCAGCGTTGTGATTGGTCTGAGCACCGTGGTTCGGCACTCAGACTGGAACAAGGAGCCTGTGCATGTTCCTCACCAGGCTGTGCATTACAGCCTGGTGGAGAAGATGACTCTTTGGCCGTCCCATGACGGCCTGCCAAACAGTCATGCTCACTTGGAGTGTGCAAACCACTCTTCCCCCTGTGACCCCAGCCCCGCCCCAACCCAGCACCGGAGCAAAGAAAAATAAAATGATAATAACAAGGTTATTATCATTTTATTTTTCTGCTCTGCGAGCAGTGGGGCAACGATCCTCTGCCTTAGTGGAGGAGCCGCTCCTGCAAGTTCAGCTGGAGCATGCTCAGAACAAACCTCAAGCAAAGGTCTGGCTGTGCAATACATCACAGGAGAGCTCTTGAATGCCATCTTTCCTGGGAGCCTGCAATATTCTGATGTCGATTTATTTCAGCTCTCTCGGTTAGTCTTAAATCAATAATTTGCACAGGCCTGCCAGTCCGATCTCAAGTATAGGTGAAGCAATTAGCTTGCATGGTAGGGAGCCAAGGCTTGGGAGCGAAGGAGAAATAAAATCCTGCGGGTGCTGCCAAAATCCAAACTACCTGAGAGGTTTTTTCATTCTATCAACGGTGTGTCTAGCATGACGAAAGAAGTGCAGGCTGACATCGGCGTGGTATTTGCCATTTTATGTTCGCAAATGTTTTGAAGTATTCACTGGAGCCACGGAGGGGATTGGGTATAACATCATTACAAGGCGTGAGTGGGCATGGGCAACAGGGTTGGATTGGGATAAAAAAATAGGCCCGGGCACCTTAATAAAAAAGTGGCCGACATTTGCAGATTGCGCCTTTTCGCAAAACACTGCTTCAGTGTTTTAAGTATTGTAAAAAGAAGGAGGGGGTTTCTCTAAAAGAGGCATGCTTTCTTAAGTTCACTGAGATTTTTTAAAAATACAAAGGTTGCCAGGACTCTTTGTGCATGGATCAGTTCACAATGGTGAACCACACCTGAATATAAGTGAGGCCACTTCTGCTCAGGCCCCCTTCACCTGCTCAATACAATAATTAATGAATGCATTACAATTAATGTTCAATACATTAATGGACTGGCCCAGCGAGTGACTGGGAAGTACACCTCTGCCCTGTTGGTAAAAGAGAGGTAATAGAGGCCCATCTGCCTCCAGAAAGACCGCTCAGGCCTCCCCCGGACCGCTGGCCGCATCAGAATAGCACAGACACAGCCTAAATCTTCCAACATGCTGGCCGAAAGAGAGGCCCACAGTTGCAACTCAGATACCTGCCCATCGCCCATTGCCCGAGTGCACGCCTTACCAATCTGACCCTGATGGGTAACCCAAGAGTGCATTTGAAGGCAAAGAGGGCAGGTGCAGAGCCATGGACACGAGCCATCGCTGATCCTCTAAACGAGGTGTAAGTGTAAGAAAAGGGCTGCTGGGAAACCCATTTGTTTGGATGAATTTCCTGTTTTTACTTATCGATAAATGTGCCCCTTTAATCTGTAGTCATTGGCAGATTTCATCAGATTAAAGTTGAAGAAGACAGTAGTGTGTGCGTTTCCCAGGTTCATGCGTGATGCTCCGCTCAAGTCCTGATTTTTCCTTTGAATTTTGTCACTTCTAGTCTAACTTATTTCATCATAAACGGGACTACAAGCAACCACAGCACTGAGACTGCCCTCATCGCCGCCACCGACGACATCAGGATCCTGCTGGACAACGATGAGACCGCAGCCCTCATCCTGCTGGACCTCTCCGCCGCCTTCGCAACTGTCTGCCACCGCACTCTACAGGCACACCTCCACGATGCAGGGATCCGAGACAAGGCCCTGGAATGGGCCACCTCCTTCCTCGCCGGCAGAACCCAGAGAGTCCGCCTCCCACCATTCCGATCCGAAGCCTCCGAGATCATCTGCGGCGTACCCCAGGGATCGTCCCTCAGCCCAACACTGTTCAACATCTACATGGCCCCGCTCGTACGCATCGCCAGACAGCACGACCTCAACATAATCTCCTACGCCGACGACACCCAACTGATCCTCTCCCTCACCAAGGACCCCCTCGCCGCCAAATCCAAGCTCCATGAAGGGATGAAGGCCGTCGCCGAATGGATGAAGATCAGCCGACTAAAACTGAACACGGAGAAGACAGAGGTCCTCATCCTCGGCTCCAACCCCTCAGCCTGGGACGACTCCTGGTGGCCAACGACGCTGGGAGCAGCCCCGACACCCACCGACCACGCACGCAACCTGGGAGTCATCCTCGACTCAACGCTCTCCATGACCAAGCAAGTCAACGCAGTCTCATCCTCCTGCTTCAACACCCTCCGCATGCTTCGCAAGATCTACAGGTGGATCCCGACAGACACGAGAAGAACCCAGGCCCTCGTCAGCAGCAGATTCGACTATGGGAACGCCCTCTACGCGGGAGCCCCGGCCAAGCTCATCAAGCGACTGCAACGCATACAAAACGCCTCCGCACGCCTGATCCTCGATGTACCACGCCACAGCCACATCACCCCCCACCTGAGGAACCTGCACTGGCTCCCCGTCGACAGGAGAATCTCCTTCAAACTCCTCATCCACGCACACAAGGCACTCCACAAGACTGGCCCAGCCTACCTCAACAGACGACTCCTCTTCTACATCCCCAACCGCCAACTCCGCTCCGCCGACCTCTCCCTCACCACCGTCCCTCGCATTCGAAGAACCACCACCGGCGGCAGATCCTTCTCCCACCTCGCCGCCAAGACCTGGAACACCCTTCCACTAAGCCTACGACAGACCCAAGACCTGCTGACCTTCAGGAGGCTACTCAAGACCTGGTTGTTCGACCAGTAGCAGCACCCCCCCCCTGTTTTTCTCCCCCAGCGCCTTGAGACCCTCGCGGGTAAATAGTGCGCTTTACAAATTCTGTGATTGATTGATTGATTGATAATTCAAAGGAAAAAAAAACCTGGACTGGTAGAGGACAATACGCATGAACTTGGGAAACGTGGCAGCTATGAAATTGTTGGAATGTTACAGTCATACATGTCTAGCAATGAAGTTCAGTACTTGCATCTCTCTAGTACTAGGGGTATGTGTTCAACATTAATACTATGATTACTACTGATATTTTTGGGCATATTTACAAGCCCAATAAGGCACTCTTTCATGCTATACTTTGCGTGAAAGGGGAGGGCAATGGGTGTTGCTGTGTGTGTTCCACCACAACATCCATTGATTTTGACGCTGCCCCATATTTACAAGGGTAGCGTAAATATTCTGGCAGAGCCAAAATTAAGACCAGGGAAAACCTGGTCTTACCCTGGCGAAACTAGGAGAAATGTTTAATTTCTCCTCATTTTGCTAGTTTCCATGTGTGCTGCATTGTGCAGCACACATGGAAACAGCAAAACTCCTTTGATTGTTTATGGCAAGGAAGGTGTCCCTTCCTGCACATAAACAATCATTTAAAAAAATGACGTCTTGCAACTTCTACGTGTGCTGCTTAATGCAACACATGTAGAAGTTTCAAATCGCCATTTCAGATTGTTTATGTCCAAGTCTTCTAGAGGTTGAACATATAGATATTAAAGAGGGAGAGGAGAGGCTGGACCCTTCAGGAACTCCACAATTCAGAGTCATTCTTTAGAGAAATATGGAAGCAAGGGAACAGTCTGGCTGTGGCCACTATAAGAGGCAACCTCGCTTACAGACCCCCGGGACCCCGACCAGCCTTCTGCACTGCCATCTCCACCCTCATCGCACTCCTTGCCATTGACTCCCACCACTACGTCTTGCTTGGCGATCTCAATTTCCACATTGATGACCCCAAGAACGCCAACTCTACCTCCCTCCTAGAGAACCTTAACAACATCGGCTCACCCAACTAGTCACAAACCCACGCACAAAGCTGGACACACACTCGACACCGTCTTCACCTCCAGCGACAGAATCAAATTCACCCACATCACAGAACTCACCTGGACTGACCATGCCATCGTTCACTTTACCATTTCAGATGCCCCGCATACCATCACCAAGCACCACAACGACCCCCACCGCAGCTAGGGCAAAGTAACCGAGATTCAATGTACTCAGGCGCTCAGCACCACACAATCTAAAACTCCAGCAGACCTCGACCAGGCTGTCCAGAACTTCTCCGCCTAGATCATCAAATGCGCGATAGAGTTACCCGGCTAAAACCAGCAAAAACCAACAAAACCTCAAAACAAGCCAGCTGGTACACCCAAGAGCTCAGAACCACTAAGCGCAGCTGTCACCGACTCGAGAAGTGATGGCGCCTCGCCAAGGACCCCTCCGACAGAGCCGCCCACAAAGCTTCCCTCAGGAAATTCCAGCTGTACATCAAGGAGGCCAAGAGAGCAGCCATCACTGACCGCATTGGCACAACGGCCAACCACGCGAGGGAACTCTTCAAAATTGTCAAGGAATTCTTCAATCCAGCAGCCACAAAGAACACCATCCACCCTTTCCAAAAACTCTGTGTCACCCTCTCAGACTACTTCCACAGCAAGATCTCCTCCATCTACAACAACTTCGAACCCCAACCCACCACCCTCAGCCTCAAGAACCTCAATCAACCAGCGAACACCAGCCAAATGATAACCATTTGGTCTCCACTCACTCTCAGACCACCAAAGCCATCATGTCATCCATCCCCTCCGGGGTACCCACTGACCCCTGCCCCACCTTCTCTTCAAACTCTGAGCCAACCCAATCAGCATGAAACTCACCAGCATCCTCAACACCTCTATCTCCACAGCAACCTTCCCAGATGGATGGAAACACGCAGAGGTCAGACCCCTCCTAAAGAAGCCCTCTGTTGACCCCAGCAACCTCGAAAACGACCAACCGATCTCCCCGCTCCCATATCCAGTCAAAGTACTCGAGAAAGCCATCAACCAACAGCTCACCGAATACTGGGAACTAAACCACCTACTCAATGCCTCACAATCAGGATTCTGTGCCAACCACAGCTCCGAGACCGCGCTGATTGCTGCCACGGACGACATCAGAACTCTCCTCTACTGTGGAGAAATGGTGGCCCTGATCCTCCTCTACCTCTCTGCTGCGTTCGACACCATCTCCCACCACACCCTCATCGACAGACTCCGCACCATCGACATACAGCAAAATGCCCTCAAGTGGATCGCTTCCTTCCTTTCAGGATGCACACAGAGCATCCAGCTGCCTCCCTTCACCTTCGCACCCAAGGACATCATATGCGGTGTACCTCAAGCATCATGCCTCAGCCCTACCCTGTTCAATGTCTACATGACCCCCTTTACAGACGTCGTCAGAGCCCATGGATTCAACACAATCTCCTACGCTGATGACACACAACTCATCCTCTCGCTCACCAAAGACCCCTCTAACGACAAAATCAACTTCTGCAACACAATGACCAACGTAGCCAATTGGATGAAAGATAGCTGCCTCAAACTCAACTTTGAAAAGACAGAAATACTGATCTTCGGGAAGAACATGTCCGCATGGGACCACAGCTGATGGCCAGCAGAACTCAGACCCACACTCACATCGACAGACCATGCACGTAACCTTGTCATCATCCTCAACAGCCAGATGACCATGAAATTACAAGTCAACGCAGTCACCTCCTCTTGCTTACACACCCTCCGCATGCTCCGCAGAATCTTCAGATGGAGCCCAATCAACACCAGAAAGACCATCTTACATGCCCTTGTCACCAGCAGCCTTGACCATGGAAATGCTCTCTACCCCGGAATTTCCACCCAGCTTCTCAAAAGACTCCAGACCACACAAAACACCGCAGCCAGACTCATCCTGCACATTCCCAAATGGAGCCTCACCACCCCGCAACTCCAAAACCTCCACTTGCTCCCCATTCAGAAAAGATGCCAGTTTAAGATCCTCACACATGCATAAAAAGCCCTACACAACTAAGGACCATCCTACATCAACCATAGCCTGACTTCCACCTGCCCGCAAGACACCTGCGCTCCGCCTTGCTCACTCTCACACACCCACTGCATCCTCCGCAGCTGCAGGAGGGGCTGCTCCTTCTTCTATATCATGGCCAAGACCTGGAACAACCTGCTCCTCACCTCCGAACAACACCCTCCCTGGTGGACTTCCGAAAGAAACTCAAGACTTGGCTTTTCAACTGAGACTCGGCACCCCCAGCTCCCAGATATCCTGAGGGGTGACAGTGCTGTGCTTTACAAATGTTGATTGATTGATTGATTGATTGATTGAAAGAAATGAAATGACAAGTCTTGCACTGATTTCATGATGTCAATCTTTTTTTAAGGGGATGACAAAGAGAGAGTGATCGGCCATGTCAAAGGCTGCAGACAGATCAAGCAACAATGGACATTATATAATAAATTAAGTACTGGTACCAAAGTGATCTCACTACTGTGACCTGCGTGAAATCCTGTCTGTGAGTGGTTGAGAAATCTGGTACTTTTCAGTCTCCATGTGAGCTGATTGACTAGGAGTTGTTCCATGATTTCAGCAAAGGCAGGAAGAAACATGCTAGGTCTATAGCTTTAAAGTCCTTTGGATTGATATCTACCTTTTTGAACAATGAAGTAGCAATACCTTCTTCAGATATATCAGGGACTAATCCTGTGCTTAAGGAGATGTTGGTGCTTGACAGAGTTCCTGCTAGTTCAGTGTCCAGAGATTGCAGAATGGCCGATAGACGTGGTCATTGGGGTAGCCAGATGTGCACTTATGTAGAGCTGCCAGCAACCCTTCATCTGATATGAGGAAGCTAGGCAGCATGGTTGTTGGAGAAGCATCAGACTTGATGGTGGGCATGTATATATTGGGTTAATTCTATCACAGGTAGGGGGCGTGGCCTGGTGCGTAATTCATTAGTTCTGCAGTGGACACCACCCTGCCCCTGTAAATCCGACCATAATCTGCCCGACTCCGGTCACAAGAGCGGAGACAACAGTGACATCAGAGGCCTGCCTGCGAGACGTCTGATGGAGGGGTGCGGCCTGATTGAGGGCAGACTTGAGGAAGCTGCGCCTTGCATATCGCTCAAATCGCAGGGGCAGCTGAGCTCTGGCGATGCCGGAGCCTCCTGGGGTGCCCAGCTTGGGGGTCCTGCCCTCCTCCCCATCCACGGTGAGTGAAGCGTATGGTGGTGGGCGGCCAGCCGGGAGTGCGACAGCCGGCCCATGGAGCACTGAGCTGTGGAGAAGGTCGGCCGGAGTGGACACGTCAGACGACAAAGGGCTGGGGAGAAGCACCCGTGACATCGGGTGGACCGGCTTCGACCAGGAGTGGAGGATGAGCGTGCGGTGGCAGGGGTCTGGTGACGTCGCCCTGCCCGTCCTGCAGACACATCTGACAGCGGCCCGGGCCAGCAGTGAGCTCCCTGCCATCTGCGAGGCTCAACAGACCAGGGGAAGGGACAGGTGGTGGTGAGATCTGGCCTGTGACACAGTGTGGGAAACTGCAGCGGCGGGGGCGGTGGAGTTGACCCCCCGTTTTATACTGGGGCCCAGTAATCATCACAGTGGATCAGACACAGGAGAGTGCGGAAGGCGTCCCACACCCGGGAGCAGGCGAGTGATCGTATGTGGGGTGAGGGGCAAGCCAGCCAGTGGGCCTAGAGGAGACACAGGTACCAAGCCTGGAGCAGTCTGCCGGCCCTTCTCTCCCTCCCCCGGTGGCTGAGGGTGGTGAAGAAGTAAGCGAGGGGCTTAGGCCTGATACAAAGGGGCCTGAACAGACTGAGGCGAGTGGGGAGGCTCGGAAAACACTGCAGAGGATGAAGAAAGGTGGGTGCCCATGAAAACTGGTGTGCTGCAGGGTGCCAGTGGGCTGGTGAGGGATCTCCCCTCCCCCTGGTGGCGAAGCCACGAGAGAACAGAGTGAACCTTGCAGACTGGCAAATTGTAGTAGTGCTGGGGGGGCGGACCTACAGGGGCAATCGCAGTAGTGCCGAGGGGCGGACCTACAGTGCATCAGATCAGGGCGCAATCAGAGTGGGAGGTTGGTGCTGGTGTAAGCAGTCACCACCACAAAGCAGAGACGTGGGTGGGACGGTGATGAGACCAAAAGGGGCTCCCCGACCCAATCCAATAAGATGGACCATTACGGATCTAAAACGCACCCTGGAGCCCAAGTTGGACAAGGTAACTGTAGACGTCAACCTCCTCCGTGCAGCTGTAAATAAGATATCTGAGAAGGTCTCAGAGGCAGAGAAGATTATCGGCAACTTCAATCGACGACACACAAATTGGAAAAAACGGTGCAGCAGCGGACCCACCAACACAAACTCATGGCCGCAAAGCTGGAAGACCAGGAAGGTTGGGCCCACAGAAATAACATAAGAGTGGTGGAGGTCCCAGAGGGCGCAGAAGGGCCCAGTGTGGACCTCTTATTGGAAGATCTTATCCTCAAGAAACTGAAGTCTAAATGTCTCTCAACCTTCTTTACGGTTCAAAGGGTACACAGAGCGCCGATCCCACCGCCAAAGCCTGGCTCCCTTCCCTGGACAATCATAGCCATAATCCTTAACTACAGGGACAGAGATGCCATACTGCAGTCAGCCCGTGTCCAGGGGGACCTGTTCCATGACAACACCACAAACTGTTTTTTTCTGATTTTATGCTTCTGCAAAAGCGCACCTTGGCTGAGGTCAAGAAAGCACTCTGAGCAGAAAACCTCAAATACATGATGCTGTTCCCGGCAAAACTCAGGGGGCTGGATGATATTAGGTCCTGGTACTTCACAACACCGCAGAATATGTGTAAATGCAGATTAGAAGGATTGCAGATTAGATTAGTAGGCTGTAGATGGGCACGAATTGTTACATGGACACTCGAGGGGGTAGGTGCCGCCCACTGGTCAGGAACAGTGGTGCTAGCCAACCCCAATTATGGTGATAGCTATCTTTGGGCGTCAGGGGCTCTGCAAATTGGGGATGTTGGAAGTTCTAGACCGATGGTGCAGGGTCGCAGGGAGGGGGGCATTTCTACAGGTGGTTTGTTTATATAATTGTGATTTATGTTCATATTTTGTGGTTGCAGATAATGCTATGGAGACACCAGTTCAACACATGCACGACACTCAGACACAGAGGGGTGGAGGGAGGGGAGGAAAGGGAACGTGGGAGGAAGGCACCCTATTCATTTTAGATAGGACTTGGCAAGACAACCATTGATGGCCCTAACAACGCTGATGTGGAACGTCAATGGACTTTGTGATAAGATTAAGCGTACCACAGTCTTACAATACCTTCACAATCCCAGATATAGTCCTATTGCAGGAGACCCACCTGAAGGGGAACAGTTACCTGGCAATTAATAGATTTGGCTATACCCTCCTGGCTCACGCTGGGTTTACGTTGGGCTCCAGAGGGGTGGCCATTCTGGTGAAGAACTTAGTCCCCTTCCTGCCGGGACGCACGTGGCAAGACCCCTTGGGTAGATTTGTGGCATTGGCAGGGACTTGGGAGGGTCGGGCACTGAACCTTTGCTCTGTATACATACCACCAAGACACCATGTAAATACTGTCCCAGAGCTCAGTAAATTACTGATGGATATGCCCCCTGGAGTCCTGATTTTGGGAGGTGACATGAATGCTACGATGTCCCCGGGTATAGATAGAAGGTCAACTTTCCCGCAGGGCGCAGTTCAGAAGCCACTGCGGGGATTCGTGGAGGCGATGGGGATTACAGACTTCTGGCGCACACATAATCCCATAGCCTGGTTATACACACACCTGTCGGCGGCGCATGGTAGTGGGTCCCACCTAGACTACATTTTCACACAATGCACAAATGCAGGGCAATTTTGTGGGGCGCGTCAGAGAGCAAGGGGCATTTCTGACTACTCCCCGGTGGAGGTACAACTTCCCGGGGCCGTCCCGTGACTATACCGTCCCGCTTCAAATCAAACCTGGCATCTCAAGGACCAGGGGTTGAGGGAAAACCTAAGGGTCAGCACAGATCGGTATTTCCTGGAGAACTCGGGGTCAGTTGACTCACCCTGCATCCTATTGGAGGCTTACAAAGTAGTGGTTAGGGGCTACACTCAGGCGGTGATGGGGGGGACTCAGAAAGAGCGGTGCTCCCAGTGTGAGGCCCTGGAAAGGGATGTTGCAGCGCTTGAGTTCAAAATGGAGCGGGAGGAGGACCCCATTCACTTAATGGGACACCAACTGCACCTTAATCAGTGGGAGCTGAGAGATCTGGAATAAAATTCAGCTCAAATGCATGCCAGCGCCATGCAGCGGCATATTTATTATCTGGGAGACAAAGCAAATAAGCTGATTGCATGGCTGGAGATGAGAGATCGAGGCAGGAACTGGGTGTCGGAGCTGAGAATTTCAGGCAAATCTCCATGCCCCACTGGGAGTGATATAGCCGAGGCTTTTGCAGAATACTATGAGATGCTGTACCAATCGGTAGCTGACAGATCCGGGGATGCTCTGCAGACTTGCTCAGAGATATCTCCCTGTTGGAACTAACAGTGGGAGACAGAGAAGAATTAGACAAGGACCTGACGGTGGAAGAGATAGGGCACGCAATAAGAGACATACAGTCCGGTAAGGCAGCGGGCCCGAATGGGCTACCCGCTGAAGTGTACAAATGTGTGGCAGATAAAGTGACACAACCAATGCTCAACCTGTTTCAGAAGGCAAGGGAGAGGGGGCAGCTGCCTGAAGATGTCAGACTGGCCACCATAGTGGTCATCCCGAAAAAGGGCAAACCGCTGGATCAATGTGGCTCATATAGGCCATCTCCTTGCTGTACTGTGATGCCAAGGTTCTGGCCAAAGTGCTAGCTAATAGACTACGTCCAGTCATCTCCTCCGTAATTCGTCCTGGGTAGTCGGGTTTTATGCCGCAGCATAGTATCAGGCTGAATCTCCGGCGGCTATAGGGAGTCATGCAAATGACGGCAACCGGTCCAGCTGAGGCAGCAGCGTTACTCTCGGATGCATGTATGGCATTTGACAGCATTGAATGACCATACTTGTTTGCAGTCCTGATGCGAAAGGACTTTGGGGAAAAATTCTGCGTCTGGGTCAGACTTCTTTACCGGGACCCCATGGCGAGAGTCAGGGTCAATGGGGTGGTATCCAGGTCATTCATACTGCATAGGGGCACTAATTAGGGATGCCCCCTCGCCCCCATAATTTTTGTGCTGGCACTTAAACCACTTGCAGCCTGGGTGCGCCAAGACCCACTTGTCTTCGGTATTGTGAGTACAGGGGCTGGGAAGAGTGTATTTCTCTGTACACAGATGATGTTTTATTATATGTGCATAAGCCCCGGCAGTCAATCCATCGACTCATGCACATCTTCTGGCTGTTTGGCAGCTACTCTGGATATAAGATAAACTGGGATAAATCCCGGGTGTTTCAGTTGGCCAGTGCGCTCCCCCCCCAACATCCGTCTGTGCTGTGTTGGCACGGAAAGAAGAGTTCAAATACCTGGGTGTCCGTATCACTCATTCAGAGGGGGAATTTATATCACTCAACATACACCCACAGCTAAGGAGGTTGAGAGAGGATGTTGCCCACAGGAGGCGGCTGGCAATCTCCTTGATGGGTCGGGCCATACTGTTCAAGATGATGGCCCTGCCATGTTTATTGTACGTTCTACAGAACACCTCATACAGAATTCTGACCAACGTCTTCCAGATGACCAACTCCGAACTCCGCAACTTGCTGTGGGAGGGGGGTACCCAGCAAATAGCGTTGAACATACTTCAGCACGGAGTATACGAGGGTGGTATAGTGGTTCCAGGCATAAGGTGCTAATACCTGGCATCCCAATTGATAAACATCAATGGCTGGGTGTTTACAGACACTGGTACACGACTGAGCTGGTATTCCATGGGATTGATAGGTTATCCATCAGCGCTCTATCAGAAAAACCGTGAGAAAGAGCTCCCAACTCATATACAGGCAGTGCTGTGAGCGTGGAGAGAGGCGATGAAACTGTTGGGAAGGGATAACAAACTGACAGCCCAGACCCCTCTCTGGGCCTGTGATGGGCTGCGAGAAGTGGGATGCCGACAGGGTTTCACCCGCTGGAGCCTAATAGGTATTGATCACCTGGGGGACATCTTGCGAGATGGGGCAATGATCTCGTTTGATGATCTGAAGACCTAATACCAGATGGCAGATACCGAGTGCGTAAGAAATGTACAGTTGCGGCACGCTCTGCGCTGCTACCTGACAGAAGGGGAACAGATGGCTAAATACTCTCCCCTTGAATACCGACTTCTTTTAGACCCGATGGAGGAAAAAGCCATTTGCAAGACCTACTGAAAATGTATTAACAATCTGCCGGACCCATTCGGCCCCCTGAGAGAAGCTTGGGAAATGGACGTAGGGCTTCTGGAGGACGATGATTCGGCATAGGCACTGTAATGCCCTATAGAGATTGCCATTCGTGCATGCCTCCATTTGGTTCAGATCCGCATCTTGCACAGGTCATATGCCTCTGGAACATTCCAATATAGGTGGGGCTGTTATGTTCCATATAGGTACCCCAATATCGGCTCAGGCAATGATTGCACCTTTTACCTACATTCCCCTACTATTACACTGCATAACGGTTCTTAGTACTGACATTTTACCTAGTTACGGTAATGCCTAAAGATGACATGGGGTTTCCTCCGAAAAGCTTAAGCCTCATTCATTATGCATGAGGATTCTTGGAATCACAGCAGGACAGCAGGCTTACCATCCCCTGCATAATAACTATGTATAAGGGTCATTCCTTCCGTCATCCTAGTCCGACATGACACAGCAAGGTATAGCCTCAGGGGGTACCACTTTGGGTATATATACACCATATCTTGCTGAGGTAGGCAGAGGAGAAAAGGACTTCCATGCAGACACACTGACATGAGACGCTGAGGTTCCTACACGCAGACACTCCAGCTCGCAGTGGTCCGACATCCCTTGCGGGGTGTCCATCTCGAGATCAAGACGGGGTCCCACAGTCTCTCACTTCAGGTAATGGGGTTGACTTTATCCTAGAGGGATTCTTGGCTTTACATCTACACACATGCAAGGTACATTTAGGTACATCTAGTTAGGGACGCATTGTAGGAGTACGCATTCTACTGTCATGTATTTTATATACTTGCCTGTATTCATTGTTTTACCATGATGGTAGAAATCTACCAAACTTTTACTCTGTTAGCACTTATAATCATTTATATCTGTTACTGCCTAATGGTTGTTTCAGCACACCTATTTTACACTAGAATGACGCTGGTTCAATAAATGCTTATTGGGAAACGTCCCCACCGTTTATTCTGTGTATCTCTCTGAGACAAAGTAAGCACGAGTGACTGAGCGAAAAGTATTACACTGTTTCCACGATTCTGAGGGATCAAAGTTGTCATGTTCGATAGTTGCCAAGAATTATTCTCTCCTTCTTAAGAGGGGTTTCTAGTGGCACTGTGAGCTAGCTGGTATACAGGCTAACATACCCGGTAGGGGTGTCTAGAATCAGTCTGGACACCAATCCTACAGTGCATGTTGTCTAAACGCACAGATCTTATATAGGTTTATAGGAACTACACGACATGGCGCTCATCGTTAGTTTGGTACTTATTTAACAGGCAAATCTGAGTAGTTCAGTCGTGCTATTCTCAGAGACCTCCACTCACATTTCCCCAGAGACGTCTGGAGTAGGAAGGGAACTATCCGCCACAGCTGAGTAGGCATATCCTATGTATTGGCTGTAGGTTTATCAAGATTGTAGGACAAATTGCTCCTATTTTGCATAAAACCTTATCTTAGTTTCCTTGAAACTCTTCCTTGAGAAACCTTTGTCAACAATGGCTGACGAAGACGCCGCTGCGCCAGCACAACGTGCAACCGCAGTAAGGGAGGAAGAACGGGAAGGGGACATTAACATTGCAGAAAATGTTAGAACTGCCCTTACTCAAAAGCTAACAGACTACGGAGTCACAGCTAGGGGTGGGACAGTAACCTTCGTGATTGAGGCTCACGAGTCTTATAGAATAGAGGTATTCTATTCATGGGTTAAATTCCGCAAGCAGATGCACAATCAAATACATTTCATTCTTACACTGAAGATGAAACACCAGATAAATATTGTCCGTATGAGGACATCGAAGTTCCGCTCACCTACCAGGTGCACATAAACTGGTTTAAAGGTGCCCTCCCCCCCCCCACAAAAGACAAAGTAAGACTCGGTCCGCTCGGAAGAGACGGAGCCACTTGGCCAGTCCTAGCAGCTTACACACCGCATCCAGACATTGATTCAATGCCAGTAGCAGATTTACCTCCACTTCATAAAGAAATAATACAACTTTACAGAAACATGACACAGTTTGTGATGAGAACACTCACACTTCAGCCAACAAGAGCTACACAAACAGGACAAATTCAGGGTTCTACAACTAAAATTACGCCACATACGCTATACGCAGTTATGGGTAAAATGCCCACTAAACGTGAGCAAATGCCATTCTGGATAGCTCAAAAAATAACACAGCTAGAGGCAGTATCTCCACACACAAGCCCTCAAGAAAAACACACAGAATGCTAACAATCTGCTTGCCAATGGGGATAGCTCCCCAAATAGAGAATAGTACCACTTGGGGTACAGTTTTGGCTGCCATATTATATACCAAAACTCATGGTATCCCGTCATTAGCAGGAATACCAGACGTATTAAGACAAATACAGACTGAGTATGGAGCAGAACCTGCTCTGAACATAGGGATGAAATTATTAGGTAATTTTGCCCGGGTATCAGCTATAATATTAGCAAATATAAAAGGGGAGGCAGCAGCAGTGGCAATACGCCAACGCCTGAGGGATTTCACTCCTGTACAACTGGAAAGTAAATTACCTAAAATTATCACAGACACCTATGCTGAATTGGGTAGAGATAGTTTGGGAGCTAGAGCAACAAAACTTCAACTCATGGGTGGTCCTGAAAAAGATAGCACCAAGCAAGCACCTGATTCTTCCAAGAAGAAATGGGATAATAACAATAAAAAACAAAAGAATAGATCTCAATCCAGGAGTGGGTCTCCTCAACAGGAGCCCTCCGAAAGGAAATACAACCTTAGGAATAGAGATAATATTAAACAAGCATTGGCATAGCCAATAGGTCTTGCCTTTGGGGCGTTATAAGTGTTTAGCCAGAGCTATTGACTTTACCAATGTCTTCAAGCTGTGCTGTAGAGAAGTGTGGCTGCTGTGCAGCATGCTGAAAAGTTATAATAAAAAAGTGTCAGAAGCATTTTTGTTACTTTATATATGACCAAGAAGGCATTATGTAAAACTGAACGACCATATTAAAAAAAGTATTTACAATAAAAAATGTCCTCAGTTTTCTTTTGTTCTTGCAATGCTGGCAACTTGTTTCTGCCTATTCCAATGGTTGTTTGTTAAAGCTTTTTTTTTGAGGGGGCATAAACAATCGGAGGGTGAAGGTTGGGAACTAGTACCTGTATTATAACACTAGCAGCGGGCAGACGCTAGGGGAGAATTAACAGATGCCAGATTCCGAGAGCAGGCTGAGGTGGTGCTGAGTGATGCTGAGGTGGTAGTGGTGGTGGTGGTGGTGACTGGTGCGGAGACGATGCTGAGGTGATGCTGAATGATACTCAGGTCTTGCTGAGTGATGATTTGGTGGTGTACTAGTGCAAAGGCGATGCTGAGTGATACTGCTGTGGTGCTGAGTGATGCTGTGGTGGTGCTGAGTGATATTGTCTTTGCGCTGAGTGATGCTGTGGTGGTGCTGAGTGATGCTGTGGTGGTGCTGAGTGATGCTGTGGTGGTGCTGAGTGATGCTGTGGTGGCGCTGAGTGATGCTATGGTGGTGCTGAGTGATGCTGTGGTGGTGCTGAGTGATGCTGTGGTGGTGCTGAGTGATGCTGTGGTGGTGCCGAGTGATATTGTTGTTGCGCTGAGTGATGCTGTGGTGGCCCTGAGTGATGCTGTGGTGGTGTTGAGTGATGCTGTGGTGGCGCTGAGTGATGCTGTGGTGGCGCTGAGTGATGCTGTGGTGATGCTTAGAGATGCTTTGGTGGCGCTGAGTGATGCTGTGGAGACCCTGAGTGATGCTGTGGAGGCCCTGAGTGATGCTGTGGTGGTGCTGAGTGATGCTTTGTTGGCGCTGAGTGATGCTGTGGTGGCGCTGAGTGATGCTGTGGTGACGCTGAGTGATGCTGTGGTGGCACTGAGTGATGCTGTTGTGGTGCTGAGTGATATTGCTGTGGCGCTGAGTGATGCTGTGGTGGCCCTGAGTGATGCTGTGGTGGCCCTGAGTGATGCTGTTGTGGTGCAGAGTGATGCTGTGGTGGTGCAGAGTGATGCTGTGGTGGTGCAGAGTGATGCTGTGGTGGTGCAGAGTGATGCTGTGGTGGCGTTGAGTGATGCTGTGGTGGTGCTGAGTGATGCTGTGGTGGCGCTGAGTGATGCTGTGGTGGTGCTGAGTGATGCTGTGGTGGTGCTGAGTGATGCTGTGGTGGTGCCGAGTGATGCTGTGGTGGTGCAGAGTGATGCTGTGGTGGCCCTGAGTGATGCTGTGGTGGCGTTGAGTGATGCTGTGGTAGCGTTGAGTGATGCTGTGGTGGTGCTGAGTGATGCTGTGGTGGAGCTGAGTGATGCTGTGGTGGCCCTGAGTGATGCTGTGATGGCACTGAGTGATGCTGTGGTGGCGGTGAGTGATGCTGTGGTGGCGGTGAGTGATGCTGTGGTGGCGGTGAGTGATGCTGTGGTGGCCCTGAGTGGTGGTGTGGTGGCGCTGAGTGGTGGTGTGGTGGCGCTGAGTGATGCTGTGGTGGCGCTGAGTGATGCTGTCATGGCGCTGAGTGATGCTGTGGTGGTGCTGAGCAATGCTGTGGTGGTGCGGAGTGATGTTGTGGTACTGCTGAGTGATGCTGTGGTGGCGCTGAGTGATGCTGTTGTGGCGCTAAGTGATGCTGTGGTTGTGCTGAGTAATGCTGTGGTTTCGCTGAGTGATGCTGTGATGGCATTGAGTGATGCTGTGATGGCGTTGAGTGATGTTGTGCTGGTGCTGAGTGATGCTGTGGTGGCGCTGAGTGATGCTGTGCTGGCTCTGATTGATGCTGTGGTTGCGCTGAGTGATGCTGTGGTGTTGCTGAGTGATGCTGTGGTATTGCCGAGTGAGAGAGAGAGTGAAGATATATATCATGCTTCGGAAATTATGGCTACTTCATTTCTGCTGAGAGTCCTAAAGCCATTTTATTACAATGCACAGTTCCCAATTCTGCTTAAGTGCATTCAGCTGAGCACACGGCCCAGGTACTTCACAGAAGTGCTTTCTCACAAATGGTATGGAGAAACGCCTGCACCGCACACAATGGAAGCGAATACTAGTCAATCATGTTAAATATAAATATATACATAAGTATGCACTAAATAAGCAAGCATTTCGGTGATATAGGTTTCAATGTTTTTTCAACAGTGCTAAACATGAAGTCAGAATATTTTGAACACAGTCACACTAAAAAATAAAAGAATAAACTTGCAGATGCGCCTGTAGAAAAGAGTTGACTTTTCTGTCCGGTTCCAGAGGGGACATCAGTCTGGAGATGGGGCAGAGAGGAGAATTGGGAGACTACATCACTTCAAAAACCTGACTGAGGTTTACAGGGAAGCAGAACAGCAGAACGCTGTTGTTTTTCATGTGACTGTAGTCCAGGGCCGTCAGTTGGTAATGTGAGCTGCTGCTGCGATCGAAACATCAGAGTCGTGACAGATGCATATGCCATGACGAGAGAGTTAATGAGCCATGATGAGGAAATGAGGAAGAGATAGGAAAGGCAGATGGCTGCTGAGCGCGTGCACGGCACGCGTAACAGCAAGCCTTAGGCCACAAGCAAAAACTTGTGGTCGCATTTCTAAAGCCCCCACTCACTAAATGTCTCGCCAGACCAGCTTGCGCTGGCTCAGGCGAGACCTAAAAACCTGACAGGTATCAGGATACTGATACACGTTCCTCTTGTTCCTTTCAGGGTTCAACAAGAAACTCAGAGTGAGAAGGACGGTCAGAACACAGAGAAGAAGAGCGTACAAAGTCCAGAGACACGCCATGCACATCAGATTACACTTCCAAGAAAGAAGAGAAGCCTAAATCAAAACCTCAATTTAAAAAAGAAGAAAGTAGCAGGTCTTAAAGTAAGACATGCCCAGAATTCTGAGGACTCAACTTCTGAACGGGGAATGGGCTCTCGCGATGCTAGACAGCGCAGCAGAAGTAACAATAGCTCGCCAGAACCTGATGGAATTTCTGGTGACAGTGGAGTTGAATGAGCATATCACGGTGGACCAGATACAAGGGTAAGTGTCCCACATAGGTTACATGAGATAACACTCCAAATGGAGGGGGACAAACCCAGAAAAATTAAAGGTCTCTTTTGGGAGAACCTGATTTTTGGATATGACATCCTTTTAACTGAGAAAGATTGGCCGCCTGAAATTGTTATGGATTGCCCAAAGGGAGAAACTGTAATTTTACTGGCTTTTTCCGACCACGTTTCAATATACTTGAAATACACATATGCGCTGGAGTGGGCGGTGGCCCTGGCTCCAGCATTATATTGCAACCATGTTGGGTGGGATACTGAGTCCCCACACCATGTAATCCCTGTAAAAACGACTCCAGCTCCACAGAGACAGTACCCAATAAAACAAGAAGCGGAAAAACAAGTCAGGGAGATCTTAGATCAACTTGATTACCAAGGTGTAATTGAAACTTGCACCTCTCCAATGAATACTTCTTTGTTTCCCGTGATGAAACCCGATAATTCATACCGTCTGGTTTTGGACTACAGACATCTGAACACATGCACAAAAACATTTGCAGTACAGAATGCACATAGTGCTGCATTAATGAATAACATTGTGCGGAAAAAATACGAAACAACACTAGATATCTCAAATGGATTCTTCTGCCAAAATTTAGCGCCTGAAAGCAGGTATTTAACAGCATTTTCCGCGCTAGGTTCCTAGCGCGGATAATGCTGATTTTTCAGTTAGGCATTGGACACAGGAACGCACAGATATCCTTTGTTCCCTACAAGCTGACATGATAGCTTCAAAACACTTGCAGACACGCGTAAATGTCCGCAACCTGGTGATCCGTGTTATAGCGGGTCAATCTGGGTACACTTACCTAACCTTCAATGAAGGAGAAACGGTACTCATAGCATACAAATCACACTTGTACACAAACACTGAAATGCGCTTTGCTTCTACAGAAAAAATACTGACAGCAGTACAGACCGCTGTAGTAAGAGAAAGAGCACTGGCTCAGGGGAAACAAATAATTGTCTTAGCTCCGGTACCAGCCTTAGAGGCTGCTAGAAAGGCAAGCGTTCCAAATTCTAAAGCCTTACTTCCAAGATGGATGCAATGGGCTAATTCTCTCACTGCAACGGATGTAGAATACAGATATGACCCTAGTCTAAAAACACAAGCATTCCTGCAATATCAACAAGAATATCCTCTATCAAATGAAATAATGCCTCTAGATCAGTATGAATACATTATTTACACTGACAGATCTGCTCAGCCGGCCGTAGGAAGTAAACAGCAATACAGCGCTGCTTGTGCGATTGTAAAAGGTCGTATGCAGGATGGCAAGTTCCATCCCAGCGATACGAAGGCACAGTCTCTAGGAGACTACATGGCTCAGCTGGCAGAATTAAAAGCCCTGTTACTGGCACTTATAAATACGGATCGGGAATTCCCCACACTTATAGTGTGCGATTCATTTTACTGTGTCCAGTCATACAAAGAATACCTTCACTACTGGGGTCAAAATGGGTTTAAAGACTCAAAAGATGGCACAATTAAGCATAAAATGCTATGGGAACAGGTAGCTGAGTTGAAAAACGAACTACCAAGAGCTCACGTGATACACACGCTGAGTCATGAATGTGATGGCGTTCACGTTGAAGGAAATTCATTGGCCGATGAAGCCGCAAAGAGGGCAGTAAGTACTGCTGCCGTAGCTGCAACCACTCATTCGAAAACGAGAATAGACGGACAGATAATGGTAGCTGTCATTGCTTCACGCAAAAACAGCGCAGCCTTACCGAAAGGTTTTCCGCTCAAGTACTCCTACAAGTTAGATGCAAATAACATTCCGTATGCTCAAATTACAGGAGTGGGGGATAGAGTAATACCAAACATGGATCGCAGATTAGGCTTAATACTAGCTGCACAAGAGGGTCTAGGTTCTGCACACGCAGGGATTACCACAACGGTTTCTTTACTGAAACAACGCTTTTGGTGGCCTGGTTTAACAAAGCAGGCGAAGAATTTTGTCTTAAAATGCAACATCTGTCAGCAGATGAAGGGTTCCACCGTAGCACGTCCGGCGCAGACACCACTACTAATATCAGACAGACTACTCGCATGTGTCTATTTGGACAACTGCACCCCCCTACAATCAGATGGGGCTTACAAGTTTATCTTGGTGGCAGTGGATTCATGCTTTAGATTCCTATGGGTATGGCCTCAGCGCTCAACTGAAGCTCGAACTGTTATGAAAGATTTGCGATTCTTTATAGGGACATATGCAGTTGGCATATTACATTCTGACCGTTGCCCTGCGTTTAGCTCTAGGGCTTACAAGGAAGCCATGGAAGGTTTGGGTGTAGCATTGCGGTACTCCTCTCCGTACCAAATTTGATCGTGGAGAGTTAAAACTGAGACTTAAAGCAATCTTTAACAGCAAGAGTATTAGGTTCGGGTAGTAGTTGGGTCAATCACTTATATGGGGTACAACGAGCCCTCAACAATATGCGAAGAAGTTCTCTAGGGGGTGTCACTCCTTACGAGGTCCTATTTGGAACAAGAATGTGGGCACCTGATCTCGATTGTGAAAGCACAGTGGTGGATGAAAAACCATTTGATATCAATAAACATTTGGCTGTTTTACAGGATCTAAATGAATCCCGGGTACTACTAAGCAACCTGCAAGTAAAACGCACTGCCACTGGGGAAGTCAAATCAGTCACAGCAAGACCTTTCTGGATCCCTAAAGTCGGGGATCTGGTCAGAAAAAGATCGAGGACAAGAAAGAATTTGGGCCATCGTATAGAAAACCTGTACCTGTCCTGGCTGTCGAAGGAACAAGAACAGTACTTCTTCCGCCTCTTGCCGGCAAAAAAGAAAAGAAATTCGTCTCCATTGATCTGATCAAACCACACTATGTGGCCGATACTGAATAGTAGGCCTCGTGGGCTCCTGGGTAGCCAACGCTCTCCTCTTGCTACCATACAGGAAGTTCAGACGGAAAGACTCATAACATGCGAAGAGTCCCCAATACAAAGTAACAGAATTTCCAACAATGATATGGAACTCGTTCCTCTGGAAACAGAACTTCAAACTATAAATAAAAGACAAATATCAATTCGGCCTAACACCGATGTCTACATCAATATGCCTCAACAAGAGACACCTACCAGTTCAGCAAAACCTGCTGAGCGAGTGGTACTGGCCTAACACTGTGTGATGAATTCTCAATGTGTTCCTTCCCCTAATAGCAGATAGCATTGGATGTGGGGATTGTGCTCTTCGTGTGTTGTTCCCCCCCTATCCCTGTTCTCCTGAATCAAGATTCACGATTGTAGAAATGGAGCCCAAAGATGTACATGATCTTTCGCACATGACATAATAAACTTACCTTTGGGGACCAGGTAAATGCGGTAACCTCTGCCAGTTTCCATCTCCTCAGAATGATAAGAAAAATAAAATCTTTCTTACCAGCCGACAGTCAAAGTATAGTAATAACACCTCTAATCCTGTCGCGCGTGGACTATTGTAATAGCCTTTACCTTAATATCCAAAGGAAACACCTAAACAAGCTTCAACTGGTGCAAAATGCAGCAGCTAGACTACTGACTGGGACACCAAAGTTTGTTTCTGTCACAAAAGAAATAAAAAGGCTACATTGGCTCCCAGTGAAACAACGGGTGCAATTCAAATCCCTGTGTACAGTTTTCAAGGCCCTGCACGGAATAGGCCCAGACTACCTGAAACGGCATTTCCAGTGGTACATCCCCAGAAGAGCCCTTCGCTCCTCCAGAGCCAAAGGGGTGGTTATACCTCTAGCTAAAAAAAGATAGCTGGGATGGTAGAAGCTTTGTCACATGTGCCGCTCGGGCATGGAACGAGCCTCCTTTCCATCTCAGGAACACCACGGAGCTGCTGACATTCAGGAAGGTGCTGAAAACCTGGCTCTTTACCACATAGACCGACACATACTGCTATTCGAAAGACAGTAGCCAGCGCCAGGACACCCTCGGGTAACCGTGCACTCAAGAAATGAAATTAACATAACATAACATAACATAACATGATTGTACTGTCTTTTGAGCTTGTTCAATAAAAAGAGTTTAAAAAAAAAAAAAAAACCTGCTGAGCTACCAAAAATAGATCGAACTGCATCTGGCTACTTCATCGATTTTGATACCTTCTCTCTTGATCCCAGTGAACCTGAGACGACGCCAGCTCCAGTTTCCCATAAGCAACCAATTTGTGAATTCTACACTCTCCTGAAAAAGACTTACTTAGTTTGACCTTGGCTCCAGCTCTGGATCATAACTGGAATATTGTTTTTTCTGTTCTGGATTGGCCTCGTGACTGTCTTTTGCTTACTCATTAATGGAAAATATCTCCCAGAATGCTCTGCAGTATCAAATGTGAACTTGGTCCTGAACCCTCATACATCATCTCATCGTGAACAAAGAGACTTGTTTTCTGTGAACATTACAGCTGTTTCAATTCCTGATGGTATTGTTTGGGACAAGGTTGATTATGATGTATTTGGCCCTCCTGAACTTTTGAAAATACCACATTTATTTAAAATTTCTCTAAATGATATCGTTACCTCCAGTACATTTTCTGATGATTGGGATTTTGAAACTATAAATAATATGTTGTCTGATTTGGAACAATCTACTGCATTTTAAAAAAAATGAAATGTTAGAGGACACATCTGACTTTGATAGCATGTACTGTTACCAACATTATGGTCATCACTTTTAACACAAATCCAGTATCCCAAGAAATGTTTTCACATACCACCAGTGGGAACATTGCCCAACACCGCCGAAAATTAATTCAAAAACTTTTGCACAGATGTTTTCATATTTTTCAGTGTTTAACACTTCTGACCCAACCTCATATTACTATAAGGTTGCACCTACACCTGCACAGAAAAATATGCTGACTAACACCAAACAGATTTATTCAGCATCCTTTATTGCCCAATTGTCTGAACAAGGTTTCGACTTATGGAAGGATACTATAGACATAAAATCAGTCTGGGGTTCAAAGGATTGGCAAGTTCAGGGAACAGAAGCACTATTTAGAGCGTGCCTCATCCCACAGCAAATCATCTTTTTGAATGACACTGTGCAATAGACTTCCTGTCTTGGACTAGCCAAGAACAAGGATTTGAACACACCTCGGATTCCCACGCCTTCACACATCAATTTTACATCACTTGGAGAGGATACAATAGATGACATCATGCAGTACAATACTTCAGATCTCAATTGGAAAGGTTGGCTAGTTTGGCCAACAGACACAAATAGATGTCAATCAAGATTCAGGGGTACAACCGAAGGGTTTAGTATCCATAGGCCAGACCGACAATGTGTACAAAGAGAACATCCGGGGGTGGCAACATCATACAGTGTTGGGAAGTTGTGCCTCGATTGGCTAAAGACCTCGACACTGTCCCAGGTGAAACAGCACTTATCCTTACTCTCAGATGGGGTGGATTTAAGGGATTTCTTACTAGTTCCCCGAAAGCCACGTCAGAAACGTTTCTATTACACTGTCTATAATGAAATATGGAAGATCTCTCAGCAAGAAGCTGCGGAGAGACTTTGTGAAATAGATAGATTCAACCTAGAAAAGGCGTTAGCTGTAGTTGACAATGGTATGACTACATTAACATCCTGGATTTATTCACTGGGCAACATTGTATCTTCTGCTATTGATATACTAGAGCAGGACTTGTCCATACTACAACATGGACAATCTCAACTATGTTCTATTATGTTATTGAGCTGGACGCTGCAATCATTGCGCGCTGGTTATGTGCCTTGGCGATTTATCAACAGTACGTTCCTATTTTCTGCATACAATCTAACTGAAAAGCAGATAACATTGGCACAAAGGGGAGCAAAATATACAATGCTGCATATTGAAAAACTGGACAAATTACCTTTTACTGTGGCAGAGTCATCATCCACAGAATGGTTAATCCATGGCCATATAACATTACCGGTCACAACTTTCCAGTTTCAGTATTACCTAGAACAACAACAGGCAGGCAGATATGAAGCGATGGGTAGGGAATTCATCAAGGAATCTTGGGAATTGCTGTACAGATTTCGTTGTAGGAGTGGGGACATGGAAGTGTTACTAAGCGGTACGAACTGCGAGAACTCTTTAGGTGGATCTCTCTTATGCCAGGATATCATGCTTCACAGGGCCTGTAATGGTTCAGTTGCCAACTTATCCTGTCACTTGAAAGGTTCCCCAGCTGCCGTGATTAATCCGGTATTCAAGTTGCTTTCAAATGGCAGTTACTTGATGCTGAATGATCAAGGTTGTTGTGGGATGCTTCGGGCATCGCATATCTTGTCACTGTAAGCTCCAGGGTTACTTGTTGTACGCAAGTATTGTTGCCACCAACCCTTACAGTCAGGGAGGCGCCATTATGGCGTTCGTTGAATGTTTCCTTTATACAATTTGATACTCTGAGCCAAATGAAAGCCATGCATTTACAGAAAACAGTGCCCTTAACCTCCGCCCGAGAAACTTATGATCTCCAGGTTGCAAGGTCTTCGGCTGAGATACAGGCACTAGTACAGACAAACTGCCCTTTCCATTTCACAGAAATGGTACAACGTATCTTTAACATGTCTGATACGACAGGTGTACTCCACCTATTTAAGACCATAGGTTCTGGGCTGTTAAGCACCTTTCAGACAATCCTCGGATTTGTTCCCAACTTCATACACTCCGTATTCGGAAGCATTTTTGAAGGGCTTTCGCTGATTCTGTTTTTAATAGCAGGTATCCTGATTGTCATTTTTCTGCTACGCAATGGACGTCCCAGCCACCAAGGGGATGGAAAAAATGCTCTTGGAGCGCCGATACCGTGATTGCATGGTACTCCATCTGGGCGCACCTTGCCTTCGCGAACTGAGTGAATCTTGGTTCTTATCATTTAGACCAGTCTGGATCGACTGTATTCTGCCTGTCCTTCGATGCCTGCTCTGCAGACAAGAATGCGTGTTGGACCTCTGTCCAACACTTTCATCAGTTGCGCCACCGGACGTTGATGCTTTACTGGACTCGATAACGGCCCATGTTCTGCAGTGTCCTCAGCGTATTTCAATGTTGATGTCTGCATTCTTAGAGCCACCACAAGATGCTTCAGCTCCTGTTGGAACGGATACCGGCTCCTCAACAAATACTCAGGTCTTGGATGGCACACAGGCTTCTCCAGCATCGGCTGTGGATAATGCAGGAGAACATCGGTGCTCGATTGACCTAATCTGCGAGGTGTTGCAGGGACCGTCGTCTGCGATTGCAGGCAACAGTGATGTTGCGCCTCCCAGCCAGGACACATAAACATTTGGCTCATTGTGTGCTGGGAAAATTCTGCTTTTTTCAAAAACAACCAAATTTGGAATTTTAAACAAGACATTTTTCTAAAAACTGCATGGCTTTCAGTCGCACATTGTTCGGACTATATATACACGAACATATTTAGTACAGCCTTCTATCACATGAAATATTTTTTCTCTTTTAGCATTTTTTTTAGAAATTTCACGTTTTTAGGTACTATTTTTAACTGGCTTATTAATAGTTTGCATACAACATTTAGCCATACGTTAGAATTTTTAGTATGTCGTCCAGTCGGATGAGGAGTGGGTGTTATGTTCCATATAGGTACCCCAATATCGGCTCAGGCAATGATTGCACCTTTCACCTACATTCCCCTGATAGTTCACTGCATAACGGTTCTTAGTACTGACCTTTTACTTAGTTACGGTAGTGCCTAAAGATGACATGGGGTTTTCTCCAAAAAGCTTAAGCCTCATTTATTATGCATGAGGATTCTTGGAATCACAGGTCAGCAGGCCTACCATCTCCTGCATAATAACTATGTATAAGGGTCATTCCTTCCGTCATCCTAGTCCGACATGACACAGCAAGGTATATCCCCAAGGGGTACCACTTTGGGTATATATACACCATATCTTGCTGAGGTAGGCAGAGGAGAAAAGGACTTCCATGCCGACACACTGACGTGAGACGCTGAGGTTCCTGCACGCAGACACTCCAGCTTGCAGTCGTCCTACATCCCTTGCGGGGTGTCCATCTCGAGACCAAGACGGGGTCCCACAGTCTCTCATTTCAGGTAATGGGGTTGACTTTATCCTAGAGGGATTCTTGGCTTTACACCTACACACATGCTAGTTACACTTAGGTACATCTAGTTAGGGTCGCATCGTAGGAGTACACATTTCACTGTCATGTATTTTATATACTTGCCTGTATTCATTGTTTTAGCACGATGGTAGAAATCTACCATCCTTTTACTTTGTTAGTACTTATAATCATTTATATCTGTTACTGTCTAATGGTTGTTTCAGCACACCTATTTTACACTAGAAAATATGCTGGTTCAATAAATGCTTATTGGAAAATGTCCCACTGTTTATTCTGTGTATCTCTCTGAGACAAAGTGAGCACAAGTGACCGAGAGAAAAGCATCGCACTGTTTCCATGATTCTGAGGGATTAGGGTTGTCACGTTCGATAGTTGCCAAGAACTATTCTCTCCTTGGTAAGAGGGGTTTCTAGTGGCACTGTGAGCTAGCTGGTATACAGGCTAACATACCCGGTAGGGGTGTCTAGAATCAGTCTGAACACCAATCGTACAGTGTATGTTGTCTAAATGCACAGATCTTATATAGGTTTATAGGAACTACACGACAGGGCCGCTGCGACTCCAGTCGCTGCCCCAGAGGTTGCAGGGAGGTGGAATCCTTCTTTCATATTATATGGGCCTGCCCCAGTATCAAGTGCTATTGGGAGTGGGTGACCAGGATTATGGCTACAGCCACATGTCTCCAGGTCCCACTTGAACCAAGGTGGCATGTCCTGAGAATAACAGGGGAGGAGCGGTGGCCCAAATATCTTGGAATTCAGCTTATGCTGGCTTCGGTGATAGCACAGAGAAACTTTGCTCAGGCATGGGGAGCAGCGGCCCCTCCAAGGGTGAGGGTCTGGGAGAGTGACATTGAATGGTGCCAGCTGGCCGAGAAGGTTGTTTACCAAAGCAGAGGACGCCCAAAAAATGGGAAAAGATCTGGGTCCATTGGGAGGAGTATAGACATAGTTAGAAGACATCTGGGTACGAGTGCTATGAAGGGTCTAAAACGCGAGGATGGGAGGGGGCAACAGGAGAGAAATGTTTCACAGGGAAAGATATGCCAAGTAACTGCTCAATAAGAAGAGTTTAAAAAAAAATTATCACAGGTATTTTCATCATAGATATTTTTGATCTTTTAACAGAAAAATGAAGGCAAAGCATGTGCTTGGAAATCTGCAGTTGGCGTCTCCAGTAAGGAATCAAGAAAGATTTAAGCAGCTTAGAGAGCAGGGGCACTAAACGGTGCAATTGTGCTGCTTCACGATTTCTCCCTCTATACGGAATTAGTTCCACAACTGGGCAGATGGCACGCAATGGCACTGAAGGTTGCCAAACAATGCTTCCTCAGACATTAGAAGACAATAACCCTCCTTACGATTGACACCTGGCTCAGGGAAATGTTCCTAATTGCCTCTTATGAACAAATTATAAATAAATTAGAGGGTCGCTTTTCCCTCTGGGATAGGATCTGGAGGAACTTTCTATGACCTAGATGCTGAATACCCATAGTTGTAACTAGGGGATGAGAACAGCCACCCCTCCTCCCCCCATCAAGAGGACTGAGCACGGCTCACACTTGGATGGACCCCAGTGTAGATAGATAGGATTTCTGACTTTTCATCTTTTCTGTTTCTCCTCTTTCATCTTAGATTTATTAAATTAGTTTGCTCCTCTCCATTGAACAAGGAGGGAACTTAATGGAGGAGGAGGTTGGTGGGTAAATTGGGGTACACTGGAGAGGAGTAGAGTGGGATACATTGTAATGGGGTAGAGTGAGGTACATTGAGTGGGATAGACTGGAGTGTGGTGGATTGGAGTGGAGTAGGGTGGGGTACATTGAAGTTGTGTGGGGTGGGATACATTGGAGTGGGGTAAATTGGAGTTAGGTAGGTTGGAGTGTGGTAGTGGGATAAATTGGAGCGGATAAATTGGATTGGGTACGATTGGGGTGGAATGGGGTAGATTGGAGTGGAGTGAGGGACATTGGAGTGGAGTAGATTGGGGTGGAGTGGAGTGGGGTAGATTGCGGTGGGGTAGATTGGGTGAGATTAGAGTGGAGGGTGGTACATTGGAGTTGAGTGGGGTAGAGTGGTGTAGACTGGGGCAGATTGGAATGGAGTGGGGTAGATTGGAATATGGTAGATGGGTTAGATTGGAGTGGGGTATATTTGGGTAGAATTGGGTTGGGGTAGATTGGGGTAGAGTGGAGTGGGGTGGAGTTTAGTGGAGTAGATTGGAGTGGAGTCTGGTAGATTAAGGTGGAGTGGAGTCAGGTAGATTTGGATTGATTTGAGTGGAGTAGGGTAAATTGTGGTGAAACGGGGTAAACAGGGGTGACTGGGGTGGATTGGACTGTGGTAGATTGGAATGGAGTGGGGTAGAATGGGGAAGGTTTGAGTGGAGTGGGGTAGATTGGAGTGGGGTAGATAGGAGTGGGGCAGATGGGAGTGGGTAGATTGGAGTGAGCTGGAGTGGAGTAGGATAGATTGGGGTAGTGTGGAGTGAAGCAGATTGGGGTAGAGTGGAGTGAAGTAGATTGGGGTAGATTGGAGTGGAGTGGGGTGTATTGGGGTAGACTGTAGTGAAGTGGAGTGGGGTAGATTGTGTGGAGTGGAGTAGATTGATGTGGAGTGGAGTGGAGTGGGGTAGATTGGAGTGGAGTGGGATAGATTGGAGTAGGGTAGATTGGAGTGGAATGGGGTATATTGGAGTGGAGTTGGGTATATTGGAGTGGAGTTGGTAGATTGGGGTAGAGTGGATTGGTGTGGAGTGGCTTAGAGTGTCTTAGAGTGGAGGGGCGTAGAGTGGAGTGGCATGTCCTGGAGTAGAGTGTTGAAGAATGTAATGGCGTGGCATAGAATGGAGGGGCATAAAGTGGAGTAGATTGTCATAGAGTTGAGTGGCGTACAGTGAAGTAGAGTGATGTATAGTGGAGTGGTGTAAAGTGGCGTTGTGTGGAGTATGCATGGTGTGGAAGCGCATTGCCATTTCAGACAACACATTTTCTGTTAAAATGAGCATTGCATGGGCACAGACATACAGTTTTATCATGCACAAATGATAATGTGTAGAAATGTCATCACCTAGTGTATTGATGTGTTTTGATCATATTCAAACATTTATTTCCACCACACTTCAGAATTATAAAAAAAATAATGTACTTTGTACTTTCCTAATTCTGATATATTCTGAAATATGAGCACACTTCGTTTTTGTGATAGATAAAAGCCTTTTGTTTCCCAGCAAGAGTTTCACATACATCCTCTCACTTTGAAATCAGAGAAAGGAAAGAAAACACCAAGCTCCCTCGGAAGACAGAGGCTGACATTTGGCCTATGTCTTTGTATGCACAGTAAATGTGACAAAATAAGAACATGATTTAAAGGCCTGTTTACAGATAATGAGCACTTAGAAAGATACATCAGTAAACAAGCAATGTACCACCGGACAGAGAAAGTCAGTCTGGACAGCCTAAAACAAATAAAACCTGCAAATAGAAAGTACACAAATGTGAATTACAAACCACAAAGCCAATGGTGAGCAATGGGGGAATGCATTCCCTGGGAAGCGTTCAGAAAGACCACAAGAAGTTGTTATTAAACCAGACAGCTGCAATGTCTGGTAGGCTTTGACCTAAAAAAGTACACTCCTAGAAGGAACAGAGGAGAGATATACATTTCTCAGTCCTTGTAGCACACTATTGGAAGACACTCTCACCTCAATTGTACTAGATACTAGGCCACTTATCCTTCAAACAGACCCTACAGTCTGGCTCTTCACACCATCTGTGGGAAATTCACTTGTGCAGAGTCCAACCAACTACAATGTTAGGACCTTCAGCCCCTCCAACTTTACCACCACCACCACCTCCTGATACATAACCATCACCACCTACCACATACCCCAATATATAGTATATTTCCATTGCCTGACTATAGCAACCTCTAAAATGGAATTGCTCCAAGAAGAAACTTCATTCATAAACATACTCCACCATCAACTCACATATCAGAACATCATGATACCATGCTTTTGCAGACCACACATGTCAACACACTGTGCCACTTTGCAACACATCCCTACAACCCCATTCATTATACTGCCTGACATTAGGCCTGGGCGGTGAACTCCGCACCCTTCGTGGAGTTTTCCGCACTCCACGGAGTGCGCAGAGTTTTGCGGAGTGAAGTTTTTTCCTCACTCACTAACGTTAAGTTGGTGAGCGCGAGTGAGGAAAATCCAACGCTAGACCACCTCCTAGCAAGATTTCTCAATGTGGGTGGTTGTGGATGCTCGCGACCGCTCGCATTGAGAAACCATCCGTTCTCTTGAGGAAGCTGCGGCCAGCCGCGGCCCATGCAGGTAAGAGCGGTGGGGCCGTGTGGGGGGGATTTCAACAGACGACGACGACGAGGGAAAATTAATTATTTATTTAACTTTCCCTCGCCGTGGTCTGTCGAAATACCACCCTCCCGGCCCCACCCACCACTTACCTGCACAGGCCGCGGCTGGCTGTCGCTCGAGTAGAAAATCTACTCGAGCGGCAGAAAGAAGCAGCGCCCTCTTGTGCTGCGCATGGTGCAGTTTGCGCTGATTTTATAGAGCAGGAAAAACATCCGGAGCTAAAAATCTGTGTGAACGGCGCAAACTAATGCACTCTGCTGCTTGCAGTACTCCACGTAGCGCAGCAGAGTTTTTTGGTCACTTAGCAGAACATCACAAACTCCACCCAGGCCTACCCGACATAGAGTTCAAATACCTTATGTATAATGCTGTAACCATCTATATAACCTCAACTGCACAGCACCACTCCTCCACAAATTATCATAAGTCGCCACACCACAAACAACCCTAATCACATCTCACAGTATATCACCACGGTGCTGGAATACTTTAAAGCACCGAAGCCTTACAACACTCAAGACTCCACTACATACCAGCAACAAAACATCTCTCTGACCTTACTCCATATACATGGGCTCTCCTCCTCTACGGAAATGAAATGTTAATCCAATGCTGCACTGTACCACAACGCCAAACAACTTACTGCCCATTGCTCAAATGGTCCAACAATTGTCTCTCAACCTCCACACATATCACAACATGATATGGTATCATTCCAATACCCCCATCCTACAGTCCCCAGGCTACATACCCCTCCTGATCTCACATATGACAGTACACCAAACATTATTCCTTAAAACACAAATTAACAATGCCCACATGCCTCACAACAAAAGGCCACTAACACTGTCCAACCACATCACCTGGTGACTTCATCAATAGCACACATCGAATTGGCTTCTATGACTCCTACCAGACAACATCATTACTCACCGCTCACGAAAGGCACCATTATCATAGAATTCTACACCACAGTATTTAGCTCCACATATAGATATTACACAACATTACTGAATTCCACACCAACCTGTCCCTGATGTACATCACCAACCCTGCTCACTTCATGACAACTGAACACTGCATCTCACTGCTATGCAACATTGTAGAGCCCCCCAACCACATCTTCTGGATACAGCCATGACAATGACATTGTGAACTCTCAGGCTGTACCATATTAACCACACCACACCCTCCATTTCAACACACACCAAACCATCACTCATGCCACCCTCCCTTGAGACAAAGCCAACAACCAGCCACATCTCAGTGCTTCTCCACATAAACCATCAGTCCCCTACTTCCACGCATCACTCTTCACTTCCTCTATTCCCTCTGCTTCCTTTTCTCCCCAGAACTAACTTCCTTACACTCTCCAACTCAAATTTTCCCTTTCATCCCCTGTCTAACTTATGACTGCCAGATCTTGCTCCCCAAGGTATCTCATCATCCCCCATAATATCTGACACAACACTGTTCTGTCTAGTGCCACTCTCTTCCATCTGTTGCTATGATCTCCCATGTATTACCACACTCTTGCGCCGGACACCAAGCCCTTCCATAAACCACCACGCTTTCTCCTATTACCTCCTACAATTTTGTATCACTCACCATGCTCTTCCATTACACACTATACCTCCCATCTTCTGCTGCTTTTTTCATAACCCAATACAACCCTATAAATTGCAAAGGTCTCCCAACACCCTCTTGTGCCAAACAACACATTCAATTTCAAATAAAAGGTAAAGGAATTAAGCAGCCCAGAGGCCTAGGGTAGCAGCTGGTCTAGTAGCAGACCTCCCATATCACCACAGGAATAGATGGGGAATGCAGACATGAGATATGAAAATCCCTTTATAAGAATGCAGTCAGTCAGTCACAGCGACAAGACGCCTGAGACACTGGACCAGTGCTCAGGAGAAGCAAGGAAGAACAACCAATGTACAAAGAAACACAAAAAAAACATGAGCACCTCATAAGCCCACCAGGTTATAGGTCAGAAACAAAGTACCACACACAACATATAGATGAGCCAAGAGTGTTACATAATGACTAGGGTCAGATGTACACACTTGGACATTTTGAAAGGGCACCAATTATGTTGTTCATCTAGTGGTCTGGCAGGCAGCACTTCATTTGTGCTGGGTGATGCAAATGGTGGACATGACCGCAAATTTTTGGGTACCGAGTCTCATTTTACACCATCAGATTTTGAACCGGAAAAAGAAAAAGGGAAATAAGGAAGAACAAAAAGAAAGGAAAACAGTAACAAAGGGAGAATGAAGGGATGGAATAGAACATACAAGAGTGAAGTGAAGTGAAGTGAAGAGTGGAGGAAAGAGATGTATGAGCTAGAATCATGACAAGGCAGCCTTTGCGTTCAGCAACCTCAGCATTTGGCAGTACTGGTGGCATGCTCCTAAGAAAGACTTTGACTCCTGCACTTATTTTCTTACAAGCTAATCATTACTTCCAGAACCCTACAAATCAACAAACAAAGCAAATATAGTTGGCCAAAGTAATGGGAGAACAAAAAGACTTTAATCCCAAATGACATACCACATGCAAATGGGTTAAGCTAGGACGCTGCAGGACCCCCTACCCGCATATGTCACTACCATATGCACACTCCTCACCCCCAAACCACTTCACTCAATATCTCTCTCTCTCACTCTGGAGCCAGAGGACAGTCAAAAAACAACCCATTACAGAGAGCCTCTGTTAAGAAAACCTACATTTGCAAATCTTAATCTCCAAACATGGTGCCAAGAGGCCAAGTAATTGGTGAATGTTGTGCTATAAAGAAAATTGAGCAACATAACACCAAATAACTTGAGATAGAATTCTACTCGTATTAATGTTAGCTAATGGCTCTTCTATGTGCAATTCTGACAAAAGATCTGTTAGACCTGTCAGCCTTAGGGTGGTCTTCCCCCAAATGTTTTGCCTTCACCCCTCCTATTTTTCTGAATTCATTTTTGTTGGCCTTAGGATTTTGTGCGCTTTACTACTGCTGACCAGTGCTAAAGTGATTGTGCTCCCTCCCTAAACCATGGTACAATTGGCTTACACCTGATTGGCATATTTAATTTACTTATAAATCCCTAGCAAAGTGGTATACTATATTCCCAGGGCTGCTAAATAAATGCTACTAGTAGGCCTGCAGCGTTTATTGCACTTAAGTAGCACCTTAAAACATGTCCCTGGCCTGTAATTGTCATCTATATGCAGATTTAAACTGCCAATTGGACTTGACCACGCCTAAAGCTACCTTTTTAATACATATACATCAGCCCTAAAGTAGTTCCTAGTCAGCCCAGGGGCCAAGGTGAATTGTAATTAAAAAGTAGCACATGTACTTTTAAGTTTTACATGTCCTGATAGTGAAAAACTCCCAAATGTGTTCTTCACTACTGTGAGGCCTACCTCTCCAATGGGATAACACTGGGCTACCTTATTACATTTAATAAGTGCTAACTTTTGATTGGGAGCAGGTTGAGATGTCATGTTTGATGTGTGAGGAACTGTAAGTTAAAAGTCCTCTTTAATGGTAAAGTCGGATTTTAAATCCCATTTCTGAAAAATCCAGTTTTAGAAAATCACACAAAAAGTGGCTGATGAGGGACGATATCCTGAGACTGGTCCCAGGATGCTTGTTTCCGGTCCAGGGCGGACCTGGCGTGGCAGTTCGGGCTGGACTGGCCCCATGGGGAGCAGGATCAAGACTGATTTGCATATGTAACATGTATGCAAGTGTGCTGTCTTAGCTAATTCTCTCTTGAAAATCTAGGACAGATATGTCTTTGCCACTACCTGAGATTTGGGGAGAATGTTGGGAATCATGGAAACTACAGCTTTTGTAAATGCTTGTTTCCTAAAGTATATTGATGGCTTCACAAAACAATCAAAAGCCAACATGCCTACACAATATAACACATGAAAACAAATAAGTACATGGTTTATGAAATCAGCATAAAATGAAGTTTTAAGCTGCCATTTTAGGTCTCCCCTACTAAACAGCTCATATTCTGTCTGTTGTGAAACTATTGTTAGCTTAAAGTGGCCTTACAGACCATCCAATGCTTACCATTGGTTGCCTTCATTATCTCTCTCATTTGTTTGTTTCTTATTTGTTAGCTTGTAAGGGCTGTCCTACCTTTTCTTGTGTTTGTCCTCCCCAATGAACATGGAGACATTACTTGTGTCCTTTCACTGCTCATTTTTCAGGTGTTATGTTTAACACTCCACTTGTTTTCCAACTGTCTTCCTAATGGGCTTTTCTTCCCCACGCCGCGCTCCATGTTGCCTCTCTCCCTTGTTGTGCACATCTCCCTTGGCTGTTCCGGTTGATCTCGCACCTGTTTACTTTTCATCTCACTCACTCCCCTTTGCTCTCTTGGTTTAGTTCCCACCCTGAATCCAACAATTTTGCTTTCCCTACAAAGTGCCCAATATTGCTTCTGCCCCGCCCTCTGTGTCGCTCTCTCTTGGCCTCGTGTGGCTTCCCCCTGTTTACTTTCATCACCCCATCCCCCGTTCCACATTGCAGTCTCAAGCCTCTGTCCCTGCCTTTGTGCTTGACTCCCAGAGAATCTGTTGATATTTGAATCTGCTTTGCCAGGGAGAAAATGAGCTGCATGACATTAGGATCAACTTCATCAAGGAACAAATACTGCAGCTCCACTTCTAAAGGGACCAAGATCCTCAGGATCTACAATTGGGTGCCGCAGTGGAGGAGGTCAGGTCATCTACTTAATTTCTCTGTAGTTCACAGCTCCCGCCTCTGGCACATATCACCCACTGTGCTCCTGCCCTACCAGAGATGCTCTAGTGTGATTGGCACAGAGGGCCAAAAGAAGAAGAAAGAAGAGGGAAGCGATCCCTCCGTCTTTCTGCTTCACAAGTTGCAGATTTGACTTCAAGGCCTCCACCATTTTAAATCGTCACAATTTTTAGGTCATGCTACAAGTGGTTTAAAGCTTATTGTGGACCACAGTGGTTTAAGTGGGTCTCTTAAAGGGGCATGGTCGACAAATATGGGAACTCCAATCCTGTGCTTTACACAGCATGCTTTCTTGCCAGTGGTTAGGTGTCTTTTTGGGAGCTTTGTGCTGTTGCATTCAGACATATCATCCAGCAGCAAATGTTTGCTATAAATAGTTTGATATAAATCAGTAACAATATCTTGTTGCAAATAATTACAATTAGTAATTACAACTTGTACATATGTGACCATAACTATGTGGGCACAGGAGAGAGGCTAAGGATTGGACGAGCATGTAATCAGAACACTGTCATAGCCAATTGGCTTGCACTGCCTTCAACCTCAGATCCGAAGCTCTCAATCGTGCCACATTATAAAAACCCTTCCACGACCAGAACTCACCTACACACCTGAAGGCAACTCAACTCACATGTATCATGCAAGCATTGGAAAATCCAATAGTTCAGCCTTTTAGAGAATGAGAGCTCTTGGCTTTGCCAATACTTAGTAATTTACAATTACAATACAAAATTGCATTAAAGCAAACAGTTTTACAAATGTTAGCAAATTCAAATACTTTATGTATAATATGCATTGTATATACAGTAACATATTGCTAAAACCAGAGGCAAAGCCAATAGATCCCAAAGGCTAGACCTATTGACTTTGCCCATGGTTTTTAGACTATGCATAAATGAAGAGATAACCACAGTAACCTACAATGGGTGTAATATGGTTTGAAATGAACAGAAATACAGTGAAATTGGCACTCCCTACAATCACTGATTGTTAATAGGGGTGTGTGAAATTTGATTAATTTGCTTTTGCATATTTACGTGAAATTTTAGCAAAATTCGGTGAAATTATGCATAATTACACAAAATACAAATCTGTCATTTTGTGCTATATTTTAGAGCAAAATGCGTCCTTTCATCATTTTTGGCGCAAGGACGCATTTATAATCTCAACAAGGAGCTACAGAGGGAGTTACTGTGCCAGATCACCCTCCAATCAACATATACTCAAACATCAAAGACCTGGCACAACTGGGCACTCTCATCAACTTTTTATAAATATATATATATATAATAATAATAATAATACAAACACTTGTAAAGCGCGACAGCTACCTCAAACAGAGGTGTCCCGGCGCTAAGCGGAAAATAGTACAGCACTGGACCGCTCAAGGGCCAAGTCATAGTCCCTCAGTCTTCCTTAAAAGCCAAGTTTTCACCATTTTCCTAAAAAGGGGCTCCGAATCAATAGTGCGGAGATTGCTCGGCAGAGAGTTCCACAGTTTAGCAGCCCCGAGCGTAAAGGATCTACCACCCATCCGTGCCTTTTTAAAACGAGGAATACATAGTAGATTTTGGGAATTGGATCTCAAGGTTCTGGATTGTTGGTAACCACGCAATCTGTGTTTCAAGTAGATAGGGCAGTTACCATGCATAGCACGGAACGCCAAAGTCAAAGCCTTGAATTTGACTCTTTTCCTCACTGGGAGCCAGTGTAATGCTTTTAAATGCGGAGAGACATGCTCGCGAAACGGCACTCGCCTAATTAGTCTCGCAGCCGCATTTTGCACTACCTGCAGGCGTTTGATCAGATACTCTGGCTGACCCAGATAGAGGCCATTAGCATAGTCTAGCCTGGAGGTTACCACAGCATGTACTATGTTTTTCCGACACTCCTCTGGAAGCAGATACAAAAATTTCTTCAGATTCCTCAGTTGGCAAAAACAGGTGGCCGTCACCTGACGAATCTGAGCCGAGAAGGAGAGGTCAGACTCCCACTTAACACCTAGATTTTTTATACAATCTGCCGGTGAGGGAGGTGGACCCATTTCGGTAGGCCACCAGAGCTCCGAAGCTGGGGGTGGCTCTTTCCCGAAAAACAACACCTCAGTCTTTCCCGCATTCAGCCTGAGTTTGTTGTTATTCATCCACCACGCTATGTCTCTCAGGCAGCCCTTGAAACTCTCAAAGGCAGCCACGGTCTGCTCTTTGAAGGAGAAAACCAATTGTGTATCGTCTGCGTAGGAGATCGCTCTTATCCCCCAATTGGCTATCAGGGTAAACAGAGGAGCCAGGTACACATTGAACAAAAGAGGGCTAAGTGCTGACCCCTGAGGGACTCCACACCAGAGCTGTTTTGGCTTGGATAAAAAGGTTGAAGCGCAACCCTCTGAGTGCGATTCTCCAAATAGGATTTCAACCAGGCCAGGGCCGAACCTCCAATACCACTATCCAACAGTCTCTCTAATAGCAAGGTATGGTCAACGGTGTCGAAAGCGGCCGACAGATCCAGGAGCACCAGCATCGCAGAGGCCCCTGAATCTGCAGCCTGTCTAACTAGTTCCGCCACCTCCAGGAGGGCCGTCTCAGTGCTAAATCCCGACCTGAAGCCAGATTGGGTATCGTGTAGAATGCCCTCCTTTTCGATAAAACTAGACAATTGCCTCTGCACCAGTTTTTCCAACATCTTAGCCGGAGCTGGTAGCAAAGAGATGGGTCTATAATTGGTCAGATATATGAGTTTGGTATGTGGAGATATTCTCATCTTCTCCCACAAACAGATGCTCTTTTACACACTCTAACCTAATCCCGTGTGCCTAATTGATTAATAAATTAAAAATAGTAGTCAGTCACTCAACAACCAACACTCTAACTGAGTGTATGTGTCCCACAAAGAAAAAGAAAAAGTGTGGAGAAATGAGAAAGTATCTCACGTGCGCACCACCAGAGGAGCTACTGGCAGGTTCTCACCAGCTTGCCCACGTAATTGTCATCATCGATAACTTTCTCATATAAAAAGAAATATGTGTCCAGTGCGAGGAAAGTATAAGAACTAAACATAAAGAAAAGACCCCATGCAAGGTGAGACACAAGACGTCTCTAATAAAAATTGAGGAAAACTCACACACGTACTCGTAACTTTTAATCCAAACGTGAGTTTGCCCAATGTTAAAAACACAGCATGTTGTGAACCACTTCAAGGACGGCCAACATGTTTCATTGCCTATTATACAATAGCGGCAAATTTGTCAGGGCAAATGAGGTCAGCAATCGCCTCCCTGGACATCTAGAAATGAGTCAAGAGTGACTGACAAAAATAGAAGAAAAGAAAAAGGACTTATAAATTCTTTAGAGACACACCAACCAAATTAGACCTTAACTACAGTACAGGTAATTATAACAACGAAGACTGGACTACATTGTAGCCCACCATCATGTTCTGTAGGCAAATAATGATATTTACCTAATGAGAGCCATGGGCCCACATACCAGCTCTCACTTAGTCACAGGGGTGTATATCAATTATACTTATCTTCCTCTTAAAATCAGCACATTTGTTGCTTATAGGTTCATCTGTGGAAATAAACATATCACATTAAGTCACTCCAGACTACACGTCACATCGTTTGCATAATGTTCCATCACCAAGTTAAGAGACTAGCTCCAAACTAGTTCCATTTTTAAAATAACGTTCACTTTGATCGCAACACGCAATTCGACTTCATTTAAAATTGTATGCAGTCACTCTCACCAAGCGTCATCAGTTTTATAGTGCAAAAAAACACTTCATATTGCACCCAGCCCGAAAGTATAGCACGCTAAAGGTCTTACTTCTCTCCTTACAGACTACTAGTTTACTCTAACCAGCATCCTCACATCCAGCATACTCTTACTGCTTTACGACTACCTCCGTGCGGTCAATCGTCCCGGCGTCTCACTCGTACGCGAGCGCCTTCCATTTTAGAAAACAGACGCAAACGTCATCCTGACTCGTCATGACGTTGCGGCGGTCACATGCTCGCCATCAAGTGCGCCCAGAATCTCTGCACCAAATCCTCCATCTTTAACTTCCAATGGATCCTATCTATCAACGCTTTATAGCCAAATCGATTGTGATATTGTAACCACGTAGTATTTTGAAATTTAAAAAAAAGCGAAAACAGATTAAAATGTCAGTTATCTATTAAATTCCATTCTCTGCCGATAGCGGTCCAACTACTAAACCGCCCTCTCCTTTATAAAATTAAATCATTTAAAATTAAATCTGAATGCCAGTGACTGTGGAAACATATCTATTACATTCCATTCTCTGACAATAGCGGTACAGCTGCTCAACCGCCCTCTCCTTTGTGAAATTGAATCTATTCATCACCCAACCATCACTCCATGAGTGCCAGTGACTATGGAAACAAAGGACGATGCTTTAATCATCTACACCACTAATAAGTGTCAGGGCCCATACAGTCGCCCTAACCACATTGAGAAAAACATCTAACGTGATGCACGATGCACTCCCCAAGCCATCACAGATGGCACAAGTGGTTCAACACCCTACAGCAGTGCTCCAATCATATAGCTCAGTCACGAGCATCACTACATCGTTATTACCAATAACTCAATGCGAATCAGGGCATAGCGTTTCACCAACAATTTGTGTGCCCAATCATACCTCCTACAGTGTAACAATAAACAAGGAGGACCATACTTTCACTATAATTTAGGCACCATCCTATAAGCCTCAACACACAGTGTGTCAGTGTGTATTATGCCCTTAGAGTCCATATTAAAGACTATGTATGGGAGCCAACCTCAAGTGTATACATACGGGTGCTCTGCCCTTCAAGGACGCATTTAAACAAAGCACCACAAACAACAGCGGCTCGCATTGTTTGGTTCCCTTGCGTACACTGTAAATTTTTCCAGCAAATTGTTCCATGCGCAGTAAAGTTTTACCGCTCATGGTGTGTAATTATGTAAAATGCCATAATGGTGTAATTTTAAGAATTTCGCATAACACAAAATTCATGAAATTATATGAATTACACTGGCGTAATTTAAATTTCACCCATGCCAAATTGTGAAGTAGGGCCTTTTTCTCTCTCCCCTGATTGTGACAACTAGCTTAGTTCACAGTAAGACCTTTAACCTAGCATGAGCAGTAGATTTTGTTCCTCATGTAACACCGTTATTGCTGAGTTTCAGCATAAGCTCTTGCAACATGGTTGAAGCTATAGTGAAGCAATGTAGCTCACACTTAACTGACCTGCTCCAACTTGACTGCTGACTTTAAGCCTTTAAATACCCATTTGCATGATAGATTTTAAGTTTAATAGTTGTCTATACAATTATGCATTTGTACCCTCTTTGTAAGCGTGAAGATCGTGGATGCAAAACTGTGTAAGATATCACTATACAGAGCAAACTATGCAATTACAATACAGTACAATTAGAATACACTCAAGACAGAGCAGCGTGTACTTGTTTTTAGGTCTCGCCTGAGCCAGCGCATGCGCTGCTCTGGCGAGAGTTTTAGTAAGCGGGTTTTGGAAGTGCAAACAGCAGTTTGCTGGCGACCAGCTTTCGTTCACGCGAGCGTGCACGCGCGATCAGGCGCCATATGGCTTCCCTTGCGATAACTTTCACTTTCGCGGCCGTGTCAGTTTCACGGCCGCGCGGCCATTGCTTGTTATTTAGTGTTGTCACTCAGTGGGTTGTATATTCTTTGTCAGACTATTTTTCAGGAAGTTGCATTGTACCCATTAACTCCATAGAATGTGGTGCCCATCAAAATTGCTTTCTTTCGCCATTTCCTTGTAATGCTACATCACTTGTCTGGTCTGAACCAGTCTTGGGTTTCTCTTATAAATAGTAAGAAAAGAGCACAAGGAATTATTTTTCTGATTGATAAACAATGATCTCTTAGCTATCCTTATTGGATATAACACAATAGGCGCAATCTTGTTCCTGACGAAATGGAGATCGTTACGTATATTTATATCTTTCCTTCTCATTACTACTAGGATACTGATTGTCAGTGCACTCACTTTATGCCAATGCTTCATGCTACGACTCTCGTAGAGGCATATTTTTTTTCAGTAGTCTGGCTTATTTTCTCTCCAGGGTCTAGCGGATCCAAAATGTTATCAATTTTCCTGCTCGCACATCCCCCGATTGTGTGCTCTTTATACTGACTCCTGGTTTCTCAGGACGTTCGGGTCTTTGTTCTCTAGCACCAGCCATCACATCACCTAGCTCCTCATTTTCTGAATGTCAAATGTAAAAGCTATAAACACTTTTCTCCCTCCCCCCTTCATGCCCCAATGCCCCTCCTCTCCCCCTCTCCACTCATCCTCCTCCCCCCTCCTCCCTCCACTGAGACTACTTTTGTGTTTACGGTTAACTTTCATTCACGAGAGACTTGCTTTTTACATGCAGGCAGTATATTTTGTGGAACAGCCTCCCTGGGCATAGACTGATCAAGGGCCATTATCAGTTTACAAATGATGTTACAATGAGAGGTGCAATTGTGTTTTGCCAAAAAAAATCACACAATGTTTTGCTCGTCACATATAACCATAGCATATAACCTTATTCTACGAAGGTCCTGTCCTGTGGAACTCAATCGTATCATTTTTAAAAGAAAGGACAAATATGCACAGTTTAAGCTAATTGTACCCATGTGTCCTAAGGAGAGTGTCAATGACTGAAATAAAAATTACTGTCATCTCCCTCACACTTTTATCAGATTGATTGCTTCATGAGTTTTAACCTCCTCTATCCTGCTTAGCCCTCTGAAGTGTCCATTGTTGTATGTATAAATAATAATCTTAGTAATTGCCAATGCAGGATTTTATATGTTCAAACTAGCTGCAAACCAACAAAATGTATAATCTAAATGAGTAGTCGACTGACAATGTTGAAAGCTGGAGAGGAGTTTATACCATGTTCCATGCCTCTTAGATGAATGGGGAATTAATTGTACAGTTGGTCACAGTATCTACTACAGACACTCTAAGCTACATAGATCAAAATTAAGCGCACCAAAAAGAAAGGGCAATAGAAGAGGGTGACCTAAATAATTTTTTTATTATCAATATTTGTGACATTAAAACAGTTCATGTATTTTCATATAAAACTACATAAAACGTTCGGCATTATCTATGTGACTGTGCGAGGCGGAAACCTCCACTATAAAATCCTTAATCTATTCGGAACTTAAAAGAACTTCATATAAGGATATGGATCTTAATGTTACATCATCATATAAAATCTTAAAAATATACAATTTACCTGACTTGGAGTCGTTAGCGAAGTTAAATGACTCGTAAAAGTATTTTGAGAAGTGCTTTACTTAGCAGGCAGAGGGAGAATGACCTAGTAACGCTAAAGAAACACAAACACATGGAGCTAGTTATAGAAACATTTGCCTTTACTAGATCAAGATAACATCAGTTCCACTCTGCCAGGTCAGCTTAAACTGAACTATTTAAGCTTTAGACTGTTTTATATTCCTATTCGTGAATTTGAAGTAACTTGGAATCGAGTGTTCGAAAGAAAAACTGAATGCCGACTCTGTGGATATAAAATGGAAACCCTTGCGCATACACTGTGCACTTGCCGAAAATGTTTGTGTTTAAGGAAGATGCAAAAATAAGATGTAACCCTGTGGCTGTTAAGTATTGTTTTATACTAAAAAATAATTGTTTTATTATACCATTATTGACATTTTTAGACCATGTCTATAAAATGTTAGGGTCTTGTGTTTAGTAAATTTTAACTATATTCTTATTGTCTATTTATGACTCATGTAGCATATTATATCTATTTTTAGGTCTCGGCCTGCACCAGCGCTTGCGCTGGTCTGGCCGAGAGTTTTAGTAAGCGGGTTTTGGAAGTGCAAACACTGGCTTTCGGCTGGCGACCAGCTTGAGTTCACGATGGCGTGCACGCGCAGCTGCCATCTGTTGTTTCCTATCTCTTCCTCATTTCCTCGTCATGGCTCATTAACTCTCTGGACTCTGATGTTTCAATCGCAGCAGCAGCTCACATTACCAACTGAGGCAGGGCCGGACTGGGAACAGAAACCGGCCCTGGCAAACTACTCAGCCTGCCCCCCCTGGGGTGAGGGGAGTGTGGCTGACCAGTTTGCGAGGGCCGGTTTCGGCCGATTTTGTTACCGGGGGCCGATATTGTCGACCCCGGGTAACAAAAACGGCCCCCCAGGGGCCCAAAACCGGCCCCCACCCTAGCGGCCTACCGGGGAAACGCCCGGTGCCCACTATGGCCAGTCCGGCCCTGAACTGAGGGCCCTGGACTACAGTCACATGAAAAACAACAGCGATTAGCATTGAAATGCAAGCTTTTTTTGTCTAGTTAGAAATATTGCTTCGGTGGGTTGATTTCACCTTATATCGCTATTTGTTTTATATTGGGAGTCACAGCCTAATTACCAGTATTTTTGTCTCTCACTGTTTTTTTTTTTTTATATTTATTCGCACAAAGCTATATTTAAGGTTACTTTTTCCGCGTCACTTCTTCACTCTATTTAAACTCCACACCCCCTCTCTTATTGTCTCTCTCCTTCTCTCTCTCTCCCCTCTCTAATTCTCTCTCTACTTAATTAACTCTCCCTCTCTATCTTTTTTAGCCTTTCATTCTCTCTCACCCCTTTATCTGTTTCTCTTTCAAACTCCTTCATTCACTCTCTCTCCCCTTCTTTCTCTCTCTCTATTCCGCTCCACTCTTTATTCTATGTACACCCTTTCTCTCTCTCTCTCTCTTTCTCTCTCACCACCCTCTCTAATTGGGCATTATATCTTCACTCTATCTCTCACTCGGCAACACCACAGCATCACTCAGCGCAACCACAGCATCAATCAGAGCCAGCACAACACCACTCAGCACCAACACAACACCACTCAGCACCACCACAGCATCACTCAGCACCACCACTCAGCACCACCACAGCATCTCTCAGCACCACAACAGCACCACTCAGCACCACCACACCACCACTCAACACCACCACAGCATCACTCAGCATCACCACAGCATCACTCAGCATCACCACAGCATCACTCAGCACCACCACAGCACCACTTAGCACCACCACAGCATCACTCAGCAACACCACAGCATCACTAAGTACCACAACAGCATCACTAAGCACCACCACAGCATCACTCAGCACCACCACAGCATCACTCAGCACCACAACAGCATCACTCAGCACCACCACAGCATCACTCAGCACTACCACAGCATCACTCAGCATCACCACAGCATCACTCAGCACCACCACAGCATCACTCAGCACCACCACAGCACCACCACAGCATCACTCAGCACCAGCACAGCACCACCACAGCATCACTCAGCACCACCACAGCATCACTCAGCATCACCACAGCCCCACTCAGCACCACCACACCACCACTCAGCACCACTAAGCACCACAACAGCATCAGTAAGCACCACCACAACACCACTCAGCACCACCACAGCATCACTCAGCACCACCACAGCATCACAGCAGCACCACAGCACCACCACAGCACCACTCAGCACCACCACAGCATCACTCAGCATCACCACAGCACCACCACACCACCACTCAGCACCACCACAGCACCACCCCAGCATCACTCAGCACCACCCCAGCATCACTCAGCACCACCCCAGCATCACTCAGCACCACCCCAGCATCACTCAGCACCACCACAGCATCACTCAGCACCACCACAGCATCAATCAGAGCCAGCACAGCATCACTCAGCACCAACACAACACCACTCAGCACCACCACAGCATCACTCAGCACCACCACTCAGCACCACCACAGCATCTCTCAGCACCACCACAGCACCACTCAGCACCACCACACCACCACTCAACACCACCACAGCATCGCTCATCGCCACCACAACATCGCTCATCGCCACCACAGCATCGCTCAGCGCCACCACAGCATCACTCAGCGCGACCACAGCATCACTCAGTGCAACCACAGCATCACTCAGCACAACCACAGCATTACTCAGCACAACCACAGCATCACTTAGCGCCACAACAGCATCACTCAGCGCCACCACAACATCACTCCACGCCACCACAGCATCACTCAGCACCACCATAGCTTTACTCAGCGACACCACATCATCACTCAGGGCCAACACTGCATCACTCAGCACCACCACAGGATGATTCAGCACCACCACAGCATCGCTCAGCACCACCACAGCATCGCTCAGCACCACCACAGCATCGCTCATCGCCACCACAGCATCGCTCAGCGTCACCACAGCATCGCTCAGCGCCACCACAGCATCGCTCAGCGCCACCACAGCATCGCTCAGCGCCACCACAGCATCGCTCAGCGCCACCACAGCATTGCTCAGCGTCACCACAGCATCGCTCAGCGCCACCACAGCATCGCTCAGCGCCACCATAGCATCGCTCAGCACCACCACAGCATCGCTCAGCGCCACCACAGCATCGCTCAGCGCTACCACAGCATCGCTCAGCACCGCCACAGCATCGCTCAGCGCCGCCACAGCATCGCTCAGCACTGCTACCACAGCATCTCTCAGGGCCGCCACAGCATCACTCAGTGGCGCCACACCATCACTCAGCGCCGCCACACCATCACTCAGTGCCGCCACAGCATCACTCAGCGCCGCCACAGCATCACTCAGCGCCGCCACAGCAGCACTCAGCTCCACCACAGCATCACTCAGCGCCAAGACAATATCACTCAGCACCACCACAGCATCACTCAGCACCACCACAGCATCACTCAGCACCACAGCAGTATCACTCAGCAACACCTGAGTATCATTCAGCATCACCTCAGCATCGTCTCCGCAACAGTCACCACCACCACCACTACCACCTCAGCATCACTCAGCACCACCTCAGCCTGCTCTCGGAATCTGGCATCTGTTGATTCTCCCCTAGCGTCTGGCCGCTGCTAGTGTTATAATACAGGTACTAGTTCCCAACCTTCACCCTCCGATTGTTTATGCCCCCTCAAAAAAAAAGCTTTAACAAACAACCATTGCCAGCATTGCAAGAACAAAAGAAAACTGAGGAAATTTTTTATTGTAAATACTTTTTTAATATGGTCGTTCAGTTTTACATAATGCCTTCTTGGTCATATATAAAGTAACAAAAATGCTTCTGACACTTTTTTATTATAACTTTTCAGCATGCCGCACAGCAGCCACACTTCTCTACAGCACAGCTTGAAGACATTGGCAAAGTCAATAGCTCTGGCTAAACACTTATAAGGCCCCAAAGGTGAGACCTATTGGCTATGCCAATGCTTGTTTTTTTGTGGAGTTTTATATAGCGCGAACTAGACCCGAAGGTATCAGAGCGCTTTACATGAGCACCAGTTACGTTACAGACGGACAGATTCATTTTCGTTACAGAGGGAGATTAAGTGATTCACCCAGAATCACAGAATGTTGAGCGTCCCTACCGAAAATCAAACCCACTTTCCCAGCTCTGAGGTCGACCGCCCTAGCCCTTAGGCCACATTCTCATACTTGTAATGGATGTAATCAAAGATACTCTTTATCTGAGTACATAGACAGGTATTTTTAACAAACTTGCATCAGAATAAGTTTATATGCCTTTTTTGGAAAGACAATAATGTTGTGGGCGACCTAATCCAATTTTCTGAATTTCTCTATAATGACAGCAACATTACATTTCAAGACCTTATTGTCAACTGTGGAGTTTATATTAACCACAAAGAGCCCGAATATTCAAGTCTCAGCTTTTCTACCTCCTTCACAACCTCGCCAGAGCTCTCTTAAAATACAACACACAGACCCCGGCTCTAGCATAAGGGGGTAGATGTTTTTTCTTTCATTTGCCGTTCTTAAATCTGAGGTAAAAAATGAACAACAAAAACCAAGAAAATCAGAATGTGAGAAACATAAAGCGAGAAATATACTAAAATAAAAGTGAGAGAAGGCACTGAAGGATTAGTGTCAGCTTAACAGAAAAGATGGGTCTGTCCCCAGAAGTGAGTTTAAATATATCGTAATGAAAGTGCTTTAGCTAAGGTCAGGGTCGTCGCTAGTTTAAATGCCTGGGTTGGCCTTGGAGTTATGGTTAGGATTAGATATTAGGCTAGGGTTAAGTTTAAGGGAATAATTCAGAGTTTGACAGATGCAGAACATCTGCCAAAAGCAACAGATGTTCAATTCCTCCACACCTGCAGTCCACTGATCTATTTAGAGTTGTAGGTAATTGTCACATTTCTGACAGTCCATCCTACAAAGGCTCCACCAGTGGAAACCTTTGACCGATGGACAACCATCACCGGGCCATTTGCCAACGTATGACAGTAAATACGCACTATTTTGGGCGGCTGCTCTGTCATACATTTTTCCTGTTCGAGCCTACCAGGGAATACCAGATGGCCCCAAACAGAAAACCTTATGACTTTCGCAAACATTGTTTTTCAATAACATACTCCTGCTTTGAGAGCTGAGGGCCCGATTCACAAAAGTAATCTGAGACAAAATCCTAACTTGTCAACTTTCGGTATTCACAAAGAGCATTTAGGAGTAGTAAAGTTAGGATTTTGTCTCAGTTAAACTTAAATTTTGGTCTTAAGTTTAACTTAAGTAATACTTGAGTTTAACTGAGACAAAATCCTAACTTTACTACTCCTAAATGCTCTTTGTGAATACCGAAAGTCGTAAAGTTAGGATTTTGTCTCAGTTAAACTTAAGTTTTGGTTTTAAGATTAACTTAAGACCAAAACTTAACTTTAACTGAGACAAAATCCTAACTTTACTACTCCTAAATGCCCTTTGTGAATACCGAAAGTTGTAAAGTTAGGATTTTGTCTCATTACTTTTGTGAATCGGGCCCTGAATCTCTAAGTATGGCAGACCTTCTTCCACCAGATCAGTAAAGGACATTCCTCTGCTGATGTGGTGCACTGGCAGATTAGAGGGTAGGTTTTACGTTACAAAAGAGAGAAATAAAATTTCTAAAACGTTTCTCAATATTTTCTTACTTTTTTGCATCCAGGACCAAAGTATTGTGAAAAATATATCTTCAGGGTATTTAGAATAGCAAATCCATACCTAACATTATGCACTTGCTTTCATGATATTTTGGTTCTCGACATTTAGGCATCAATATTTTGGCCCCACGATATTTTCTAGTCGATATTCTGGTGGAACACTATCCTTAACGGTACCCTAAGGGATCACACTGACTCTCTGAAAGAGGCATGGTTAAATATTGGTTCATTGTAAGCACCTCAAACTAGCATCGGACACCAAAGTCCCTACAGAATAATCTGCTGTGATGGTGATTTTGCCTATGTGTCTGATATTTGGAGCCATTGTAAGTGTTCAAACAATTCGAAAGGCTGGAAAGCGAAGCAAGCAGTGCTCATTAACTACACGCCAAACTTGGCTGTTGGTTGTGGGACATATTTTGCCGAACACAGTTTACTCTATTTCCTCAACACGGGAAGCAACTGTGGCTTCATGAATTACACGTTTGTATTTAAGAATACAGCTAATAAACGGTTTGGCTGGATTCCTACTTGGAACGTTTGAGATGAAATTGGCTGTATGAATTACACATTTTTTACTGTCAGATAATACCTTAGACCTGGATGATTTGTTGTGACGCTGTGGACTTAAATTAGCGACCTTTGCCGAGATACTCTTTCAGGCCCTGAAGAAGCCTTGAATTGGTGAAACTCGTTGGCTGCATGTTTTCTGCTTATGTGTGAAACAAAGCACGAATAAAAAGAACACATTCAAGCAGAAGATTACATTGTCTTGTTTAGATTGATCCATACTGCAACCTTGTTTAAATAGGTGCTTTTTGTTGCCCCTCGTTAATATGTGTAAACAATTCTAATGTACAACTAAATGGTGGCTGGTCGTTAGAGGTGGGCAACTGTTTTGCTTTTCAAACACAGTGATTACATCAGGTAGTGCAGTACTGAGTTCCCTGGCTGCCAGAATCTGTTCAGCATGAAGTGAAAGTAAAAGACAGCAGAAACCTTGACTTATGAGGAATGACTAGAAGACACTGTGTTTTTTGACAACATACAAAAAGGCAAATTGTGAACTACAGGACCTAAGGCACATTTTAATCTAGATAAGGGTCCCATTGCTCATGGAGAGTGACATGGAACGCGGAACCTGTTAAAATGAGGAAATGCTGAGACAAAACGAACATGGGCTATTGCATCAGACACAGCCACAAACCAGCAAATTAAAAGATAACCTTTCCAAAGCTACAATTGTGAATAAAAAGGTTTTTTAACCTGATGTACATTATATGCATTGTTTTCAATATCTTCTTTTCCCAATCTCCTAATATCTCTGTATCTCTACCTTTCTAACATCTGCGCATTACATTAATGTATTAATACGCCCTATAGTTAACTTTCTGATTTTGTAAGAAATTAGGTTGTTGGTTGAAGCAGGTGAAACCCTACTCAAGCAAAAGCCACAATACTTGTCAGGGTCTCTACGTTAATCTGTGCTTAACCCTCTGATAGCTTAGCACAAAGCAGTCAGGCTTAATTGTGTAAAGTACTTATACAGTACACAAACAGCAATAGAGGGAAAACACAATGCAAAAAACAACCTCACACCAAATTGGTAAAAGCAGAGTAGATTTTAATAAATTATTTGACATCAAAATGATAAAAAAAATCCAATCAGTAGAACAGGAATTATACACTTTTAAAGTTTACAGTGGAAAATGGCATATAAAAATATCAAAGCGCCAACCGCGGACATCTAGTCGAGTGACACCGGGACAAAGTCAAAAGTTATGGCGACCGCAATGGAGTGCAAGTCAGATACACAAAGTGGATTGCGCCTAGTTTCTGCTTACCTTAAACCTTGGAAGAAATTTTGGAAGAAAATGTCAGAGAAGGTAAAGCTAGGCAGCTGGTGGTGTCCGAGGAGGAGGCAGTTTCATCGGGTAGATGGATGAAGTCACGGTGAACATTACTACGTTCGGACTTTGCCTCTTTTTTGGAAATCAAAAATCTTCTGCGGGACGAAGCTGGAGGCTGTAGCCAACGAGGGGTCCACGAGGCTGGAAAGTCAGATACTCCTTCTGCAAGGAGCTGCTGGATAGGATTTGCTGCTGTGGAAAATAAGGTATCGGAAGCTGCTGCAAAGTCAGGTCGATTGACAATGCACCTTGGGTGGATCAACAAGCAGGTAGGTCCCGGTCTCCTTTCAGTTCTCAGAGCACTTTTTGGGCAACATTTTTTAAGTCCCAAGTTTTACATTTGGGCTATCTGGGCACCTTTAGCACCACTTCCAAGGGTCCAGGACTGGGAAGTCAACACTTGAAGGGTCAGGACTCACTCAGGGAGGGTCCAGGTGCAGTTTCAAGATGGTTGGAGCCATTCCAGTGGCTTAGGCTCTGATCAGGAGGGCAGCCAACTAGCCCTTGGAGTCACTCTGGAAGTCTTGGGTTCAAGGAGAAGAGCAAGGCTTAAGCAGCACAGCAGACCTCTGAGGGCTAAGGGCAGGTTTTAGGTAGCAGAGCAGTCCTACTTGGTGTAGCAAAGCAGTCCTTCTGAAGTACGCAGCAGGGAACAGCAGCAAACAGTCCTCTGAGAGTCCTTCCACAGGTTCAGGCGTGAACTGAACTTTGAAGTTGGAGAAACGTCTGGATGTTTCTTCTCACTGAAGTACTGGAATTTCCTACCTCCATTCCCTGGTCCCAGTCTGGACTGCGTGTAGTTGGCAGTTGGCCTTTGTGTATTCCTCCCAGACATGTGCTTGTGTGAAGTTTTTTGTGTGAGAGCAGGGCACAGTCTTTTAAAGTGTGTGTGGAGCTGTGCACAGCTCATCTCTCCATCCTGCCTGTGAATGCTCATCCAGGCACACCTAGTCCCTCTCTTGCATGGCTGTCTGAGAGGAAAACACAAAGGCCAACTGCCAACTACACCCAGTCATGTGACGCAGGAACATGCTGCAGACACTAAATGGTTAGGAAAAGAAAATGCTAACTTTCTAAAACTGCAGAATGAACAGATGATGGACAGAATGCTGAACAAATTAAACATTCACCCCCAGTCACTGATCTCAGTTAAATCTACCATTTTTTTGCTTGCCCCGTCATTCCAGTTCGGACCCAGACATATGTAAATCAGTCTTGACCATGCTCCCAATGGGCACAGTTCAGCCCGAACTGCCAGGCCGGGTCCTCCCTAGACCGGAAACAAGCACTGTGGGTCCGGATTCGGGATATCACCCCTCGTCAGCCCGACTAGCTTTAATCCGGTGGCATAGCGAGCACGGGACCCAAGTCTGGGCATATCCTTCCCACTAAGGGCCACAAATGCAAAAAGAACAGATAATGTACGGAATGCTGCACAAATCAAACATTCACCCCCAGTCACAGATGTGGGTTAAATCCATCATTATTTTGTTCACCATGCCACCCCAGTTTAGACCTGGCTATATGAAATAAATCTTGACCCTGCGCCTCATGGGAACAGTCCAGTCCGAACTGCCAAGCCAGGTCCTCCCTGTACCAGAAACAAGCATCCTAGGGCCGGTTCTGGGGTATCACCCCTCATCAGCCAGGCTAGCTTGAATCCAGTGGCACAGTGAGCCCGGGACCCACATCTGGGCATACCCGGCGCACTTAGAGCAAGAAAGCAAAAGAAACACAAAGGATGGACGGAATGTAGAACAAATCAAACATTCACTCATTCACTCCCAGTCATGAGATCTGGGTTAAATATATTGTTTTTTTTGTTTTTTATTTAACTTTATTTATCATTTTCATATTGCTTACAACATTGCATGGTTACTCACTGCGATCATATAAATCAATAAAAATAAAGACAAGCATCATTTGCAAAGCAAGTGTACTCAAGCATGCAACGCACCAATGTCTCGGGGTAGCATATATATCATACATTGTGATATCAACATCTGACCATCCCAGGCCACCGGGCTCCCCCCTGCTGTCTAGCCCGCACTTTCCTTGACATGGTAAACACAAAAATTGAGCAAGCTAGATGAAACATGAATTACCCCACCCCAGTGGGTACTATCCCAGCAGGCTGCTGTGAAATAGGAGCAGCACTGATCTCCAGCAAGTAGTTTTTAAGAGGCTCCTAGATGTCTTTTGGTTGGGATGCTGTGGGTTGGGTTGTAGCATAAAGTTCACAATTCGTATTACAAAATGTAAGGCTATTAAGCCAATCTTTCACTGTGGGGGAGGCTCTACTTCCCCATTTGAGAGCTATTTCCCTCTTTGTAAGCAAAAGGGCAATGGCCGTGAATTTGCGCAACTTCTTCGGGAGACCCCCCACATATCCCAACAAGGCGACCTCAGGCATAGAGACCATCTCAAGGTGTGTCATTTGTGTTATTAATCTGAAAATGGATCTCCAGAAGTCCCCAATATTAGCGCAGTTCCAGGTCAGGTGGGCAAAATCGGCTTGCGGGCTGCCGCACTTAGGACAGGTGTGTGGTCGATTGGGATCAATGGAGTGAACCTTCGCTGTGGTCATGTAGACCCTCCACAAATATTTGAAGTGTATTAGCTTATGTCTGCTGTTTAGGGAGACCTCTTTAGTTTGTGCACAACAGAAGGACCAGTGAGAGTCTTGAATTGGGTGCCCAAGGTCCTGTTCCCATGCCTCCCGTATCTTGGCATCCCTGCTAGGGACTAATGACATACATGCTTTGTATAGCTTCAAGATTAGGTTTTCTCCCCCGAAACTTGTAATTAAAAGCGTCAGCGGAGGAAAGGACTCGGGCTCCAACGGGTAAATACAAATTGATCCATAAATGTTGCCCCACTGAACCTCCCGGCCTCTGTGCTAGAAAAAACATGGCCCCCTGGAAACAGATCACCAATCTTATCTATTGAATATGTAGTGAGTGTACGCTGTACCAGTTTTTCTTCCATAATGGGGAGCCAAGGGTTATTAATGAAAGGGATCTCAGATGAATATAAGGCGCCACCTCCAGTCACTCTCGTCAGCTTCTGCCAGGCCCAGCTAGTAGTGGATACTGTTTGGATATCCCGGGTATCTCTGGAAAAGCCCTGCTGCAACACCGTACATAGGGGCGCCGGGAGCACCAGGTCAGCTTCAGGTCTAGTGTAGGGGATCCGCGCGTCTGGGTAATACCAAGAGTGTGCGAAACTGCACTGAGCAACCAGATAGTAGATCTGAAGATTGGGGACCCCAAACCCACCTCTCTCATATGGTAAGGACATAGTGTCCCAGTTAACTCTGGGTCTCCACCCCCAGACCAATCTGATGAGATGAGAACGCAAAGTGCGGAAAAAACTGTTGGGGAGCGGGATCGGAATGTTATGAAACAGATACAAAAACCTTGGAAGGACAATCATCTTCACAAGTGCAACTTGACTGGCAAGAGAAAGAGGGAGCCTCAGCCAACGCTCTAACTGCTGCTCCAGGTTATGTACCGCGGGACCGTAATTTAGTCTGATAATTTGCTCGGTTTCTCTATGGATCCGGATACCCAAATAATTGGCCGACTCCTCACACCACGTCAGTGGGAACTCACGTTCCCAACTAACAGTGCTCGGCGTCAGGGGGAAAATTTCTGATTTACCCCAATTTATACCCTGCCCTGAAAAAACGCCAAACCGGATAATCTCTCTGATGAGCGGTTCCAAATTCTCCTGGGGGTTGTGGACATATAGGATGATGTCATCCGCATATAGGGAAATTAGGAGAGGACCCGTTTTGTACTGGAGACCTCTGTGCAGGTGTCTTTCCTGGAAATGGCGAACCGGAGGGTCCAGAGCCAGTATGAAGAGTAGCGGGGAGAGTGAACAACCCTGTTTGGTGCCGCGGGTAAGAGCGAACGAAGAGGACAGCGTGCCATTCAATCAAAGCCTGGCGGTGGGAGCGGTGTATAGCAGCGAAGTAAGGTCAATGAATCCCTTAGGGATACCTAACTTTCTCATCACTGCCAAGAAAAAAGGCCACTCCAAGGAGTCGAAGGCCTTTTCGGTATCGGGTAAGGCTGCCGGTGCGCCGTAGGCCGTCGTTGTTTTCGGCGCGGCCTCACCTCCGGCCGCTCCCTGCTCCGAGCTCCAGCGCCGTCCCCATGCTCTCAGAGGCCTCTGCATGCAATATTTCAGGCCCCCAACCGATCTGATGCCACACATCCACCAGGCCAACAGAATCGCACATATCCAGCAATACGTGGCGTGCGGGGTTTAGTGTCCGATGAGTTGGACGTACTACCCAGCGCAGGGTCCAACAGGAGATTAAAATCCCCGCCCATGCATATATATTCTGCATTTAGTTGTAGGAGCTGTGTGTGAAGGCCTCGGAAGAATTCTGGGCTGTCGACGTTAGGCGCGTATACGCAGATAAACGCCATACGGTGTCCCATCAAGTGACCCTCCACCATTGCGTACCGACCCTTGCTATCAATATGCGCTTTTAAAAATTGAAAGGGCAGACGTTTGTGAATCATGACCGCCATGCCCCGCGCATATGTGCTGTACCCTGCAAAGTAGCGATGCGGTCCCCAGCCCGACGCGAACGTGGCGGTGGCAGCTTTGGGCAGGTGTATTTCCTGTAAAAAAGCAATGTCCACCCTGTGGCGCTGTAGATAATGCAAGACCTGCTTCCCTTTCCTAGCATTGTTAAGCCCCCGGACGGTCCAGGTGATCAGTGTCAGATCTGAAAATGTTGACAACCTACCCCGCTCCGACATCCCAACAAATTAACAGAGATTGAAAATGTGCGTCACAGTTAAAACATACCATGATGCAGTGAATAAACAGATATAGAAACAATGGACACCCGAGAGTACTGGCAAACCCTCCTCCTCCCCCCACCCATCCCTGTGCACCCTTCCGCAGGGAGTGACCCCATTGAACATGTGAAGACATGCATCATGTAAACACCCTGACTGATAAAGAAGGAGCAAAACCAGATACATTTCAACTATTGAAGCAAACACAAAGTGATCTACACTTGGGGTGTGGCAACTCCGCGCCAGCTACCCAACTTTGTAGCGATCAATAAAGTCACATCATCTGCCCTAAAATCAAAAGTCACAAAGAACTTAGCCGCAGCACTTCGGTGCGGGCAACACTGATTACTCATTGGAGAATAGCTCCACGCTGGCCACCGAACCACTGTTAGGGGGGGAGGCCCTGGATATGTCCTTGTTCTTGTGGCTGCTGCTCCCTTTATAGTCCCTACAAAATTCTTGCACCGCAGTGGGGGTATCAAAGATGCGAGTGCAACCCTAAACATCCACTCGGAGGCGCACTGGATATATCATGCCATATCGAAGACCCAGGTTGCGCAGCGTTGCCTTCACGCCGGTGTACTTTCGGCTAGCCTCATGCACCATGATAGTAAAGTCCGGAAACAGTGCTAACGTCGGACCTTGCCATGATATGGAGCCTTGCTCTCTCACCAGCCTTAACACTGTATCACTGTCCCGGAAATTTAAAAGGCGGGCGATAATGGGCCTAGGTGGGCAACCCGGGTTAGGGTGAGGGCCAAGCGAGCAATGGGCTCTTTCTACAAGAAAAGTGGAGGTGAAGGCCTCTTTACCAAAGATGTCCGTGAGCAAGGTTTCTACAAATAGGTCCATACGCCCTGTGTTGGACGACTCAGGGACGCCTAAAATGCGAACGTTGTTGCGCCTACTGCGCGCCTCCAAATCCTCGTTCTTTATGGTGACTTCTTTGAGAATCTTTTCCATGCGATCTAGGCGCTTGGTGGATTGTGCTGCGCCATCTTCTAGATCCGACACCCTGCCCTCCACAGTATCTGGGTGCTTCTCATCTGTGTCCAATTTGGCGCCCATAGTATCTAAACGTTTTTCGAGGGCATCGAAGCTACCATCAAGGGCTTTGAAGCCAGCTCTCAATTCAAGGAGCAGTGCTCCCAACCCTGCAGGGGCATCGATAAAGTTGGCTCACTCTGCACCCCCCTCAGCCATGTTACCACCAGACTCCACAGACTGCTCAGCTGGCTTGCCAAATTGAAGTAGCCGTTGTTTGGGGTCCTTACGCCCCATTACATCCCTGCAAGGTTCGTTGGTTGCCAGCTTGCGCTCGGGCCCCACCAGAGTCATCAGCCGCCGAATCGGTGCATAAGTCTGGTCCACTGCAACTCAATTTCCTCCACGGGGCACAACAACAGGCAGCACGGTATGGCAGGATACCAGGAGCCCACTTATGGATCACAAGGACCCAAATCCTTGGCGCAGCACACACTGCACCTCACAAGCAAAGTCTCACTGCAATTTGGGCCCAGAGATATATGCAGCAGCTAGCAGTGATTCCAGGAGCGTCAGTGTGCAGGAACTTTCACCCCCATGTAGTTAGGCCAGAGTTGCGCACTTTGTAATTTATCGCCGTTATAAATAACGGCACTCGGCAGGCACACGCTCCGCATGGCAAGCACGACTCCCCGCGGCCCCCCCGGCCGGCCCGAACAGCCGGGTGGCTGGCCCCCAGGCTCGCCCATGGTCCTTCTCACTGCTGGGTCTCCGGGAGCAGGGCGGGCCGGTCTGCAGCTGTGGGCGTAGGAGGGGGCTGAAAGCAGGGGGGGTGGCCGACACCAGAGCACGCTCACCTGATGGCCAGCGGGCCCCGCGGATCAACTCCCCATCGGGTAAGGCTGCCGGTGCGCTGTAGGCCATCGTTGTTTTCGGCGCGGCCTTACATCCGGCCGCGCCCTGCTCCGAGCTGCAGCGCCGTCCCCATGCTCTCGGAAGCCTCCGTATGCGATATTTCAGGCCCCCAACCGATCTGGATGTCTTCGTCGCACGCGGGCACCCTCGCACATTCAGGCCAGTCGTCCTGCACTGAAAGCGGCCAGGATGGGCTCAGATGTTGGGATTCCTGGCGGAGCCTTAGCACTGCGTGGCCATCTTGGTCGGCAGCCTCGCCACGCCCCCAGTTAAATACATTGTTCTTTTGCTCACCATGCCACCCCAGTTTAGACACAGCCATGTGCAAATCAGTCTTGACCCTGCTCCTCATGGGAACAATCCAGTCCGAATTGCCAAGCCAGGCTCTCCCTGGATCAGAAACAAGCATCCAGGGTGAGCAAAAAAACGATGGGTTTAGGCCCAGATCTCTGTACTGGGTTGAAAGTTTGACATTGTTCAGCATTCTGTCCTTCAATTGTTATTTTTGCACCAATATGCAAAGACCAGCTTTATTCTATGTTGGGCACTATCATGCCATGCATACCCACAATATGTCATGAATTAACACCATTGTACAATGGATGCCGGCAATATAGTAAGAACTACAACCTTTGTGCTCTGGATAGCATTTTACTAGGGTTGGCAGTGGGCACAACACGCACACAGTCCTTACGCATGCACACACATTCAAAGACACTCACAGGCACACACATACACATGCACACACACGCACACACACTCGAACTGGTGAACACACACCAACAGCATTAGCATTTTCTTTAACTTTCCTTTGCTCAGTTCAGCCACCATGACTCTTGATGCTTCTCTGGGGTCTCACGCTCCTGTTAAAACGGAAACAGGGATTGAAAGACATGATTTGTCATCATCAGAGATAACCCCTGCTGCTCACTCCCTTGCAATGGATATTAGATGTTGTTTTAGAGAAGAAGAGGGTTAAAACAATGCATCAACAATAATCACAATAACTATTCTAATATATTTAGTCAATACTAGGGGTGGGCGAACAATTCCGCTCCGCCGGCGGAGTTCGCAAAGTTTTGCCCACTCTGTGCTCCACACGGCGTTCCAAAAAACTCCACGAAGTGATGCGGAGCGGAGTTTTTTCTCTCGAGCGGCTCACTAGTGTTAAGTTGGCAAGCGCTCGCGAGAAAAAATCATGCGCTAGACCTCCTCACAGCAAGATTTCTCAAAGTGGGCAGTCGCGGCAGGTTGCTATCGCTCGCGTTGAGAAATCTGTTGTTTGCATTGAGGAAGCTGTCGGTCAAGTAGAATGTGTACTCGAGCAGCAGAATGCAGCAGTGCCCTCTGGTGCGATGTGTTGTACTGTTCCTGCTGATTTTACAGTGCCAGACAAACTCCTGGCGCTAAAAATCAGTGCGAGCACCGCAACTTAACAGACTGTAAAGCTGGGGAAAGTCAGCCGATCATCGTCTGATGCTCTCCTGGGAATAGGATCACTCCTCATCTTCTCACATTAATACAATAGTCCTTAGATGATAATGTTGCATTTTAAGTAGAATAATATCAACTATGCTGTCACATGGAGTCCCTTTCCATCAGACTGGCTTTCCCACATATGTACAAAGTTATTTAGTTTCTTAATACCAGTAAACTATGTAAAAATAAAAACATCTATATTAATGAAAAGAAACATTTCTGGCGAATCATCATGGAGGGGAAATACCAAGTGGGTTAGAGGGTTAAAATCACAATTTAAACTCTGCAATTCAATGCTTGAACTATTCATTACCCCATTAAAAGACAAAAGTTTGTTATATGTAACAGTGATCTTTCTATAAGCAGATACATTCTGCAAGACTACTTCAAACTAAATGAGCAACTTATTATTTATTTTAAAAAAACAGGTTCATGGTGTGGTCAAGAATCAAATTTGTATGTTGTTAGAAATGGGGGTCTCTAGTTGGCAGAGGTAGGTACCTTTGACCAAGTAGGGGCCCTTGCTTCTAGTCAGGGTAAGGGGGCTACACTCCTAAAATAACCCCTGCTCACCCCCTTGGTAGCTTGGCACGTGCAGGCAGGCTTGTCTCAGAGGCAGTGTGTAAAGCATTTGTGAACACATACAGTAACACAGTGAAAACACTACAAATGGACACCACTCCAGTTTAGAAAAATAAGTAATCTTTATCTAGACTTAACACAAGACCAAACGACAAAAATCCACAATACAGTTTTCAAAAATATGACTTCCAAATGGTAGAAATAGCTTAGTTCAATGTAGATGGTAAATGCGACACTTTACTCTCAAAGTACCTTGGATGCGTAACGCAACATAATCAAAATGGTCACCTGGAAGGCGATGCGTCAATTCCTTGCTTCTGGGGAGGCAGCGCACCTGTTCCTTACTGCAGTGCAGGGGAGGCGATGCGTCTGTTCCTTACCGGAGAGGAGGCGAAGCGTCTGTTTCTTACTGCGATCCGGTGCGATGCGATAAGATGGCGCCTTGATGTGATGCGACGATCCGGTGCGTTGCGACAAAGTGGCATCTTTGATGCGATGCGACAACTTGGATGCGATGCGTGCACGCCCAGCGGCATTGCGGCGAAATTGATGGTTTCTTGAGCCGCGACAGGCCCTGCGATGCGCTTCTCCGGCGATGCGACGGCAACCTCTGCGGCGGCGGCACGTTTCTCCGGTGATGCGACGCGCTTCTTCGGTGATGCGACGGCAAACAGCTGCGGCGGCTGCACGCTTCTTCGGCGATGCGAGGCCAACAGCTGCGGCGACGACACGCTTCTTCCTCATTGCGTCGCGCTTCCAGCTCCCAGCGACACGCAGTCTCCAGAGGGCCCAAAACAACAGCAGGCACCTCTCTGTGGGTAGAATTCCCAGCAAGGAAATTCAGGGGGAGCTGGGGGTGAAGTCTTTGTAACCTTGAGACTTCAGAACAGGAGGAAAGCTCAGCTTCAAGCCCTTGGAGATCTTCCTCAAGATGATTAAAGTACACACAAAGTTCCTTTTCTCCTTTCCTTGGCAATAAGTAACCACTGCAGGCCAACCCCAAACAGTCACCAGTGCAGGGGCAGTCTCCTCCTTCAGCTTCCTTGGTTTCTCTCCTTGGCAAAGGTTTGTCTTGATTCCCAGAAGTGATCTAAAGTTCTGAGGTCTGGGCCCCAATATTTATACTCCAAAATCCTTTGTTCTCTGAAGGCAGAGAGTGTCTGTACCTAGCCCAAACCAGTTCTGTCCTCCCTGGTGCAGCTTCCTGGCAGGAGGTGGAGACAGCATTGTTGAAAGCAGACCTGGCCCAGGTAGCTGAAAAGAAATCTCATCCCCCTACTCTCTTTTCTATGTAGGCTCAGGCATGTGAAAGGAAATCTCCTCCCCCTACTCTCTATTCAACCCAGGTCCTATTCAGCCCAGCCCTGACTCATCAGACTGCTGGAGCCAAAGCCCTCTCCAGCCCCCTGTCACTCACAAACCAGACATGGAATACACAAACCTAGCAGAGGCATACTGGATGGTTAGGCAAGAAAATACCTACTTTCTAAAAGTGGTATTTTCAAACACAGAATGTAAAAATCACCCACACTAAAAGATGTATTTTAACATTCTGAGTTCAGGCATACTAAACTTTATTTTCCTCTCTTGTTCCTTGGGTCAGTTATGTTTATAAGATGTTATAATCAAACTGCCCATTCTGGCCTATGGGAACAGATAGCCTTGCAATAGTGAAAAACGAAATTGGCAGTATTTCACTATCAGGACATGCCACACACACCAGGGCATGTCCTACCTTTCACATACAATGCACCCTGCCCATAGGGTTACCTTGGGCCTACCTTAGGGGTGACTAACATGCAGAAAAGGGAAGGTTTAGGGACTGGCAAGTGGGTGCACTTGCCAAGTCGACATGGCAGTCCCAGAATGCACACAGGCTCTGCAATGGCAGGCCTGAGCCATATTTTACAAGCTGCTTCTGTGGGTGGCACAATCAGTGCTGCAAGCCCACCAGCAGCATTTGATTTACAGGCCCTGGGTACTCATGGTGCACTGTACTAGCGTCTGACAAGTAAATCAAATAAGCCAATCATGGAGTCACTAATCCATTACAACAATTTACAATAGGGAGCACTTGCACTTTGGCACTGAACAGCAGTGGCAAAGTGCCCAAAGCATCTAGACCAGCAAAAACAGAGCAAAAACATAGGAGGCAACAGTGAAAAAATGGAAGGGAGACCCACGTCAATGGTGCCAGGTCTAACATATGTGCTTTCAGTCTTTTCTAATCAAGCATCTTTTTCAGGCACCCTTGCTTTAGTCATTATTAACTGCTTAACCGCGGCGGCAATTTCGCCGCGGTGCGGCGGTTTAGCGGAGTGGGCGGGGCCGCGTCGGCCAACGGACGTTCGCAGCACTACAGAGGTAGTGCTCGCGACGGCCGTTGGCCGACGGACGCACGCAACGGGTTAAGGCCTAGTGCGAGTACATGAAACAGCTTACAGTTTGATGCATTCTAAATATGTTATTTTATCAAAACTTCCAAATTAATTCTGCTCATTAATTAAAATCACTGTTATTTTCTTGTTCATTTTAAATCTGCCTTCCCACTCCTCTCCCTCAAGTGGCTGGCTCCTGCTACAGATCAGTGGTCTCAGGAGGTAGGGGGTCAAGTGGCCTGAGGTAGTTCCTGCAGGTAGCAAGCAGGAGTCCCTGGTGTAAAAAGGAGAAGGGTGCAGGTGGGGCAGGGGTGCAGTGTGGGGATAAATGAAGTAAGCGAAGTGCCTGTGAAAGATGTACCAGCCAAGTGTGAAAGACTTGGTCAGTGGGGTGGGAAATCTGAGGTTAAGCGCTGTTAACCTCTGCTCACCACCCTTGGTAACTTAGCACAAGCAGTCAGGCTTATCCCAGAGGCAATGTATAAAGCATTTGCGCAACACACACACACCAGTGACACAATTAATACACCACAAAAGAGACTCCACACAATATGATATAAAAATAAGTTTCTGTATTGCATATAAACATAGACCAAAACTACATAAACCAATAGTCACTTTGCCAACTAAGCAATTGTCAAAACATCGCAGTTAGTGCAATAAGGTAAAGACATATGTTGTATATGTCATGAAAACACCATCACTGTGCACACAAATGCACATCCTGAAATAATATTGGTTAGCATGTCAGTGCAAGGTAAAAACGACATAATAATCTCATGGCATGAAAGGCAGTGCGGGGTGTGCATCATTTTTCAGTATTATATGCAGATGATATGATGTTATTTCTAAAAGATGCTAATGTTGATTTGCCACATGCCATGAACCTCTTAGATCAGTTTGGGCAAGCCTCAGGTTATGCATCAACTGTAATAAATCATATTTGTTCCCATTATAGAAGGATGTGCTGCAGCCTGTGGATCTGAGGGGGCTTAATTGGGAGGGAACGTATCTAAAATATCTGTGGGTAAGATTACAACATGCTCCAATTGATTTTTGGAAGGTAACATTGGTGTGGCGATTAGCTTACAAAAAAGTGTCGATTTTTGGAGAACGCTGCCGCTTTCAGTTTCAGGACGAATAGCAGTAGCCAAAATGGTGGTGTTGCCCCGATTACTTTACATCTTCACAACATTGCCCATGGTGATACCATGTAGAGTGTTTAGGGAAATTGATTCTTTGTTGGTTTCTCTTATATGGGGAACAGGTAGGCGAAGTGTGGCATTGGCAAAGCTGCAACGGCCCACTATTCAGGGAGGACTAGTCGTCCCAGATATGGAAAGTTATTACCTAGCAGCACAGTTGCAATGGTTTACACAATGGATTAATTCACAAACATTTCCAGGGGAAGTGAATTTGGAGAGAAAACCAGATTTGGATGTGTTGTATAGCATACACTTGGCCCCTGTCAGAAGACCAGTGCGGGGAATGCCCACTAGGTGGAAGGTTGTGCGGCACTGTTGGCGTTGAGCGCTTCAACAAACTCATACTCAGAGGCCCTATGCCCCGGGCATTCCCTTGAGAAGTTTGGAACAAATCATCCCAGGGGAAGATTGTGGGGCTTATCAGAGTGGGCAAACCATGGAGTGCATACGTTAGGAGATTTGTATAGAGAGAGGGTGATATTATCATTTGAGAAATTTTCAGCCACTTTTAAGATGCGGAGAGGGCAATTTTTGTTACATCGAGCGGTGGTCACTAGATTGCGCAACCAATGGGGTATGGGTTTAGTAGAGCCGCAAGTACTTAGTGCTTGTAAAATATTGTGTACCATGACGGGTCGTAGGAAGGTGGTGATGTGTCTTGATCAGGAAATAAGAAGTGATATGATAATGCATCTTGTTGATCTAAGAGAAAAGTGGGAGGAGGATTCGGCACATCCAATACCAGAGTTGGAATGGTCTAAAATTCTTGGAAATTCATATATTGTATCTAGTAATATGAGATTTAAAATAATACATTTTTTTTACTTGCACAGAGCGTATCTAACGCCAGAAAAAATAGCTTGAATTTATCATACAAATGTGGCATGCCTGAGCTGTGGTGAAAATGGTGCAGAAATGTTGCACATAGTATGGTCATGCGCATTATTAGTGGAATACTGGAGGGAAGTAAAATTTTGTATAAATGAGGCAACAAAGAGATAAACTGAGTGTACTCCTATGGTCTGTCTGCTGGAGGGATTTCCAAGACCTACAAAGTGTAAAAATGCTACAAGATTTATTGATTTAACTTTGGTGCTTGCAAGACGTGAAATAACTATGAAGTGGTAGGCGCCCAAGGCCCCTAGGGTAGCAAACTGGAAAGTGGAGTTGGTTCGTTGGGTGGGTTATGAGAGTGCAGTATTGTATAGTGACATGAGGAAAGGAGGAGGATCAAATGAAAAAGTTTGTGCATAGGATCATTTATTAGATTTTTTTAAAGATGTAGAAAAGAATGATGATTCTGGGGAAGAAAATGGGTAAAAATGTAATTTGCAAAATAAATATGTGTTGTATACATACTGTAATGGGGACTGGACTTAAGGGAGGGTAGTGGTAGTAAGTTGTTTAATATTATGCATGTCTTATTAAAAATGCTAATAAAAATGTGTTTACAAAAAACAAAAGCAGCATGAAATGGCTTATGCACATAAATCACCATATATCATGACAACAAACCATAAATACTTTGCAGATACAGCAGTATTGTGTAGAGGTAAATCCATAGACTGCCAAATATCATCTACAACCACAGTGAACCCATAGATTCAGCGTCCTTGCACTTCTAATATAATTTTTGGGTAAATTGTCTCACAACCGTAGGTTACAGGAACAGCTGCACTCCTACTACAGGGAACTGAGTACTTTCAGGGAATTCCCTGAATCAACAAAGCGGGGTCTCTGTCAGGTTACCCCCCCCAACCCCCCATATGGCAACAGTCAAATAATTGCCCCCAATAACAGTGGGGGAACAGACAGAAACCAGTGCAGGGGGAAGGCCTCGCCTATGAGTTCGTGAGAGACCTCCCATCCACCAAAGCCGGCAGCCCGCGAACGCACGGTGCAGCCCCAAAGACATAATATCCTTCTGCCCCAAGTGCAGCGATGTCGGCCTCATGGGGCCCATGGGGGGGCCACAGCACCATATATCCCCCTGTTTGATCCTGTGTGGGGGAGGGATTCTATTCGGCCCGGAAACACAGCTGCATTGGAGTCAGGGCCGGCTTCTTGGATTGCGCCCACCCAGCTTTTCTGGATGTCCACAAAGCGCTTCTCCACACACTGTCCTCGCCCGGGAAAGATGGCTCTGAGCATGGAGATCTTACACACGGGGATATTCCCCAATACAACACGGTATGTTGATTTTCAGAGAGGTGGTGCAGCGCTACCCCCGCGCTGGAAGACACAGTAATCCCTCTCACAAGGCGCTTGGCTGAAAAGAGTTGCTGGGCAACTATCTGGCATCCACGATAGGGCTTCCCTCGGTGCAGTGGCGTTTCTTTCCCCTTACAAAGAGGCCACATGAGAGCACCAAACATTTGAGGCACACGCTCACTTTGAAGTAATAAAGCACTTACCACGCGCTGGTCATCAGAAGGTGAAAACACACAGTGCTCTGACACAAGCACTCCAAACGCACTGTGTTTGGCAGGCAAGTCTCCTCACTCAGCACACAGCTGCCGGACTCACACGAGACAGAGGCCCACGGCAGAGATGCTGCAACACAATCTTGGATGGCGCTTAGATTGCTAGAACAGGGGGAGGAGAGGCAAGCCCACAAGCCCCTGGAGAGTACTGGGGGGCACAAAAGAGCAGCAAAACAGGCAGGCAGACCTGAACAATAAGGTTAGATGCCAGGTGATAGTCCCTCCTGCCGCCCAGCAGGCTGCAGGACAACACAGCAAAGTAGTTAGTCCCAATGGCTGCGTCTCCTGGTAGCACAGCAGTTCCTCATGGCAATTTGCAAAATGTAGAGCCAGCAGCATCTGGTTACAAGTCCCACGCAGTGTCTAAAAACATGGGGTCACAGCCTCTGTACTTATACTCAAAATGTCTTTGATGTGGAGGTAACTTCTAAATAACTTTTAGAAGGCCACAGCACCACCATTCAATCCCAGCTCTGGCTCTAGACCTACAATAGGAGGTAAACGAGCCCTTTGTGTGAGAGCAGGGCCTGGCCTTTACAAATGTAAGTGTGCCCCATCTCCCTCTCTCCCAGCCCAGGAAGACCATTTAGTATGCAGATGAATGCAGATGCAACCCTGTTAAATCAAACCCTTCCTGTGTGATGGCTGTCTAGAAAGGATGCACAAGCCCAGCTGTCACTCTACCCTACACGTGGATTAGAGTCAGGCTGCAAAGCACAAAGAATCATAAGCGCATTTCTAAAAAGTAATGAAAAATCCACCTTCACCAGTAAGCAGGATTTATCACTACTATTCCAAACATACCAAACATGGCAATGCTACTCCTTTCAGATCAGCAATTACCACTGAAAAACATATCATAGAATCCCAATGCAAACCATTGAGAGGAGCAGCATTCACTGTAGTGAAAAACGAAATAGGGTGTTTGTCACAACCAGGACATGCCACACAATAAAGGAACATGTCGTACCTATACAGCACCCTGTCCAGTGGGCTACCTAGGGGCTACCGTAGAGGCGACCTATATGTAATAAAAGGGGAGTTGCAGGCTTGGCAAGTAACTTTAAATGCCAAGTCAGGGAGGCAGTAAACTGTGCATGCAGGCCCTGCAGTGGCAGAGGCCTGCGACAGGTTTGAAAGGCTACTACTGTGGGTGGTGCAAGCAGCGCTGCAGATCCATTAATAGCATTAAAATTACAGGCCCTGGATATATGGGATACCATTGTACAATTGACTTACAAGTAAATTAAATATGCCAAACAGGTGTAAGCCAATCATACCAAGTTTAAAGGAGAGAGCACATTCACTTTAGCACTGAATAGCAGTGGTAAAGTGCCCAGAGTCCTAAAGCCAACAAAAACTGGTCAGAAAAAAATACAGGAGGAAGGCAAAAAGTTTGGGAATAAGCCTGCAAAAAGGGCCAGGTCCAACAGGGGCCACGAAGTGTGCAGAGAGAATCTTTTTGTGGGGTTTCTCCTTGCTAAAAAGGCTAGCCGGTGGAACCCCCGCTAACCCCTTTTATATAAAGATAAAAGGTTGCTAACACCTCCATACCAATCAGGCAGCGTGTTTTCTTTTGATGGCGTGCTGGGTGTTCTTTTGTCGCTCTCTACCTGCTGTAGTTTAGAGTGGCTGTCCTAGTTTTCATGCATCTTGTTACAAAAAAGCTGGTATTTTGTGCTGGCAACATAACATAACATAACGTAACATAGCATAATATAACATAACATAACTTACTGTGCTTTCTATGCACATTGTTCCATACTTTACTTTTAACATTTTTGATTTCGCTTATATTATTCTATCAGAAGCATTGTATTTTTTTATGCATTGTGGAGATTTCTATTTTTTGCATGTATTATTCTAATCTATATATTAATCTGAGCTTCTCTATTTTCATGCATGCTGCTCCGTACGTTATTGCAAGGGCCACTCTTTTTATGAACCTTTAGATCGGTGTCAGTGGATGTCTGCTTAAATGCAAATTGTCCTATAGGCCGCTCTAGGTGTCTCTGTATATATGCATAATGTGTCGCTGCTTATATACCAATCATATCACAAGTCGCTGTGAATGCTTTTCTTTAGGTGCATGTTGTCTCGATTTCCATGGATGTCTCGGTTTGTACACAATTTCTTATACAAATTACACATAATGTGTTTGGTATATAAGTATATAGATATTTAAATTCTTGTCTAAAATTTACAGCGCATGTCTCAGTTTATACACACGTTGATCTTCCCTACACTGTGGATCGCCTGCTTTGATATCCTTTCTACCATAAGTTACGTGTTTTGTTTTTTATGCATTTAACCCTATAAATTGCCAGCGAGTTCTCCTTACGCATATATTTCCATAAATTACTGCGGATGTCTATGTTTTTATGTATAATATTCAATTAATTTCAGAGGAAGTCTCTGTTTTTATGCATACTTTCACACATTGCTGTGGAACTTTGTTTTACCGTATATGTTTCCATAGAGATGACTATGGAAACTGGGTTTTCTATACATTATTCCATAGCGTAATGTAATTGTCTTGTCTGCATATTCTTCTCGATGTACCGTTCTCTCTAGGCATAGCCTCTAAACTAATCCCAGTAAATACTCTTTGACGACGGAATGACCCTTGACCCTCAAATCTCACTAGGTGTCATCCTTCTTAATTACCAACTGAGGAGGTTAAAAAAGTGCCACGCCTTTTCTCTAAAAAAAGTCTTAACCCTCCTTAATTCTCGTGGTCGTCCTATTGCACCGTCTTCTGGTCTGGCTTGCACAATGCTTCACTTGGAAGACGCAAGCAATCCAAAAGAAAGCAGGGGGACTTAACTTCAGATTCAAACCAATAGAACAGGTCGAATACATTCACCAAACCATGAAGTGGCTTTCTGGGAGAGGCCACAAAGTAACTAGTAACCAGACTCTGCCAGAGACAACGACAAACACCTCAGAGTTTGCTGAGAAATGGTAATATTTTAGGAGACATTGACCAGCGTGGAGACGCTGAGTGTACCCGTTTATTTCAAATATACAGAGATTTAAGGGCAACGATTTGCTCCCCTGGCCAATTTGCAGGCTCTGAGAGAGGCACAGAAGCTCTGAAATGTAGAAGTTCACCAATGACTCCCCTCTTTTGCCCCGATTTAATCCTGGGCGGATAGGGCAATCAACCCCTATGGTGTTGGAGAGCCCAAGCCTTCTTTTTCTGTCAACTCTGACTATTTGGGTGGGCGATCTGTCGGCTATCTGGGTGCCTGAAATGGGTCTCCAGAGTCAGGGCATATTTCCAGTAGCCATAGGAAAAGCTTCCTACCAGCATTTCCATCACATTATAAGGACCACCATGCACGACGACCATGGTTTACAAGATGGTCCTGCATCGATGTGGCACTGCTGGATGGGACTTCTACTCCTCCGAAGTATAGAGACATGCAAGGAAATGGATAGGGGTGTAAAGTCTTACTAAATTCAGATGAGGTGCAGTGGTAGGGATTCAGAGCCAATCAGTATCTGTGATATGTGTAAATAAGTGTAAATATAATGGCTCGAGCCAACCAGTACTAGGAAGATTCTCCCAAGCTCTTTCCCATTGCAGGTGCTCCCTTGTCACAAAGCTACACCTCTCTGAAGAGCTTTAATAAGAGCGAAGCACACTGTTTCCTTCATTCCAGGTGGCTTGGAAGGTATTTTGCCAATTCAAAGCTGTAATACTGTGCCTCGAGTGGGAAAATCTTTTGTCATTTTACAGCTCTGCCTGGATGGTACTAGCTAATCCTGTGCTCAAAGACTTTGCTATAAAAATGGAAAAAGGCTTTGTCACTTTCTAGCTGGCCGGGACTGCACTGTGCTAATCCTATGCTGCACTATTGATCACTATGACTTTGAGTGAGGGTAAGAACGTAAGCTGTGATGAGGCATGGAACTGCAAACTGTCAGCAGCCAGCAAAATGTAAACAACAGATTCGTGCTCTACAGGCGGAACCGAAATGCAGGGTGACAGGTGAGGTGACAGCGTGGAGCAACGAGACAACACAATAATCTGAGCAGTCTGCATGCAGGGGAAAGGCACATGCTATTACCAATGAAACTTCCATATGAACTGCCCCGCCCGTAGAAACCTATGGGAGCAACTACACACTAGGGGGCATATTTACAAACCCTCAGCGCCACCGAAGTGTCACTTTTTTTACGCTCTGGTGGCGTAGCGCCATTTTTCATATCTCCGAGGTGGCGCTAAGCCACTTTGGGGTGGCTTAACAATCAATCAATCAATCAGGGGTTTGTAAGCGCGCTACTCACCCGTGAGGGTCTCATGGTGCTAGGGGGGGGAGCAGCTCCGGTTCAGTCGAAGAGCAAGGTCTTTAGGCTCTTCCTGAAGGTGTGCAGGGTCGGGGAGCGCCTGATGTTGACTGGGAGCTCGTTCCAGGTCTTGGCTGCGATGTAGGAGAAGGATCTCCCGCCTGCTCTGGTTCTGCGGATGCATGGGATCTCTGCCAGGGCAAGATCGGCGGAGCGGAGGTTTCTTTTGGGCACGTGGAAGGAGACTCTATCGTTGAGGTACTTGGGGCCGATGTTGTTGAGGGATTTGTAGGCGTGGGTGAGAAGTTTGAAGGTCACTCTCTTCTCGACGGGGAGCCAGTGGAGGTCTCGTAGGTGTTGGGTCATGTGTTCATGCCGTGGTGTCCCGAGGATGAGTCTGGCCGTGGCGTTCTGGATGGTTTGGAGCTTGTTTAGGAGGGTTCTGTTGATTCCGGCGTAGAGGGCATTGCCGTAGCCCAGTCTGCTGGTTACGAGTGCGTGGGTGACGGTCTTTCTGCATTTGGGGGGTATCCATTTGAAGGTCTTTCGGAGGATGCGAAGTTATTTGAAACTTGTGGAGGCGACGGCGTTGATCTGGCGGGTCATGGTGAGGGAGGAGTCGAGGATGATGCCGAGGTTCCGTGCGTGGTCTGTGGGGGTGGGTGGGCTCCCGAGGGCAAAGGGCCACCAGGTGTTGTCCCAGGCGGAGGTGGAGGGTCCAAGGATGAGGACCTCAATTTTCTCCGGGTTGAGCTTCAGGCAGCTGTCCTTCATCCAGGCCGCGACGTCCTTCATTCCTTCTTGGAAGCTGAGTCTGGTGTCTTTGGGGTTCTTTGTGAGGGATAGTATGAGTTGAGTGTCGTCGGCGTATGATACTATGCTGAGCCCATGCTGTCTGACGATGGCGGCGAGGGGGGCCATGTAGATGTTGAAGAGCGTGGGGCTGAGTGATGATCCTTGGGGTACCCCGCAGTTGATCTCTGTGGGTTTGGAGATGAAGGGAGGGAGTCTGATCCTTTGGGTTCTGCCGGAGAGAAAGGAGTGGATCCAGTTGAGGGCGGTTCCTCGTATCTCGGCGTTGTGAAGTGTGGCTGCGAGTGTGCGGTGTGAGACGGTGTCGAAGGCTGCAGAGAGGTCGAGGAGGATGAGGGCCACAGTGTGTCCCTGGTCGAGTAGCATGCGGATGTCATCGGTGGCGGCGAGGAGGGCGGTCTCGGTGCTGTGGTTGCTGCGGAATCCGGACTGGGAGGAGTCCAGGATGGAGTTCTCATCGATGAAGGCGGTCAGCTGAGTGTTTACCAGTCTCTCGGCGACTTTGGCAGCGAAGGGGAGCAGAGAGATGGGCCGGTAGTTTTTCAGTTACGTCGGGTCAGCTGTGGGTTTCTTGAGGAGGGGCTTGACTTCCGCCCGCTTCCAGTCGTCTGGGAAAATGCCGGAATTGAAGGAGGCGTCCATGGTTCGTCCTAGTTCGAGTGTGATGGCGGCGGCGGCCCTGTGGTAGATGTGCCGCGGGCAGGGGTCCGTGGGGGCTCCTGAGTGGGTGTTTTTCATGGTCATGGTGATGTGTTCGACGGTGGCGAGATTCCAGGTAGGGATGGTCGGCTTGTTGTCGGCAGTGGGGAGGGGGGTGGTGTCCGGTGTCTGTTCGCTGAAGTTGTCGTAGAGGGCCTTGATTTTCAGATGGAAGTAGGAGCTGAGCTTGTTGCAGAGTTCCTGGGATGGCGTGACGTCCGTGGCTTCGCTGGGGGTTTGGTGAATTGCTGTATGACGTTGAAGAGTTCTTTGGCGTTGGTTGGGTTGGTGTGGATTTTGTTCTTGATGAAAGTCTGCTTGGCGTCTCTTATGTGCCGGTGGTATTCCTTCAGGGCGTCCTTGTGGTTGTTCAGGTTTTCTGTGGTTTTCCGGTTTCGCCAGGTTTTCTTGAGGCGTCGGCAGGAGCGCCTGGCTTCTTGGAGTTCGGTGGTGAACCAGGCGGCCTTCAGGGGGCGTTGTTTGGCGGGGTGGCGGAGGGGTGCGAGCTTGTCGGCGCAGCTGGAGATCCAGCGGTGAAGTTCATTGGCTGCGGAGTTGGCGTCGGTCGTAGCGATCGGGGAGTCGTGGAGGAGGGTGGTGTTGAGGTGCTCCTCTGTGACCTTGCTCCAGTTCCTTCGTGGCGGGCGCGGGGTGGGTTTGGGTGCGGTGGTGGTGTTGAAGGTAAAGTGTATGCAGTGGTGGTCTGTCCAGAGGGGCTGTGTGGTGTGGCTGAAGCGGGTGTTTGTCCCTCCTGCGAAGATGGGGTCGAGGGTGTGTCCTGCTCTGTGAGTGGGGGTGGTGACGAGTTGCTTCAGTCCGAGGTTGGAGAGGTTGTCGAGGAGGGTGGTGGAGTCATTAACACCACCTTGTAAATATGCCCCTTTCTGCCACAGTGCTCTGCGGCAAAGGGGCGTGCAATGGGTGTTGCTGTGGGCGTTCCACCACAACACCCATTGCTTTATGACGCTGCCCCAGATTTACAAGGCAGCGCCAAAAACTAACGCCATGGAATACCAGGCATTAGAATGGCACAACAAGGAGAAATTATTAAGTTCTCCTTGTTTTTTGCTCTCTCCATATATGTTGCATTCTGCAGCTCACATAGAACGTGCAAATTCCCATTATTGATTGTTTATGTGCAGAAGGTGTCCCCTCTGGCACATAAACAATCGTCACTTTAGCTCAGGCGCGCTTGCAACATGGCGGCAGGGTGCCTGCACTGGCACCAAACAGCTTTTTTTGCTCCAGCGCTAGGGAAAACATAGGGGTGTGCCCTATTCTTATGGCGCATCCCTGCATTTTGAAAATGTCAGAGCGCGTTGCTGCAAAATTTGGCACAGCTCCGCGGTCAGACATTTTGTTGTGAATATGCCCCTAGTGCTTCCTGTAATGACGTAAAAGCCTAGTACGCTTGGCCATAAACACATCATTCAACCATATCTTTCAAAGCAGAATCATCTTAAGAGTCAGATGGGCCACTGGAGAACGGGGTAAAGCAGACTGTGTTTCATATGCAGAATTCTTGCTAACTCTTGATTATGTTGAGCTTGAAACAATTATATTTTATACAGGTGCGCAAAGACCATTGGGCTGAGAAGACAGTCTATAAAATGAGCCCAGCGTATTGAGTTATGACATACATCTTAATATTGTTTTATTTATTACTTGGTGATGTCAAGCCTGTGATATTGTACAGCACTATTTAAAGGTAAAGTGCGCAAAAGAAAGATTACATTTGACATCAAATAAAAAAAGACCGTTCCATATATAAACCTGCTTGCTGCGCATTATATGCAGCTGGATGTAGGTAGATATATGTGCCATTTATATGCCGTCTGCAGACATCTATGCAGAACCTGAAGAGATTTTGAATTCAAGCATGGGTGTCCACACTTTCATCTTTCCCAGGTTGATGAATAGATTTCACTGAGTTAAGGATAGAACATTTCATGTAAAGTGATGCAAAAAATGGAGCATCAACAATGCTGATTTGCATAGAGCTGTCTCCTGTCAGGGGTACTATGGTGGGGAAAAAACGATGGACTGGAATCCAGCCACAAGCAGTTACCAATGGTAGAGATTCATTTGAGCACGCCACCCATCCTTTTTTTGTTTTCCTCAGCGCCCCACTTTAAGAGCAAAGGATATGCCCAGACCTGGGTCCTGTGCTCACTACATCACAGGCCGACTGACATGCTCAAATGGGCCAAAACTGGTTTAGGGTTACTGCTCTTGTTCAGAGGGGTTATGACCTGGCAGTTTGAGTTGAACTCTTCCTATTGGAACAGGACCACGGCTGATTTGCTTGTTTCTGTCTGAGGTGGCATGGTGGGCAAAAAATGATGTATGAAATGTGGTCCTGAGTAATTACCGCTGGGTGAGATTATTTCAAGCATTCCACCCAGCACTTTTCTGCTTTTTGCAAAATCTGCTGTAGGTTTTGCTATGTAGAATACAAAATTATATATTTGTTAAATGACAAAGAAAGGTTGCATGGATTTTGCTGGAGTTTGTACCCTAGCTTTCCTGGTACATGTTGTACTGTCGTGACATCCTGGCCTTTTACATGCTCCGGCCTCTGCTCGACTCCTCACACATAGTGACAAATGTGTGCTGATTATAGAATATTTACCATCTGCCATGGGCTGGAAGTTTTGGCTCCTACCTTGCTACTTTCTCAGAGTATTGTACCCTTCACACCCTGACGGTCTTAGCCACCTTGACTATGCACTATCTGACAAGCTTCCTTTGTTTGCATGTGACTTGCCACCACACCGTCCGGTTGGCTGATGGTTTCATAGGTGCCAGAACTAAATAAAAGTAACTGGCTTCGTGGTCTGCAGAGCAGCCCTGACGGAATATGAGTTCTGCAAAATGGTAGATGTGTCAGCAGGAGTGAGTGACCCAACACTCTGAGATGGCTTTTACCCCCACTTGTCCCTTCTGCATATATTGCTGGGGACCTCAAAGCAGACTTCTAAACATACCCTGTCTGCAAACACAGACTTCAATGCTGGGGTCATTCCAATAGCAAAACCCTGCCCCTCAAACCCACCTTCATACACTGTTAGTGTCAGGAGGCCCTTAGGCTCATCTTTCTGATGCACATGCCATACCTGTGCTGTATATGAGGTATTGCTGTTGCCAATGATGTACATGTTTTGTGTGGGGAAAACATTTATAAATTGTAGCTCTGCTATGCCAGTCTAGTGTGTTTGCTGGAAGGTGCAATGATGCTACTGCCTTTGAAACAGCATTTCATATTTGGAGTGTGGAATGGGGCAATGTACCACATAATATGATGTGTGTTCTACTACCTTTGATTTTAGACCAAACATGTACCCATAACTTCTAATGTGAAACACCTCTAATATTCAATGTTCATTTTTACATATTTTAGCATATTACATCACGGTGGCCAAGTTAACTCGAGGGGGCTTGGTATGTAAACGTTTGAAGACCGTTGCATTAAAAGGTTTGCCCTTGACCACTTCAAGGACATTCTAAATCACTTGGGTTTAGAGCAGCATTGCTAAAGAAGCAGCCAGCCCACTCACAGGCCCTGTGGCCCCTGATCCCCACCAGCCAAATAACACAGAGCTCTGAATGGACTGCTGGCAAGGGACACAATAACCATCTGGCAACATACAGCAAATCCAGCTGGATTGTCGAATATCTTTCTTTTGGGGATATCTGTTCGATGTAAATAGCTCTTGTAGCTCAGCTGAGAAAAACGTTCTCTGAGGATGTTTTGTAGCACGTTCAATCGGGCAGTGTGGAGGAGGGCTAGGGGAGAAAGCAGACAGTAAATTGACGAAAAGAGCAAAAGGATGTTGGGGTGGAGAAGAAGAGAAAGTGAGAGGGGAGATGAGTATGAGGGACTGTGGTGGAGGATGGAAAAGTGTTAAGTTGATAAGGATGCGGCGGCCACGCCAGCGATCAAGGTGGCTGCTTGAACTTGAGGCTTCTGCACTGGTGGTTCTAATTAGCAGGCTCCCTCTTTCAAATTTCCCTCTGAGGGCCTCGTTGGACTGGCGCCCGATGTCCACCAGCCCACTGAAGTAGCTGGGGGCCCGCCGGTGAACTTGGGGGCTCCCATCATGCTTTGGAGCCGCTCAACACTTGCGGCCTGATGCGAGCCTTGGAAGCCCCGTGGCGCTAGGGGCAATGGGTGAGCCTGAGGCCGGGGCTGCTCTAACTCCACCGGGCTGCGTGGCTGGTCCCCAGTGTTTCTTTGTGTATGAACGGGGTGCGCTGGCCGATGTGGCGTTCTGCCTGGATTCACGCCGACCTACCTGTGGATGTCTCTGCGGGCTGATCGTCCCACTCTACATACCTCTATACAGGTACACAGTGCGCCTTCTTCCCCTTAATGAGTCACCCTTCCCAGGGACATCTTAAGGATTTTGGGGGCCCTGGGCCAAACGTACTTTGGGGCCCCTGTTCGGAACATCTTTGAATATATGATGCAGTTTCAGCTCTTTCATGCCTTCTTTGTCCAGGTCATTGACAGTGCACAGACACACTCGTCCAAATTCGAAATGTGTTTACTTCTAATATTCAGGGATAGTGATGTGTGTTTTCAATATTGTAACAGAACAGCAGCTCACATATATTAATGCAAATAATCTCTGTGACACTCTTCCATTTGAGGTCCTGCTTTGATCTAAAAGTAACTTTTTTAAGGATGTTGCATGAAACGTAAACACAACATTTCTCTTCAAAATGTCTGTAATAGACTGTCACACATCACCCACATTAAAAATAAATGACAGGAAAAAGGAATTTAAAAAAATCTGTTTAAGAATTATTCAAGGTTATCAGGGAAAGGCTCTGCAGAACAGAACTGGCTCTATAATGGGGCCCCCTGGAAGGCTGGGGCCCTAGGCCAGAGCCCACTTTGCCCATGCCTTAAAAAGTCTCTGATTCTTCCTGCAGACGGTGTACTGAAATCTCAGCAGGGGCCTCCTTCACTGCTGTGGATGCACTGCTTCTCCTGCTCGGTGGTGACTGCCCGGCCTGTTACCTTGCACACTGGCCCTCCCCCTGAACTGCAGCCTAGTACCTGCTTTCTATGGCTGAGGGGGGGGGGGTGGGTTGGGGAGGGGCAGCTGTCCCCAGGTTGTGTGGCATACTTGGCGTGGGGCTACTGGTGGCTGCTCTGTACAGACTACAGACCTCCTCACATCTGTTTGGACTGTGTGGGCCCCTGGCTCATTGGGAGCCAGTGAAAATTCTTGGATCGACATTGGCAGGCTGCGGACCACGACATTTACATACTCCATATCACTGTATAACAGTGTTCTTGGGCCCTGAATTGAGCACTGTAGCCTTGATACTGTCAACTTCTGTGTGTACTCCTATGCACTGGCTGTGTTTTATTCTTGCTTGCCATGCTTGGGGACTCAACCAATCAATCAGGGTTTTGTAAAGCACAACTACTCACCTGCGAGGGTCTCAAGGCGCTAAAAAAGGGGGGTTGGCGGCTCCGTAGCGTGCTGGGGTCATCCGAAGAGCAAGGAGAGGACTCTATCCTCCTGGCCCTTAACCATGCTGAAGGGGTCGCTGACTGCCATCTACGCTTGAGCTTCAATATTACGCCACTGCAACCTCATTTCTCTACCTGCAAGCCTCACCAATATGGGATGAGGTGATCCCAAACAGAGGACATTAGTCTTCTAGCGGGGCAAGTCTACACGAACGACACACCCATGTCTGACTCCAAGGAGACCACTCTGAGGGGGTAGCAGACGGTGCTAGGGATGGCACCAGCGCCATAATAGCTGAACTTCGAGCCGGATTTCAGTCCATTGACATTCGCTTTGATTCACTTGTCCAAACATTGGACCGCATGGGTGAAAGCATAGATTAATCAACAAACGGGGGAATGAGGGGCTTTTTATAGAGGTCCAACATAAATGCCCAGTCAGATACTGTAATCTAAAGGTATGTAGTTCCTCTTATAGTGGTGCCTAGGAGAAAAGGTGTGAGCCAAACCACCATCGTTTGTAATTACAACCTCAGTGGAGTAAGGTGTGGGGAGGAGAATAGGGGAAATTCCTTATTTCGGAACTAGGGTCCTCACACACCTAGCAAGCTAGATGTCATGCTTCATCATATGGACCTGCTCCTCGTCGGGTAGCATAGATTGGCAGAACCTCAGGTTGGACAGCTCTGAAAAACACAACTCCGAGTTGGAAGACTTTGTCCATTAAGCATCTGGAGACGATGGAGAGGCTCCTCAAGACTGTTGTGGCCAAGAACAAAGACCTTGATGCCAGACTCCGCCGCAACAACATCCGTATAATGGGGTTGGCAGAGTACACAGCCATGGGCCAACCAGACACGTGTTGAAAAACTGCCCCTGGACCTCTTCAATAAAAACAGCTTCACAAGCACCTTCTTCATAGAGCGGGATCACAGCTCCCTCAACCCTCCCCCCGCCCCCCGGAGCCCTCACACACTGATTGACGGCACGCCATTCAGAATACTATTCTACGTCTGGCTCGAAAGTGTGTTCCACTGACTTCCCAAGGCACCACTATCACCATTTACCCTGATTTTACACTAGTGGTGCAGGAGGAGTGACAGAAGATCGCTGATGTTAAGAAAACTCTCTGTAAGCAGGAGCTCAAATGCAGCATGCTCTACTCGGCACAATTGTGGATTGAGGTCAATGGCATGGTGCAGATTTTTCCACCCCAGCTGAAGCTGTTAACTTCTGCCAGCAGCACTCTGGGGAGCGTAGCTCTCCAAGGCAAACCTCCCCTACTCACTCCTGACTGCTACAAACGCTGATATCGACCGCCCTAAAATGAGTAACATTCTGACGTCTTAATACGCCCCCGATCCTTGTGCCGGTTAGTGCTGGGACACCACAACTTGATGATCAGGCGAATAGTTTCAGCAATGTGCTGCTTGCAACCTACTGTTCTTGGGATCCGCTGACATACCATTCTTTACAGTGATGTTTTGTTAGGTGCCACCTGCTGGTGCGTCACCACCTCCAGTGGTTTTCACTGACCTTCTACCTGTTGGGTCAGTTATTGTTTTGTATGGGGATTTGCTGAATGTTCTCCAATTCAGTGTGGGTGGGAGGGGTGGGATTCAGTCAATGTTTAGTTATTGTTACATTGATTTTCTTTGCCAGGCCGTATCAGGAATTTATGCATTCATGTCACTGGGTGGTTTTGATCACAACCTTGTGTAATGGAAGGATCCGCTAGACAGGTGCACTCCATGGAGCTAGTATTTCTGACATGGAAAATCAGAGGTCTCAATAGCCCTCGCAAAGGGAAGCAAGTTCTTTCCTACTTGAAGCGACATGGCATAAAAATCGCGTTCCTTCAGGAGACTCATCTCCCCCCACATGCTGCACACACATATGCATGCAATGGGGAGATAACAGTTATTACTCCTCCTAAAGCAACTATTCCCGGAGAGGATCTGATCGACAAAAGCATCCCTCTTTTAAGCTAAAGTCCGAATTTATAGAAGCAGCAGGTAGATGCGTTATTCTCTTTAGCATGCTAGCAGGGAAATGTGTCCTCATGGTTAATGTGTACGCTCCTTATGTTGACTGCTCCGATTATTTTCATGAAATTTCAGCACTGATGGGCCATACAGATGCTGAATTGGTGATTTGGAGCACGATCTAAATATGGCGATCAACCCATCCCTGGACACAACTGGCACTGGTCTGGGCAGCAAGCCGCGGGCGCTGTGTGTTTTCCACGAGCTTATTAACAGCCATGGGCTGGTGGATGCGTGGCACCTGCGACACACAACTGCATTAGATTGCACATTCTACTCTTCCTCCGATGCCAAGTGGTCCTGTATCATCTATTGGTTACTTTCCCGGTCCACTGATTCATTGGTGGCCTGAGTTGGCCAATTACCATGTACACTGTCTGATCATGCTCCGGTTTGACTGGTATTGGACATACCTAGCGATAGCAGCCTATGGCCGCCCTGGCGGTTCGCCACTGAGGCTTTGCATGACTCCATGGTTTGAGCTGGGCTGCGCGACGCAATTGTTGAATATTTCACAATCCATACAGCACCATCTCTACTGATGCAGCACTCTGGGAGGCCCTCAAGGAACATATGTGGCATTAGTATTGTCAAACACGCAGGAGTGTTGGGGAACATCCCTCCAAACTAGGCCATCCTGAAGCTGAATTGACATGGCTGTACCAGTCGCAGCAGGGTTGGGGTGCGACAATCACCTGCATTGCTGTTCCCTGCTTATGGAGGAATTTTGTGAAGTAGCAGACAGAGAGGTTGCTTATCTGGGAAAGTATGCGCAGGTACGGCGCTATGGAGAAGGTGAGTGTCCCAGCTGAACGCTGGCCTTCCTGCTGTGCCCCAACCGAAAGAGTGGGTACTTAACTGAGCTACTGGGTCTGACAGCAAGCCTATTCTCAGTAACGCCCAAATCCTGCGAAACCTAGTTAACTACTTCAGGGGCCAATACACGACCCATACCATGGAGTCTACCCAGGCTACTTCGTTGAAGTGGCAATGGTCTGGCTTACTGATGGACAGCAACAGTTTTTGAGCACCCCATTTCTTGTGAGGAAAGTAGTACAGGCCAATGATACCCAAAATTACATTAGGGGCTCTGACCTTGATGACCTTACTGGTAACTTTTACAAAGCTCAAAAACATTTGCTTGGCCCTCACCTGCTGGAGGTTTATGCGGAGGCCATGGAGGCAGGATCCCTTTCACCCACACTCCGAGAGACGGTGATCATACTGCTCCTGAAGCCGGGTTGGACTCCCAGTCTATGTTCATCATAAAGACCCTCTCCCTTCGTAATCATGACAATAAAATGCTTGCGAAGGTTATTGCTACCCACTTGTCTCTTTTTATGGAACACATAATATCCCCAGAGCAATCAGGTTTTGTTCCACACAGATCCACAACCATCAACTTGCGAACCATCTTTGCCGTACTGGATTACATATCTCCTGACCTCCCCCGGTTGTTGCTCTTCTTCACACTAAGAAAGCATTTGACTCTCTGGAGTGGATATTCCTGACCGCAACCCTAAGTACACTCATGGGTTTCTGAATCTCATTAAGCTGCTTTATGCAGAGCCTGTGGCGTGTATCTGCGTAAACTCTATTAGAACATTGGAATGTGGAGCACTCCATTGAATGCAATGGAGTGCTCTGAGCTTCTACGGGCCGGTAAAGGCCTGCAGAGCAACATTCCAATGTTATTTGACCAAAGGCCTCTCGGAGCCATAGGGGATTTTAATCCCTTCGGGCTCCGAGAGGCCTTTGTTTAATTTGTTAGAACATTCTACCCTCTAGTGGCAGAATGTTCTAATAGCCTTATAGCCCTTCGTAGCTGGGCTATAGCGGCTATTAAAGTCCCGCTCCCTTGTTAAAGGCCCTCGACTTCGGTTCCGGCATTTAACGCTGGAGCGGGCCTTTAATAGCCGGGATAAGGCTATATTATTTCAGATCCATTCCCTGTGACTAGGGGTACTTGCTAAGGCTGCCCGCTTTCTCCATTGCTCTTCATATAGCTATGGACTCACTGGTCTGGCATCTACAAGAGAAACATCTTCACCGTGGGTTTATGTTCTGGTCAGGACCCTTATTGATTTCTTTATATGCTGATATGACATCATGCAGCACCCCAATGCAAATTTACTCCCGCTTGTGCGGGCGATAATTCTCTTCAGCAGCTTCTCAGGCTTGCTTATCAATTGGACAAAGTCTGAGCTCTTTCCCCTCACTGACGCAACAAACCCATGCTTGTTGGAATACCCTCTTGCGTGGAGCACTGACTCCACTAAGTACCTGGGTATTGTACTCCACAGACAGAAAGACGCTTTTGTCCACCTAAATTACATCCAAGTTATTGATAAACTTGCTACGCAAGTGGAGAATTGGATTAAGTTGCCATTATCCATGGCTGTCAGCATTGCCATCATCAAAATGATAGTGCTGGCTACGTTTCTCTATTTATTTACCAACAGCCCTATTCCATTAAGGAAGTTTTTTTGCCACGCTTAGGATCCTTTTGATCCACCTGATAACGGCTGTCCGTAGGCCCCTTATTAGTTGGGAGGTATTAACTTTGCCTTATGGCAGAAGCGGATTGATGGTGCCGTGTTTCGAGCTATTTTTTTTGGTTGCGCAATACCAATTTGCACGGTATTGGTACCACGCACATGCTCACCTTTTGTGTCTTCTGGGGAGAGAGACCAGGCCAATGACATTCCCTTGCCCTCCATCCTTCCGACAGGGCTGCGTCGCCATCCTGCCAATATTCAGACCCTCTCTACCACATGTAGGGCTTGAAAAAATCCACGTTGTAAGCTGGGTGGGAGACTGCTTTATTCTCCATCCATCCCCCTGACACACCATGGATGAACTGTTCCACAAGGACATTTTATTACACAGGCAGATAATGCCAATCTCCGAGATACAACGCCCTTGGACACTTTCTTACTCTCCAGACTGCATTATGCCTTGTGCAATAAACTCCCATCCTTCCCAGTAGAGCCGGATGACTTTCCTCCATTAACACTTGCCATCACTGCCCCTGACACCACAAGAGTAATGTCCAGGCTGTACCACACCGGCTGAGGCTCAACTCTGGGAGGGGGTGGGGGGGCTAGGGGTGCCTTGGAGAGAGACTTGGTGCATTCAATACCTGAGGCAAGGTGGCAGTACTGCTGTGGACAAATGAAACTCGTTTCCCCTAATCATCGCCACCACCTGCTTCACTACAAGTGTTTGCACCATGCATATGCCACGCTGGAGAGATCGGCCTGGATTGACCCTACCCGGTCCCACTGCTGTCCCAAATGTCAAGTTGAAAGTGCTGACTTTATACACCTTGCCTGGACAGGTCCAACAATCCAAGCATACTGGACTAAGGTGTCGACGGTTATAGTGCCATGACCCTTAACCTTCTCTTGGCTCTTCTGGGCTACAACAAAGATATTCCACTGGGCATCCCCGACGGCTCACGCCCAGGACACTGTTGCTCGCTAAATGAGTATCACGATGCACCGGGGCTGTAGACTTCTTCCGAAAGATACAGACTGGCTGTGTGACATGATCTATTGCGACTCTACTAGTGAGGTTTCTGCGGCACTGAAACTCTTAGGTCGCGACCTAAAGATATATGGGGCCCTCCGTGGAGCTATCTGCTGTCCATGGACACTGGTGCACGTTCTTAGTCATGTCACTTGATTATTGCCGTGTTAGCTTGGCCAACTTATTAGTTGCATATGGGTTTTTGTATTACTAGCTTCGCTGACATTTGATTGAGCATGTTTTCCTTTTGCACCATCTACACTTTCATGACTTTTACCTTGCTATTGTAATATCTTACTCTTTAAATACACACCTGCTGAGATGTGTCGAGTCTCTTCTTTGCCACTCAACTATGAACCTGACAAGTTGTTTTCTCTGTTCTGTTTTTATTTTCTTTGATAAGTAATTACTGTGTGTATTTGTCATTTAAAAATAATAAACACATTTTCACAAAAGTTGGTAAGGATGCAGATAGTGATGGGATGAGAATGGCTGAGAAGAGGAGGAGGATAGTATTTTTAGTAGATCTGAAGAAGAAAGAATAAGTAGGCTAGTGGCTAAAGAAAAATAGAAAAAGAGAGAAGTGCCACATGGTTACAGGATGATGAGTCGAGGAGGGTGAGATAGAGAATGAGAGAGAGAGAGAAAGAAAGAGAGAGACTGAAAATAATCCTAGAAATAGAGATCCAGGGACAGCGCAAAAACCTACAGAAATCGTAAGACCATAAGATAGATACCCAGAGAGAGAGAAACGGTGTTTCAAAGTAAAAAACAATGTTAACTTAAAATGTTAACGCACAGAGACTTTAGTTGTAGTCTTTGTCTGACTTAAGATCTCTCAAAGTGTCTCAAGATGTTAATTTGCTTTTTTGTGTAGCTTTTTAAGCCCTCATATGATCTTCTCAAACATAGGAGTGAGAGAGAGAAATGATGGGCCTGGAGAGAGAATGGAATGACACAAGGCAGGGAGAATGATCCTTGTGTACAAAGTGGGTATTCACCAAGACATTGGACTCTCACCAGGCAGGCAGCAGTGCTGTGTGGGTTACCAGCTTTAAGCATCTGGCCAACAGCTGTGCAGTGCAGAAAACAAGAAACAATGGATGACAAAGGGATCAACAGAGTGAAGGACGTTGTTGGGTGACTGTGAGAAGAACCAGATGCTGACAGGGCTTTGTAAATCTTAAAGAGCTACTAAGGTAGGTCAAATAGAATTCCACTGAGGCAGGTAACTGTCCAGCTGCTCCACAATATCTAAAGTCCGACCTACCATGAGACTCCTACTAATAGTTACATTTTATGATTTGCTGGGGAAGGTTTGGATGAAGATCTGACCTGGAAGGACAGAGACCATTAGCTTTGGAGATTTTCGGTCTTTAATAGCTGTTTAAGAGGTAGGAGGAAGCAGGTGAGGTTCGCCAGCCAGCCAAAATCTATTTCTCTATTGTTCTGATTTAACCCCGTCACTGCGGTAAGAAGCCAGACTACCCTTGTTTCTAGAAGTACATTGTTATACTTCTACTGAGCATTACTGCAAGAAGTCATATTTCATCATCCTTTTGCTCACACTCAAGAATTCCAATTAAATATATGCACCAGGCCATCTGAAAAACATTTTATAGAAATTCCACAGACTTAAGGATGTGGCATTTCCTCTTCCTGCGCTGTTACTAAATATGTACAGAAATCATTGCTTTTTATTAATATCCTGCTACTATTGTTCATATATGTGGTGCGTGCTTGGGTGTTGGTTCTGTGCAGTCATGGACTTCAAATGACTAACGTGTCATTGTGAAAATGAAATTACATACCCCTTGACCATGAATGAATATGCGATTGATCCTTTGACCCACTGTCAGGCTCTTTGATTGATCAGAGCAGGACTTTCAGAGCTATGTTTATTTTCCGATCCAGCAACTGCCTTGGTGAACCCCTTAAGCAGCAATACCAAAGACTCTGACAAGGTTAGCAAATGGCTAGCAGCTAATACCAGTAGCAGCTAATACCACGGGTTATCTCAAATTTTTTGCTGTAGAAGCACCGTGGCTAATCACACTTTATGCTCAGTTTCATGTGTTGTTAGCACCAATGTCTTTCCAAATATGATTTGCTTTCAGGCTGTGGTGTTTACCAAGCATATCAAAAGCATGAATTCACAATGGAAGCTGGAATTCAGGATTACCATGAAGGACTACTGAAAACAGCTTCAACATTTTGTGTGTTACTTATAATGCTGCTCAGATTATGCAGCATACCACATAGTTAAATGAGCGAGCTAAATCTAGTTATTGTGACACAGATTCTGAAAATGCCTATGCAGCTGTTGATCAAAGTGTTAGCCCCTCCCCCCGTCCAAACTGTAAAAGTCTTGTTTTTATGTATGTATATGGTATTTTTATACTGCAGATCTGGCAGCAATATAGCAGATTGCTATGCAGGTTTAAAGGAAAAGATACAGTCAACACATGAATGGAGGCGTGACTGGGCTTTGAGAGCAAAACTGGACTATGTTGTTGGAATCTGCAATTTTTTGTGCTTACAACGGAGACGTGTGTCTGTTTTGTACATATTATTCCATCAGCTACTGTGCAGCCTTCAAAATTATGCCTAAGGTCCCATATTGTTTAGATTTGTTTTCAGTGGTCCATTTGTCACTAGTTGTTAGCTAATTGGAGGTCATGGCCATGTCTTTTTTCCAAACACATTTTCTTCGCTTTATTTCAAGAACAGGCCTAATTGTGCTGTCACAGAAGCCCCCCAGGCCTTCACTGCAAAGCAAGTAAAATTATTGACACATTCAAAGGCAAGCAAAGAGCACAATTCTGTTAGCATCTTAGGGCCATATTCTCAAGGGCCATATTCTCAAGAACGGCGATAAAGCCCCTTATCGCCGCTTTAGCAGCATAGATGTTATCGCCGTTCTTGAGAATATGGCCCTTAGTCTCTCTGACGTACGGTTCATTTTTTTATAATGCTACTCATAGTTCACACACATTCAGGGCCTCATTTATTACATTTTGATGCACAGAAGCGCAGCAAGCCTTCCTGCTGCGCTGCCATGCATCAAAATAAAAGGGCAGGAATGCATCGCATCTACAAGATTCCTGTCCTTATCCCCTGCACTGGCGCACAAACAGGAGCCGTGCGCCAACGCAGACACCCTTGCCTGTGGTGCAAGGATGCCTGCGTTGCAGTGATGATTGTTGTTGTGCAGGAAGGGACACCTTCCTGCATTAAAACAATCATTAATGGCATTTTGCTCCTTCTATGGAGCAAAAAACTAGGAGAAATAAAAGTATTTCTCCTCTTTGCGCCACTCCTATGCCTGTCCTGGGGAGGCGTAGTATTCTGACACGTTCCCAGATTTACAACACTTTGTAAATCTGGGAATGTGTCAGGTTCCATGGGTGTTGTGTGGGAACACCCACAGCAACACCCATGGAACGCCCCTTTCATGCAGAGTAATGCGTGAAAGGGACCCATATTTGCAAGGGCATGAAAAGTCATGCAAGGTGACTTTACGTGGCTTTGTAATTATGGGCAGAAACACAGCACCGCCAGCGCATCTAAAAAAGTGACGCACCGGTGGAGCAATGGGCTTGTAAATGAGGCCCTCAGTTCTGTGATCTGCATGGTACAAGTTCTTTGCAGCAGGCACATTAATCCTCTGCGCTACTTTACGATAAGCTAAACTGTCACTAAACAAAATTCCAAACTCTCACCAGTAGGAACATTAATGACCAGGGTTATCTTGACATTTTTATTGTTGCCTGAAAACTGCCTGATGCACACGAAAGTACATGTTCTTTTAAACTAAAAATTATTTATAAACACAGCGCCCCACCAAAGTCAATGCCAGGTGCGGCTGCGCTGGTCGCACCGCCCTAAAGCCAGTCCTACTCCCAGCAGTGGGGCAGGACAAGCATTTCCAGAAATGGGTCAGAGCTAACCAAATAGCCTTTATATGAGGAAAAAGATCTATGTAAGTGGTGGGGTGTGATACTTCCCCCAAATTCCAGCAAGCATAACAAGTTAACAGATTTCTTGTAGATGATTTGAGGGAGAGTAGACTTCTCCCCTGAGAATTTTTTGAAACTTTTGAGATCAAGTTTTCTAAAATGCCGCTGACCCTTACAGGGCATTCATGAAATATTCCAGTACTTTCATGGTGCACCAAGGAAGCCTGGTCTTTCCTAGGAGTAGATCTCGTTTTTTTCAAATGTCTTAAGTCTGAAATTACTTCCACTATACCAAGGCCATCATTTTTCATGGGTGAGCCCCTTATGCCAAAGAGTACATTCAATATAACGGTATACAAGGGTCCGCATTTTGCCATTGACACCCCCTAAAAAAATCAGTACAGGAAATCTTACGACAAGAGTTACTTCAAATATCAGTTCCAACATTTTGCTATGGATCCACCCCATATGTTTCACGTGTGGATCAAGCAGTTACAGTATTGGAAATGAACTAATCCACGTTCTAACATGTAATATCACAGCATCCAACTGATCTTATGAAATGCTTGATTTCTTCCGCAACCATGGATTTTATCCAGAAACACTTTGCATTTTGGGGTTTTTGAGATTCAACTTACAATGTAATAAAAAAAAACTACATGTCTCGGAATGAAGCATTGTGGTGCATGAAAAGCCAGGAATGGCTGAAGGTGTCACATGATCCTCAATCCTGCACCATACTCCAAAGCCTCAGCCCTAGTCTCCCTCCTTGTGCCATCACACACTTACATTCCCCTGTCCCCTCTTGCACCAGCCCGGATGTTGTAGAAGGAATTAAGTAGGCATCTAGTGCTACAGAAAGAGCAGGTATTATGTGAATGCCTTTGTAGAAATATGTATATATTTATTAGCGTTGTGTAATTTCTATATAGTCCAGAGTAAGAGGTGTGCCTATGTAAGTGCTGGTTGATGGTGAATACTGTGAGTGCAGCATGAGTGGTGCGAGTATAGGGTGAAAAATGTGCCGATGTGAGTGTCGGGTGAGCTGCATGTATTCAATGTGAGAGGAGGGCCCATGTGAGTGTCAAGTGAGAGGACTGTGTGCAGAGTGAGAGGAGTGAGTGCAGGGTGGTGTGAGTGGTGTAAATGCAGGGTGAGTGGTGTGCCTGTGTGTGGTGCAGGTCAAGCTGCGAGAGTGAAGGGTGATCTGCGAGAGTGACTGGTGAGAGGAGTCAGTGAAGAGTGAGTGGTGTGTCCCTATGAGTTCCGGCAGAATATAGTCTCTGTGTGCAGGCAGGATGAATAGAGTACCTGTATGAAGGCTGGCTGAGAGGTTTGTCTCGGTGAGTGCAGGGTGAGAGGAGGAAGTGCAGGGTGAGTGGTGTGGCTCCAGAGTGAGTGCTGTGCTAGTTTGTGTGGTGCGAGTGCAAGGTGAGGGCTGTGCCCATGTAAGTTAAGGGTGAGCTATGTGAGTGACAGGAGTGCTTATGTGAGTGCACAGTGAGTGATGTGATACTGTTAGAGTAAGGTGAGAGGAGTGACTGCAGGGTGAGTGATATGACATATGAGTTTGTGTGCGGGTGTAAGTGCAGAGTGGGAGGAATGAATTCATGGTGAGTGATGTTATTGTTTCCTTGTCATTGCAGAGTGAGCTATGAGAGTGACAGGTGAGTGAAGTGTCACATGAGTGTAGGATGAGTAGTGTTCTTGTGTAAGTGCAGGGTGAAAAGCATGAGTGCATTGTGAGTGATGTGAATGCAGTGTGATCACTGTGAGTGCAGGGTGAGCGGTGTGCATATGTAACCGCTGGGTAAGTGGAGGGAGAATGGCGTGAGTTCTTGGTTAGGGACAGGAGTGCAGTGTGGTCGCTGTGAGTGCAGGGTGAGCAGTGTGCTCGTGTGAGTGCAGGGTAAGAGGAGGATGAACGTGTGAGTACAGGATAACAGCGTGAATGCAGTGTGATCACTGTGAGCGTAGGGTGAGTAGTGAAAGTGACAAGTGAGTGGAGCGTCATGTGCGTGCAGGGTGAGCGGTGTGCTTGTGTGAGTGGAGGGTAGGAGAAGGGTGAATGGCGTGAGTGCATAGTGAGCAGTGTGAGTGCACTGTAATCTTTGTGGGCCCGATTCACAAAAGTAATCAGACAAAATCCTAACTTTATAACTTTCGGTATTCACAGAAGGCATTTAGGAGTACTAAAGTTAGGATTTTGTCTCAGTCAATCTTAAGTTTTGGTCTTAAGTTAAACTTAAGACAAACTTAAGTTTAACTGAGACAAAATCCTAACTTTACGACTAGGATTTTGTCTCAGTTAAACTTAAGTTTGTCTTATGTTTAACTTAAGACCAAAACTTAAGATTGACTGAGACAAAATCCTAACTTTAGTACTCCTAAATGCCTTCTGTGAATACCAAAAGTCGTAAAGTTAGGATTTTGTCTCAGATTACTTTTGTGAATCGGGCCCAGTGAGTGCAGAGTGAGTGTGAAAGTGAAGGGTGAGCAGTGAGAATGAGGAGTGAGTTGTCTGAATGCAGGACATATTCCCAGACACCTGGAGTAACTCAGCATTGGATTGACAGCTGGCGTAGGGTTTCAGATATAAGCTAAACTATTGCTATTTTGGCATCAATCAGAGATGGAGGATGGAGGAAATAAGGTGCTGATCCTGCAATAAACTTTCAGTCTCCTGATTAGGGTTGCCATCTGATCGTATTTCTACCAGTACCACTTGAATTTCTTCAGCTAGCGGCCATTCACTGGCATCTTTATGCTACAATTGAAGGATCCTGTAGCTGTGTCCAATGTATCATTATCCTACGTTTCGCTAACAGTAATACTAGTGACATAAACTTATAGCACATTTTGTCCTTTTTGAGTTTTGGGTTTAACCCAATATACAATGTGTTAAAGAACAATTTACCAGCCTGGCCGGCATTGACATTATAGCATCTACCACCTGCATCCAGTATTAACAGACCACAGGGCAGGTACGCATCATCTGCAAAAAATCCGCTGCGTCTTGTTGTCAGCATGGGCGCTCGCCAGAACGTAGCTGGCATATATTACTACGGGTTTGTGGCTTGAAATAGGTCCGATGCAATATCTTAAATTAAGCCAGGCAGAATCTGGCGGTGCCAAACACTGTACTGTGGTACATCAACACCATGCCTCAGTCCGAGTCTGCAAACAGGGTACTAAAATCCCGCTCCCACTTGGCCTAAACCGTCAGAGGACCTGACACCGGTCTTGCAACATCACCCTAATTTAAAGATACCCGCCTACCTCCACTCCTGAGCTCAGGAATTACTTTCATTGTGCTTGATTCTGGTGGGCACCCCGGGAATCCTCCATAAAAGCGCCTTGCTAAAGCAGTCTTCTTGGTACATATTAAAAACTGCCCCCGGTGAACTGAGACGTTTGCCATGCCTCCTGAAATGCAATATACACCTGCCTTCATCGCTCCACCTTCTCCTAATATTAATCTGTAACTCTCATCACGAGTAACTGTTGTACACATAAGTAGTGATACCTACTAACATGCCACTCTCTTTCCTTATGTAATTTACTTCTGGGTAAAGCACACGCTACATAAAAAAAAGCATACATAAATAAATTAATTCCTGGCACCCTCCCATTATCATCTCTGCTGTCTTTGCCATCCGTTTCAGTTTATAAAACACTGGGTAGTTCCAGGTGTCCATATCAGACATAAAGGGAGTCCCTCTTGCTACATGCCAATAGAAGCGCTCCCTGATCTGAGGCATCAGTACTATTAAATAAGGTATATCCTGACCCTCTCGTCTCAGCATTAAGTGAGACCACCTAGACCTGCAGCACCAGCACCTGTCCATATACAGAGAAATGCAAAACACACAAGATGATGGACGGAATGCTGCACATTGGCAAACATTCACCCCCAGTCACACATCTGGGTTTAATCCATCGTTATTTTGCTTCACCACGCCACCCCAGTTCAGACATAGCCATATGCAAATCAGTCTTGACCCTGTGCCTCATGGGAACAGTCCAGACTGAACTGCCAAGCCATGTCTTCCCTGGACCGGAATCAAGCATCCTAGGACCGGTTTCAGGCTATCAGCCTTCATCAGCCAGGATAGCTTGACTCCAGTGGCGTAGTGAGCACGGGACCCACGTCTGGGCATACCCTTCCCACTTAGGGCGAAATGCAAAACACACAAGATGATGGACGGAATGCTGCACATTGGCAAACATTCGCCCCCAGTCACAGATCTGGGTTTAATCCATCGTTATTTTGCTTCACCACGCCACCCCAGTTCAGACATAGCCATATGCAAATCAGTCTTGACCCTGTGCCTCATGGGAACAGTCCAGACCGAACTGCCAAGCCATGTCTTCCCTGGACCGGAATCAAGCATCCTAGGACCGGTTTCAGGCTATCATTCAAAAGAATGATGGATTTAACCCAGATCCTTGTGACTGGGGGTGAATGTTTGCATTGTCCAGCATTCCGTCCATCAATTGTTTCTTTTGCATTTGTCGCCCTAAGTGGGAAGGGTATGCCCAGACGTGGGTCCCGTGCTCACTACACCACTGGATTCAAGCTAGCCTGGCTGAAGAAGGGTGATGCCCTGAAACCGGTCCCAGGATGCTTGTTTCCGGTCCAGGGAGGACCTGGCTTGGCAGTTCGGGCTGGACTGTTCCCACAAGGAACAGGGTCAAGACTGATTTGCATATGGCTGGGTCCAAACTGGGGTGGTGTGGTGAGCAAAAGAATGATGGATTTAACCCAGATCCTTGTGACTGGGGGTGAATGTTTGCATTGTCCAGCATTCCGTCCATCAATTGTTTCTTTTGCATTTGTCGCCCTAAGTGGGAAGGGTATGCCCAGACGTGGGTCCCGTGCTCACTACACCACTGGATTCAAGCTAGCCTGGCTGAAGAAGGGTGATGCCCTGAAACCGGTCCCAGGATGCTTGTTTCCGGTCCAGGGAGGACCTGGCTTGGCAGTTCGGGCTGGACTGTTCCCACAAGGAACAGGGTCAAGACTGATTTGCATATGGCTGGGTCCAAACTGGGGTGGTGTGGTGAGCAAAAGAATGATGGCTTTAACCCAGATCCTTGTGACTGGGGGTGAATGTTTGCATTGTCCAGCATTCCGTCCATCAATTGTTTCTTTTGCATTTGTCGCCCTAAGTGGGAAGGGTATGCCCAGACGTGGGTCCCGTGCTCACTACACCACTGGATTCAAGCTAGCCTGGCTGAAGAAGGGTGATGCCCTGAAACCGGTCCCAGGATGCTTGTTTCCGGTCCAGGGAGGACCTGGCTTGGCAGTTCGGGCTGGACTGTTCCCACAAGGAACAGGGTCAAGACTGATTTGCATATGGCTGGGTCCAAACTGGGGTGGTGTGGTGAGCAAAAGAATGATGGATTTAACCCAGATCCTTGTGACTGGGGGTGAATGTTTGCATTGTCCAGCATTCCGTCCATCAATTGTTTCTTTTGCATTTGTCGCCCTAAGTGGGAAGGGTATGCCCAGACGTGGGTCCCGTGCTCACTACACCACTGGATTCAAGCTAGCCTGGCTGAAGAAGGGTGATGCCCTGAAACCGGTCCCAGGATGCTTGTTTCCGGTCCAGGGAGGACCTGTCTTGGCAGTTCGGGCTGGACTGTTCCCACAAGGAACAGGGTCAAGACTGATTTGCATATGGCTGGGTCCAAACTGGGGTGGTGTGGTGAGCAAAAGAATTATGGATTTAACCCAGATCCTTGTGACTGGGGGTGAATGTTTGCATTGTCCAGCATTCCGTCCATCAATTGTTTCTTTTGCATTTGTCGCCCTAAGTGGGAAGGGTATGCCCAGACGTGGGTCCCGTGCTCACTACACCACTGGATTCAAGCTAGCCTGGCTGAAGAAGGGTGATGCCCTGAAACCGGTCCCAGGATGCTTGTTTCCGGTCCAGGGAGGACCTGGCTTGGCAGTTCGGGCTGGACTGTTCCCACAAGGAACAGGGTCAAGACTGATTTGCATATGGCTGGGTCCAAACTGGGGTGGTGTGGTGAGCAAAAGAATGATGGATTTAACCCAGATCCTTGTGACTGGAGGTGAATGTTTGCATTGTCCAGCATTCCGTCCATCAATTGTTTCTTTTGCATTTGTCGCCCTAAGTGGGAAGGGTATGCCCAGACGTGGGTCCCGTGCTCACTACACCACTGGATTCAAGCTAGCCTGGCTGAAGAAGGGTGATGCCATGAAACCGGTCCCAGGATGCTTTTTTCCGGTCCAGGGAGGACCTGGCTTGGCAGTTCGGGCTGGACTGTTCCCACAAGGAACAGGGTCAAGACTGATTTGCATATGGCTGGGTCCAAACTGGGGTGGTGTGGTGAGCAAAAGAATGATGGATTTAACCCAGATCCTTGTGACTGGGGGTGAATGTTTGCATTGTCCAGCATTCCGTCCATCAATTGTTTCTTTTGCATTTGTCGCCCTAAGTGGGAAGGGTATGCCCAGACGTGGGTCCCGTGCTCACTACACCACTGGATTCAAGCTAGCCTGGCTGAAGAAGGGTGATGCCCTGAAACCGGTCCCAGGATGCTTGTTTCCGGTCCAGGAAGGACCTGGCTTGGCAGTTCGGGCTGGACTGTTCCCACAAGGAACAGGGTCAAGACTGATTTGCATATGGCTGGGTCCAAACTGGGGTGGTGTGGTGAGCAAAAGAATGATGGATTTAACCCAGATCCTTGTGACTGGGGGTGAATGTTTGCATTGTCCAGCATTCCGTCCATCAATTGTTTCTTTTGCATTTGTCGCCCTAAGTGGGAAGGGTATGCCCAGACGTGGGTCCTGTGCTCACTACACCACTGGATTCAAGCTAGCCTGGCTGAAGAAGGGTGATGCCCTGAAACCGGTCCCAGGATGCTTGTTTCCGGTCCAGGGAGGACCTGGCTTGGCAGTTCGGGCTGGACTGTTCCCACAAGGAACAGGGTCAAGACTGATTTGCATATGGCTGGGTCCAAACTGGGGTGGTGTGGTGAGCAAAAGAATGATGGATTTAACCCAGATCCTTGTGACTGGGGGTGAATGTTTGCATTGTCCAGCATTCCGTCCATCAATTGTTTCTTTTGCATATACAGAGAAAAGCACAAGGAGAAGAAAGGGGTGAAGTTTTGCAACCTGCGAGACAAGTACAAGTGCCTTAGGGGACACAAAACTCACTAAGCTCTTCTTTCAGGATCATAGACCAAAGGCACTTCTTCTTGGTTGCTCACTCTCTTGGTATGTGATGCAGGAATCCAGTTCAGGATTCCAGCACATTTAACAGCAGAGTTTGTAGTCAGTATAGCTTAGAAGGGACCTTTCCATCTGGGTTCAAGACAAGTCTTCCAAACGTTCTTCTTGATTACGACCCAATTACCTGGCTTGAGGTTGTGGCACTGTTGTTGGTGAGGGCCGTGTATGGCAGCTGATACCTGATAAGAGATAGAACGAACTACGTCAGAAATTGTCTTGCAGTAGTCCAATATCATATCATATGTGATATTCACAAGGGCATTTGCAGGTATTGCAGGCAGTATCTTAGCCCTACCCATCAATATCTTGTGCGGAGATAATCCTGTCTTCCTGTCTGGAGTACTTCGAATGCTCATCAGCACCAAAGGTAAAGCATCTGGCCACTTCAGGGAAGTTGAATCACAAACCTTTTCCAACCTAGACTTGATTGTTCCATTCATCTGTTCAACTATGCCAAACGCTTCTGGTCTGTAACTGCAGTTTAACTTTTGGTCAATTTGTAGAGCAGCATATAACATCTTCATCACTTCATTGTTGAAGTGTGTTCCTCTATCTGACTCAAGAAGCACTGGCATCCCAAATCTTGTTTAGCTAAAGTCAGACTGTAGTTTCTCCTCGTTGGGTAGGCTTCCACCCATCTCGAGAAAAGACAGACAATCACCAGGGTATATCTCAACCCATTATGCACAGGCATCTCGAAAAAATACATCTGCATTCTGTTAAAGGGACCACTTGATCTCCCTAATGTGTGTGCTTCTAATTTGTGTTTAGCAGTTGACATGTGCCACACCTTCGGCTAATTTCATCAGCAATCATTCAGAACCTGGGATTATACCAACTTTGTAGAAATGTTCTCACAATGGCATCTCTTCCTAAGTGTCTATACCCATGCTAGTGCCATGTCATTGGAAACAACAAGCTATCAGGCAGCACGGTCCTTCTATCTTTTGACAGCCAATTGTCATTTATGTTCTTTTCACATCCTCATCTGATCCACCCATTCTGTTCTGACACATTTTCCTGTACCATTTTCAGCTCCTCCCAAGTATGAGTGATTTCCATTACCATTGCAAAAAAGCTGTCTTCTTCAGATTTGCATGTGAATGCTCCATTAAATATACATGCTAACAGTGCACAATACCTGGCTACTGAGTCAGTGTATCGGTTGCCCATGGCAACGTACCCACTGCCGGTTTGATGACCTGGACAGTTCACTACAGCATTTTCACTTTGCAATTGAAGTGCTTCAAGCAAATTTTTAACAAGATGTCCCTTCTGAATAGGAGTACCTGTGGAAGTAAAGAAACCTCTCTGCGACCATAACTGCCCAAAGTCATGCAACACACCAAACGCATACTGACTCTCATTTGTGCAGTTAAACTGCAAGCTTGGGTGAGGCAATTAATTTGGCAACTTTGAGGAGAAAACAGACTGAAGCCAGAAGTCTTCTATCACATCATTTATGGAGCACATGGCATATGCTGCTCTTAGTGTGCCTTCATTTCCTATTATGAAAAGAACAGATGATGGGCGGAATGCTGAACTAATCAAACATTCACCCCCAGTCACAGATCTGGGTTAAATCCATCGTTTATTTGCACGCCACTCATTCCAGTTTAGACCCAGCCAAATGCAAATCAGTCTTTTCCTATTAAGCATGAACCATCTACAAATAGGGCATGGTCAGGCTCATTTAGTGGTTCATCCTTAATATCAGGTCTGGGTTTAATGCATAGTTTCGTGACACTTAGGCAATCATGATCAATCTCTTCACATTTTTCATTTTGCTCAGTCGCAGGCAGTAGTGTAGATGGATTTAACACATTACATCACTTTATAACATGTTCAGAAGCCAATAGGTTTTGCTCATAACGAGTAAGTCTATTGTGGGTAAGATGCTGTGTCTTTGTTTTAGTCAATAATAGCTCCACAGAGTGCGGGACCCTGACAGTTAAAGGACAACACTATGTTCTCACTCTTTTCCAGACTAACACTCACCGCAGCCACCGCTTTAAGGCAGCTGGGAAGACCTGCTGCTACAGGATCTTGAAAGAAAATACAACCTCAATACTCACAACCATGACATTTTCACCTACTAATACTCTCTCCTCCAAGCCACAACCACCAAACCGCAACCGCCTTTGAATTCACCTCCGCCACACCGTCAGGATCTGGACAATGGAAAATGGAGTTGGGGATTATTTTAATATAGCTTGGATACTAATTTTATTGCACCATTTGGGGATTAACCCATATCCTTTGCTACCAAAAACTGTTAGTGCCCAAGGACTGGCAAAAATTGGGTTTTAAATCAAACACTCCAACTTACAGCTTAACCCTCGAAATCCAGATGGCGCTTGACAGGTCAGAGGGACCTTTGTCACCGTGTTGCAAATGGAGCTAGGACACAAGTACAGGTCATGTATATCATCAACTGTCAGGTTTTATATTTTCAGTCAATGACGGGAAGTTAAAGAAGTTTCCAAAACCTTTATTTATCTTTTAAGGAATTAATATGGTTTGTCTTCTTTATTTCAGTTAGTCCAAAATTGAGAATTAGTGAGTAAAAGGTTGATTTGGACAGCATACATCAAATAGACTCAGCTCAGAGTCTGATTTAGGTCTATCAGCATAAGGTTGGTATAAGGCACAATATATAACAGAAGCTTTAGGGTTGTTATGTAAAAAATGTCCTAACTTAGAAGACGGTGTAGAAGGTTGTACCGAGATGGAAGTAAATTTGGCAAGAGCATCTAAGATGATTTATTTATTTAGAAAGTTTTATATAGCGTGAACATGACCACCGAGGGTATCAGAGTGCTTTACAGATTATGCCACAAGAAGGGTACAAGCAAACAAAACAGAATAAACAAAGCGAAAAATTCACAGTCTTAAAATGTCACATATTCTGGTGAGCCAGGCAGCTGGGCCACAAATCAGCGGTTATGTCCCCGGAATCAAATGGAGAAGCCAGACTGAGGCAAAAATGTCTTCTTCAGGAGCCCTTTGACTTCTTTTTTGAAGAGGACCATGGAAAGGTTCACCCTGACTTCGGGGGGAAGGGAGTTCCAGATCCTCAGAGCCATACCTGAGAAGGCTCGATTGTAGGTCTTTTTTTTCTTGAATTTTTGTGGTTTGAGCAATAGGGTGCTAGCGCTTCTGGAGGCTCTTGAACCACATGAGAGCTCCAGTTTCTGTGCGAGGTACAGCGGGGTCTTGAAGTGGATGGCTTTGTGTGCCATGCATGCAATTTTTAATTGTATCCGAGCTTCATATGGAAGCCAATTCAGGGCCAGCAAGTCCGGGGAAATATGGTTGAATTGAGATTGTTTGTGGGGTGAAATTAGGAGGAATTCAGTTTTTAGAGCATTGAGCTTCAGGTGGTTACGTGTCAGCCAACTTTGTGTTTCCAGCAGGACTGAGTTGCGGGATTGAATGTCCTCGGGGGAGGCGATCTTCAGTTATAGTTGGGTATCGTCTGCATACATGTGATAATGAATGCTGGATGATTTCAGAATTTCTGTCGGAGGCTCGATGAACAGGTTAAAGAGCATGGGAGAGAGTGCTGAACCTTGGGGAACCCCCAGAGTAACCGGTGCAGGATGGGACAGGGATTGGTTCACCTGAAGCTTTGGGATCTGTTCTGAAGGAACAAAGAGAACCAGTTAAGTACAGGCCCAGACAGCCCCATTCTGTGTTCCAGGAGGTCGATTAGGTTATCGTGTTTGACAGTATCGAATGCTGACGAAAGGTCAAGAAGGATCAATAGGCACGACTCATTATGGTCCAACATTCTTAAGACATCATCGACAATGTGCGTTAGTGCAGACTCTGTACTATGGCCCGGGCGGAAACCAGATTGGCATTGGTCCAGGAGTTGGAAGTGGTCGATGTGGTTACATGGTTGGGCGAGCACACATTTCTCCAGGAGCTTTGCCAAGGTGGGGATGTTGGAGATTGGGCGAAAGTTATGAAGGTCCGTGGGATCAGCAGATGGTTTCTTTAGAATCGGGGTAACTTGACCCGATTTTAGGCAATCCGGAATAGCACCTTGCCGAAGTGATGCATTGACGATCATAGTCCAAAGTGTTAGTAAGGAGGATCTCACTTCAGGGAAAAGGTTCGATGGCAGAGGGTCATTGTAGTGATTGGAAGGTTTCAAAGTCGACAGCATTTTGCGTATAGTGCATTCATCTAAGGTTTGGAACAGGCTCCAGGTTGCATTATTTTTGGGGAGGTAGGGCTGCGCAGGGTCAGTGATATCCACACCTGGGGGACGGAGGGAGTTCAGTGGACTGATCGATAGGTGATCAAGGGCAGAGCGTAATTCAGTTTCAATCTTAATAGCCTTATCCGTGAAGAAATCAGCGAATTCTTCACAGTTCGGCAATGACCCTTGACCCAGTAACAAGAGATTAGGATGACTGTTAGCTTGGGACTTGATGAGTTCGGACTGTTTTTTTGGACGGTTTTTTGCTTGGTCTAGTTGAATTCTGAAAAAGGCGGCCTTCGAGCATCTGATGCGTTTATTGTATATGCTTCTCAGGGATCTCAAATGGTAGAGATGTTCAAGGGAGGAATAGGATCACCACAACCTTTCTGCAAGTCTTAAATTTCTTCTTTCGGAATTAAGACTATCATTGAACCATGGTTTGGAGGGTTTAGCGGACATTCTTTTAAGCTGTAACGGTGCAACCAAGTCTAGTACATTAAGCATTGAGTGGTTATAGTGGGCCGTAAGGTCGTGGACATCCAACATGTTCAAGGGAGTGGGCAGGATGTTATCGCAGAGAGCAGTCAGATCTTGGGAGTTGATGTTCCGTAGACATCTTTTCAGCTGTTTTGGGTTCTTAAGCTGGGCTCTACTTGCTCTTACCGATTCTAAGATGAGGAAGGTGATGCAGAAGTGGTCTGTCCTATCACATGGGAGGATCGAATCCAGGAGGATGGAGTTGGGCTTACCAATGACAAGATCTAAGGTAGCTCCTTTGATATGGGTAGGGCTGTCACAGATTTGGATTAGGTTGAGGTCAATTAGGAAGGATTTAAGGCTATTGACCACCACATCATTTCCATCGTTCCAGTGGAGGTTGAAATCTCCCAGGATGATCTGAGTGCCATGAAAATCAGCATTGGCCGAAATGATGTCCATGATCTGCTCTGTGAAGGGAAGGTTGTCGTGAGGGGGGTGGTAAAACGTGTGCAGTTTGCATGAGTGATTGTTGCAACCAGTCACTTCAATACAAAGGTATTCACAGGACGGCAGGAGGTCGGCATGTAGTACTTTCACTGTTAGATTGCTACGATGTAAACATGCGATGCCTCCACCTTGACCACTAGTTCTGTCCAACCTGATGATATCATAATTGGGAGGCATTAAAAAGTCCAGGATGGGAGCAGCTGAGTCATTTAGCAAAGTTTCCGTCAACATAACAAGGTCAAGGTCCTGGGCAAGGATAAGGTCGGCAATGTCCGCAGCATGTTTAACAGCCGATCTACAGTTTAGGAGCACGCATTTGAGTCTTATGTTGGTGTCCGTTGGTGTGGGTAGAGTGGTGGTGACTCTCGTGAGGTTGTTCTCGTTTAAAGTTCTGGTGTTTGGCCTAGGTTCCCTGAAGGGATCAGTGGGGATGGATTCAATTTGTTTCAAGCTTGATATGGTGGAGGGATGTGCCGGACCATATGAAAGTAGGAGAGAATGAATATCCTTATCAGACAGGGAGGCTCTACATCTGGAGGTGCGAGAAGGGTCGTTAGGGTGCAGAGGCCCAACTATGGGGTGTGTGGGTGATGTGGGATGGTGACAGCAGAGTATAGGGGGGGGAATGGAGCCAGGTACACCCACTAGCTGGGAGCGAGCGGAGATGGTGATTGTTCATAGTGGAGCAACTTAGTCTGGAGTTAGCTGACAGTTCCTCAGTGATATGTAATAGGCTACGTACCTCTGCCTTAAGTTGCTGTAGGCAGAGTGCTATCTCGTTAAGTCGGACTTCCAATGAAGTGTGTGAATGGGATTGGGAGGATAGGTTCAGGGGACCCTGCAGCGGTAGAGAGCTAGTGGGGGCGGGGGAAAGTAGGGCAGGTGGTGAATGAATGTGTCCTGAGGGAAGGGGTTCTGGGAAATGGAGCTGCGTGCTTGGAGGGCTGGGTATGCTAGAGGAGGAGGGGTCGGACGGATAGAGACCCCTAGAGGCCTGTGGGACCAGGTCGGCATTGCGAGTCGGGCTGGAGGAAGGGATCCAGGGGAGAATCGGGGCAGTGCAGTGAGCAGTGGAGCTAGGGGAGTTAGAGCTAGCTAACAGTGAGGGGGGAGCAGGTAGACTAGCGTGATGACTGTGCTTTCGCGACTCATTCACAACGGGCATTGTGGGGGAATTGTTATTATGAGTTAAGATAGCTAGAGGGGGGCCCTTCGGAGCAGATGTAGGGTCAGAGGATGGAGGTGGAGAGGTAGGAGATAGCCTTTGCGAAGACTGGGGGACCACTGGGGGGCCAGATGTAGGGTCAGAGGATGGTGGTGGGGAGGTAATAGATAGCCTTTGCGAAGACTGGGGGACCGCTGGGGGGCCAGCCCCTCCGTGGGGGGCGGAGTTGAAGTTAGCCACTGTATTCAAGATGGTGGGGAAAAAGTTGTCAAATACCACTAGATTGTGATGTTAAGCTTGTATAAGGATGGTTCCGTTTTTGTAAAGGGAGATGGTGGCTTCAGCTCTGTAAGCCGAGGAGGGCGCAACCATCAGAGCATGTGGAGTTTTCAGGGAAGTGGAGATCTTGAGCAAAGAGTACATGGCCTTCTGCCATTGAGCATGACATTTAGTGTAGAAGATGAGATCATTTATGGTAACACCCTTTCTGATGGAGAAGAAGGGGTCTGAGATAAGGGTTTCCGGATGGGTTTTAAGTAGTCTGTGTTTGAAGTTTTTTGCAGCATTTTTTGATAGGTTAGGGGGGTATAAGATTCGGAAAGCATTATGGCCAGTCGGCTCCAGGTTGGGAGAGATGAGGTTCGGAGGTTTAGGATCCATATCAACACACGTCTTGTCTACGAACAAAGGAGGCGTAGGTAAGCCGGGAGTCTGGGCAGATGTCTGCACCAACCATAGGAAGCATAGGTATGCCAAGAGTCTGGGCAGAGGTCGGGGACGTGTCGAAGGAGTTTAGTGTGATAGCAGACGAAGAGATTCATGGGGTGAAGTTGGGGTGTGCCATTGGGTCACACTTGCTAGCAACGCACCTTCGGGTCCCTATAGGTAGACCAAGACCCATGAGATCCAGACTATCTAGGGCTAAAAGACAGGAGGCTGGGCCGCGATAACTTAAAGGCAGTTCATGGGGTGGGTTTACAACTTTCTTTATAAGGTAATCAGATCAGGTAGGCATTTCACGTACGACCATAAAGGAAATAACCACCTCAGAACTATGTGGTATTGGGGCAAACTAAGCAAGGCCCCTTAGTGATGAGTTTTATTTGATTACAGTAGGTAGTGAGCGCCAGGCATTTTGTGCAAGTCCTTGAAGAACAAATCAGAGGCCAAGAGTGATCGATATCCTGGGTGGTCCACTTAAAAGGATGTAATTATCCTATTGGCTGAAGGGAATGCCTTAACAGTAGAACATGAATGATGTTAAGAAGAGACCTCACAGACCAGGTGTGTGGAATAGAGGTAAAGTGACCACTCCAAGATAGCCGCACTATGCTGAGAGTGGAGCCAGCCCATTTCTCTTTCCATGGCCGGCAGAGCTTAGAGACCAGGGAAGGGGGCGCCACTCTTCAGTTTCCGTGGCAGGAGGACAAAATGGATGCCCAGCAACAAGAACACAGATAAACAAAATGGGCGCACATCAAAGAACACATCGGAGCTCAGGGACATCACCACGAGCCAGCCGAACCAAGTCAGCCCATCAAGACTCCCCAGAACAGACCGGGCTCGCGTGGTAACTACAATGTGAGGGAGGCAGAGCAGGAAGAGCAGGCGGCGCCTGCAGGCAGGCCAGAACCGTAGTGACTTGCTCTGAAGTGCAGCGCTCAATCGGTAGCCCCCACGCCCACCTCTCTCCTCACTTACTCCGGGAAAAACGATGCGGAAGCAGGAGGGATCATCAGGGACCCCAGGAGGTCGGCCCTGGGAGCGCGCATCAAATATCAGCCTTCAGCCAGCCATAGGGGAAACACCAGACCTCGACGTGTTCCGCTTCTCCGACAGGAGCAAAGCGACGCTCGGCAATCTCAGCCGGCAGTGTTCTCATCCGCCTCACCTCAGCTCAGGAGGCATGGGCACTCCGCTCGCCAGTGTGGTGGCAGGAAGACACGCCGCAGGGTGGTTCGGCCCCCTCAAGCCCGCCCCACAGGAACGGAGCGCCGCTCGGCAATCTCCGCCTGCAGCGGGCTCATCAGGCAACACCTCAGGGCCCGGGCACTTGGCTCCACAGTGCGGTGTCCAGAAGAAACGCTGCAGGGGCGATTCGGCCCCCTCGAGCCAGCCCCACTCCATGATATTTGGCAAGAAAAATTTATGCTGAAAAGATGAGGGAAAATGAAAAAGAGATTGGGCCTGAGATAAAGTAAGAAAGCAATCATTAATGAAGAGTTGTTTGACCCAAATTAAGCCATACTTCCTCCAAGTTTTCCAGTAAATGGAAAAACTTTTGTGCAATATGGAGGTATTGTACCAAATGGGGGAGTTAAGGAAAGAGAGAGCATGTTGGGACCGGCACTTTCTGTTTGGCTGAAGGGATGCCCCCAGACAGGCAGAACCTACCGATCCCTTCAAGGGTGAGTGATTACACTTGTTGTATAACCTGCGCTCACTCTTGGGTAGCTTGGCACTGAGCAGTCAGGCTTTCCTCAGAGGCAATGTATAAAGCAAAGGCACAGCAGTTACTCATGATAAATACACTGATCATCACAAAAGAGACTTCACACAGGATGTGTACAAATAACATTTATATTCAACACACATAGTCAATCATTATAACATGAACATCATATACTTTTGGGCATAAAATACATTTGGAAACAATGCTAGCAGTTCTAGGCCCACTCATATTGTTAAGATATCCATAGTATGCACACTGTGGACAATTCCTAACCTAACCCTCCCCCTCACAGAGAGAGAGCACCCTTATGTGGTGTGACACGCTGTCCACCCCAGGCCCACCCTTGCAATCCTGATAATTCAGTCCCACATGATTATAGGGTACACCCCGGGTCGCAATGATATCAAAGATATGTACATACATTAAACGAGAAAGCTTTTTAGCAGCACTGCAGGCCGGAGCCATGTGGGTAAACCCAATGTCCAATGTAATGTTCTTTTGGCATGAAATCAATGTTTAAACCCGCACCGCTGGACAGTACCATGAATCGTAGGCCGGTCCACAGACACTCACACACACTCCCTCCCCACCACTACACGGTGCGACAGGTATCAACCCAGTCCGTACGGAATGCTCTTACACACATACGCACTCAGCACCCTAATGTTGTACTACTGGTACCCAGCAGGTCAATGGATAACACCCTGCGGACTCCATGGCCCCAGCCTACCTCCACCTTCAAGTTCACCCCATGGTCCTATACCCCCGGATGGAAGATAATCAGCCCGCCTCCTGGGTACTAGGCCACAAGCGGCCGAAGTCACACCTGCTGGGGGCATATTATCAAGGATCTGCGATGTTTATCGCAAAGCGCGCTTAGCGCTGTTTTTTTTATCGCCGGCTATCGCTGGATTTCCTCGCCGTGATAGCGCGGTATTATCAACGCGTATCGCAAAGGCGATAGGAAATCCAGCGATAGCGAGTTAACCCAGCAATAGCGTGAGAATTCCAGCGCTAAATTCACTGCGCAAATGAAAAGCTTGCTAATAGGCAAGTGTCTACTTAACCTAACAATCCACCCCCCATTGACAAGATGGTTAAGGCAAGTTTATTCCAGGCGTTAAATTCCAGCGATAAGCGCGAATTTTCCTATTGCTTCGCGGGCATTGATAATATGGGGAAGTTGTGTTTGCGACTGTTTCAATGGAGTTTTAGTCAGGAACGCCTACTTTGCATGTCATTAGCGATATATATCGCTGACATGCTTAGAGGTAAAAAAACGCCCGCTATCGCTAAAAAACTCACGCTAAGGCCCGTTAGCTGCAGCTTGTTAATAGTGTGATAAAAATATCGCCGCATTAGCGGCAGAAAAGTGCCGCTAACGCGGCGATAGAGGGCTTGATAATATGCCCCTTAGCCTGGGTCCTCGGGAAGCAGGTGGGGATATGTAGCAAGCTTTAATTAGGAGGTAGACTTAAACAAGGTGAGTTTAGCAGCTATTTGGGAAGTTCACCTACAGGTCTCAAAACATAATGGAGTCATGCAGTCGCTTGACCCGCTTCCGTACTGTCTCAGAAGCGTCCTTCAACCCAGTCAATCTCTCTATCTCTACTACCTGGCACCAAGATATCTTCAGGGGGTGCAGCTGTGGAGAGGGCAGTTAGTCCGAGGCGAGGAGAGTCAAAAGGGAACAACCAATGAATGGGGAGTAACACAGGGGAGCCTCTTGATAGGAGGCACCCTGTCTGGTACACGTTGATCATGCAATCCGGGCACAGCGTCTGCTGCGCATTGCTCTGAGTTGCACCAGACACTCCAGGTTTCAGACATGAAGAGTTGCTAATTCCGTACTTCCCTGGAAATGAGGCACAATTACCGGCGCATGTTGAGATGGGTTGCACCAGGCAATTCCGGTCACACACAGTGAAGAGTTGCAAATTCCGTACCTCCCTGGAAATGAGTCACAACGTCCGGTGCACGATGATACAGGTTAAAACCAGACCAGTCTGGTCACACACACTGGCGCAAGTTCAGCAGAGCCACATGAGGTGGAATGAGGCACTACTACAGGTACACCCCTAGCTCTGTGGGTTGCACCCTGTGAATCAGACCAGCACGCAATGAGCATGCAGTCGGCATGTCGCACGACAGAGATGCGGCACTAATGACGAAACGGGTCAAGCGGGGTCCCGCAATAGGTGAATCCACTCACCACCAACTAGACGCTTATAAGTGTCAGGGTCCCTGTAGTACAGAAACCAAACCACACACCTTAGATGCGGGCAAGATTTTCTGGGGCTCAACACTAAACAATCCGGTCTCCAGACACAAGTCTTAGTTTCATGCTCACGCCGCGCTACCAGTTGGGATTCAGTAGCCGATGGGGGCACTTGAGAGGGCACCACCCTCCAGACGTCACAGGTAGATGGTGTAGGTCCCTCGTGGAAGATCTTTGATGTCCCTGAGATCTCTTGGAAAACAGGAGGCCTACAGACGGGCCCTAGAAGATTACACTTCAGGGTGCTACACTTCAGCAGGCCTTCGGCCCAGGCCAGCACTCTTCAGAAAGGGCACTCGGTCCCCTTCATGGGCAGTTATCCTTCATGTGCACAACAGAGTCCTCTGGCAATGTGCACCATGCAGTCTGGGTTTCTGGTCCCGCGTGCCGGCAAGCATATCTCACCCTTTGCTGAAGGATGCACCAGTAGTTATACTATTGTGTGTCTTTGAAGTTAGGGGTGGTTTAAGGGATTTCCCTTTGAACCACAGATGTTGGTTCAAAGGGAAATGTTGCAGAATTGTAGACCTGTCTGCTGTGGGGCCGTGAAAGGCAGATCTTAATCTTTAGTGGGGCCATGATCTGGCCCGAGAGGCTAAGTGTCAAAACCTTTTTCTCCAATCTATCCCATCCGGCCCTCAAATGGCTGGAGTCTTGTCGTTCTAGTGGTATGCCCATGGTTGATGAGGGTCACCGGCGAATGCTTAAATGTGCTCTTCTGACACCTGGTGTCCACTGGAGCCAGGTACCATGGCACAAAAGACTCTTAGAGCATACAAATGCCCATATTCTATAAGTGGTGTTTCTAAGAAAGTTATGCCAAAACTCCCTTTATCATTGGAAAAGGTTTGGCATGGCGAATCCATTGATAGGAAACATCATGAGGCTACTTCCCTGCAATCCACTATTGCAGCCGAAGTGATGTCAACCACTTCCTCATTTTAACCTATTGGAAGAGTAAGCCTCATAGGTAGTGAAAACACACACAGGTATTCTTTACTACCTGGTCACACTTGCACTAGTTCACACACAGACCTGTGATGGCAGGTTGGACACATAGTCCCCTGCACCAGGGGTGCAAATGAGCCCGCCTGAGTGTGCAACAGCAGACTGGACACTGGTTTAACTAATACGTGTGTCAGTGCTCACACACGAGCCTGTGATGGCAGGCCGCACACACAATCACGGCCACCATAGATGTGGGTGCGCACATACAGCAGCCTGCCCTGGCAGGCGGCTCATGAGTTTATTCACAATAGATGCCAGTGTGCACACACCAGTCAGCGATGGTGACTGGCCCATCTTTCAGAACAGTGAGTCAGTGCCACTTCCTAACATGGGTAGGGATGGTGCGCACACTTTCACACTGTATTTACAGTGGGAAAGTGCCCAGAGCCCGGAAGCCACACAAGAGAATCAGCAAAACCCAGGTGGAAAAAGCAAAAAGTTTAGGGAAACGCTACCTGATGGATATCAGGTCCAACATGCGTCCCCCCAGCCAAAAGTGGGGAGGTTCTACCCAGCGTCCAGGTAGTCCTTCTCACTAAGGCATAAAAACCTAGATAGGCCATCAGCGTTGGAGTGGTTGACCCCTGGTCGGTGTTCTACTCTAAAGTCTATCCCCTGTAAGGAAATGGACCACCTGAGCAGTTTTGAATTCTCACCCCTCATCTGCATTAGCCACCTGAGGGGTCTATGGTCCGTTTGGACCAAGAAGTTCATGCCAAACAAATATGGCCACAACCTCTTTAGGGCCCAGACCACTGCGAAAGCTTCCCTCTCTTTTGCATTCCAACTTTGCTCCCAGGGGAATAACCTCCAAGAGATGAAGGCTACCGACTGGTCTAGGCCCTCCTCACTCAGCTGAGACAGTAACGCCCAATAACATGTTCGGAGGCATCCGTCTAACAGAAGTCAGGGGCCTAGAGCACAGGAGCTGTGCACATGGCCTGTTTTAAAGAGTCAAATACCGTTTGACAGGCCTCGTTCCATATTACATTTCTGGGCTGCTTCTTTGAAGTGAATTCCGTCAAGGGGGTCACAATGGTGCCGTATCCCTTGATGAACCTCCTGCAGTACCCGGCAAGGCCCAAGAAGGCTCTAATGCCTGTTTGGGTTCTGGGGGGCTTCCAGGCCAGGATGGCTTACACCTTGGCCTGGAAGGATCGCACCTTGCCCCGGCCCACCTGGTGTCCCAAGTACACCACCGATCCTTGCCCTATCTGGTACTTACTGGCCTTGATAGTCAGGCCCGCTTGCTCCAGGGTCTGAAGTACTACCTGAAGGTGAAAGAGATGATCCTCCCAACTGTTACCGAAGACAGCAATGTTGTCTCGATATGCAGCCGAGAAGGCCTCCATACCAGCAATGACCTGGTTCACCAGCCTCTGGAAGGTGGGGGAGGCATTCTTGAATCCGAAGGGCATCCCCCATAATTAATACTGCCCTTCTGGAGTGGAGAAGGCAGTTTTATCCTTGGCTCCCTCTGTGAGGGCAATCTGCCATTACCCAGATGTGAGGTTGTAGGAACTTAAATACTGGGCTGCGCCCAACCTATCGATCAACTCATCGGCCCGCGGGATTGGATGGACATCCATCCGGGTCACCGAGTTCAGCCCCCTATAGTCCACACAGAACTTTAGTTCCGATGTGGTGTCCGCCGGAGCGGCTTTTGGGACCAGAACCACCGGACTCGACCAAGGGCTACTAGAGGGCTCTATGACCCCCAAGTTTAGCATCTTAGACACCTCCGCCTTGATGCTCCCTGTCACCTTATCCGACAACCCGTAAGATTTGCTCTTGACAGAGAGGTTGTTGCCATTGTCCATGTCATGGGTACACAGATGGGTCGTCCCCAGGATAAGGGAGAACATAGAGGGGAACTGTCCCAACACTCGGTTACAGTCCCTCTGTTGGTCAGGAGTTAGGGTGGGGGATAGGATTACTCCTTCCACTGACCCATCCATCTCCTTGGAGTCCAGGAGGTTGGGGAGAGGCTCACTCTCCTCCTCCCCATCCGTCACCATTAGCATGGTAACATCAGACCTCTGAAAGTGTGGCTTGAGGAGATTGACGTGCAGTACCCGGAGGGGCTGCCTTGGGATCTTGAGATCCACCAGGTAGGTAGGTGGTTTCCCCCTGCACAGGGCCCGGCCAATCAGTCCTGAAGGGCTCCCAGCTCTACAGCCTCCATCACCCAAACCTTTTTTCCCGTTTCAATTCCACTGGAGTGGCGTTCTTGTCGTACCACTCCTTCATGACATCCTGGCTGGCTTCTAATTTGTGGGAGGCTTGCTTCCACAACCTGGCCATTTGGCTCCAGAAGACTAGCATGTAGCTTCCTACATCCTGGAGGAATATATGACGTTACAACGCATGCAATTACAACGCAGTCTTTACATCGCAACTACCATTACATTGCACGATTTTACAACGCATGCCATTACAACACATTTTTAAAAACTACCATTACAACGCATTCCATTACAATGCATACCATTACAACGCATACCATTACAACGCATAATACTTTTAGGGCAACAGTAGGGTAAGTGTTGGCTAGTGTAGGGGTAAAAATTACTATTCCCACTCCAGTGAGCGCAACAGGAGGGTAAGTGTTGGATAGTGCAGGGGTAAACGACAGCTTCAACACCACGACCGCCCCGGCAACCACCGAGACCACTGCCCCCACAACCACCAACCGCCTGCTCTCCTGGACCAACATCAACGACGAGGACACCAGCGAGATCATGAACACCATCCACTCCGGTTCACCGCTAGACCCGTGCCCTCACCACATCTTCAACAAAGCCAGTACAGCCATCGCGCCCCATCTCCGGAAAATAATCAACATCTCCTTCGAGACAGCAACCTTCCCGGAAAGCTGGAAGCACGCCGAGATCACCGCCTTACTCAAGAAACCCAAGGCAGACCCCAAGGACCTCAAGAACTTCCGACCCATCTCTCTGCTCCCGTTCCCCGCGAAGGTCACCGAGAAAATCGTCAACAAACAACTGACCCGCTACCTCGAGGAGAACAACATCCTGGACCCTTCCCAGTCCGGCTTCCGCAGCAACCACAGCACCGAAACCGCCCTCATCGCCGCCACCGATGACATCAGGACCCTGCTAGACAACGGAGAAACAGCAGCCCTCATCCTCCTGGACCTATCAGCCGCCTTCGACACGGTCTGCCAACACACACTACGAACACGCCTTCACGACGCCGGGATCCAAGAGAAGGCCCTGGACTGGACCACATCCTTCCTTTCCGGCAGAACACAAAGCGTCCGCCTCGCCCCTTCCGATCCAAGGCCACCAAGATCATCTGCGGCGTACCCCAAGGCTCCTCCCTCAGCCCAACGCTGTTCAACATCTACATGGCACCCCTCGCCCACGTCGCCCGACAGCACAACCTCAACATCATCTCCTACGCCGACGACACCCAGCTGATCCTCTCCCTCACCAAAGACCCTTACACCGCCAAAGCCCACCTCCACGAAGGAATGAAGGCCGTCGCCGAATGGATGAGGACCAGCCGCCTGAAGCTGAACTCGGACAAGACGGAGGTCCTCATCCTTGGTTCCAACCCTTCAGCCTGGGACGACTCCTGGTGGCCAACATCACTGGGAACAGCCCCGCCACCCACCGACCACGTACGCAACCTAGGGGTCATCCTCGACCCCACCCTCTCCATGACTAAGCAGGTCAACGCCGTTTCCTCATCCTGCTTCAACATCCTCCGAATGCTCCGCAGGATCTTCAAGTGGATCCCCACCGAAACAAGAAAAACAGTCACCCAGGCCCTCGTCACCAGCAGGCTGGACTACGGAAACGCCCTCTACGCAGGAACGACGGCTAAGCTCCTGAGACGGCTGCAACGCATCCAGAACGCCTCTGCACGTCTTATCCTCGACATCCCCCGACGCAGCCACATCACACCCCACCTGAGAGACCTGCACTGGCTCCCTGTCAACAAGAGGATAACCTTCAAGCTCCTCACCCACGCACACAAAGCACTCCACAACTCCGGACCAGCCTACCTCAACAGACGACTCAGCTTCTACACCCCCACCCGCCAGCTCCGCTCGACCAGCCTCGCCCTCGCCACAGTCCCCTGCATCCGGAAAACGACCGCCAGCGGCAGATCCTTCTCCCACCTCGCCGCCAAGACCTGGAACACCCTCCCCACCAACCTCCGACAGACCCAAGACCTACTGGCCTTCAGAAGACTCCTCAAGACCTGGCTCTTCGATCAGTAGCAGCACCACCCCCCTCTTCCCCCAGCGCCTTGAGACCCTCGCGGGTATGTAGTGCGCTTTATAAATGACATGATTGATTGATTGATTGATTGATAAACATTACTAAGTGTTGGATAGTGTAGGGGTGAAAATTACTATTCCCACTCCAGTGAGTGCAACAGTAGAGAAAGTGTTGGATAGTGTAGGGGTAAAAATTACTATTACCATGTATTCCAAATCCCATACCCACCCTAATACTAAAAAAAATCTCCATTACTTACCTTATAATGCATCGTAATGGCATGCGTTGTAATGGTATGCGTTGTAATGGCATGTGTTGTAGTGACATGCGTTGTAATGGCATGCATTGTAATGGCATGCGATGTAAAGGCAGTTGAGTTGTAACAGTTGCGTTGTAAAGGTAGGTTGTTGTAATGACTGCGTTGTAATGGATGTTTCCCTCCTGGAGAGTTCTCTTGGGAGACTGCTCCCAGCCCTGCTTAACCAAACTCAGAGGTACCCTGACCGGATGCCCAAACAGGAGTTCAAAGAGGCTAAACCCCACTCCCTTCTGAGGGTCTTCCCAGTAGGCAAAAACAGGCATGGCAGGAGGACATTTCACTTTTTCCTCAGAGCCTCTGGTAGGCCTCAGATCATGCCTTTTAGGGTTGTGTTGAATCTTTGTACAATTCCATTAGTTTGGGGGTGATACGGGGTGGAGCACTTATATGTCACTTCACACTCCCTTCACATAGCCTGCATGTATGCAGACCTAAAGTTTGTGCCCCTGTCAGAAACCACTTTCTTGGGGAAACCCACTCGGGTAAAAATCCCCATCAGGGCCTTCACCACTGCCAGTGCGGTCGGGTTCCTCAGAGGAATCGCCACTGGTTACCATGTGGCATGATTTACGAACACCAGAATGTACCTGTGCCCTGCGACCATTGGTGGGTCCATAGGCACTACTACGTTGATGGCCACCCGCTCAAATGGGGTATCAATGACAGGAAAGGAGTTCAGGAAAGCTTAAAGCTTCCTCCCCGTCTTGCCACTGGCCTGGCAGGTCACACAGGCCCTGCAGAATGCATCCAAGGGCACTCTTTGTCTTGGCCAATAAAAGTGAGGAGCAAGCCGGGCAAACTTCTTGTCCTGGCCCAAATGTCCTTCCAGGGGCATGCTATGTGCCAATTCCAGTAGGAAGGCCAATAACACTGGGGGACCATCAGGAACCTGCGAGTCTCTGGGCCAGGAGCCTTAGACTCACTGTGCAGAAGGCTAGCCTCTCATTATAGGTGATGAGTCCTGGATTCATCACTGGCTGCTTGGGCCTCAGCTCGTCGCTGTAGGCCCTTGAGCATGGGGCACTCTCTGTGCACACTACAGAACTCCTTCCTGGTGGGGCCTCCCTCCACTTGGCAATGGCAAGCTCAGGCAGGACACAAAGGAAAGTAACGCCCTCTTTTGTGGACTCCGGGGTGGCCCCGGCCAGTCTCCCATTCATCTCACCGGAGGTACATTCCGAGGCGGGCCTCCCCTCCCTCGTCCTCTCCCCTTCTTAGCAGCGGGGGACTGGGCCCTTGTTCCAGACTCCAGCCCCTTCTGGTTTCCATCTAGAGTAGCCATGGACCATGTGGTAGCACACATCCAGTTGGGTAGCCACAACATATCCACATGAGCCCAGAGCTCCACTTCTTTCCAGATAGTGTGCTCTAGGTCATTACTCAACAGACAAGCCACTGGCATGGTGTAGCTTAGGGTGACCTTCAACAGGCCAGACATCCCCCCCATTCCAAACAGCACCTGCCACCAGAACACAACACTGGTGGGGGGCCTGGGGGATTACCTGCTCCAGGAAGACCAGCTGACTCCTTACCATAGTCATACTGGCCCCTGTATCCCTCAGAGCCTATGCCCCCTGCCCATTGATAGTGACCCATTGCCTATACTTTGCTATATTCTCAGGCACCTAGATATTGGGAACCATCTCACTGTCACCCAGGGACACTAGGGCAAAACCACTTAACTCCCCTTCATTACCCGGAGTAACCTCCTTCCCCATGGCTACGCTTGCCACCCCTGGAGCCTTTCCTCCAGTGGCGAAGGCCAACCGTTTTGGACACTTGGGATCTCCTTTGTAGTGCCCATGCCCATAACACTCATAGCACTTAAGGGTCTTTGATTGCAAATACTGGTCTGGAGAAGTTTTTTTCGGGGGACCGTACTGGGTACTTGGGCTTGATTCTTTTCCTGGGGAGTGTTTCTGAGGGTGAGCAGAAGACTCCTTCTTTTTGTCTCCTCCCCTCCTTCTTTTGGTGGGGACCCTGGCCCCTCTTTTGGGAGTCCCCTCCAGCTATTTTTTTGGACACTCTAGTGCTGGCCCAGAGGTCCGCTTCATTAGCAAGCTTATGGCAATCAACCGGCTTGCTGTTGACCAAGTGTTGGCGCAGGTCGATGAAACAGGTCTTGAGGAAATGCTCCCTCAGTACTAAATTGTACAATCCCTCATAGTCCTTGACCTTACTGTCCAACACCCATCCTTCTTTGCCTTACTCACGTAGTCTAAGAAGTCTACACAATTCTGTGTGGATAGTTTGCGGCTGGCCCTAAATTGTTGGTGGTATTTTTCCAGGGTCAGTCCAAACTTATTGACAGCACTGTCTTCATGGCAGGGTAGCTAGTCTGGTCACCCACGTCTAGTGCTAGGAGGGTGTCCCTCCCCACTGGGGGAATGTACCTGCATAAACTACCTCCCCAGCTTTCTTCGGGACCTGGTGCACTTTCACAGCTACCTCATAGGCCCTAGCCACTTATGGATGTCATCCCCCACCGGGTAATCTTGGACCATATCTTTTGGGATTTGACCTCTATTCTCACTGTTAGATACTGCAGGGATGCTGCCACCATTGCAGCGGTTGGACCCAAGTTGTAGGGCTCTAAGATCCAACTCTCTGATGCTAAGCTCATGGGCCATCTTTTTCTCCACCAAAGCTAGTTCTGAATCCAGAGCTTGCAAGGGCGAGGGCCTGTTCCTTGTCCTACCTGGCAAGTTCTAACTTCAATTTTCTTTCGTCTCTTCTGTCCTCCAGTCCCTCAGAGGACAAGCTCCTTGAGGACATACTGCTGCTGGTTCCAAAGGGTTTCCCAGGTCTGGGAGAAGAGGGTCCTCCCCCTCTACAAGTTGTATGTCAGGGATCGGCTGTAACACTTCCTCACGCTCTGATTCTCCTCCACTAGTCACCTCCCTCTCTGGGTGGGCCTCTTCCCAGGTCCTCAAGGCTTCTTGCAACTCCGCCTTCTTGGCTTTACCCTTGCACGTTATCCCCTTCACCTGGCAGGCCTCCTTGAGCTGCCCCACCGTATAGGTTTCTAACTCTGCCTCTCAACCTCTACCTCAGGTAGGCCCTCAGGCTCAGACATGTTGGTGAACTAGTAGAAGCAGAACTAGAGATCAATGAGGACACAAGTACTCACTGCCCCCCCACCCCCCAAACTCATCTGTCCCTACTAGGGACATGTTAGGAACAAAGGAACATTTCTGTCTTTGTGAAGTCGTGGCGCGCAATCATTCACTGCTCGCTGCTGTGCAAATGCAGTCCTATCCCACCGCATGACTGCCAAATGTTGAAACCGGCACTTCCTGGATGGCGGAAGGGATGCCCCGAGCCAGGCAGAACCTACTTTTCCCATCAAGGTTGAGTGATTATACTTGCTGTATAACCTGTTCTCAGCCTTGGGTAGCTTGACACTGAGCATTTGGGCTTTCGTCTGAGGCAATGTGTAAAGCAAAGGTGCAGCAGTCACACGCGATAAATACACTGAGCGTCACAAAAGAGACTTCACACAGAATGTATGTAAATAACATTTATATTCAACACACATAGTCAATCATTATAACATGAACATCGTATACTTTTGGGCATAAAACACATTTGGAAATATTACTAGCAGTACCAGGCCCACCCGTAGTGGCTACCTCAGGGCTACATGCCCCTGGGGAAAAAGGTTTGGCAACTGGTTTTCCCTCTCTGACTCCTATGCCAGCTTGTCTACCTCAACAATGGGGCAGCCCTTCCCCTCGGTGCTACACATCTGCCCTTCAAAAGAGGCTTCACCTTTGAAACAGTGCCTTTTGCGGCTAACACCCAAGTGACTTACTGCAGGAGGAAGGTGACTCCTATCAGGGAAGTGACTCCTCTCTGGCTTGCAATCCTGCATTGTTCTCCTTCCTGAGAGTCTGTAGCACATCTCCCCAGGAGGGCAGAAAGCTGTCTCGTGGAGCAAGCTCCAGGTGTGCCCGAGAAGGCACAGGAGTTTTTAAAGGCAACAAAGTGTCAGCTTTGCTGAAGCTGTACACTGCAACAAGTGACATTAATTGTGACTTGAGATACAAGTCGGACTTAATGTAAAGAGTTGTTTGATACCTTGGAGTGCCCACTTTTGTAGCATCGTTCAGGGGTTAGCACCGCTGAGGGGTCAGCGTATGACCCTAGACCCAGGGCAGCCAAGTCTTTCCACAGTAAAATGGTTGCGTTGCGTGTTCTACTGTCAGTACATGTCCTGTCTGTGTCATATGTTGCACCCTGCCTTTAGGGCTCGGTAGGCCTGTGAGAGGCGTGACTTACACAAATGTCAATGGGAAGTGGTGGCTTCACCATTGCTTTTAATGGCAAAGTCAGGTTAGTAGTGCACGACTGCTCTACTAGTCTGTAGTGATACAAAAGGGGATGATGGACGGAACGTTTGAGCCAATCAAACACTCACCCCCAGTTGACTGGGGGTGAGTGTTTGATTGGCTCAAGCGTTCCGTCCATCATCCCCTTTTGTATCGCTTTGTTCGCCCTATGTTGGCGGGGGTATGCCCAGACGTGGGTCCCTTGCTCACTTTGCCACTGGATTCAAGCAAGCCTGGCTGATGACGGCTGGAATGCCAGAAACCGGTCCTAGGATGCTTGTTTCTGGTCCAGGGAAGACATGGCTTGGCAGTTCGTGCTGGACTGTTCCCATGAGGCACAGGGTCAGACTGATTTGCATGTGGCCATGTCTGAACTGGGGTGGTGGAGTGAGCTAAAGAATGATGATGGATTAAACCCAGATCAGTTGACTGGGGGTGAGTGTTTGATTGGCTCAAGCGTTCCGTCCATCATCCCCTTTTGTATCGCTTTGTTCGCCCTATGTTGGCGGGGGTATGCCCAGACGTGGGTCCCTTGCTCACTTTGCCACTGGATTCAAGCAAGCCTGGCTGATGACGGCTGGAATGCCAGAAACCGGTCCTAGGATGCTTGTTTCCGGTCCAGGGAAGACATGGCTTGGCAGTTCGTGCTGGACTGTTCCCATGAGGCACAGGGTCAGACTGATTTGCATGTGGCCATGTCTGAACTGGGGTGGTGGAGTGAGCTAAAGAATGATGATGGATTAAACCCAGATCAGTTGACTGGGGGTGAGTGTTTGATTGGCTCAAGCGTTCCGTCCATCATCCCCTTTTGTACTACTAGTCTGTAGTGGCAGACTGGGGGACTTGTTTTACTTGTGGGACCTCTAGGTTGGCACAATCAGTGCTGAAATCCCGGGGTACCCCTCAAACTTACATGCCCTGGATGCCATTTGCTAGGGACTTTCAGGCAAGTAAATCCTTTCCAAATGGATATAGCCAATTTGACATACTCATTAGGGTCAGACACTGGCACTGAGGTCTGGTTAGCAGGCCTTAATGCACTCTCAGAGTCAAAAAACCAGCAGCATCAGTTGAAAAACTTGGGGTTACAAAAAGAGACATTTACTTACATGGACCCACTCCCAGATGAAAGGTGATGAGCAACTAACGTTTCCTGGCCATTCTCATCATGTAAGTGGAAGAACCTGAAAAGGCCATCTGCATTGGCATGGCTGGTCCAAGATCTGTGTTCCACTATGAAGTCCATCCCCTGTATGGAAATGGACCACCTCAACAACTTTGGGTTCTCTACTCTCATCTGCATTAGCCATTTGAGGGGTCTCTGGTCAGTTTGAACTTTGAAGTGAATCCCAACAGTTAGGGACTTAGGGCCATATGTATCAAAGTTTGTGTTTGCGATTCTCAAATAGCGAATTTTAGAGAATCGCTATTTGAGAATCGCAAACGAGATGTATGTAGGATTCGCAAGAAAATTTGCGAATCCTACATATTCCTTAATTGCGATTCGCAAATTGAGAATCGCAGTTAAGGAAACCCTCCCCATTCATTCCTATGGGCCTAGAGGCCCATAGGAATGAATGGGAGGACATTCTCAATTTGCGATTAGCAATTAGAGAATCGCAAATTGAGAATGCAATTTCAAGGTTGCAAGGGTGTCCTTTGGACACCCTGTTGCACCCTGAAATGAGCATGGGTGCACATGTGGCGCACATACATGCCCTAAGGGCATGTATGTGCGCCACATGCCACTTTGAAAAATGCAAAAAAATGCATTTCTCAAAGAAATCGCAAGTTACCACCAACCTGTAGTTGGTGGTAATTTGCGATTCCTTAAGCCATAATCGCACAACTTAGGTGCTTCATACATTTCATTTAAGGAATTGCACTTTGCTATTCCTTAAATGCATTCGCAAAATAGAGAATCGCAATTTTTGCGATTCTCTATTTTGCGAATGCCTTTTTGGATGATACATCCCAAAAGGCTTGTTCCCGTTCGCAAACGGGCCGATTCTGAGAATCGGCCCGTTTGCGAACGGGAAATGGGCTTGATACATATGGCCCTTAGCTTCTTCAGGGACCAAGCCACAGCAAAGGCCTCCCTCTCAATGGCACTCCAATGCTGCTCTGTCGGAAGGAGGTGCCTGCTGATGAAGGCAACTGGCTAATCCTGGCTCAGATCATTCACTTGTGACAACACTGCACCTATCCCATGTTCAGAGGCATCTGTCTGGACAACAAACTAGTTTCTGAAGTCAGGGGCCTTCAAGACAGGTGCTGAGTACAGTGCTTCCTTGAGAGTGTCAAAAGCCTTTTGACACTGCTCAGTCCAGATAACTATTCTGGGCTGCTTTTTGGAGGTCAAGTCAGTTAATGGTGCCACAATGGTACTGTAACCATTTACAAATCTCCTATACTATCCAGTCAGGCTTAAAAGGCTCTGACCTGGATCTGGGTGTTGGGAGGCTCTCAAGCCAGGATGGTTTGGATCTTGGGCTGAAGAGGCTGTACATGGCCTCTAACAACTTGGCAGCCCAGAAAAACCACAAATCCCTGCCCTATCTGGCACTTTCTGGCCTTGATAGTCAGGCCTGCCTGCTACAAGCCCTGAGGCACTTCCTTGAGGTGGACCAGGTGATCCTCCCAGGTGGAGCTAAATACAGCTATATCATCAAGATAAGCTGCACTGAAGTTTTTCAGTCGTGATAGTACTCTATTCACCAACCTCTGTAAGGTGACAGGGGTATTCTTCAACCCAAAGGACATCACTTTGAATTGATAGCGGCCTTCAGATGTAGAGAAAGCAGACCACTCCTTTGCTCCAGAAGTGAGGGCAATCTGCCAGTAATCTAATGTCAGGTTTATTTATTTATTCCGTGTGTTATATAGCGCGGACATGACCCTATTAGGGTATCAGAGTGCTTCACAATTCCATAACCAAGAACCTTCGATGGCAGGTTTGGCACAAACATTTAAGCAACATTAACAATGGTAAATAATCAGATTGGGCCATTTGTGCTTACTACAACATACATAACATGTCCTAACGATTACTAGAGATCTATCTGTGTTAACATAGTCTGTCATCTAGAAGGTATCATAACGGTGTCTGGTCTTTTGTTATTTATTTTTTATTTATTTATTTATTTATTTTTGTGTTTTATAGAGCGCGAACGTGACCCGTTAGGGTATCAGAGCGCTTTACAGAGTCATAGAGTTGTACAAGAGGCATGGAATCACAAGAGTGTATCATAAAATGGGAGGGGGCAAGGTGTTGAGTACAAGAGGGAATGGGGGGAAACAATGTACAGCTTTCATTACAGTTGCCGAGGACAGGCCCCAGGTTTTTTGGTGGGGTGGGGGTCATCGGAGGGAGACAAAAGCCGTGAAATGATCAGGGTCTCTGTGGCGGTTGATGGTAGGGTTTAGCCGAGGAATTTACTCATGAGGAAGGATTTGGCCTCCTTTTTGAAACGTGCAAGAGAGGGGATTCTTCTGATGGCGGGTGGGAGAGAGTTCCATATTCTTGGTGCAGCCCCAGCGAAAGCCCGATTATACGTTTTTTTTTCCTAAAGCGTGCAGGCTGGAGTAGGAGGTCTCCGGCGGATCGTGAGTTTCTGGTTCCTCCGGATACCACAAGTTTCTGTACAAGGTATGCAGGGAGTTTGAGTATAAGGCCTTGTGTGTGATGCATGCTAACTTAAGCTGTATTCTTGCCTCGAGAGGAAGCCAGTTCAGCGCTTTCAGGTGTGGAGAAATGTGATCAAATTTCCTTGTGCCGGTAAGTAATCTGGCGGCCGCATTGAGGCAGGCTTTTAAAGGTGCTAGGGAGATCTTGGGTAAACCAGAGAGGGTGGAACAGCCATATTCCAGTCTAGAAATGACTAGTGCTTGGACTGCCAGTTTTAGGTCGGGAGCGTCAAGGAAGGGTTTCAGTTTCCATAGGTAGCTCAGGTGGAATCTGGCTGATTTGGCCATCGCGTTAATGTGGTCCCGCATGTTCAAGTTGCAATCTAAGGTTATTCCCAGTGATTTGGCCGAATCCACAATGGTCGGTGGACAATTTAAGGCTGTGATGGCCTTAATCCATATCTGAATCTCAGGGTCAGTTTTTGGAGGGGAGATTAGAAGGAATTCTGTTTTCTTTGCGTTGAGTTTGAGTTGATTGGAAGAGAGCCATTGGACGGTTAGCATCAGGGCCTCATTCAGGGAGAGAATCTCCTCGAGGGAAGAGATTTTTATGTAGATCTGAGTGTCGTCAGCGTACATATGGTAGGAGATATTTGCGGTGCGTAGGACTTCGGCAAGCGGTTCCAGATAAAGGTTGAAGAGGGTGGGGGACAACGTTGATCCTTGGGGGACCCCAATCGTGACCGATGAGGGAGCGGACAGGTTGCCGTTAATTAGGAATCTCTGGGATCGGTTTTGGAGGAAGGATCTGAACCATTCTAGGACAGAGCCATCTAGTCCCATCCTGAGTTTGAGGCGTTCGAGTAGCTTCCCATGGTTGACCGTGTCGAAGGCCGATGATAGATCTAGGAGGATTAGGAGACAAGTTTTGCCTTGGTCAAGGGCTTGGAGAGCATCATCGACGATGTGGAGCATGGTGGTTTCAGTGCTGTGTCCCGGTCTGAATCCAGATTGGAAGTCATCGAGTAGGTGGAAGTTGTTGATGTGACGACTTAGCTGCAGTTGCACACATTTCTCCAGCACCTTAGCTAAGAGAGGGATGTTGGAAATAGGTCTGAAGTTGTCAGGGGAGGCTGGATCCAGCGACGGCTTTTTCAGAATGGGGAGGACTTGGCCCACTTTCAGAGAGTCAGGAATTGATCCCTGCCGGAGGTCTATGGTAGGAACTTGCTCATAAGAAAAGTCTTATCTTCTTTTTTGAAAACTGCTGTGGATGAGATCTTTCTGATGCTCGGGGGGAGTGAGTTCCAGATTCTTGGTGCAACGCCAGAGAATGCTCTGTCATAAGTTCTCTTTTTACGGAAGAGGGCCGGTTTCAGTAAGAGGTCTCCATTGCTCCGAGAGCATCTGCTGCCTCCTGACAATGTGATTTTCTGGGCTAAGTATAGTGGCGTTTTGTAGTGTATCGCTTTGTGTGTGATTAACCCCGGGCGTAGTGTGCGTAGCGGGGCTACGCGGAGGTCCACGGAGTTGCAAACAAACTCCGTGGAACTCCGCTATGCCACCCGCCTCCACCCCCCCTATTATAACAAGTAATTAAACATTAATAAAAAATAAATGTAAAACCACTTACCTGTACTGCGGCGTCCCCGGGCTGCCCTCCTCCTCTTCCTCGCCATCTCGCTAATCCTTGTGAAAACTGCGCATGCGCGCGCGCCCGCACATGCGCATTTTTTGTGAGAAATGCGCATGCGTGGGTGCGCGCGCATGCACAGTTTTCACAAGGATTAGCGAGACGGCGAGGAAGAGGAGGAGGGCAGCCCGGGGATGCCGCAGTACAGGTAAGTGGTTTTAAATTTATTTTTTATTAATGTTTAATTACTTGTTATAATAGGGGGTGGAGGCGGGGGCTGGCCAACTCCGCTCCGCTGCGGAGTGTGCGGAGATTTGCCTTCCCCGCGTTCTCCGCAGAATGCGGAGAAGGCAAATCCCTGCACACTCCGCGGGCGGAGCGGAGTTCTCCGCCCGGGGTTATGTCTGATACATGCCATCTTTAGCTGGATCCTTGCTTCGTAAGGAAGCCAGTTAAGCGCTTCCAGATGTGGGGTGATGTGGTCAAACTTTCTGGAGCCTGTTATGAGTCTTATGGCCGCATTGAGACAGGCTTTTAGTGGAGCTGTTGAAATCTTGGGTAGTCCTGATAAAGTTGTGCATCCGTACTCAATCCTCGACATGACCAATGCCTGGACTGCCTGGACTGCCGTTTTGAGGTCTGATGTAGAAATGAAAGGTTTAAGTTTTCTAAGATAGCTCAGATGGAAGCGGGCAGTTGCAGCCATCGTGCTAATGTGGGATTGCATGTTCAGGTTCTTATCTAGCGTGATTCCATGAGACTTGGTTGAGTCCACTATCTTTGGAGTACAGTTTAGCACAGTGATCAGCTAGGTCCATTCCATTATCCATGCTGAGCTTTTCTGGGGTGAAATCAGAAGAAATTCTGTTTTATTCGGGTTAAGCTTGAGATGATTATTAGTTAGCCAATGAACGGTCCTCTTCAATGCCAGATTCATGATGTTGATCTCTTCCAACAAAGTAATCTTGATATATAGCTGTGTGTCATCTGCATACATGTGAAAGGAGATGTTTGACTGCTGTAAAATTTCTGTTAGAGGTTCTACATAAAGATTGAATAGAGATGGGGATAGTGTTGACCCCTGTGGAACTCCAATAAGAATAGAGGTTGATGCTGATAGTATTTGGTTCACCTTGAATCTTTGCGATCTGTTCTTTAGGAAGGATCTAAACCATTCTGGGACTGTGCCCGATAATCCCATCCTTACCTCCAGCCGGTCTAGAATTTTGACATGGTTAAATGTGGACGAGAGGTCGAGCAGTACTAGGAGAGAAGTTTCATTGCGGTCTAGGGCAAGAAGAGCGTCATCCACTATGTGAAGAATTGCTGTTTCCGTACTGTGATTTGGTCTGAACCCCGATTGGCAGTCGTTCAGAAGTTTGAATTCAGAAATGTGTTGGCTCAGTTGTTGTTGAACACATTTTTCCAGGACTTTGGCTAGCATGGGAATGTTTGTTACCGGTCGAAAGTTATTAGGGTCTGACGGGTTCTCTGTAGGTTTTTCTTAGATTGGAATAACTTGCCCCAATTTTAGGCAGTCTGGTAATGAACCTTGTGATAGCGAAGCATTAATAATCTTGGTCCACGAGGGGAAGAGCAAGTGGTTGATCGTAGACCAGCATTTTGGGGGAAGTGGGTCATTGAAATGGTTGTTTGGTTTTATGGTCAAAAGGGTTTTGGCAATATCTTTGTGGTCATAATACTTGAATTCTGACCAGAGAGCATTATTTTTGGGCATTGCCTGTACTGGTTGAGACTGAAGCTTAGTTGGAGTGCTCTTTTGAATCGAGGGGGTCTCCATAGCATTATTGAGCTCGATCTCCAGGGAATTTGCTTTGGCTGTAAAGAAGGATGAGAATTCTTCACAACTGATTTCTGATTTTTTTGCTTTTAGAGATGATTTGGCCATTTTGTTAGATTGATCTTGTAACAGGTCGAAGAGTTTCCTCGGTCTGTTTTTTGCATTATCCAATTCTCTTCTGAAGAAGTCTTTTTTGATTTTAGAATACTTCTATTGTAGGCATTTCTGGCCTGTTTTAGTAGTTTTAGGTGGGTGGGGATTGGATGATGTCTCCATTTCCGTTCTGTTAATCTGAGAGTCCGTCTTTCGTCGTTGAGGGTTATTGTCTTTGATCGGCATTATTTTAAGTTTTAAAGGGACTATGTCATCAATTATTTTCGTCATTGTCGTGTTCAATCAATCATGTCACTTATAAAGCGCACTACATACCCGCGAGGGTCTCAAGGCGCTGGGGGAAGAGGGGGGTGGTGCTGCTACTGATCGAAGAGCCAGGTCTTGAGGAGTCTTCTGAAGGCCAGTAGGTCTTGGGTCTGTCGGAGGTTGGTGGGGAGGGTGTTCCAGGTCTTGGCGGCGAGGTGGGAGAAGGATCTGCCGCCGGCGGTCGTTTTCCGGATGCGGGGGACTGTGGCGAGGGCGAGGCTGGTCGAGCGGAGCTGGCGGGTGGGGGTGTAGAAGCTGAGTCGTCTGTTGAGGTAGGCTGGTCCGGAGTTGTGGAGTGCTTTGTGTGCGTGGGTGAGGAGCTTGAAGGTTATCCTCTTGTTGACAGGGAGCCAGTGCAGGTCTCTCAGGTGGGGTGTGATGTGGCTGCGTCGGGGGATGTCGAGGATAAGACGTGCAGAGGCGTTCTGGATGCGTTGCAGCCGTCTCAGGAGCTTAGCCGTCGTTCCTGCGTAGAGGGCGTTTCCGTAGTCCAGCCTGCTGGTGACGAGGGCCTGGGTGACTGTTTTTCTTGTTTCGGTGGGGATCCACTTGAAGATCCTGCGGAGCATTCGGAGGATGTTGAAGCAGGATGAGGAAACGGCGTTGACCTGCTTAGTCATGGAGAGGGCGGGGTCGAGGATGACCCCTAGGTTGCGTACGTGGTCAGTGGGTGGCGGGGCTGTTCCCAGTGATGTTGGCCACCAGGAGTCGTCCCAGGCTGAAGGGTTGGAACCAAGGATGAGGACCTCCGTCTTGTCCGAGTTCAGCTTCAGGCGGCTGGTCCTCATCCATTCGGCGACGGCCTTCATTCCTTCGTGGAGGTGGGCTTTGGCGGTGTGAGGGTCTTTGGTGAGGTAGAGGATCAGCTGGGTGTCGTCGGCGTAGGAGATGATGTTGAGGTTGTGCTGTCGGGCGACGTGGGCGAGGGGTGCCATGTAGATGTTGAACAGCGTTGGGCTGAGGGAGGAGCCTTGGGGTACGCCGCAGATGATCTTGGTGGCCTTGGATCGGAAGGGGGCGAGGCGGACGCTTTGTGTTCTGCCGGAAAGGAAGGATGTGGTCCAGTCCAGGGCCTTCTCTTGGATCCCGGCGTCGTGAAGGCGAGTTCGTAGTGTGTGGTGGCAGACCGTGTCGAAGGCGGCTGATAGGTCCAGGAGGATGAGGGCTGCTGTTTCTCCGTTGTCTAGCAGGGTCCTGATGTCATCGGTGGCGGCGATGAGGAGGTTTCGGTGCTGTGGTTGCTGCGGAAGCCGGACTGGGAAGGGTCCAGGATGTTGTTCTCCTCGAGGTAGCGGGTCAGTTGTTTGTTGACGATTTTCTCGGTGACCTTTGCGGGGAACGGGAGCAGAGAGATGGGTCGGAAGTTCTTGAGGTCCTTGGGGTCTGCCTTGGGTTTCTTGAGTAAGGCGGTGATCTCGGCGTGCTTCCAGCTTTCCGGGAAGGTTGCTGTCTCGAAGGAGATGTTGATTATTTTCCGGAGATGGGGCGCGATGGCTGTACTGGCTTTGTTGAAGATGTGGTGAGGGCACGGGTCTAGCGGTGAACCGGAGTGGATGGTGTTCATGATCTCGCTGGTGTCCTCGTCGTTGATGTTGGTCCAGGAGAGCAGGCGGTTGGTGGTTGTGGGGGCAGTGGTCTCGGTGGTTGCCGGGGCGGTCGTGGTGTTGAAGCTGTCGTGGATGTCGGCGATTTTGCGGTGGAAGAAGGTGGCCAGTGAGTCGCACAGGTCTCGCGACGGCTGGATGTCGTTGGTGTTGGAGCTGGGGTTGGAGAGTTCCTTCACGATGTTGAAGAGCTCTTTGCTGTTGTGTGCGTTGTTGTCTAGGCGGTCTTTGAGTGAGGCCCTTTTGGCGGATCTGATGAGGTGATGGTGACTGCGGGTGGCGCTCTTGTGGGCGGCGTAGCTGTCCGCTGTCGTTCGTGGAGCCAGATCTTCTCCAGTTTTTGGCATGTTCGTTTGGAGGCCAGGTGGCTTTCTTGCTGGTGTGGCTGTTGGGCGGATTCTTGAGCGGGGCGAGGGTGTTGGCGCAGTCGTCGATCCACTGTCTGAGGTTGCGGGCGGCAATGTCGGGGTCGGAGGGTTCGGCGGGTGGGCTCAGGGCGAGGGTTGTGGTTAGCTGGTCTTCCGTGACTCTGCTCCAGCAGCGGCGAGGCATTTGTTCGGTGCGGTGGTGCGTGGTGGGCTTCCTGTAGGTGAAGTGGATGCAGTGGTGGTCAGTCCAGTGGGGTTCGGAGGTGTGGTTGAAGGAGACGTGTGGGCTTGCGGAAAAGATGGAGTCGAGCGTGTGGCCGGCGGCGTGGGTGGGTGTAGTCACGAGCTGTCTGAGTCCGAGGGTGGCGAGGTTGTCGATCAGGGTGGTGGAGTTGGTGTCCTTGTTGTTCTCGAGGTGGAAGTTCAGGTCCCCGAGGAGGATGTAGTCCGTGGAGGCGATGTTGTAGTGTTCTGTGAGTTCGCAGACGTCGGCCATGTTGTTGGGAGGTTGCAGTTCTTTCTCACATCGTGCTATAAGATTCTCCATGTTGAGACCTTTGGAGTCATGGACCCATTGTCTGGGTTTGATTGATTGTGATGAAGTTTTCCTTTTTATGTACGGTACTCAGAAGGTAATAATCTGATGGTCTGACCAGTCACAAGGGATGATCGCGATTGTATCCACTGCTTTTTCTTTTGAGATGATCCAATCTAGTGTAGAGCCTTTCGTGTGAGTAGGTAGATTGCATATCCAAGGATCCAAGGAACCAAGGATTGATCTCCAAGGAAGACTCTGAGCAAATTGACCTGACTATCATTGTGGTCTTCCCAGTGAAGATTGAAGTCCCCTAAGAAAATATCGTTGGAGTGAGGAGCAGAGTTTGCTGTGATGATTTCTATCAGCTGGTCTATGAATATGGTGTTTGTGCCTTGGGGATGGTAAAACGTGTGTAGTTTGCAAAGTTGGTTATCAGTGGATCTTAAGGATAGCCCGAGGTATTCACATGATTCAAGGGGGTCCGATTGTACTTTCGTGATAGCGATGTCTGATCTATGTATACAGGCGATGCCTCCTCCCGTTTTGTTTATTCTGTCAAGTCTCACGATGTTGTAGTTCAGTGGAACTAATAGATCAAGGCAAGGGGAAGATGATTCTGATAGCCATGATTCTGTTAGGATGGTTACGTCGATTTCCTGGTTTAAGATGAGGTCGGCGATGTCTGCGGCATGTTTCTTTCCTGAGCAGCAGTTTAGTAGTAGGCATGATAGGTTTCTGTGGGATGTCCCTTATTGAGTCTTGCTTCTCGGGATTAAAGTCACTTCTTTCAGGTTAATGAGGTTTGGTTTTCTGTGGTTTATCTGTGAGGTTCTATTTGCGTTGATTGGGACTGATTGAATTTTTTGTTTGTGTACTTTATGGGGAAGATTGGGCGATGACTCATAAGATAGCAATAGGATTTGTAACTCAATATCTGTGAGGTATTTAAGTTGATTGTGAGGTCGGTATAGTCTGTTTGTAAAGCACATTGGTGTAGTGTTTAGTTTGCTGTGTGCTGCGTATAATGATTTCTGAAAAAGGTCTATTTTTGAGAGATATTGTTCTGAGAGGTGTAAAATGTTCTTCATATCTCTGATAGCGAGTTGCAAGGCCCTGTATGTCTTGTTCGATTGGGAACTGAGGGTATCTAGCTCCAGTCGTGAGATAGAAGAGATGAGCGGTTGTTGGGGTGAGCCTGCCGGTGTGTGTAATGGAGTGCTGGATAAGTCTAACTTCTGGTGATTGTGGCTACTTTCTGACCTTATTGTAGATAGTATCCTATTCGTTAGGGGTATCTCGAGATTATTAGTATTGAAAGTATGTTTACATCTCCGGTTGTCCTGGGTAGTGGTCGCTGACTCTGCCCAACCATATTTTTGTAGAATAAGGAAAGGCCTGTTGTTGGGGCTAGGACTGGGGCTAGGAGCCAGTAGGCTGTTGGAGATGGGGCTAGGAGCCAGGAGGCTATTGGAGATGGGGAGCAATGTTGCTTTATTGTGTTGTGGGCTGATGTTCCTAGCTTCGGGGATTCTGGACTGGTGTTTCGGCTGCTGGAGCTCCTGAACGCTGCCAGATTCTACCTTATCAGGTTGACTAATGTGTGGGGTAACAGCTTGTGAGTTAGTGTTTTGCTGGAGTTTTGAGACACTCCTGGGTAGGGTAACAGCTTGTGCGATATGGTATTGATGTGTTTTTGAGGGAGGGCTGTTATGAACGCACTCTTTTAAAGAGGTGAAGTAGTCGTCAAATAGTTCTAGGTCTTTGTTGGCTGCTTGTGTAAGTATCGGGTCGTTTTTAGGTCTCGCCTTAGGAGGGCCTTTAGCCGTCGCTCTGCTCATTTTCAAGCACACACTCATGCTTGTGGCGGCATCCACCTTGCGGGAGCGAGCAGCGGCACGCCACAAGCACGAGTGCAGTGCTTGAAAATGATCAAACTGCTCTCCCAAGCACGGGCGCACCACTCGCGGGCTCCATTTCCATTAACGCGTGCGCGCACCAAGCTCCATTTCCATTAAATGTCCCTGCTCTCGGCCGCACTCCGCCCACCCCTCCCACTTCGCGCACCACTCACGGGCTCCATTTCCATTAAATGTCCCTGCTCTCGGCTGCACTCCCCCCACCCTCCCACTTTGCGCACCACTCACGGGCTCCATTTCCATTAAATGTCCCTGATCTCGGCCGCACTTCCCCCACCCCTCTCACTTGTTTGAATCTGGGTGTCTATGCCTGTGTGAAAAGATGCACTCAGTATACATGTGTGCCTCAGTTCTGTCGTCTGTGACTACACGTTGAAGTGTATTTGTCCAAGTGTGCGCGTGAGACTGTGTGTGTGTGTGCTTTTGTTCGGCCGTGTGCGTTTCAAAAAGTTAAACCAGTTATTACCTTCAACAACATTTCATGTTGCCTATGGGGGCTGGGCGGCATTCGGACACCTTGGCACTTTGTCACTTTACATGCATAATCCGCTCAGAAAACTTATGCAAACTGAGCAGCGATTATTTTGTAATGTATTCTTTACTAATTTGCTGCTTATTTCCACAGTCTTCATGCAACCTGACTAATTTCCTTTAGCCAACTTGGTAATTGCTTGTTTTATTTTCTGAAATAAAGGACCTGTTTATGTACAAGGTCACTTTATTAGGATGAGTTGTTGCAGTAAAACATTCTAGTTACTCAACTGGTATTTGTGCATCACCTTTGCACTCTGATTAATTAAAAATTCGCGCAGTTTTTAGCACATACTAATCACGTGCAGTTTTTAACGCATTTTTAATGCTGACGGTCCAAGTCTGCTATGTTTATAAGGTTTTTATTTTAGCATTTTGGATGTTGCTTATGGATTAGTATTTGTATATAAAACAGATCTTCATATTTGCTTCGTTTGTTTAAAGTAATGGTTTTAATCAACCATAATAAATTCTCACTCACGGGCTCCATTTCCATTAAATGTCCCTGCTCTCGGCCGCACTCCCCCCACCCCTCCCACTTGTTTGAATCTGGGTGTCTATGCCTGCGTGAAAAGATGCACTCCGTATACATGTGTGCCTCAGTTCTGTCGACTGTGACTACACGTTGAAGTGTATTTGTCCAAGTGTGCGCTTGAGACTGTGTGTGTATGTGCTTTTGTTTGGCCGTGTGCGTTTGTGTGTCTGATTCTTAGTGTGTGTCTCCACAAACCTCTCTTCAGTCCGTTCTCCCAGACAGACATTTTAAAATTCGTGACATGGCTCATAAGGTCTGTGATCATGTTATATTTTCATTACTGTACTGATGTGGTGTTCTGACTGCATGAGCCCTGTAGAAATCCAAGAACATTTTATATTTTATTTTTATTACTTTTTGCAACTCATGCGTGTGCTTTCAACACACGATGGTATATTGAGCTTAGCAATTACTCAGAGCACCATTTTTATGCAAAAGGATTGTAATTGGTAGTTACATTTAAATAAGCAGTTGAACAAAAAAAATCAGTTTCCTCAGCGTAAATTAATTCTGATAGGTGTATTTTTTTATATCAATAATAGATAACAGCTTGATGTGAATGTGTTTGTTTCCTGGCAGTATTTTTCAATAAGAGTCAAAACAAAATTATTGTCCTTCTTACAAGGGGTGAGCGAAATTCATATAATTATGGGAAATTTCAGAAACATTATGCAATATTACTCACAATTGAGAGAAATACAAATCTGTCATTTCTCACTATATTTTTGACAGAAGGACACATTTTGCCCAAAAAAAACATGAAAAACAAAATTGTTGCGAACAACAGCTGCTTGTGTTCTGGTTGCTTGCATTGTTCCCATAAAGGTATAGAGCTATCGTTTTGCCAGGAACAGTAGCGTAATTATGCAACATGGCTTAATGGCATCGTTCTGGGAATTTTGCGTAACCTGCATGATGTTCAATTGTGGGAATTTTGCTGGCATAATTAACATTTCACCAAGGCCCAATTTTCACTTTAAGCCCACTCCTAATACATCCAAGAAAGGTTAATGGAGGGTAGACAGGCGCTACTCTGGGCCCTTGTTGATACAAAGCTGATGCTGTCATTGGGGTTATAACAAGGTAAGGCCTTCCTCCACTGCTGTGTCCTCGAGTGTGAGTCTGTGACAGTGTGAATTGAGAGCACAGAGAACAAGAATTTGCAATGCAATAGGTCTCGCATTTACGCAAGCTTGAGCTCTTGGCATTGTAAATGACAATGCATTCTATTTATGTTTTAAATAACAATACATAAATAAAAGGTATTGTCATTTACAATGCCACTAGCTCAAACTCGTGTAAATGCGAGACCTATTGCATTGCAAATGCTTGTTATAGCATGTTATATTCAGTGTAGCTATTAGATTCAGAGAGGGTGTTACCAGCATCCTTTTGCTCCCGTACTTTTAGCAATTTAGTCAGGGTATTGCGCCATTTTGCCATATTATTGGTGAAAAATATTAGGTCATTAATAATGGTGCCTTTTTTATGTTAAAGGAGGGGTCTGAGATTAAGGTTTCTGTTTTTTTTTTAAGTAGGTTGTGTTTAAAAGTTTTGGTTGCATTTTTAGACAGATTTGAGGGGTAAACTATAGTATAGGAGTTCCTTCCGGCAGGTTTCAGAATGGTCCCTGACATATCTGTATGTAATGATTTCATTCCCTATTTTTTTTTATATCTCTCTTACTTTATTTTCCTTTAAGCCGGACGAAGATTAGGATGCCTTGTTTAGTGAACTTCTTGTGTTGGTTGGATTCAGTTAAGATGATAGCTAAAAGAAATTGAATGGAAGACACTTCAACATGGCCGCCTCATTGCTAGAAGCAGAGCAGTCCTATTTCTTCCTACTTAGTTTCACTCTACCTAGTTTCACTTTCCCTAATGGTATGGGTCCTTTTTCTGTGTCTGTTATTGGAGCTTGTGTTTGCATCTAGTGCAGTCTTATTTCTACCTTCATAGTTTCACTCACTCTGATGGTGCAAGTCCTATTTCTGTTTCTGTTATTGGAGGGGGGGGGGTGGAGGGCCTGCTCATTTCACGGCCATTTTGTTGTTTGAATGGAAGAGGGAATCAAAGATGTCTGGGGCAATAAACCCTGTTCTTTCTCTCGTTGATCCTTACAAAGTCCCCTTATTTTGCTTTACTCAGTTATTGTTTATTCCATTTTCTTCATATTCATCATCCTCCACATATGTGTGCACAAATGCAGGAGCACCCTGTGCTCTTGATAGGCTCCTTGCGATCACCGAAAGCGACTGCACTGCTCCGGTGCCGTGACAAGAGGCTGGGGCTGTTATAGAGTTGCCATATCCTCGCCGCTGCTCCGGTGAGAACTACAGGCGTGGCTGTTGGTGCACGTCAGTTTCACTGCCTATGAATTACGAGTTCAGCGTGACCGCGCCGTCCCGTGCCCATCTGTATGCGGGGGTATACGCGAAGAAGGGATGGCTCCCTAGTAACCTCCAGGCTAGCCTTCACAGATTCCCTCTTCAATCGGGGCAACCCTCCCTCAGTACGCAGGCTCTCAGCTCTTCACCTTGACCGCCGCATTTCCGATCTCCGTATGTTGCGATGAAGAGCTGCACGAGAGAGAGCTCGTTGTTGCCCGATAAGAGATCCTAGGATGTGCTCACATGAACTGTCTCCTCAATCATACGGTAAGAGTCGACGATCTATAGTGTTTGTAGCTATTCTTTGCAGGGCTGTTATAGAGTTGCCATATCCTCGCCGCTGCTCCGGTGAGTACTACAGGCGGGGATGTTGTTGCGCGTCAGTTTCACTGCCTATGAATTACGATTTCAGCGTGACCGCGCCGTCTCGTGCCGATCTGTATGCGGGGGTATACGCGATAGGTTAAAGGTGCTCAGATGCTAAGCTGCCCCAAACTTATCAATGAGCTCTTTCGCTCTTGGATTGGGGTGTGCATCATTCTTAGTGACTGCATTGAGGCACCTGTAGTCCACACAGAACCTCATCTCAGGTTTCCCCCCTTTAGGGTTGGGTTTGTGCACCAGTAACATTGGACTGATCTATGGACTACTGGAGGGCTCAACATCTGGGCAACCTCAACCTTGATGCTGGCCATGATCTGGTCAGACAGCCTATAAATTTTACTCTTGACAGGCAAGCTGTCACCGGTGTCCAAATCATGGGTACACCACGTTGTCAGACCTGGAGTCAGAGAAAACAGTCCAGCAAACTGCTTCAGCAAGTGATAACAGTCCCTTTGTTGCTGATCTGTCAGCATGGGGGAGAGAACTACTCCTTCCACAGTTCCATCTTGGGCATTAGAACATAGAAGTTCTGGGAGAGGGTCACTCTCTTCTTCCTTGCCTCAATCTGTTGCCATCAACATGGTGATTTCTGCCCTTTCATGGTGTAACTTGAGCCTATTCACATGGATCGCACTGTGAGGGTTCCTGGGAGTACCCAAGTCCACCAAGTAGGTGATTTACCCCTTCTTCTCTAAGATGGGATAGGGCCTAATATGCTTGTCCTGTAAGGCCCTGGCTGCTACAGGTTCTAAGACCCACACCAATTCACCTGGCTGGTATTCTACCATGAAGGACTTTTGATCATACCAGTGCTTGACAAGGTCCTGGCTGGCCACCAAATTGTTTGCCTTTATCATGTACCCTGCCATTGAGGAGCGAAGGCCAAGCACATAGTCCACCGGTTCCAGCTTATGTTCTTTTCAGGGGTCTCTACCATCTTTCCTTAACCAAGCTGAGTGGACCTCTCACAGGGTGGCCAAAGAGCAGCTCAAAGGGACTAGGTCCACTCCTTTCTGAAGGACCTCCTTGTATGCAAACAGTAGGCAAGAGAGGAGAACGTCCCATCTGCTCCTGAGTTTTTCAGGTATACCCATGATCATGCCTTTTATGGTTTTGATGAATCTCTCAAATAAACCATTACCATGGGGATGATACGGGATGATGAGCTTATAAGTCACTCCACATTTTCCCACATTGTCTTCAGATAGGTGGGCATAAAATGTGTGCCCCTATCTGAAATAACTTCCTTATGGAACCCAACCCTGGTGAACATTCCAAAAAGGGCTCTTGCCACTGCAGGGGCAGTGACTATCCTAAGTGGCATAGCCTCTAGATATCTGGTGGCATGGTACACTACCACTAGGATGAAACTGTTCCCTGAAGCTGTTGGTGGGTCTAAGGGACCAACAATATCTATCTCCACCCTCTCAAAGGGTATCACCACCACAGATAGTGGTATAAGTGGAGCCTTTGGCTTGCCTCCTGCCTTGCCACTGGCTTGGCAGGTCACACGGGAGTGACAGAACTCCTTGACCTTCTCATACATCTGGGGCCAGTAGAAGTGATTGACCAGCCTTTCCCAGGTCTTGGTCTTCCCAAGGTATCCAGCTAATGGGATATCGTGGGCCATGCTAAGAAGGAACTCTCTGTACTGTTGAGGGACCACCAGTCTTTTGGATGTCCCTGGCAATGGGGTCCCTTGGATCACTACACAGGAGCCCCTCCTCCCAGTATACCTTATGGGTACCACTGGTATTCCCTTGTGCTTGTTTAACAGCTAACTGTCACAGGTCTTCTAGAGTGGGACAGGACCCTTGTCCATTGCTCAGGTCCTCCCTAGTGACCCCTTTTCCTTGGAGTTTTGTCAGATTTTACAGATTTCCAGGAGTCAGCTCTTCTTCAGGCCCAAGGCCTTCCCTGTTAGGGTTGGATATCTTCTGGGCCTGTGGATATTTGGTGGCTGGGCTGCCAGACTTCCTGCCCCTCCTCTCGGCTTTAGGGACCGAGGGGGATATGTACAATGAAGTGGCGGAGCATGTCATTAGCCTCCTGGGCTTAACGACATGCTCCACCACTTCGGAAACGCAAGGCTGCACCATATTTACAAGAATGTGGTGCAGCCTTGCATTTCCCCCTGCGATGGTGCTAAGTTTAGCAACTTAGCGCCAACGCAGGCACCCTTGCACCAGAGTGCAAGGCTGTCTGTGTGCAGGGGAGGATTGGTTATGTGTAGGAAGTAGTCCCTTCCTGCACATAAACAATCCTAAAATGCCATTTTGTAACTTTCATGTGTGATGCTTCATGCAGCACACATGAAAGTTACAAAATGGCATTTTTTTAAAAGGTTTGTTTATGTACGGGAAGGGACACCTTCCTGTATATAAACAAACCATGGCATTTTGCTTTTTCCATGTGTGCTGCACAAGGCAGCACACATGGAAAAAGCAAAAACGAGGAGAAATAATGCATTTCTCCTCGTTTTGCAAACTTAAGACCAGGATTTTCCTGGTCTTAATTTTGGCGCTGCCTCCTATGTACGCCACCCTTGTACATAGGGGGAAGCGTCAAATACAATGGGTGTTGCGATGGAACGCCCACCGCAACACCCACTGCACGCCACTTTCACGCTAACCATAGCGTGAAAGGGTGCCGTATGTACAAGGCAGCATTAAGCCACGTTAAGTGGCTTAACGTTGCCTTGTACATAAGGCAAGGCCCCAATCGCCACAGGAACATCACAAAAATTGACGTTCCCATGGCGATAGGGGCTTGTACATATGCCCCCTATTCCATAATTTCAGGCTCCACGATTCCTTGACTCTTTCTCAGGGCCTTCTGTGCTCTAGTTGTGACACACACCTATTTAGGGAGGCCAAGCATGACTGTATGGGTTCTCCTCTCTACTTCTGCCCAAGCAGAAGTTTCGAAGTCATTGCCAAGCAGACAGTCACCTGACATAGCAGGGGATACAACTACCTTCTTTGGGCCAGTAACTCCTCCCCACTCAAAGTCAACCTCAGCCATAGGGTGTGACTTTTTGATATTGTCAGCATTGATAATCTCGTGCATCTCTTCAGGTAGGTTCTGGTCTGGGGAAACCAGTTTAACCCTAACCATGGTTATACTAACACCTGTATCCCTCAGAGCCTTCCCCACCACCTCATTGATTTTTTGGCCACTGCCTATACTTCTTCATGGTCAGTGGACCAAAGGCTCAATGTTTTCCTCTCCCTTTGGAATTTCATGGGGCAACTTCCCATCCAATCCCTACACTAACCCTTTGGACTGGTCACCAGTGTGTGCCTGTTTGGTGCTCTTTGCATCCTCTCATTTGTGCCTTGGCTGGTTACAGTCAAAGCACACCTTTGCCTTCAAGGTGTCAAACTTCGTCCCCTGATACCCCTTCCTCTTTGAATGGGATGTGGGTTGGGACTCCCCCTTGGGCTGTTTTAAGGGGACTCTTTGGGGCTATCTTTCTTTTATCCTTTCCCTCCTCTTTCACCTTAGAGGGGGCCTGACCACCTCTCCTATGGTCACCAATCAGGGTCTTTTTAAGGACTCTGGTTCTTATCTACTCATCAGCTATCTTGCCTAGTTCCCTGGGGCTAGACAGCTTAGAGTCCACTAGATGCTGGTACAACTTCTCTGAATGACAATTTGTTAAAATGTGCTTGTTAACTAACAGATTGTAGAGCCCTTCAAGTATATCCACTTTGTTGCCTTCAATCCACACATCGGGTGCCTTAACTGAGGCATCAAGAAAGTCTACCCATGGTTGTGTGTTACCTCTCTGAAGGGATCTAAGCTTCTGCCTATACTCTTCAGGAGTTAACTCAAACAGCTCACCAAGGGCTGCCTTAGTGTGGGTGTAGGACTCAGCTACCTCTCCTCTAATGTGAGTAGCCTATCTCTACCAGCCCCTGGTACTAACTCCCACAGAAGTGTCCCCCAGTGTTGTGTCCCCACCTACCTCTCATCTTGAGAGCTCTCTCATATAAGACCAGCCACTTATCAATGTCATTCCCTGGAACATAGATAGGGACAACTCCTTTGGGCAACCTTACACCAGGGGCAACTCCATCAGCACCTCCAGATCTGCTGCCGCCATCTTCTCTAGGCTGCAAGCCCAGCCTGGCCCTCTTTTTCTCTAGGGCCAGCCTTCCCTCAGCCAGAGCTATGGCCCACACCTCCAAGTCCAGGGCTGCCATGCTCTTCTGTATGGATCTGACTGTGTTCAGAACCAGCCAGGCTGTGTGCCCTCAGGGCCCTCCTGGGGGGGAGGGGGAGGGGGGTAGGTCTCTGCCTGCCCCACTGGCTCCACTCAACAGGCTGTGATTATCTTCCACCTCCTCTTCAACCCCACTACCTTGGGGTAATCCGTACCTGACGCATGGGTGTACCCTATGAGCCTCCTTCCAGGCTCTCAGGGTCTTAATGAAAGCCGGGGGCATATTTACAACAAACTTTCAGAGCACTGAGCTGCGCCATATTTGGCAGCGCCGCTCTCTGACATTTCCAAAATGTAGGTATTCACTGTATTTACTACATATGGCACACCCCTGTGTTTTCCCTAGTGCTGCAGCTAAAATAAGCTGCCTAGTGCCAATGCACTTTGGTGCAAGGGTGCCTGCATAGCAAGGAATGATTGTTTATGTGCAGGAAGGTGTCCCTCCCTGGCCTACAATCCCACAGTTCTCTCCTTCCTGAGAGTCATTAGCACGTCTCTCCGTGAGGGCAGAAAGCTGTCTCGTGAAGCAGACTCCATGTGTGCCCGGGGAGGCACATGAGTTTTTGAAGGCAACAAAGTGACAGCTTTGCTAAAGCTATATACTGCAACAAGTGACTTGAGATTCTAGTCAGGCTTAATGAAACAAGTTATTTGATACCTTGGAGTGCCCACTTTGGTCACATCACTCAGGCGTTAGCACAGCTGAGGGGGTCAGCGGGTAACCCAATTGCGCAACCATGTCTTTCCACAGTAAAACAGTTGTTTCATGTGTTTCACTGTCAGCTACACGTTTCGCTGCAGTGGGTGGAGGCCATCAAGCTATGACTCCTAAAGCTGTGTGATAGTGAGATAGAGTGAGAAAGAACAAAGAAGGGAGAAATATGGTGAGAAAGAGATAAACAAGATAAAACAAGATAGGGCAAGGGTGAGAGAGAGCAAGCGAGAGAAAGGAAAAGTAAAATAGATAGAGCAAAAGAGAGACAAAAGAGCATGGATGGAAACAGAAAGGTGGAGAGAAAAGGAGCACGTGATAGAAAGAAAAAGAGAGACAAAATAAAGTGAGACAGCGAGAAAGAACAAAGGAAGGAGAACCAAAGCAAGACTCTGTGGCTAAAAAAAGAATGAGGCACAAAGAGCAGGAGAGAGCAATTAAGAGAAAGAGAAACCGAGAAGTGATATGAGTATGCAGGGCCGGACTGGGAACCCAAAGCATCCCTGGCAATTTTGTCGGACTGGCCCCACCCCCGAGGGACGGGAAACGGTGGGGGTGTTAAATGTGAAGCACTGCTGCTTAACAAAACCGGCCCCAGCACTGCTGCTTTTGGTACTGGGGGCCTATATTGCAGCATCGGTTCAAAACTGGCCTCCAGTAACAAAAAGGCCCCACATCGCTCCAAAACAGACACCCATCCTTCCAGACTCCCGGGCAAACGCCCGATGCCCTCTATGGCCAGTCTGGCCCTGTGAGTATGATGCAGCCAGCATTTGCCTCATCATAGTGCTTCTTCTTTCTTTTTACCGTCAGCTTTTTTTGCAGGAGGTTACCTCACGTTCAGCAGTTTAAAAATGATGCCCTGCGCTGTTGAGGAAAGAACAAGGAGAAGCAGTGAAAAACAAGGGAAAACACAAGAAATGGGGGAAAGGAAAAAGAAAGCAGTAAAAAAGTAGGCAAAAGCAGGTGAAAGCACTCAGAAACATGGGGGGAGAGGAAGAAGAAACCAGTAAAAGATGAGGCAAAAGCCGGAGAAAGCACTCAGAAAAATGGGGGGGGTGGAAGGAGAGAGCAGAAAAAAAACAAGGCAAAAGCATGAGAAAGCACTCAGAAAAATGGGGTAGAGGAAGAAGAATGCAGTAAAAAATGAGCCAAAACCAGAAGAAAGCAGTGGGTTTATGTCTTGTGCCATGGGGGGTTATATCTGGTGTTGTGGGGTTATACCTGGTAATGTGGGATTATATCTGATGATGTGGATGCCATCCAGTGCCAAGGCAAATGCTGTGGTGCTGGGGTAAGAGTTTTGATTGCAATTCTGGTGCTGTGGTGCAATCTAGTGCTGTGGCAACTGCCGTACATGCAATCTGGTGCTGTGCCAAGTGAAATCTGGTACTACAGTATATATATATATATATATATATCACAGCTCCATAGTACGAAAGTACAGCACTCACGGGGGACTGTGTGACCAAGTTTATTGGCACATAAAACACGAACACAAGACGCGTTTCGGTGACTGCCTTTCTCAATATAGAGCGGCAGCCGGAGACCACGCCATTAAATACAATTGATAACTCATTCATGGTTGCGAGGTAACAACATCAAAAACGGACAAATCGTCCTTTTGCAAAACCATTTCGGCCATCTTGGAACATGCACTACCAAACTCATTGTTGCAGTCCCATAACGCAAATACATATTTTACATTATTGTAAAATCAAAATTCAAACGTAAGATTTAAGAATACAAATTCAAACGTAAGATTTAGAAATTTTCATCATGCCCTGAATGGGCTTGTGTCTGTGTACTAGTGTATTTCCATTTAGTCAACATTATATCTCAAAATTATGATTTTAAATTATTGTGATTAAATCAATCATGATCATAAAATGCAATCATGCCCTGGATGGGCATATAACTGTGTACACATCAACACACTATGTAATTAATTTGCGGCTCGAGGACAGTTTAGTTATTCTGCCACCAATCAGCTTATCCTCACTTATTGAAGGTCGATAATGGTGCTAAATTCAATTCCTACCTCACACTCCTATGATAATTAATATACACATAAACAAAAGAAAAAGAGAAATCAAAGTGACCAATATTTCATTATCTAGCTTTCTATATACATATGTACAAAGGTACCCTCTAATTTAGATTTAAATTTTTAAATTTTAAATTCAAATTGCTGACATCTACGATTCCCCTTATCAAAAGTGAGTTAGAGATGTACTGATAATTCCTCGCCGCTGTTCAGACCATGGGGCATTTTTGATTGTAGATCTAAGATATATCTCGACTCTAATCTTCGGAGCCTTGTTTCTCTATCTCCCCCTCTTACATCATTGGGAACGTGGTCCAGACAAAAATACCGTAACAGATCCCTGTCACTTGCATGGTGAATCTCAAAATGTCTGGCCACTGGATAATTTTTATCCTTAGAGGCAATGGCTCGGAGATGCTCAAGAATCCGTATTTTGGTCGGATGAATAGTACTACCGACGTACCGAAGTCCACACGGACATACAAGGCAATATACAGTGTGACTGGTGTTGCAGTTCATAAATTTCTCTATCACTTTCGGATTCTTGAGCCCTGGGACAGAGTAAGTTGATACTTTGCAACTAGATTTGCAGGCCTTACATTTCCCACATGGGAAAAAGCCTTTAACAGAATGGAAACATGATTGTTTCTTGTCCCGTGCAAAGTGACTCTGTACCAGATGGTCCTTAACTGACTTATTTCTCCTAAAAGTAAGTAGGGGAACTTTGGAAAGTTCTTCCCCTAGGATCGGATCAGCTTTGAGAATATGCCAGTTCTTCCTCATTATATCCCTGATGTCATTAGCATTATTGGAGAAATCAGTAATCATTCTGCATTGATTCAATGCACTGTTGTTTTTTACCAGTCTTTTCCTCCTCAAGTTGGATACTCCACTAATGAGATTCACTCTCAATTTAGGGGCCGATTCCGATCTCGGCCGGTAGGGCTCCGAATCGGATTCGGCTTAACCGGATCCGATTCGGAGTCCTATTTCCCGACCGATTCGTACGCGCGTCCGGGCGAGCGAGTACGATGCGAAATCGCCGACCGACTCGTCCGGGCGTCCCGACCGCTCCGACCGACTCGTTCCCGGGTCGAACCGCACCGACCGACTCGCTCGGACTCGACTCGCACCGCGCAATGGAGACGTTCCCCGGCCGGGTAAGTACGATGCGCGCCGCGAGCAGTCCGACCGAGCCGCGCACTCCGGCTCGAAAGAGCAGTCGGAGCCGTACTTCGGGGGTCCGTGTCGGACCCCCCTGTACGCGTAGCCGCGCGAGTCTCACACAGGGGGGACCCATGGGTCCCCCCTACCTGTGCGTGTACGGCGCGAGTCGCTTCGCCGCGTACACGCTGTAGGGGGTGCCCTTGTCCGCCTCGCACCCATTGAGTCAATGGGAGCCCGCGTACGCGTTGTACGACCGGCTCCCATTGACTTCAATGGGAGTCCGACCGACTCGAGTCCGATGGCATACGTGCGCATCGTACTCGTTCGGTCGGGCTGCACGGGTCCGATTCGGTCGGAAATCTCTCCGGGTCCGGCTCGGTCGGAGAGATTTCCGGCCCGAATCGGAATTGGCCCCTCAGTGTCTACCTTCTTCTTCGCATTCATTAAGATTTCTTCAGAATACCCTCTGACACGAAATCTTGCCATGCTTTCGGCAGCCATCACCTGGAAGTCACAATCTCGTGAACAGTTTCTTTTTATTCTCAATATATATATATATATATTGTGTGTGTATATATACCCACACACATACACTTATCCTTTTTCAAGTTTCTGTTACTGCATACACACAGGGCTGTATTCAATAAATAGTGAATTTCAGGTGAGTTATTTGAAGTTCACAAATCTTATATTACCAATCTAATTATGCATTATGAAAGGGAAGATTGGTTCTCCTTGCTGGAGAAATTGAAAGGGATTTTTCTACTCCCTGCAACTCATCTACAACTCACAGTTTATTCAATACAGCCCGGTGATGAGCAGAGTACTTAATGATCCCCGTTTCTTTTTAGAAATGGACATTCACAATTTTTTTCAAAGCGAAAATTGGATAATTTAGAATTTGCTATGGAAGAAAGAAAAGAATCTAGACATGGTGAACAGGAGGCAGAAGAACCAAGCATAAGCAGTTCTGCAGGTCTAGTTTCAGCTCCAACAGAATGTAGCCATGATGTTGATGCTCCTGTAAATGATATTGGATTGTATTTTAATTCGTCAAAAAAACTAACAGATGATTTTAAATACATTCTACTAATAAATACTTATACCCCATTAGAAAAGTATGACTTCAAGAAGGATTCAGGTGGACCACGCTGATTTTGTCATGTGTGGATTCATCAATATTCACCATGTTTTAGCTACTCTTCACAACTAAAAGGTGCGATTTGCAAGTTTCTCCACAGCCAGTTCATCGTGGGACACAGGGAGCATTCATAATTACGCTTTCACTAAATTTAAAGACTTCCACGAAAGTGCATGCAACCATGTTTCATCGTCTTGGCATAAAAACACAAAAGTGGTTGCAGCTCACTTTTTGGCGATCAGAAAGAAATCGAAAACAAGTATTGTTAAAATAGACAGCACTGTGAAAAGGCAAGTTGAAGAAAATTGAAAGTTATTTTCAATTTTGTCCATTATCTGATTTTGTGGCACACATGACGTTGCTTTACATGGGAAAAAAAGTACAACCGGAAATGTGCAGAGTCTGTACCAATTTAGCATTGAAGCAGGAGATATGATCCTAAAGAACCATCTGGAAAATACACCAGTTAATGTACGTTATACATCAGTTCGAGTTGAAAATGAATTGATTACATTATGTGAAGAAACATTAAGAGAAGGTCTAGTACCCTTAGTCAATATTTCAAATGGATTTTCAATCATTGTTGATGAAAGTGCTTACATATTCGGAAAAGAACAGATGCCACTTGGAGTATGTTTTGTAGACACAAGTAGCACCTTAGCTGTCATCAGAGAAGAATTCCTTGATTTGCAACCTTAAAAGAAATGGACACTATCTCAATTGCAAATATGATTATGGATACATGTTCTAAATTTGGATTAAACTTAGAAAAACTCCATGGCCATGGATATGATTGATGCTCTATAATGGCATGAAAGGAAAGTGGCGTTATAAAGAGAAAATATGCTAAAGCTGCTTTTGCTCACTGTGCTGCACATAAACTTAATTTGGTTGTTAATGACCTGAATGCTGTTACTGATATACAGAATTCTACTGGCACAGTGAAAGCCAGCATCAAGTTTTTCAGTGAGAGTCCAAAAAGAAGATCTATTTTTCCCAATTGCCGTTGCTAAGTGAAACATAATGCACAGCAAAATACAAGAGCATTCGAATTTTTAGCTCAAACTTTGAAGACATTTTTAAGCAATTAATCAATTAACCTTACTGGCTACTACAGCATCAGGAAAAAATGTCAGGTCAGGATGCATATCAATTGCAATGTTCCTTAAGCAGAGTGAGCTTTCTCTTTTGCTTATCAATAATTTCAAATTACTCATCAAGATTGGAATCTGTAAGCCAGGCTCTCCAAGCTGTTCAGCTTGATATCCTTAAGGTGTGTAATCACGTGCAAAAACTTCTGACTGTGCTTCGTGATCACAGACAAAAATCGGAAGAGTAATTTAAGGAAATGTTTTCAAATGTTCAAACAAAAAATTGAACATCGAACTTTGTATTTCCAGACAGTGTGGCCGGCAAGTATTTCATTCTAATTTGGTTCCTCTTCTGTGGAAGAATACTATCGGCAATCTATGTGCCATACACAGACTCTATCATCGCATCATTAGAAAGCCAGTCTGGCAATGAAAACAAGAACAATTTCAGTCTGTTCTTACTTTACGCAAACCACAATGATACTTGAGCAATTCAAATGTCAGATTGCCAACATCAGAGAAATTACGACATTGAAAACCTGGAAGCCGAAGCAGTCACATGGTTTGAGGTCTGCTCAACGAAGGATGAGCAGTTTTACCATGGATTTCTGGATTTGCTAAACTACACAGATTTATTTCCATCAGTCCAGCAAGCAATTCTCATTGCTCTCACATTACCAGTGACCTCTTGTATAGTGGAAAACTCTTTCAGCACAATGAGAAGGGTGAAAACCTGGTTGAGGTCGGCAATGGCAGATGATCGCTTATCGGGTTTGTGCATGATGAGCATACATCGAGCAAAGATTGATGAAACCAAACAACAGCTAATTGAAAAAATAATTGATGCATTTGCACAAGATCACAGGCGTTTGCAGTTCCTTTTCGAGATCTCTAACCAGTGAACAAAAACTGTATCAAACTACTCATTGAAAAATGTGATTGTTAAATTTGAGCAAGAGTGTAGATGTTTGCAGTTCCTAACCTGCAACAGTTATCCAGCTTAAGTTTATATGTTTTATTTTCCAATTTGGATGAGAACAGTTGTTGTTTTATAAAAGTTAATATATTTAATTTTATTTATTTTAATATATTTGAGCTAATGCATTTTCAAAATGAATACATATCTACAGTTTTGTGAGTAAGAAGATTTGCTTCAGAGTATACGAAAAGCACAGTGTTTCATTATTACAGATTACTCGCTTCTCCTGAGCCAGTTTTTTATCTTGGCCTTGAACTAACTCATTGGGAGTGATCTCTGCTTTTTCAGTTGAGGTCTAACACTGTATGGCGTCTTTTGTGTTTTGCTGGCCCTTGTTTTAATTTGGAAGTTCTGCAGCATTTTGCCAGTGTGATAACCTCTCTCAACAATCCTTGTTACATTATATGTTTTTTTGTGCCTATTATAAACATGCACGCATGCACTTTCTCAAGCCTCTGTTAAAAAATCTTGCTTATCGCAGGTGCAATGAAGCGTTACAGCACTTGCAATTGCTAAACACCTCGATCATCTGTTTGAGAATATGCTCTTTTTTAAAAGCTGCTATCAGAGCCAGGAGAACGATGGAGGGCTAATTTATTATTCAAGGTTGTGATGAATTCTTTTATCATGCTTGGTACTCCTGATTTGTGTGATTCTATTTTATCTGCTTATTGTTTTTAGTGTTGTTTTTAGTGGTTTTAACATTGATAATATGTATGCTTAATCATTTACATGAGTACGCTATGTATTTATCTCTGTTTGCCGACATTTATTGACAAATTATCTTGCTGCACCACCGAGTTTTGATCATACCAATGTCTAAACTGTGGTCTTTTCTCTCGCAATAATGTTGTTTTAGTCTGTTGCGCAATGTTTTATTCTCCTTGTATCGTCTATTGGCCTGTTTGGCCGATTAAAGAAGAATTATTGATTGAATACATTTGTCATATATTTTAATTGTCATTCGTTTGTGCATGTGAACACCAAATGCAGAATCTACATTTTTTTTTATAATTCAGCTATAGTGCCTTGTTCATGTGTGAATGAATAATGTGTTGCATTCAAGTCAAGTCAAAGAATCTTTATTTGGCCAATAAATTTGGGCATAAAAGCACACAAAGACATTTTTTACATTTAAGTAGTTAAAAACAATAAAACAAAAATAATTAATAAGATATATAAAGCCCTTTCAGAGACAAACTAAAACAGTATTTGATTGGACAGCTAAAATCTGGCCAGCTGTTAAAGTGCATAGATTTTCCTTATTTTAATAGCGCTAATAATATAATTAAGGACAGCTGTACAAGTTTAAACAGAAGATACATTTTGCAGATAAGTTAGCCCTCCTTTATGGGATACAAAGTGCTTCTTTAAAAGAATTTGGTGCAAAAATTGAATTCTGAGGGAATCATACAATGTGCAAAAAAGCATAAAGTGCATAGTACTTTGAGCAGTAACCGCACCTCATGGACAACAAGGAAGAGAGGCATGCCAAGTACAGTCTACAGGAAAGGCCCAAGAAAATGGATTGTATTCAATCTTAGCCTGGTAAGGTAGAATGTGTACTCAGGATTAGTTATCCAACTTAAATAAGGCTCCAGGCCTATAGATACAGAGATCTCCATATAGCTGGTAACAGATGGAAAATCCAGTATTTTCTTAAATCTGTTTTTTTTTCTAGAAGCTCTATATGCCCCTTTAACTATCTCTGTTGCTGTACATCCAGTGTTTCCAGGGTTGTCAAAAAAATGACTAAGACCCAAGCTGCAAAAGGTGTTTTTAACATAAACCAACCATGGGATAGCATTCATGCTATCAAAATGTAGACAATAAGCTATCACTGATTACGAGAATTGGGCCTTAGAAGTATTCCATATCTTTAACCATAAAAGAAGAGGGGCCACACTGACTTGATCTGCAATAAAACCTAAGCCCAACTCCATATGTGTGATCAAGCATGCAGTAGATTTAGAGTCAGCTAGTAATCTGCATAAAAACCTGTTTTCAGCAAGCTGGAGTTTCCCTGGAAACTGTCGTGCTGCTGCCTCACTCACCGCCCCACCCGCACTCCTGCTCGCAGACTCCTGCGCACGCCCCGCTTGCCGACACGCGTCAGCTGGCGAAGGCGGCGCTTGAGTCATTACAAATGGAGGTCTACGATGGGAACGTGCTTCGCGTTCCATCACGGACTCCCTCCTGGCCTCCCTCAGGGTTCCCTGATTTTTTTCCCCGCACTTACCTGCATCCTGGAGATGGCATTGGTGAGCTGGAACGTTCTTGGCGTTCTTCTCCTGACGTCGTCAGCTTCCTTGTCTTCCGGGTCACAGTTGTTCTTCCGGGGCATGTCGCAGAGTCAGCATTCCCCTCGCTGACCAGCCTCGGTCCTTTTCTCATGGGTAGCGTTTTCCTTACGCTGTATTTTCTGTATCTACAAGAAAACAACAGATGCAAAGAGAAGTATTAAAGAATCATAATGCTCATTCTACGGTAGGATAAAATATATTTAAACCTTAGTTGAATCTTATACTTATCTGATTTTTTACTTCTCTAGTAGTGTAGAGCTAGTTCTCTACCTTATCTTATTGGCTATTTCTTCTCTTTTGCTGCCTAAAAAATAAGAGAATGATATTAGTTACTACTTGGTGGATTTACTTGGTTATCATACCCTGACCCAGCACCTTTTTGTGCAATATTTATTTTTTCTTCTTTGTCCTGTCTAGAAAAATAAGTTGGTTTTTTTTCCCCTAGTTTCTCAGGATAGTTCATGTTTTATTTTTGGGTCATTTGTATCCAGATGGTGGTCTCCTTTAAGGTTGGTATGTTTCACATTTATTATTGTTTAATGCTCAAAATCTGCAGTCCTAGAATCTAAATGATATACTTCTACCTTTTAGATACCACTGCGTCAGTTTCAAGTTCTAGTTATTTGTATCTCCCCTGTACTTCAGCAAAACATTCAACAGGTATTACTCATACATTGATCACATTGCCAATATACGTACTCTTGTAGTTCTGGGGTTATACTTACCTTTAGTATGTTTACTCTTTAGGAACACATGTGACTTCACACCGGACTAACCATCGGATTCTGCTCCTTCCCCCTTTCCTTGTTTTGTTTTCCTCTCTTCCCCACCTTCTCCTCTTTTGCTTTGACTTTGTTGGGTGAAGGAGGTGGGTGAGGGAAGTTGGGCTTCATCATCTGTTCCTTCCACTGCGCCCCTGTGGAAAACCCTGATGAGCCCCACAGAAACGCGTAATCCCAGACTCTGGCCCCATAGATGCCTACAGATAAACATTTAGTCCTGTATAACTGAAACATCTCCCGAATCAAATTTTGATCCAACTTTTTGGGAAATCTGAAAAATGCATCACCGGCCACTTCCATTTTCTGCACTCTTTGGGTAATTAGCCTATCCCATTCTCCATTGGTAGCCAATAAAATACCTAAATAATTCAAAGTTAGCACTTTCTCAATGGGGCTACCCCTATAAAAGAATTTTTTATATTTTGTATATCTGGGGCCACGTCATAATAAAAGACTTTTTTTGATTCACTTTAAGTTTAAGACCAAGCATAAAATTGTTAAACCCATTTAAAGGTTTCTGGAGACCATTTACTGTCCAAGCTAAAAGGACTGCATTGTATGCATATAGCAGTACCTGTATCAGCTGCGAACCAATTCTGGGAGCATCTTTACTACATGATTTCAATGCTAAGTCCAGAGAATTAATATAAAAAAAGAAAAAAAGGGGGCTAAAATACAGCCTTGCCTGACCCCTCTTACAACCTTTATTGGGGCAGTGCAATCTCCAGCCCGTGTGTACCATACTCTAGTTGTGGTGTCCTTATGAGGTCAAGCTGTGTGGGATCGATTCCACCCTCTTCCATCATATCCCATGATCATCATATCCCATAATAAATCCCCATCTACAAGGTCAAAGGCACAGGAGAGCTCCATAAAAGCCACATGCATGATACCGCTCCTGGCCTTGACATATTTACTTACAATAAGGATACGGTTGAGAGTTTATTGTACAGTCACTAACCCAGGCCAAAAGCCGAACTGGACTGGAGAAAAGAAAAAAGTAGACTCTGCCCAGGTCAACAGTTTACCTGGAGAACACGACCTAATATTTTTGCTGTTGAGTCTATTAAGGATATTGGGCGATAACATGAAGGTAGGTTCCTATTACCCTTTTAAAACTATGTACAATTATAGAATGTCTCTATGAATCAATCAGGCCTCTTTTTACTGCTGCCCTCAGCACATTGGCTGCCAATAGGGCTCAAAACACAACATTTGATTTAGACAGGTCAATTGGTACACCATTAGGCCCTGGGGCCTTCCCATTTGCAGCGATCATTATAGCTTCAATTACAGAGAGAAGGTCTACGAGGTCAACAATCCAATGATCATTCATAGAACAAAAATCCTGTCTTTATCCCTATTTACTTGGTTATATTGCTTAACCCTGGGCGTAGTTCGCGTAGTCACGCTACGCGAAGCTACGCGAAGACGTCGGAGCGCTACGCGGGCTACGCGTAGCTACACGAGCGTGCGTATCTGCTTGTCGCGCCCGTTCGCGATGCGTTTTTCTTGCTCGGGAACGCGTTGTGCTTTTTCGGGACACTGTTTGCGTGCTCGGGGGCGCGAACTTACCCATGCGGTCGCCTATGGCCGCGGCCATTTTGTTTTTCACTTGTCCCGCCCGTTCGCGATCCCTTATTTCCTGTTCCGGGTCGCGTATAGCGTGCTCGCGATGCGCATTCCATGTTCGGGAACGCGTTGTACGTGTTCGCGACGTTTTATGCGTGCTCGGGGAGAAATATCGCGCGAACTTACCCACGCGGTCGCGATGGGCGCGGCCATCTTGTTTTTCCACTCTATGCTATGGTTCTGGGCCTGCTTTTCTATCCTCCCTCAATCTTTGCAATCCTTAGTTTTTTACACTGTTTTTCAATTTTTCTTTATTTCTTATCTATCTCTCTCTCTGCCTAAGTCTATATTTTGCATTTTTTTCTACTTTTTACTGTGTTTTTTTACTTTTCGACTGTTTTATATAACTTTCTTCTTTAAGCCCCTACTTCTTCCCCTAACTTTATTTTTCCCTTCTAACTTTTCTTTTCCGCCTCCTCCCACCCCAGAACCATGGTGAAGGGTAGCAGCAGCGGCTCGAAGGGCAAGGCGCGTGCACCCAAGAGCCGCCTGCCTTGCGGCAGACTGCGCCCTGCAGGGGTGCAAGCCTGCCAGCTTTTTAGTGAGGCGGAGGTGGCCGCCCTTGTTTTTTTTGTTCAGCGCCACCTCCCCTTGACCTTGGCAGCAGGCGGCAGGCCAGGCTCCGGGTACCCGACCCAGGAGCATCACCGCCGGTGGGCGAAGGTGCGCCAGGCAGTGTTTCGCTGCTCAGGGGTCCGGCGCACCCATAACCAGCTGGCCCACCGGTGGTCAGACATCCTCGACCGGGAGCAGGACCTGTTGGACCTGCTAGGTGTCGAGGTCGTGGGGCTTGGTGAGTAGCTAATATATATAGTAGTATAAGTATTGTGATTTGTGTATAATTTTTTTTACAAATAACAAGAATACTGCTGCTTACATTGCAGGTAAATTACGTTTCAAAATCTTCTGTGATTGTAGGACACAGGTGCTGGGCGCTACTCTTACTTGTTTGCAACTTTGCGCTCGCTTGTCCTTATTATTATGTAAGAGTTTACTTTAGAGAACTTCAGTTAGGTAATGCTATTGCTAGAGAGACTGTAGTCCTTCCTTTGTCCTCCTGTCAAATAGTGGTGGATGGATTGATACTAGGTTTAGTTACTATTAGTTGATAATTTTTGAGCGGTCTGCGTGACGCATCCTCTGTCACTGAGTGCTGCTTACCCCAGTCCTTAGTAGAACCTTTTGTAGTTTGTTTAGTGAGTGGTACTGGTAAGCTTAGCAGTGTCAGTCAGCTGCAGAACATCAGACGCAACCAACCAACAATTTGGTGTATGCATTATGTACTTTATGCATGTGTCCTCCTTCTCATCTATGCATTTTTGATGGCTAAAAAAAATGGAAATGCAGACTTAATGAACAATTGGCCCGCCTGGAATAGGTGGGCTAGATCAGGTGGTACTTAGGCTTAGTTAGTGTTCTGGATTTTATTTGAATCAATCAGAATGGAACACTGAATTCGTGTTCCCAAAAAAGTCGACTGTCTTTCTTTATTATATCTTACATGATCACTGATCTGCAGCACCCAGGGGCAAGAAGACGGGGTCCGAGTCGGCGGGACAACCACCAGAGGACCGCTCCTCTACCGAGGGCCCTGCTGCTGGTCCCAGTAAGTCCTCTAGTGGTTAATATTAACAATTATATTGCCCTAACTTTTACTGCACCTTATTTTTTCAGAACTATTAATTCTGGTTCCACTCCCTAATTCTATTTTTTACAAAAGATTCTTTGATCTTGACTTGACTATCTGTTTCTAAATTCTGGTTATCCCTGCCTCTAAGTTCTAACTGCCTCTGCTATGAATGTCTGTACTACTACTATTAGTCTGTCGCTAAGCTTGCCCAGTTTGCATTGCCACTCTTTATTGTACGGTTTTGAATAAAACTCAGATTGACCAATAGCTCTAGCCACTGAGTCCAGTCCTTTCGGTTGTCCTCTTCTAGGCTTCTTAATCTTGAGGCTTTGACAATTACCACAAACAAAATGCCCAACCAGATATTTGACTATTTTTGATAGGATATAGTACATACTACTACTGATGTGTGGATTCTGCACAGCCCCATGCAGAACTATGCACAAGGAAATAGGATGTTGGTGAGGAACTTAGACATTCCTCACACCTCAGTCAGAAGTGAACCCACAATCCCCTGAACGACTAGCTATAGTGTCTCATTAGGTCCCCAAACCCCCACCCGAAGATACCCAATGATTATGATTACACAACCCAGAACATAACACCCTTTCGCTCACTCACTCGTGTAAGTCCACCACCACCACCACACCAAATACCACAGAGTCTATGTGTAAGTTCAAAAGGTTTATTTTCAACTAACAAGCTCTGTATGTTGTTCTATAAAATTCAGTGTACTCCAGCCAGCTCCAACAGCAAAATGCATAAGATTAAAAAAATAAACATTGTTACAACAAGTGCATGATGATAGAAGACAAAAGATCAGTGCGAATTCTGGGAGACTCCTCACCGTAGAACGTAGAATTACTGGTTACATCTCATGCATCATTCATAAGCTCTGCAAATCTCTGGTTCGTAGAAGGAAATCTTCTGCCTGAGAAAAATGGTGCGCGTTAGATAGTATAATGCAAGCATTTCTCAGTCCTGCCAAAAAAGTGTAACATGTTACTTATGGCTAAGCAATACGGACTAACCGAACTCCATAACAAAATGGCTTGTTTTTCGACCTCTTGTACGCAACGCTCAGACAGTAGCTGTATGTGCTCATGTGGGCTCAAAAGGCGTCTTACTGTTACTTACTGCACAACAAGCTGCGAGGTAACATGCGCAAAAGACATGAAGCGAAAAATGGTTGCATGGCTCAGGCTAACTTTGCAAAGAGTAGAGTATAGTATAATAAATAATGACCCTAGGGACCATAACACTACTAGTGTCTACTGACGCTAGTACCCGATTTTGACTAGTGAATGTGATGTATAATATGTATGTATTAACTTTTTTTTCAATCTTGCTAGTGAAAAAGAATAAATAGGGGAGGTGTACACAGGCATCTAAAAATGTGTCATGTTTTTATCTAGGCGTAGTAGCGACCACCAGTGCCGGCGGGGCCAGTGGCGATTCCACCATTCCGGAGGGGGCAGGAGATGCGGCACCTGCAGGAGCTACAGGGGGTGAGCCAGCAGCAGTGGCAGGCGGTGGTAAGTTATATTCATTACTTATTGACATTGCTCTAGCTGGAAGGGTGTTGACTTCACTCACTGTACTGTGTTGTTGAGACTTATTAGGTATGAAGTTGTAGTGAACATTATACAACGGTTGAAGAAGAGAAGACACCCTTTACTTAGCATTAGCAATGCAGTAGCAATAGCATTACCAGCGTGACTTGATTAACCAATGGCCTCTTCTATCTGACTCCAACTCAGCTGTGAAAGTTTTATGGAGGAGACTAAAAGTCAGATCAGATGACCTCGATGGATGTGTTGAACAAAAAGGGAAAGAAGGGTGGAAGGAGGAAGGACGGGCGAGATTTAATATGATGACTGGCAGAGAAGGATACGTTGGAAGCATGGATAGGTGGCTGATAGGAATCAGATGCATGTGTTGTTGAAGGATGGGTGGAAGGTGAAAGAAGAATGGATGCCTGCCTGGGTGGGCGACACAGTATGGGTGGATACTGTGGATAGCAAGAATCATCAGCGGTGTTTTGGTGAAACTCTAAGCCAAGGCAAGCAACGGAGTGAGTGGACACATGGGTTGTTGTTGGTGAAACAAAGTAAGGTTTGTGGAGAGATTAAGAAGAATGATTGACATTTACTTAGAATGGATGGATGCCTGTATGTATTCATCAAGACAGCATAGGTGGAGACTGTCACGGGATGCACAGTTTTAGTTTTAAGGGAATGTAAAAGAAACCGCGCCACAGTAGCAAAGCCGATGTGGGGAGGGGCAGGGTGGGGGGTAGCAGTAAACAATGTATTACGCTCCCAAATACAGGTAACTTTACTGTAAACATAAAAATAAATAAAACGAATTTAATTGTGCGCACTGCACCGCCAAAAGCGATGCAGTGGGCGCAACAAAATTAGTTTTATTTATTTATGTTTACTTACCTGTAATTGGCCGTAATCCATAGTTTACTACCCCCACCCTGCCCCTCCCTACGTCACCGCCCGGCAGCACTCCCCGAGTCCCACCACCGACCGCTACTGACCTTATGTCGTCGTCCCATATAAAAGCAATGATCATTGGATCAGATATATAATCTGCCTTTTTGTAGTAGCCAGGGCACTGTCAAAGTGAAATTGACCAATTGCCCTTCATGTAACAGAGAGAGTATGGCCAGTGCCACCCGTAATAGAAAAATATGAGCTTTCCCACCTGCAGACAGTAGTAAATCAAACTAACGTGAGTCTGCGTCATGAGTCAGACTCGTATGTTTGTCTTGGGTGCAAGCATAGTTGACCAAGCTGGCATGCCGGCTACTAGAACCAGGTTATGTCATTTCGCTAAACTAGTAGAGATAAGAAGAAGACTGGTGTACTGGAGTCCATAGTGCTAGTATAATGCCTGAAACTCCCACAATGTTACAGGCCGAGGAAGTAGGAGGATAGATAGATTATTACCAGAAATGTTATGTACTGTGCTTCTTACTAGTGCTACTGTGCCATTATGTGTTGAATTAATTTTGTGTTCCTGTTTTGCTAAGAGTACTGGTTACAACAATATTCTTTTTCTTTCTTGATATAGATACTCCTTCCCAAGAAAAACCATCCCGGAAGGAGTTGGCAGCCAGGGCCCGGCGCTGGAAACTGGAGGCCATCTGTGAGGAGTACTGGCGGCTGGTGGCTCAGGCGGAGGAGGCGGCAGCAGCTGCAGCCTCGTCCGATGCCCCGGGCCCCAGCCAGGCCAGACCTCCAGTGGTACGGCGCCGCGATCTGGCAGCCGCCCGCCACTGCAATTCTCTTGCAGCCAGCACTGCTGTCCCCCACCCTGGATGCCACTGCAGGGCATTTCGACGCAAGATTCTCCTCCGGGTGGCACGGCTAGAGAATCAACTAGAGGAGCGTGTAAAAATTCTGGTGGACAAACACCTTAAAGCCCGCCGAATCTAATAGGACCCTGTTGCATTGCCCCTTTTTTATTCCTTTTGTTGGTGGGTGGGAATTGGGCGTTGGGGTTTCTGGACATTCTTTGGACTTTTTTTCGTTTTGGACATTGGTTGGGGTTAGGGAGAGGGGTGGGTCAGGTGTGGGATAGTTTATTTTTGTTAGGGTAATAAATTATATTTATACTTAAACATACAATGTTAATGTTTTGTGGGGGGTTACTGTTTTACGAATTAACGTGACATGGTTTCCTTGCTGCTGCAGGGCCGCAGCCAGTGTTTGATTTAAATAATCTGCCGATGATGTAACACAAACAGATAGATGCGGTACCACTCACTGAGTTATTTGTCCTACTAGTACTGTCAGTCTCTCCTCCTAGTCCATTATACCTCCCACCAAACTTATCTTACCTGTGATTGATGATGATTACGTTCGGCACAGTGATGGCTGCATGGTTTCCCAAGAGAATGGAGAAGATGCCATGGTTGTGGTGGTAGTAGTAGAGTAGACACTGGCAGCAGCATTTGCTAAAAAAATAAAAAGAGACAGTCACTTGCCTGAAAGCGACTGTGGGAGGAGTAGTAGAACGAAGTAAAATACAGTACAGAAGAAGACTGGCAAACAAACAATATTGCATTTGCAACTGCTAAAGTCAAATAAAACATAATGGTGGTGGGGAGTGGGACAGCCTAGTACAAGAAGTTACAAACTGTAGTTGTGTCGAGTGAGTCACTTAACTTAACACAATCGTAATTCGTAACCTTTACTGCTGTGTGGTAGGAGTTTGATGATGAATCCAATCAATGCTGGCAATTAATTATGATGTACTATTAGCCGGTGATGGCTTGCACATAGACTGAGCATGGGTTGGCAAGCAGAAGAAGCTCCTCGCCCTGCCTTGAAATTTAATTAGTGTTGCTTTCACCACATCTGCCCCAGCAAGCGTGTGATCAATTGGTGTACATTTTATGTAGTTACATCACACCTCAATATAAATCACAGCCCGGGGGAAGAGGGTTAGGGTTTGATGAATGGATGGGAAGGGGGTTTGGGGAAAGGTTGGAGAAAGAAAAACAGTACGCATGGACAACAAAAGCAAAGCGAAATCTTGGCAGACGACCATGATCTTATCCAAAAAATCTATAAAGGGAGAAAAAGGAAATGCATGCATGATGATGAAGATAACTTGATGGTTAATGAGTAGTACTTACTAACTCCTACTAGACAATTAGACAGTACAGGGCAGCAGTATATTCTACGTAATTTGTCTTGCCTGTAATATGCCCTCAGAGAGTGAGACCCAAATTCCATGTTGTACTGGGCTTACTTTTAAAGATAGCAAAGAAAATTAAAAAATAGTTGTAGGGATCAATTAGCAAACAAACAACAACACACAACACACAGTCGTAATGATTGAAGAGAAAAAAGGATTCCAATTAATTAAAAGATGAATGATGAATGATACTAAAGTTACTATTATCCTGGTCAAATTGTGGAGTTGAATCTCGTCCTTCCTCTTGGTCCTATCTTCCATGGACGCTCCGCACATCAATCTTGGTGGCCTTCCTGATGCGGATTGGTAAGGTAAATGTGAGTTGTGTCTCCCAGTATAGCACAGGGTAAAGGCCGGCCTGTAACGTCTAGATGGAAAAACAAAAGGGGTATTGAAAAATCAATGAATAAAAAAAAACATCAATTACGGTGGAGTCCAAGAAGAGAAGAGAGAACACTTTCAGACTGAGGCGGCTTGGTTATATCGTGTATATTCTGTTTACAGCATTAAGCTACAACAACAACAGGACAGAACAGGCCCACCCCAGCACCAGCCCGTCCGTGACCCAACCTCCATTTACCTTAATTTTTGACAGAGCCAGACAAAACAAGGCATATATACACAGCAACTTAGCATTTTCAAAATTAAGTGACAAAATCTATGCGCCACTGTCAGTCATGACTTGACTCGACTCCACCACTACATGGACATGTAGGTCTGCTGTGTTTACTTTCTTGTTGAATTGTTGTGTTTATGTTTACCTTATGCCACTTCATCTCCGATCCAACTGACTGACTGCAAAGATAGTATGGTCATCATCATGGTGTGGTACGTGTTGTCCAACTCCAACTCAGTCTGTAGTGACTCCGATTAAGTCCATATTCCATATTAAAAAATTGCAACAGATATTGGCCTTCACCTGCAGTAGTAGGAGTACAATTTGGTTATTAAACAACAAGAAGGGAAACATTGACTGTCACTGACTTGACTTGAGTCACTTTGTAGATTAACTAGTAGAGTACAGTTCGACTTCATGCACTACATCAACAACAAACAACAGCAATCGCTCAGAGTCTGCAAGCATCCAATGCATTCCATCATTACCTGTCTTGCTCTTCTCTTTGGCTGTCAGATCATCAGATGCCTAGTTCTGACAGGTGTGTGTTTTTTTTTTACGGGGCAGTGGCCTCATCATTACTCCAGTCCACATTCATTTTGAGTGTTAGTCGCTGTTTCGGTTTTCGTCTTATTCATCTGTGGCACGTTGTCACAGTTTAAGTTGCTTCACCTGGTCAGCAGTGCACTGTGATGATGGGCCGCGGCCTGGGTAGCGCTCAGTGCTGGTCATTTGAGTTTGCACAAATGTCAGCAAGTTTCTTCGAAGAGTCTTGTCTTTCTCTGCCAAGTACCTTCTGTCCTGACAGTGAGGAGCTTTGGATGCCTGCCGAGGCTGTAGCCTTCGGACAGTGATGAGTTCACTTTTGGATGCCTGCCAAAGTTCTGACAGTGAAGAGTTGTGGACGCTGCAGAGGCGGTAGCCTTCGGACACTGATCAGTTTCGGCACGGAAACAAAACGGAGGATAGCTATAGTCACGTTTCACTTCTTATGGAGGGACTGTTAAAGGCAACATTTCTTGTACTCCAATGTCTGGCTTGATGGAAATGTACTAGGGCGAGACAGGAAGATGAAGCAGGACTCTGAAGAGTGGACAGTTAAATGCACAGATGTGCAACTCCAATAGGGAAATAAAAAGAGAAGACGGTGGTGATGGATTTGTTGTGATTTGATTTGAACCAGAAAGACAGATACACAGACACATAAAGGAAGGAAGAAAGTAACAATTTGAAAGCCTAGTTGTCAGGGAAGAGGAGCTTGTCCTCAAACTCTGGTGGTTCGGACAGAAGTAGGTCCTGTAACGCACTATTTACGTCATCCAAGTCGCTCTCCTCTTCCTGCTGTGATTCACGTATTTTGTAATCCGGTGGTATAAAGTGCTGATTCATTTTGATCATGGTTAACCTCTCCACGCTTTTGGGCGAGAGACTGGTCCTTTTCGAAGTTACAATGGCACCAGCAGCACTGAAAACACGCTCAGAAGAGACACTTGCGACAGGGGAAGCCAGATACTTTATCGCCAGCCTGCTGAGCACTGTCCATTGGCTTCTTTTCCCATACCAATACACCAATGGGTTTCGATCCATGAAGACCTCTGTTGGGTCATCCAGATAGGCCTGGACCGTCCGCTCAATGTTCAGGGGTGCTCCGATGTGCTCGGCCTCTTTTGCCTTTGCATCAGCGCTGGACTTACCATACCCCTGCCGTAGAAACCAATCAGTTGCAGATTGTACTGTGGAGGATCCTGTTCTTGCTGTTGTTGATGTTATTGTTGGTGTAGGTGACTGCTGGGAGGCAAACGCACTGCCCTCAGGCTCCAAAGTAGAACTTGACTCTGGATGCCCTGTAGTACTTGTTATGGCCTGGGGTGGGGGGCCTGTAATTAACAGCCGTTCGTTTTCGAAAATAGTGGCTTCCTTCGCTATCAAAGTTTTGTAGTTAGCAACATCCTCTTCCGAAAAAGGAATTACTGCCTTGCTGTTCAGAAATACTTTGTACCGTGGATCCAAAATTGTGGCACTAATGTAATGTGGATGTGACAAAATGTTATTTTGAATCCTTGTATTTTCAGATAAGCGAGCGGCTAAGGTCTCCGCCAAATGATATGCGTCTTGTTTGTCATCCACACCTGCGTACGTTTCAGACACCTCCTTCAGCTGTTGCTCTAGCATGTGCAACAATGGGATAGCTTGGCCCATAGTACAGTCCTCCCTGCTGACTTCACGTGTGAAGATCTCAAAAGGAAGTAGCATCTCAGTCAGGCATTTAATGAGGTCCCATTGACCCATCTCAACGGTCATGCCTCTCACAGTAGGTTCCCCTAATCTTTGCATGACATAAGCATTGAGAGGTATGTACAGTTCAAACAGACGATCAAGCATGTAATAAGTTGAGTTCCAACGTGTTGGCACCTCCTGGATGAGCGCTTTGACTGGCATTTTATGCTCACGTTGAATGACCCTCAGCTGCTTCCGGGCTTTAAAAGAATGGCTGAAATGTGTGCATATTCTTCTGCAGGTGGCCAGTAAGTTGCTGACTTTGGATTCATTTTTCAAAAAGTCAACAATGTTAATGCAGTGTGCCAAACACGAGACCCTGAAATAGCCACCATTGCCCATGGCCTTAACTACATTACTGCCGTTGTCCGTGGCAACAAAACCAATCATAATCCCTCTTGGGCGCAGCCACTCAAAGACCTTGGTGTTAAACTCTTCCAAAATGTTTGCAGCAGTATGAGATTTCTCCATGGCAAACATGGCTACAGTTGCATGTTTGCGAGTGGCATGAAAAATCTCAGCAGCGTCAACACCAGCAGATATCTGTTCTCTCAAAAGGGATCCAGTGTGCAGTGATGCACATGTAATCTATGGCTTGGCAACTGGTCCACATGTCTGTTGTCAGGTGGATACTGTGAACAGCACTCTGCTTCAAGGCTTTTCCAAGCAATTCCAGCACGTTGTGATGTAGTGCCGGAACAGCAACTCTGGCAAAATAGTAGTGGCTGGGAACATGCCATTTTGGGCAGATGGTTGACACAAATTCCAGAAAACCCACCCCTTCAACAAAAGAAAAAGGGAGAAGGTCCAGTGCTAACATTTTAGCCAGCTTCGCATTGTACAAACGTGCTATTGGGTGGTTGCGTTCGTACTGCACCTCCCCCCCAAACATGCTGATAATGGTAGGCTGCATGGTTTTCCTTTCTCTTAGGCTCAACAACGCACTTTTTGGGGTTGCGGACCTGGTACTCCTTGGTGTCTCAGGCTGACTCTTACTCTTGTGCCACTGAGATGTTGCTGAAGATGTGGGCGACATTAACACTGCACTGCTGGGGTCAGGGACACCTTGTGTACCACTACCAGAGAGAATGTCTCCCTGTCGTTCCTCTTCCACCGTGATCGGATCTTCTACTCCTTTAGCACCACCAACACCAATGGTTGCAGTTTTTTTTATGCCGCGAAGGTGGTCCTCCCAGCTGATCAAGTGGTGTTTTTTCAGATGGGTCATTTGGCCTCCGGTACCATAGTTTGTACCAAGCTTACCACAACTAACAGAGCTATTACAAATGGAGCATATAGCAATGTTCTCCTCCTTTTCGCTAACCGTAAAGAAGTCCCAAACTGGGGAGCTTAACTTTGGCCTCCTGCTGGAGGTGCCACTTCCAATGCCGGAAGAACTGGAGGGTGTGTGTTGAATTTGACTCTGTGCTGCTGTACCAATACCTACTCCTACTGAGCTGGTGGTTGTGCTGGATGTAGGTCGCTGACGGGCCTTTGCTAATGCAAATATGGAAGCTGTAGGTCGTGTTGGTGTTACCTGTGGAGGTATACGTGCTACATCCCTCGCAGCGATTTTGGATAGGGTAATAATGTTGGTCTCCATCTCCTCGGGGCCGGGAGTGATGTTCGTGATGACTGGCTCATCATCATCATCCTGCTGTTCTACATCGACCTCCATAAGTGTAAGGCTTTCTGGAACCTTCCTTTTCCCTAGCTTGGTCTTGGAACGTGGCTACCTCTCAGACTCAGTTTGTGGCTTCCAAGTGGCATCTAGATCATCAGAAGGGGGGCTTGGTGAAGAACTTGATGGACTACCCCTCCTTTTCCTTGCTGGAGATTTGGAAGACAATGGATCTTCTGAATGAGTGGCTTCTTCTTCTACCTCTGCATGAGGCTCAATTTCCTGAACTGCCCCTACTTCAGGAGGAACAACAACTACTATTGCGGGCGGTGGTTGCGGCTTTTGTTGTTGACCACTTATCTGCTGTGTTTCCTCCTGCGTTGATTGGGTACTACTTTGAGATAGCGATAAGTTTATCTCAGGCTCAGCATCACTGCTTTCCACCATTAGGCTGGCTACCTCTTCCACACTCATGTGCTTGGGTCTGGGTTGGTGGTTTGGGCCCACTGATGCGGAGGTGCTGCCCCCAGCTTGCCCCCCGGACACCGCTGCTGCAGGCGTAATTTTTTTTTGCCCAAAAAAGGTATTGGCCGGCACACCAGACTTAAGTGTCACTTCCTTCTTCTGTTCCTTCTTCTCAATAGCAACTTTCTTGGTACTGGAGGACCTGGTACCTGCTTTCTTTGGGCCCATCTTCTTCAGATGTCAGCAGAGATGTCTGGTCAGGTCACACGTCACGTTGTGTTGTGTGTACAGCAGCAGGATGTCTGTCTGGCAGTGCAACGGGCAATGATGAGAGACACACCTCCTCCTCAGTCTTTGTGCACCTAAAAGCAAAAAAGCCAGAACATCAGTCAAACATAGCACAAATCAAACAAATATAATATAGAACTTAGTGTGTGGTGGCCTCAATTATTAAATTTTAGAAATTCGATGAACAACAACACACAGTGTAGCCATTTATGAGACGTTGACAACAAGGCCAGGGCTTTCCTGGCTACTGTGTAGTGCTAGTGTGTACACTCTGGAAGAATAAGAATAGTAAAGAACAAAAACTAAAATGTAGTGGAGCATGTTTGGCCTAAATTTGTGCATCACGTGGGATGTATGTAGCAGCATCAGGGAGCTGCAGCTGGCAATGGGGATGGATTTGGAAGCAGTAAGACAAGAGGAACAATGGAAAGACACGCAGGCATATGTGGCAAAAACAGCACACTACTAACTACCACCACAAAATGGCCCCCAGCAACATGGTGACTCACAGGCACAAGGCACGGCAAACAATGAACTCAAGCAGGCCTATATATGGGCAGACAAAGGATGCCTTATAAAACACACACAGCTTTAATGCAAAAACTAAAATCCACATGGCTAAAAACACTTTTGAAAGTTAGACAACCACTACAACAACACATAATTATAATTACACACGCAAAAAAGGCATTTATTTAACACACCCAAAAAGTGAAATAGACCCTCCAAAAAAAACCACATTTTGCAATTCAATTCAATGCCATCCATGGCCTAAATGATGTCAAAATTCCACAGACAACACAGAAACAGTTTTTATGCACCCATGATGACTACCTCTGGGCCTACTGGCAGACTAGGCCGCAAGCTTGGAGGCCTATGGCAAAAGCACAGTGGCTGGTCCCACAAAATGGCCGCCACCACATGGCCAGGCCACCCAACAACTTCCTTCCTGTTGAAATAAATTGTAAAACAAAAAAAAAGTGACTCCTTGCTCACCAAACTACATCTAAATGACAACCTGAGGAGTTTTTTGTGCAAAATGAACTAAATCATCATTTTTGAGAAGGTTTTATGCTGCTCGAGAGATATTCTTCGCCAGATTGTAAATTCTGCGTGTTCGGCATCGCGATCGGCACAAAAAGTCGTTATCGCGCGCGTGAAAACGTATATTGAGCGCGCGAAGAAGATAAAAAGTGTAAGTCCGCGTTGTCGCGCAGTGCGGAGTTGCCCAAAGTCCGCGAGCTGAATGCCCAGGGTTACCTACTTGCTGAAAAGGCCTATTTATTTAACAAACACCCAAAAACTGAAATACCACCCCAAACCCCACATTTTGCAAATCAATCCAATGCCATCCATGGCCTAAATTATGTTACAATTCAACAGACAAAACAGAAACAGTTTTATGCACCCATGAGGATGACTACCTCCGGGCCTACTGGCAGACTAGGCCGCAAGCTTGGAGGCCTATGGCAAAAGCACAGTGGCTGGTCCCACAAAATAGCCGCCACCACATGGCCAGGCCACCCACAACAACAAGAAAAGGAACACAAGACAGACAATGCAGGCCTATGGCAAAAACACAATGCCTGGCTTTACAAAATGGCCGCCACCCACATGGCCAGGCCACCCAAAATAACAAGAAAGTGAAGACAAAGGAGTGGACAGGAGTCAGACCAGGCAGTTGGAGACTCTGGGCAACTTCCTTCCTGTTGAAAAAAATTGTAAAACAAAAAAAAAGTGACTCCTTGCTCACCAAACTACATCTAAATGACAACCTGAGGAGTTTTTTGTGCAAAATGAACTAAATCATCATTTCCGAGAAGGTTTTATGCTGCTCGAGAGATATTCTTCGCCAGATTGTAAATTCTGCGTGTTCGGCATCGCGATCGTCACAAAAAGTCGTTATCGCACGCGCGAAAACGTATATTGAGCACGCGAAGAAGATAAAAAGTGTAAGTCCGCGTTGTCGCGCAGTGCGGAGTTGCCCAAAGTCCGCGAGCTGAACGCCCAGGGTTACCTACTGGCTGAAAAGGCCTATTTATTTAACAAACACCCAAAAACTGAAATACCACCCCAAAACCCACATTTTGCAAATCAATCCAATGCCATCCATGGCCTAAATTATGTTACAATTCAACAGACAACACAGAAACAGTTTTTATGCACCCATGAGGATGACTACCTCTGGGCCTACTGGCAGACTAGGCCGCAAGCTTGGAGGCCTATGGCAAAAGCACAGTGGCTGGTCCCACAAAATGGCCGCCACCACATGACCAGGCCACCTACAAGTTCACAGCAAGCATAAGCCAAGGGGAACAAAGAAAAGACATGCAGGCCTATATGGAAAAAGCAGCACACAACTAAAGTACCCCCACAAAATGGCCCCAAGCCACGTGGTCACTCACAGTCACAACAGGCCATGGAAAACAATGAACTCAAGCAGGCCTATAATAATAAATATGACCAGACAAAGGAGGCCTGCAGTGCTAAATAACACAGCTTTAATACAAAAATGCAAAAACGAAAATCCACAGGGCTACGAAAGGTTGGAAAGTTACACAACAAGCACACACACACATCCAACAAAGGTATATATTACACCCAAAAAGTGAAATACACCCCAAAAACCACAGTTACCAATTCAATCCAATGCCATCTATGCATGCCCTACATAATGTTTAAATTCAACAGACACCACAGAAACATGCACCCATGGGTACCTCTGGCTCTAGTCTGGGCCTACTGGCTGAAATTCCAATCAAAGAAAAACAACTAGGCCCCTGCCGAAACTACAGGCTACAACAATAAATTTTAAAAACTATGGAAATCCCCAAAAAAATGTAGGTACAAACAAGCCCCAATCAAACAAACAAGTACACCAATTCTCCAACTTACTTGTAAAATCTCAAATCCAAGAGTCCTCAAATCCAATCCAATGATATGATGCAGCAGACAGACACAAAAAGTGATCCTTCCAGCTCCAAATCCAAATGAAAGTGAACAGCACATGGACAAAGCACTGGGAGGAGCCTGCTGGACAGGAACAGGAAGTTTGAGAATCAGGGGCACTTCCTTCCTCTTGGGAAAAAAAGTAAAAAAGAAAAAGGACTCCTTGCACAAAAAACTACAGCCAAATCACAATCTGAGGAGTTTTTGGAGCAAAACCATCATTTTCGAGAAGGTTTTATGATGCTCGAGAGATATTCTTCGCCAGATTGTAGTTTCTTCGTGTTCGGGATCGCGATCTTACCAACACTGCCGCCGGAAGTCAGATCGCGCGTCCGAATGACGTGTTCGCGTTCGCACACTCTCGCGGGATCGTGCGGCCGGATTCCAAATCTCGTGGCGCCCGCGAACGGATAGGAAGTCGCGTCGGCGAACGCAGAATCACGGTAGGTCGTTACAGCGCGCGCGAGAACGTATATTGAGCGCACAAAGAAGAAAAACAGCTACGCTACGCCGCAAATTGCGTAGTGCACGGTAACTTCGCGTTCTACGCGAATCGCGAAGTTACCGAAACTTCGCAAGGTCCGCGGGCGTAGCGTAGTTCACCGCCCAGAATAATGATGAACCCAGTCTTGCTCTAGAATGTGGCCATCTATCTCTGCAGATGAACTCTCCTGAAAAATGGGCAGTTAACCACCTCCGAGAAAAGTCTGCAGCCTTTCAACTGTGCTGCCCTATTGAGGTCCCCTCATGCATGTGCCCTGATAAACTTTTTCCTACGCTGTAATGCGTGCTTATACTTAGATCTAGCTTCCCTAACTACCAGAACATTTCTGGGAATAGTATTTGTGGCCTCCTTCAATCCTTTAAATGCAGTAATGCACTCAGGGCTAAACCATGAGTATCCACTGTAATCTTTCAGCGGTTTGTCCAGGGTAAGCCCACTAGAGACAGCTCTACAAATCCCCAAAAAGCTATCCAGGATTTCCCTGAGTCATCTACCATGGAAAGACATCCCAATTTCTCATTAGAATTTGTTGTGACCAAATTCTCAAAAAACTTTTTGGGGTGAAAAGAATCCCATCTCAAACTAACCCCTTTGTTTACAGAATAGTTAACTTGGGCTATGGTCTTATCAGGTGGAAAGCTATAAAGAAGGAATTTAAATTTTAAAAGAATAGGGTTGTGGTCACTATACGGGCGCATGCACACCTCATAGCTCTCAAGATACTGTTCTAAATCCCTGGATAGCAGGACACAGTCTATGATACTTCCCTTCCCCCTTCCCATAAATGTAGGTAGGATTCCTTTCCCACTTGTTTGAAAGTCAGATGAGAAAGTTAAGTTGAGGGATATAATCAACTGATTCACGGATTCCCCATACATTGAGTGGGCGAAGTGGCCTGTGCCTTCGCCTGTGCATTGATTAATCCACATATACATTTCCCATCTAATGGACATTTGGTAATGTTAAAATCCCCCGCCCTTAAATTGTTGTATAAACCTGCCCTTCATTTTCACGTTTTGTGACTAATTCCCCCAATTCAACAATGATATCAATTGGGTGAGCTGAGGAAAAGTTAAAAGAAAAATTAATTAAAAGGATATTCAACTGCTTTGGGCAATGGAGATTTAACATTTGATAACATGGACTGGAAACTAGGGATTTCACTTCCAAATCACTAATGGTACATGCCACAAAGGTAGCAAGGCCCCCTTTCCCTCTTCCAGAGGTGGATGGAGTAGTGGCTATACAATAAGACTTAAACCCATTCATAGCTACTGTTTCAAAGGCCCACGCTTCCTGGGAGCAAATCACATCAAATTCCTCGACAAAAGATAACCAGTCCTCATTTTGAAGTTTTTGACTAACCCCGGCTATATTCCATGATACGAAAGATAAGCCTTGGGCACCCTCACTGATACTTAGTACATCAGTGGGGGTTCCAGGCTGTTGTAGTAAATGCATTTCAAGCACCAGATCGCTTTCCCCTGGACTGGGCAGGTTCAATTCCTGAATGCTCTTTTCTATAGGGAATCAATTGTTTTCCTCTATGTTAGTCAAGGCCATAGGCCTTTTGATGAGGAGTAAGGCAGAGTTGGATCGAGGTATTTGACGAGGGTGACTAATAGCCCTGAACCAATGATCTCTTGGGGCAACACATTGCAAATGACTATAGAAGTAGCCTAACGGTAATATTTTCAAACAACTGGGTTTCACCATACCATCTCTCGCTTGGGCCAAAATATCACCTACATCATTTGGGTTGTGCATATTTACGATAACAGTGTCTCCTGCATAGATTTTTGCTGAAGGGCCAATACCACTGACTCTTTGTAAAAATATTATTTCTTTACTTAAATCCCATTGGCAATTAACAGAACTCTTTAACCAGAACATTACCTTGTTCCTAAGGGACTTTTGGGATTCAGAAGAGCCTGCAGGCAGCCAGGCTACATTTGTCAGAATTACAATTTATGGGCATGAAGCTGGAGGAAGATTTATCACAGGTAGATGGGTTTGACTTGAGGAGCCATTCCCACCTTTACTCTCAAAATGGTGTACAGAAGTTGAGGACATATCATTTGGGAAGAAGTGTGTGAGGAAACCACTGAGGTGATATCCCTATTGGGATTGTCAGCCCTAATAAAGCAGTCTATTCCATCACCATTAGGCATTTCTCTAGTAGCATCAGGTGGCTGTATGGCAACTTTAGGTTGTTGTTGTACTACTAAAGTCACAGAGGACTGTTGGGGAGGTAGATCGTAGACTTGATGGTGGTAAGTTTTACACAGGTTGTTAATACCCCGTTCTAAAAAATGTGCAATTTGGCTTAAGTTAGCTTCAATGGAAGTAATACGATCATAAACAGGGGACAGTTTGGCCTCAAAAAGATCACTGATGTAAGTCTTTAAACCATCCCAGGAGTTGACAGTCAAGAATGCAACAGGAATTGGTTTGTAATTCCTGTGGGCATTCGGGATCTGTTTACTTTTAGTCGATTTTTGTTTAGGCACCTTTTTCCTACGCTTGGATAGAGGAATTTTGAGAGGTAACGGAATGATGGGTTAGGTCGTGAACATTTAATGGGTCCACAGCAGGCACACCCAGATCTCCAGTAGAAGGTACGCCAATCCCAGTTTGTGCACTGATTTTATTAGCATCTGTGGCCCGTGCAGGGAAGAGCGTTGGGGCGATGGGGTCAGGTTGGGGGGGATTCGACAGACGACCACAAGGGAAAATAAATAAATAAATAATTTTCCCTCGTCGTCTGTCGAAACGCCCCCCTCCACCCTGCCCCACCTGTCTTACCTTCATGGACAGCGGCTGGTTATTAAAAGGAAAAACAATTGCATTTGATACAGGCGTGGCGATAGTTGGAGAACAAGAACATGGCAAGGTCTTCTGCCATTAATGAGAGGTGCCACTCTGCAAGTTTAATTTAATTTGACACAAAATCTACCGCCAGGGCTGGACTGGCCGTAGCGGGCACCGGGCGTTTCCCGGTGGGCAGCCAGGGTGGAGGCCATTTTTGTTACCGGGGGCCTGCAATATCGGCCCCCGGTAACAAAATCGGCCGAAACAGGCCCTGGCAAACAGCTCGGGCGCGCTCCCCCACCCCCACCCCTGGGGGCCGGCCGAGCTGTTTGCCAGGGCCAGTTTCGGTTCCCAGTCCAGCCCTGTCTACCGCCCTCACCAAAAAGAAGTTGATGAAAAAGAAGTTGATTGTAGTACATTGATGTGGGTGCGGGTGTGGATGCGGATTGTCTGAGGTGCTCGCCAAGTTTTTTTTTTTTTTTAAACAAACTTTATTGAGTGTCACTTGGTATGTACCAATAGTTGTTGGTGTTCACTTAGGTATTTCTCTTTTTTCCAAAGAATACATCGGATTCGTGTTATCAAATTATAGCACAATGTGCATGTAACTGCACCAAGAATGCAAACATTTTACAATAACAATGCTTATGTTATGGCTATACAAAGGAGACGTAAAAAAATATAGAGCGGACAACATAACTATGAACAAATACCCAATTGCCCCCCACCCACGTTCTGCCCCAACAGGTCTGCTAGCTGGTGGAATAGTTATGCGTATGGATATTGAGTGGTGTCCCGGATACCTGCGTGCGGGGGTAAGTATCGATCTTCCACACTTTGGTTGCACTGCCTATAGCTAAACAGAGCACCAGCTACGGTGCGTCTGGGATGTCGTGTTGCGGGTGCAGGTCTATAGCTTTAAACCACTCTAGCGTGGTATCCCATTCCATGGATATTGGGTGTTTGCGTAATCCCCGTGCCTCTTCCCGTCTGATTGCCGCGCTTTCTGCACTGCCCCATCGGAACACCTCATCAGACCATGTGGATAATGCCGGGGGCCTCGTGGATTTCCATCTCATCGTAATATTGCTTATCGCTAGTATAAAAGCGAGGTCTAAGAAGCGAAGCTGAACTTTCTGGGTGCTAGAGCGTTTGCGGAGTCCCAATAGGCATTCTGCTAAGTCGTCTCCAATTTGTATATGTGTGTTAAGAACTCTCCGGAGACGTTAACGTGAAGAAAGAATAAGTTCTTTATTGAATTCACCAACACAGGCTCCACATGAGGCGGAGCGCAGGGTATGCGGCCACTCCGTGAGTCATCAGCTGTAAACTGTCAGTTGCCAGATGACAGCTCATGACAGCCAGTGGCGGTACGGTGTCCACGCAGGGACACAGGAATGAGTTAACAACATACGGTGTCCTCGCAGGGACACAAGGGTATGAACATAACACATCCTCCCCTTAGGAAGGGAAAGAGAGAAAGAGAAGAAAGAGAGAGAGAGAGAGAGAGAGAGGGAGAGAGAGAGAGAGAGAGAGAGAGAGAGAGATACATGAATGATGCAAACAACAAAAGGTAAATGCGTGTATGTCGGCTACCCACAAATGTAATCTGAGAGTTTTACAGGAGGTAACAACCTCATTCCTGCTCTGCTAGTGCTGACAGGGAGGAGGGTGTCATGCAACGGTGTGGAGGGCTGCTGCCTACCAACTCTCCCTGTGATGTTGCGATCAGGTAAAACACGATCAGGTGCGGCCGTGGGCTGCAACGTTGTGCTGAGCGCCGTGGTATTGGAGGTGAGGGGCTCATAGTCAGATTCATCGTCAGACACTCCAGTAGGGGCTCTGCTGGGTTTCCTGGTAATGAGAGACTCACTGAAGGGATTTACAGGCATGGTATTGTCTGTGTCCCTTCAGGTTTGTTTGAAGAGGGAGAGGGCAGAGAAGTGCCACACTTTACCGTCGCTCAGGAGAGCGGAATTGCAGAACACCTTGCGTACTGTCAGTGGTAGGGAGAACCTATCCTGTCCTTTGCTTATGTGCCCACATCTCTTGACCTTGACAGTGTCCCCGACGTTGAGCTCAACGGGTTTGCAACCATGCTTAAGGTTGTACCTGACTTTGGAACTGGATTGTGCCTACACTAATCTTTCCCTTACACGGTCGGCTGACCAGTGTACTCTTTTGGCGGCTTTGACCCAACCCACATTGGCTTTGGACAATGGTGTCCTGCCCCGCATAAGTTCAAACGGACTGTGGTGTCGATTGGTGTGATGCGATATGCCCAAAGTGTTTTGAGAATTTCCTGCCTCCAACTTAGGTTGTTACTACAGGCCAACTGGACTATGCCTTTGATAACCCTGTTAAATCGTTCAACGGCACCGTTGTCCGCTGGATGGTAAATAGAAGTGGTCTTATGCTCTATTTGGTTTCTTTGCATGTAAGTCTTGAATACATCTGACATAAATTGGGGCCCATTGTCACTGACAATCTGTTTGGGGAGACCTTCGTGTGTGAACACGTCTTTTAAAAATCTAACTATGCATACAGAATCAGGTTTTTTGACAAACTTGAGTTCGGGCCACTTTGTAAAATGGTCAATAACGACGATTATGTACCACTGCTCCATTTGTTCTAGTATGGGACCCATGATGTCCACACCAATCCTCTCCCAAGGCATGGAAGGGCACGGGATGGGGTGCAGTGGTGGCCTGAAGGTGACCTGAGTCTTATCTGAGTTGAGACATAGGCTGCAATACCTGACCATTCTTTCTACTGCCAAGCTAAAGCCGGGCCACCAGTAGCTATTTTTAACACTGGTTTTGGTTTTCCCTATGCCTAAATGTCCTTCATGGCACAAGTTCAGTATTCTCATCCTTAGATTACTTGGAGGGACAACTCTACCTCCCCTCAATAACAATCCATTTTCATGTGATAAATCATCCTTGACCTCCCAAAAGTGTTGCAAAGAGTTAGGTAACTTGTTCTTACATGACCACCCATTGGTTAACAATTTTATAACCTGGCATAAGACAGTGTCCTTAGCTTGTTCACATAACCATTTCTCTCTTGAAATACCATCAAACTTTTCATTTATGCTGGCTGTGCATGACTCTTCGACCTCAGATTGTTTGTCCTGGTCAGTCAACCCAACAGGCATTCTGCTCAGGAAGTCCGCCACCACATTTTTTACGCCTGGAACATACTGAATATTGTAATTGTAATCGAATAGGCGCACTGATAACCTAGCCAGTCTCGGAAATGCAGCGTACAGTCCCTTAGTAGTGAATACTTTTGTTAGGGGTTTGTGATCGGTGCAGAGTGTGACTTTGTTGCCCCACACAAATTGTCTAAAATGTTCTAGGGCCCATACGCACGCTAGTGCCTCACGCTCTATTACCAAGACTTTTTCCTTGGTGGGTGTCAAGGAGCGTGGAGCAAAAGCTATAGTACATTCCACCCCTTTGGTGTCTTTTTGGGTGAGTACCGGGCCCAAACCTTTTGAGCTTGCGTCAGTGGTGACAATATTCTCCAGTATTGGGTCGAAATCTTGCAAGGGCAAGGCAGAGCACATTTCTTTTTTTAGGGAACTGAATGCCTGTTGACACATATCTGTCCATTCGAACTTGTTGTTCATTTTAAGTAGTTGCCTCAAAACATACGTTTTGCATGAAAAGTTTTTAACGAACTTCGCGTAAAATTCGACCAGTCCTAAAAAGGATCGTAACTCATCCTTGTTGCTTGGCACTGGGGAATTCTTAATGGCATGCAGAAGTTCCTTTTTTGGACTAATTCCATCACCTGTGATTTCATGACCAAGGTAGCTCACTGAATTGCATGCAAATTTGCACTTTTGTGCTCGGGTGTTAACCCCTTGGCATCCAGAATTTCCAAAACTTGGTTGACCTTATTGTCATGTTCCTCCCTAGTACTTCCCATTATGAGGATATCATCCTGGAACATTAGTATGTCAGAAACTCCATTGAAGATGTTATGCATAAGCATCTGAAACATCGCAGCAGCAGAAGCCAGCCCAAAAGGCACCCTGGTAAACCGGAAACACCCAAAGGGCGTGATGAAGGTGGTTAGCTTCTTGCTGTCGCGATGTAGGGGTACCTGGTGGTAGGCTGATTTCAAGTCAATGGTTGAGAACCACTTAACCCCTTTAGTGGTAGCCAGCATCTCGCTTATTTTTGGGAGGGGAAACTGCTCAACAACTATGTTGTCGTTAAGGTCGCGGAGGTCTACACACAACCTCAGGTTGCCATTGGGTCATTTGGCCACAACCAAAGGCGCAACCCACTCCGAAGTTTCAACTTGTTCAATGATGCCATCCTCGAGAAGCTTGTCCAGTTGCGCTTTCACTTCATCTTTAATGGAGAAGGGTAAACTTCCTGCTTTATGTACCACTGGGATGGCATCTGGTTTCACTTTGATTTTGTGTTGGTACCCTTTAAGTGCAACAATTTTGCCACTAAAAACTCTTGGGTATTTATACAACATTGACCTGCCATAGTCATCGTTGCTTTGGACTATCAAGACTGGGTCTGATTTGCTGGGGTCGAGTATAATTCCAAGATTACCTTGATCCATCCACCCCAGCACTGAGGGACCCACTGAAGATACATACAGTTTTCTAGTAGACTCTCTACCCTTGAATGCAAAATTTAGCTTCCTGAAACCACATACATCAATTGGGTCACCTGAAAATGACTTAATAGTGATGTCAGCTTTGTCAAGTTGCCCTCCAATACAAGGCTTAAACTTCTCTTCCCAGACTTTGTTGTTGACGATAGTATATGGGGAACCTGAGTCAGCAACAATACTGATTTCAACCCCCCCAATGGTCATGTTACATACAGGTTTTTTTTTCCTAGGGGAGCTGGCATCACTGATTTCATCGACATGCTCGTCCTCTAAATTTAGAACAAACATGTTGATGTTGTCTTCATCGGACGTGGCCTGGTAGGTTGATTCATCCTCATCAACGAGTTTGACTGAACGTGCATATTTCTTCCGGCACGCTTTTTGAAAGTGTCTGATGACGCCACAATGTGAGCACCTTACACCACGAGCAGGACATCTCATATCATCAGCCATATGGGAGGTGTTTCCGCACCTGTAACAACGCCTCTTGTTGCTACTCATTGGTTTGTTGAATGACGTTTTTGAGCCTTTGTTGCTCCAGGGTTGCTTGGGGGTGCGCTTGGACTCTGTAACCTTATTCACGGTGTCTCCCTCCTTTTTCTCTTTGTTCTCATTAAGAACAGCTTTAGCGCAACGACCCGTAAGCTCTGCTTTTCTTGCAATGTCTATAATGTTTTGTAGGGGGTATTCGCCTTTGGCCCACAAACTGTCCTGAATGTTAGAATTGGACCCTTGCATGACGATCTGGTCTCTGATAAACTCGTCATGTAATCCCCCAAAGCAACAATTGATGGCTAGGTTTTTAAGCGCTGACACATAATCATCGATAGATTCTTCCTTGCCCTGCTTCCTATGGAAGTATTTATACCTATCCACTCCCACGCAAACCGTTGGTTTGTAGTAAGTATTCAGGTCATCAATGGCATTTAGAAGCACATCACCCTCGTCTTCGCCTCTAACTTTTTTGTTGATTCTATTATATACCTTGATACCACCTGCACCAAGACAGTGCAGCAACATTTTGTACTTCTTCTCTGCTTTAAAATCTTCATCATCATCAAAATTTGAAATGTAATTTATGAAATATTCTCTCCATTCCTCCCACTTGAGTAAGGGTTCACCCCCAGTGGGCAAGAATGATTGAGGTGGTGATAGATTCCACAAGTGCCCAGATGCCATACTGGGTAAGATGAATCTGTAGTTTTGCCAATAGTGTGAGGATCAGAGTTTTTGCAGTGGAGTGTGCCAGTTCAATTTGTTCTTTGAAGTTATAATAGTGAGGGTATATACTTGTGCCCATCAGCGTTAAGGAGCACTAGGTATGTAACATGCACGCACTTTGTAAAGTTGGCAAATTAAGGCTAGAGCTTGCTTTTATTCTCAACAGTACCTGAGTTTAGTTTGAAAATGTAGGTAAAGCAGCAGCTGGCACGAAGGTTTCAGACTTTGCGTCCCGATGTTCCGGTGTGTAATGAGTTCACGCTGTGAACACCTGAAGAAATCTAAGATGGCGCCACGCAGACGTGTGTGAAGCATCACCTCATAAGCTAGAATGCTTACTTTGAATTTTCAAGATGTCCGCCACAGCGTAAACGTCGTTGCGTCATCTCCATCTGCCATACGACGCTTCAGCTGCTCGTGACGTGGGCACAGCTGACAGTTGGTGCCATCCGTTGGGAATTCGTTAAACTGTCATAGTCTACATACTTTGGAATTCTTCTGGTGCGCTGAACAACTGCCTCAAATTGTGATCGAACAAAGGCGGTGAATCAGTCTTCTTGCTTCTTTAATTTGCTGCACTCCTCTAATCATAGTTAACAGTTCTTATTTTTACACTTGAAGTTCAAATCATATCTTTTTTCTATGCCTCATGTACCACCAAGGAACTTTTTTCCAAAATTTTTCAATCCAATGTAAAATTTATGCTTCAGTTCTCACACCATAAAGTTGTTTAGTAAGTAATTTTCCGATTCACTGTAATTTACGCATTTTTTCAATACAGTATTAAAGCATTGTTAATTCGCTGACTGACCTCTTTTCATCTACGTGTACGTTTGCCCGTAAAGGCTTGTAACAGCGGATGCCGTGGTATGCTTGAAATTTTTTTTTTGGACTTATTAAGCGTAAGTTCCTTTCTCAGAGGTGTGAATGAGTCTTCACTCAGATTTCTGTAGAAATACTGCTGGGTGTTGGTGATCGTCGCCAAATTCTGTAAAGAACTCTCCGGAGACGTTAACGTGAAAAAAGAATAAGTTCTTTATTGAATTCACCAACACAGACTCCACATGAGGCGGAGCGCAGGGTATGCGGCCACTCCGTGAGTCATCAGCTGTAAACTGTCAGTTGCCAGATGACAGCTCATGACAGCCGGTGGCGGTACGGTGTCCACGCAGGGACACAGGAATGAGTTAACAACATACGGTGTCCTCGCAGGGACACAAGGGTATGAACATAACAATGTGTGACCTCTTCCACAGCATCACGCACTCCCATCCAGTATGCTCTAAGGTGAGAATTTTTGAAAAGTTAATGAATTATAATTGGTCCTGATGAAGGTGGTCTTATTGATGTCCCACCGAAACGTGCGTTGACCTACTTTTCAAAGACGGGAATCCAGTGTGATACACAAATCAAAGAAGAAACTGCTGTGATATATCAGCATAGCGTAGTTACACTGCTAGTGATTTTCTCCTAACTTACTGGATCCCGTATATGTTGATGAATAGTTATTTGTATTATCTGTTGGTGCAGTATGTATGATAGTATGGATGAGGCATGTGATGGGTATGAATGTATGTCTGATGATTGAGTGTGGGGTTATTTTCAGGCTATTTTTATGTTATAATTGTTTCTTTCCCATGTGTATTGTATATTTGTACATATTGAAATTGTGTTGTCTGTCCTATTCAGTCATGCTAGATTAAGTGACATACCAAGCCTTTCATGAAACTAAGTACATGAAATGTATTGAAGTATTGACATTATTGGACTATTCTGATTGTTTGTTTTTATGCTCTCTGCTAATTAATAATAATAAACTTTCTGAAAAAGAGAAAAATTTAAAAAAACTTTCTATAAATAATAAATACTATTTTATGAAATCAGTCCGGCTAAGAAAATATTTTGGGGACGCGTTCTATGCATGAGCCTTAGTGGCCAGCTATATAAGTGATATAGGTCAGATCAGAGGTTTTTGCAGTTTTTTTGTTGTTTCCCCCTCCTCTAGGACCTATAACAATATAGGGGGTACCTTCCTATTTATCAGCTGCTCTAAGGTGAGGGCAAGCCCAAAGCGTATGTGTGAAACCTGCCTCCTCGGCTTTGCAGCGCGGACAGCAGTGTTGGGCATCAGGGAGCATTCGGTGCAGGCAGCGCAGGGTTAAATAAGACCTATGTAAGACCATACTTTGTATAAATTTAAATTTGGCATTACGAGACACTCTCTTGGGGTGTTCCAGTATACTGGCCCATGCCTTGTCTGATATGTCTCGTTCAATAATTCCTGACCATTTCTCTCTCAAATCAGTAAGTGGTCCTGCCGCCTGAGCGTGAATGCCTACATATAGCCACCTTATAAGGTGCCGTCCCTCCCCCATGTAATATAATGTGTGGACTAGTTCATGCTGCGGGGGTTCCAATCGTTGAGGGGCCCAGGTCTTCTTCACGTAGTGCAATACCATGGCATAAGTTAAGTAGAGATGTCCTGGAGCTCCCGTGGCCCGCATGAAATTGTCATGATCTAGGAGGGTGTTGTTGCTAAACAAGGCTAATATAGTGTCCACTCCCACATCGGCCCAGGACTGTAGCCTGCTCTTAGTGAGTCTGCCGCCAGGTGTTGGTATCCCCAACAGTGGAATATTCCCTGCATAGGGAACGGAGCGGGCGTATAGAGCAACGCTTTTTCCAGCATTGGAGTGCTGTGTTTAACAGTGGTGGTGCGCGGGGGAGATTTGATTTTTGGCAACAAGAGTGTGTGTAGCGACCCTCTGTCAATGGCTTGTGTCGTGTAGCCTATTTCCTGCAGGTTCCTGCCCGTGGTCCAATAGGACAGCCATTGTAGTTGGTATGCATAATAGTATGCCCTGAAGTCCGGCACACCCAGCCCACCTTTGTGTGGTTCCAACTGTAGCTTTTTGAGGCTCACTATTCGGCGTCCGGTCCCCCAGAGGAGGTCTAGTAGCATTGTGTCTAGGGTACAAAACATAGCTGGTGGAACTAGGATTGGCAGGTTGGCAAAGTAATACAATAGCCGGGGAAGGACCACCATTTTAGAGATAGCAACCCGTCCCATCACCGAAAGTGGTAGAGATAACCAGAATGCCACCCTCAAGCGCAGCGCAGTGATTGCCCTCATCAGATTACCATCAAGCTGATCTTCCTGCAATCTATATATATGAATGCCTAGGTATTTGAATGTACTGTGCGCCACCGGTATAGTGTATCTGCCAAGATTAACTTCGTCCGGGCGGTTACCGTCGCGCAAGAAGAAGGCATTCGACTTCCCTTCATTAATGGCGAGACCGGAAACACGCTCAAAGTTGGAGAAAATACTGGGGAGGGGCTCTAGCAGATCCGTAAGATCCTGCAGGTATACAATGATATCGTCAGCGTAGGCTGATATTAGGTGGATGGTGTTACCTATTGGAATCCCCAGGTTTTCGGCTTTTTGACGGAGCATGAGAGCTAGGGGCTCTATAGCGAGCACAAACAATAAGGGGGATAGGGGGCAGCCTTGTCTCGTGCCTCTGTGCACTGTGTATTCTTGCAATATCTGACAGCCCGTACGCGCCCTCGCATTAGGGCCAGTGTACAACAGCTGTATCCAGCGGATGTACTCAGGGGGCAACCCAAATCTCTCTAGGGCCTTAAACATGTAGGCCCATGTGATGGTATCAAAGGCTTGGCGCAGGTCCAGCAAGATGCAACCCGCATCAGCGTACTCCGCGGGGGTGGCAGCCATGATGTGGTGCAGCCTTCTAGTATTTAACGAGGTGCTGCGCGCCGGAAGGAACCCGCATTGGTCCCTGTGTACCAGCTTATGTAAGTGAGGCAGGAGCCGGTTTGCTAGGATCTTACTTAGAAGAGGTGCTCGCCAAGTTTGCCTTCCTTTTCCACATAATGACTTAAAACGTTTACTACTTTAACTGATAAAACACAGAGGCAAAGTTCAAACTTACATACATCACCAATAACTCCAGAAGGGCCAAGTGGACAACGAGAATGCGGAGCAGAGGGAGAACAAGCATTTACAATGCAATAGGTCTCGCAATGACATTGTTTTGAGCTATTGGCATTGAAAATGTTATTGTTTTTTTTTTCCCTTCGTGAAGCATTAATCAAATGGTGTAATTGAAAATGGCAATAGTTCACTTTGTTGTAATTGCGAAATCTTTTTAGGAATTAAAAGTGTACATTAGAGCTCAAAGAAAAGCACTGAAATCCAATCAGCACTACCATGAAGCCTTCCTTATGTAGCAATGAAGGCATCAGTTCTGCCTGGCCTAGAGTATGTCCAACAGTCATCACCAAGGCAGGTCAGAGGAATCTTGAAGGGCCGCACACATCCTCAACCTCAGCTCCTCTCCACTGGCTACCCATGAAGTCCCTCTCAAGCATCCATGGCTTCTGCAGAAGGGACCCACCCCACCTCCAGACAAGCTCAGCGGCCGGGACAAGCGTGCTTCCCATGACTGGCTCTCCTATTAGCCCTCTCCGTTAATCCCCAGGCTCAGGCGGCCACCTCCTGCTTGCCACTCTCCATTGTACTCACTCCTGTAGTGTGCTGATACCCGCTGCACCAGGGTAACACGCCACTTTCACATTTCTAACAAGTGCCCCGAATGGTGTGCACTGCCCGCTTGTGAATACAGTGCCCCTCCCACAGCCCCCTGGGCACGGGCCCAGCGCACAGTGGGCCAGGGCCACGCCTCGCGCCGCATCTGCATTAGATTTAGTGTGGGTAAAAGGGGCCGCCGAGTGACGCTGAGATGTTAAGCCCTTGATGTGGAACATGCACACCGCCCAGTGTGGGCTTCTTGGCACTGAAGGAACAGACACGGCGCATGCGCAGCTCACGGCCTGGCACAGTATGGATGCGAGCGTAGGCGCCGGTGCCAAAGTAAAGGCAGTTCTGCCGCACACATAGAAACAACTTTTGAGTTCACAGTAAACATTTTACCCACGAGCACACATGTAGCACATGTAAGAGACACATAGGAGCAATTAAGCATCCATGCATACATGCACTGTATGTTTCCTTCCACCCTCTGCTAGACCAACAGCAGCACCAAGAGGCAGATGTAGGTTCAGCAAGCACATGGGCTGTAGCAGTGCAAGCTTCCATCACCTGCAAAAGGCAGTCGTAGGTTTAGCAAGCACATGGGCTGGAACAGTGCAAGCTTATCTCTCGGCCGTGGTGGGGGTGGGGGTGGGGGGAATGGTGAAGCAGAATGAGAAGGCTTTTTGGCGCTGTTGTCCTCAAAACTGCTTTCAGATTTTGCAAACCAGCCAAAAGCGGCAAGGAAAGCCTACGTCACGTTGTGGTGCCTGCAGTCTGCTGACTCTGCTGCCACAGCTTGGTCCAGAGAGAAATGTGGAACAGAGGTTAGTCACGGCGGAAGGGCCTCCTAGGGTTAACTGGCGGGGTTGGTGGGTACGGCTAGTGCTGCAGTGCTCCTCAAGGCTGGCTTCTCAGAGTGTTTTTTCACTCTCTGCTGACGTCACTGTGAGTGTTCCTGGCCGCATGATTTAAAGACTGCTGCTCTTGCACGTCTGAGCTTCAGAAGTGATTCAGAACACTTGTGCATCAGTGCCAGATGTTAAGCCCTTGATGTGGAACATGCACACCGCCCAGACAGTGTGGGCTTCTTGGCACTGAAGGAACAGACACGGCGCATGCACAGCTCACGGCCTGGCACAGTATGGATGCGAGCGTAGGCGCCGGTGCCAAAGTAAAGGCAGTTCTGCCGCACACATAGAAACAACTTTTGAGTTCACAGTAAACATTTTACCCACGGGCACACATGTAGCACATGTAAGAGACACATAGGAGCAATTAAGCATCCATGCATACATGCACTGTATGTTTCCTTCCACCCTCTGCTAGACCAACAGCAGCGCCAAGAGGCAGATGTAGGTTCAGCAAGCACATGGGCTGTAGCAGTGCAAGCTTCCATCACCTGCAAAAGGCAGTCGTAGGTTTAGCAAGCACATGGGCTGGAACAGTGCAAGCTTATCTCTCGGCCGTGGTGGGGGTGGGGGGTGGGGGGGAATGGTGAAGCAGAAAGAGAAGGCTTTTTGGCGCTGTTGTCCTCAAAACTGCTTTCAGATTTTGCAAACCAGCCAAATGCGGCAAGGAAAGCCTACGTCACGTTGTGGTGCCTGCAGTCTGCTGACTCTGCTGCCACAGCTTGGTCCAGAGAGAAATGTGGAACAGAGGTTAGTCACGGCGGAAGGGCCTCCTAGGGTTAACTGGCAGGGTTGGTGGGTACGGCTAGTGCTGCAGTGCTCCTCAAGGCTGGCTTCTCGGAGTGTTTTTTCACTCTCTGCTAACGTCACTGTGAGGGTTCCTGGCCGCATGATTTAAAGACTGCTGCTCTTGCACGTCTGAGCTTCAGAAGTGATTCAGAACACTTGTGCATCAGTGCCAGATGTTAAGCCCTTGATGTGGAACATGCACACCGCCCAGACAGTGTGGGCTTCTTGGCACTGAAGGAACAGACACGGCGCTTGCGCAGCTCACGGCCTGGCACAGTATGGATGCGAGCGTAGGCGCCGGTGCCAAAGTAAAGGCAGTTCTACCGCACACATAGAAACAACTTTTGAGTTCACAGTAAACGTTTTACCCACGAGCACACGTGTAGCACATGTCAGAGACACATAGGAGCAATTAAACATCCATGCATACATGCGCTGTATGTTTCCTTCCATCCTCTGCTAGACCAACAGCAGCGCCAAGAGGCAGATGTAGGTTCAGCAAGCACATGGGCTGTAGCAGTGCAAACTTCCATCACCTGCAAAAGGCAGTCGTAGGTTTAGCAAGCACATGGGCTGGAACAGTGCAAGCTTATCTCTCGGCCGTGGTGGGGGTGGAGGTGGAGGGGGGGAATGGTGAAGCAGAAAGAGAAGGCTTTTTGGCGATGTTGTCCTCAAAACTGCTTTCAGATTTTGCAAACCAGCCAAAAGCGGCAAGGAAAGCCTACGTCACGTTGTGGTGCCCGCAGTCTGCTGACTCTGCTGCCCCAGCTTGGTCCAGAGAGAAATGTGGAACAGAGGATAGTCACGGCGGAAGGGCCTCCTAGGGTTAACTGGCGGGGTTGGTGGGTACGGCTAGTGCTCCAGTGCTCCTTACGGCTGGCTTCTCAGAGTGTTTTTTCACTCTCTGCTGACATCACTGTGAGGGTTCCTGGCCGCATGATTTAAAGACTGCTGCTCTTGCACGTCTGAGCTTCAGAAGTGATTCAGAACACTTGTGCATCAGTGCCAGCGGTCGAACCATCCCGTGCACACACTCGTGCGCCATCAAGTGTGCAAACAAGAGTTCTCTCGGCACGAGAGAGTGCTTTCGAGAGCGTTGCACTTTAAAACAACTGTTTGTATCGAGGGAGGACTCGGTTTCTTCATCCCCTCGGTGGGCTGGGAAGAACACTTTCATACTGGTGGATTACAGGGGGGGGGAGCGAGGGAGGGGCACGTGCCTAACAAGCGCTCGCCATTGCGGGTAGGCAGGGGGCCATTTGTTTTCACTCAGCCGTGTTTATATTTGCATTGCGCTTTCACTTTCACTTTAAGTGAAAGCGCGATGCAAAAATAAACACGTGTCTGAGTGAAAACAGAGGGCCCCGACAAAGATAAGAAAATGCTTCGCGACAGCCGCAAAGCAGACGAGCCAGTCCGGATGGGCCGGACAAAAAGGCGAAAGGGCGGCAACAAAAATACCTCATTTCCAATGGCAGGCCACCGTTTAGCATAAACGGTGACGCCAGCCAATGGAAATGAGGGCGGGGCTTCAAGCCCCCTTCTGAAATGTCCTCTGTCACTATAAGTCTCGCCGAGCGTGCAGCGCATGCGCTGCAACGCTAGGCGAGACCTAAAAACTAGAAAGTAGGCTCAGCCTCTGATGGTCTCTGCCGTGCTTTGCCCAGGCACGCGCCCGGGGGCGTCCCGCGCTGCTGGCTGCAAGGCATGCTTTCAGGGCAGCATTGAACGCCCTGCCCTCTCTGGGATCTCTGAATGCTGTGGGACCGAGTCCCACCCCAGCCAGACGTTCAGGCAGTGATTTGCGGGCGAAGAAGGCAGGCAGCAACCCACCGAAGATGCATTCAATAGTGGTAACATAAAAACAGATTAGAATTTGCTAATTAGACAATGGCAGCTTGATCCTTCTATTAACCCCTTCGATGCTCATGACGAGCTCAGCTCGTCATGCTGCGTGGTGGGCGTGTGCGCATGACGAGCTGAGCTCGTCACGACCACACCCGCGATCGGAATGTCCAGCACCTGGGCGGAATTCCGATCGCGGCGAAGCGGTTAAGCTTTTCCATTAGGTTTCTCAACCCTTTGCCCCTGCCCTTTGACATTGTCAAAAAGGGTCGGAGGATGTATCAGGTTAAAATTATTACCGCCCCCCCTGAAAAAATGTCGGCGGATGCCATGCTAGTACCACTGTTTTTCTAGACTGTGCTGGTATCTAAAATTACTGTGTCATTGGCTGTCTGTCTTGTGGCAAACACAGTAGTAACCCCCCAAATCCGAGCTTCTTTGAAGTGCTCGATGAGCCGCCACTGACTAGCACTGCGTTGTGTTTACGTTTGGTGTCACATCTCCGAAACCCCAAGTAAAAGGCATTTCGGAGTCCGGAACTGTGCACTACTCTTCATTTCTTCAACTCGTGCATTATGGGTATATATTTTTTCTTTTCATGTGAGCGTGTCTGGTTAAACATTGATCTTAATTGAACATGATGCCATCTTAGTTAAATTGCACTAGCGATCAACCCCCAAAGAATCTTTCTTGTGAGTAACCCTTGCACCACCCCAGAGCGTGAGATTCACACTAATTAAGGGGGCATTGACTGGCCGTTGCATGCAATAGTATAGAGGGCCACGAGAGAGAGGGGAAGATACAATACCAAACACTGCTACTTATTGTCGTTCTTTATTTAGAGCGCTTGACATGGGCGAGAGTGCGGCACTAGGCGCTATATAAAAACACAATTTATGAAGAATAGTATTATTATACTAGCCAATACTCCCCACCTGCCCAGGACCTATAAAAAGGCCTGGCCCCTAGCGTTACGTCTCATCATGACATATAAATGTACGTAAAGCACGTGTGCGGCAGAATCAGGTGCTGTCCCTCTAGAGAAGGAGCAGTCGTCTCACGGTGGAAATGACATGAACCTTTATTCTATAGCTCGCTGTGGGTGTCTTGGGTATTGCTTTATTGCTGTGTCTCTCTGAATTTGGGGTGAACGTCGTTCTACCACTTGCCGTCGGGGTCACTGGAAGTGCATGTGCTCTCGTGGTTAACGTGACGGCGGCGGACTCAGTTGTGATCCCAGCTATGCTTTGTCGCCGCATTGTCTGACCCTGGGCGAGTGGCTTCCACCTCACAGGTTGCTTGCCTGTCTGAATGTTGCGCCGCCGGGAGCAGCCTCCCGCCAGTACTAATTATCAATGGAAGAGAGCGGGGCTTTACGTCCCTGGCTTGCTCAATCCCTGCAGGAATCCAGAGCCAGAGATTCCTTCTCGCCATGGTAGAGGCTTCTCTGCTATTAACCCATAGATCTGCAGTGCAGGGCTGTGCAGGCTGGGAATCCCGCCTCTACCTCTCACACACACCGCACGCACACACACACGCACTCACCACGGACCCCTCGCCCCATGCTATGGCGAGACAATCTGCCCGACTCTGCCCATTCCTGAAGGGCTAGGAGCTGCGAGCTGGATAGAGGGGGCAGGGCTCTCCACCCCTCCCTCCCCCCCTTGCCCTCCGAGCCAGGGTCCAGAGATTCCTACTGCAGAGGGGGAGGGCGGTCAAAGATGAGCTTAAGGATGTAGTTCTGAAGAACCGGAGCCCAGCCCAGGTAAGGAAGGCTGCTGCCGTCCTCGCGACTGATGGCTGCGTCCAGGCAGGCATCTGTCTGCCTTGCGTATACACCCCTGGAATGGATCTATATCATGTGTGTGTGTGCATTGATGCATCTATAATGATGCATGTATGGCTATCCACCCATCTACTCATCCTATCTATCTATCTATCTATCTATCTATCTGTCTGTCTGTCTGTCTGTCTATCTATTGTTTAACATGCACATGCCACTGTAGTGTGTTTCCATTGGTGTGAAACAATGCATATATTAGTCGGCAGGTCTCATGTATTTGTCTAATGTATGTGCATGTATATAGCGCTAAATAGCTGCCTTTATATCTATTGCATTAGTCTAATGAATCTAGGCACTATTCTATAGATATAATGAGCTTAGTGGAATGGTGTATATATTTATTTAATGGATAGATCCGCTTAAACGATCTATCTATCTATCTATCTATCTATCTACTTATCTATCTATCTATCTATCTATCGCATGTAGTGCTTCCTTCTAGCTGATGTGCAGTCCTGTAACACCGCACTGCAATCTGCAGCTGATAGTTCCGGGAGGGGGCAGATATTTTCTGGGTGGTGGAGTCCGTAAGCCAGTGAGACCCTCTACTTTTGTTTCCTCTGCATCCTGTTGTTTCAGGGGGTGGGTCAGGGGTGGGGGTGTGAGTAATCCAGCAGTTACACAGAGCCCTTGACCCGCTGCTCATTCCAGCATCCCTGTTTTTGGGTGTCTGCCCGTCTGGGTTCAGACTGAGGCGGTGGGTTGTCAGGTGGGATGCTGGTGCTGGCTGTGTCTCAAAGGGTGGACTCGAGCATCACTCCACCTCCGCCGCTCCCTGGACCACTTCCACCTGCACTCAAGACAGCGCTTCATTGGTTTCCATGGAGAGGGACCGCTGCGGTGAAAGCCCTCCGGGGGCTGCAGCTCTGAATATGTGTAATCAGTACGGGGATCCTGGAGTTACAATCACGGGGAAGAGTTAGCTGCGAGTACGGATATTTAGCACATTTGACAAACTAACGGGCCTCTTGTCTTCCGAATAAGAACCGTTCTCATAACTCAGCTCAGTGGCGCTCATTCTGATAAACTGTGGAGCGCTGTAATCTCAGTGCCGTCCTCCCCACAGATTCGGTCCTGTACCACTGATGCAAGCTGCAAAGAGAGGACAGGCATGTGCAGCAAGCACTGAACTCCCTGAGATATCTTTCTGAAGGCATAGACTTGCTTTATAGGTGGAAGCCAGGGAGAGGAAGGGTAGGAAGCACCACGCCCTCTCTTGATATGGCTGTGCAGAAGTTCAAGGGAGCCCATCCATCCATCCATCTATCTACCCACCCAGCCATCCATCCACCCATCCGCCCACCCACCCATCCATCCATCCACCCATCCATCCTCCCACCCATCCAACCCTCCCTCCCATCCATCCATCCATCCATCATCCATCCATCCATCCATTCATCCACCCATCCATTCATCCACCCATCCATCCATCCACCCATCCATCTTCATGGTTCTATGATTCACACGAGGTAAAGTATTGAATGGGTCGTTAAGCCCCTCCCTCAAGCATGATAATTAATAGTATATGACTCTGTTTTCTTCTTCATGTATGGCTTATGCCATTGCATTTTTTCTTGTGCATTTTTAAAGATGTTATTTAACCAAAACCGGAGTGGAAGTGGTTACATTTGTGCATTAAGTTAGAATCACATTAAAGAGGCCTTGTGACTATAAGGACAGTTGCTTTCATGTATGAAGTACTTGTAATATGTTATCTGCATGGCTTTGAACAATGTTTTACTTATGCCAGTTTTGCTGTACTGTGGTAATAAAGTGGAATTTGGCATCTGCACTGTAGTCATAAATGTGTCAATGTGCGTTTATTACATTTGCATTAAATAACATCCTAATGGGCCACGTTTATTTTCAGTATGCTATGGTGCATATATACATACCAATGCTGCCTAGGCTATAGCATTCTTTCTGTTCCATCACAAAAGAACTCGAGTTCAAAAGACTGTAATTACTCCCCAAAGTCTTTGATTATAAAAGTCCATCAGACATCAATTATACCCATGTTATTAATCACTAAATGATGACGACTCAGCCAGTTCTTCTGGGGTTCAAACGTGTTTTTGTACATCTCTGCAACAGGCGCTTTCCCGCCATGTTATCTCATATTACAGGGTATGGATATGGAACCGCACAGGGCTTCCCCTCTTGTGATCCTTTCCCAGAAGCAGCAGTAAGAAGGACTGGGCAGGAGGAGGGGAGGCGCTGCTGCAGGAGAAACCAAGGCAACCGCCTCCTCACCCCCAAAATAGTTCCTTTTGTCATCGGTTCTGTGGGAGAGAGGAAGGGCACTGTTGTTTCATTCACACATCTATTTAAAAGGGCATTTGTGGAATAAGTGTGGGGCTGCGGACTTGGAACAATCTATGTTTCGAAGTGGTGATAGGAGTTCCAATGAAACAAACTAGCACACTGCAAAATAAAAGAAATACCCTCACCTTTTACTGGAAGAAAATTACATATTACATTTGATGTCATGTCGTATTACAACATAATGCATTACTACATATCATATTACATCATTTCAATACAGCATTTGGCAACACAAGAAAATACAACATAACACATTGCAGCATATACATTACAGCACGACTTACAAAAATATAACATTCATATTTATTGCTTTCATGTTTGTATGTTATAACGTGTTCTAGCCACAAGTTGCCATTTCAGAGGTCTGGGGCATACACAGGGAAACGACAGCCAAGCAGACTGCCACTTCACAGGGAGGTGCTATAGTGGGGAGGGGGCTAAATCAGAAAATAACAGAGTGATTCCCGAAGAACAAAAGGCTTCAAAATACCTCCAGTGATGGGACACCCTTATGGTGAGGTTTATAACAGAGGGCTACTGGCGATGAAGTAAAATGTGCATGAAGACAATTGTACAGGGGCGGCATGAGCTTTGGCTGAAGACCGTGGCATCCAGGGTGGTCAAAGAACAGAAAAGGTGCTACTTCAGGCCTCATATGAACTTAAGAAAATATTTTTCCACTCTCACTATCTGAAGAGAGTGCAAGAGGGAAAAGCTGTGTACATAGAGGGATCAATTAATATATCCTTTGCATGTGGGTGCTGAAACACAGAGGATGAGCTCAAGTAGGTGGTAAGAGAGAAAGGATGTGGCTGGATCGTCTGGCACACACCTCTCTACTCTGAGGATGAACATGCCTAGGTCTTTACAACCTAAGACACAGATGGGTCCTGCTGCATGTGTTTTTAAAACCTTTTGCAGTTTGTTTAGAGGTTCCTTAGGAAGGCCAGAAAGAATGCTGCTGTTGTAATCCAGTCGAGAAGACACAATGGCAAGGACCAGTGGAATCCTGAGGGAGAATCCAGTCGAAGAAGGTTACTCTGAAACAAGGGTAGATAGTAGAATGCACATTTGGTTCACATGAGGACTTTAGGTGTGAGTATTATTGAAGATGACCTACAGATTGCTGACCGTCTGAAATGGCATTGGAATTGACTCCACAGTGTCTGATCAATCAAGGTGAAAGAGAAAGGTGAAGGGTCATCTGGGGCAACAAACATGATTCCTGACTTACTATTCAGGCAAAGTCAATCAACATGCATCCATTCTTGCTCACTGACAGTAAAACCCCATTCCTTCTTTCAGCTGAGGTGAATCAGAGTATTGTTTGCATTGGACAACATTGTGAGCATCTAGTAGGTTTTCTAAGGGGGCAGAGTAAACATTGAAGAGACTCAGAGATAATGCAGAACCTTGTGGTACTCCACAGAGAATGTGATTGGCTGCAGAGAGAAGAGGACCCAACTTGAACCGCTGGTTGTGATTACCCTGCAGGCAAGGGAACTATGTGACACCAGCCATTCGAGGAGCATTTTATGATCAGTGGTATCAAATGATAGACAAGTCTAAGGGAATCAATTGCAGCAAAACAAACATATTCCAATACAGCAAATTATAATAGTCTCATGCAACATAACATGTTACAGAATAAAATGCAACTATCTAATATACTAGTAAACAATAAATTGCAACATAACTTATTAGTTTAGCATATTGCAGCTTTACATATTAGAGTATATGATAGCAGAATACACATATTACCACAAAACAAATAGCAGCACAGAAGATCCCAACAATAGGCAACATAACATATCTCAACATAATATACTACAGCATAACATGTGATAACATTCCATACTTCAAAATAACATAAAATGTGAACATGCTAAAATATTACGCAGCGCAACAATATAAACGGCAACATAATGCACTGCAACAAATAATTACTGAATAATATATTACACCATAATGCAATACAGTGTAACATAGTGCAGAAAACCAAATGACAATGTTATGTACTACAACCTAACATATTGCAGTATACCATAATATTATATTGTAGCCTCTTGCAAGACAACAAAATACAACAGGAGATGTTATAAAATATCATATAGCAAAACATATTACAACTTATCGTACAGCATAAAACATAGGGCAACAAAATCAATCACAACATAACACATTTCAACTTAAAGAAGTATAACATTTTTACATAAGACATTGTGATGTAATGTATCACAATATAATAATTCACATTACAGCATACCATACAACATATTTTAAAACAAAATAAAACATAACATAACAGATTGAAACATGACATATTAGAAAATAACTTGTTGCAACATAACGGAGCATATGATATTAAAAATAATATAATGCAATACATTTTGAAACTTAACATATTACAACAAAATAAAATACAACAGAACAAATTGCAACATAGAAGATTACAACATACTGTTGTGCAATTTAACATTACAACATGACATATTAACATTTAACACACTGCAATTTAGTGTATTGACACATACATAACACATTACCTAAATATAGCAATGCAAAATGTTAAGCTATAGTATTATTACAAAATGTATTAAAACAAATATTACCACATTATTTATGATATTGCAACAATGCAAATTACTGGGTAGTACTTTCACCACAGGGCATTGTTCACTTCATCATCGTTAAAATGGTTAAGCTCCTGTCCAGTGAAGGCTGTTAACCACACTAGAAAATGAGTTTGCTAAAGCAGATACACATTGACCTTTTGAATATTGCTATAGACCAGTTATAGGTTGATAATGAAATCACTCATGTAGATATTGGTATTGACCATGTATTTATAATAACAGTTAGCAAATTGATGTCACATACGTTTTGATATCACTGGTACATCGACATGCCAATTAATTTTTATATTGATATTAACTGTTATATTTTTATATTGATTGCAGCAGTTTATAAATCGGGTTTGCCTGTTTACAGATTAACATAAACCATTTCTAATAACCATTTATATTTAGAGATCAGCAAAATATATATTGATAAATCAAAGATTTATGTATTTAGTCATGTCTTCAGGAGTGCCATAGGAATACATTAGAGGTTAGGAGAATTGAAGATGTTTCAAGCTGTTGAGCTAAAGGATGTGGGAACTTGGAAACTGGGAAGTAATGATATAGATAGTTCAATGTGATGTCATCAGCACTGTCCACAGTGGTGTCATTTGTGATGTCATCATATGTATCACTAGGGATGTAATTTGTGATATTTTGTGTAAGGTCCTTAGCTCTATCCTGGGAAAGTTAAAGCACCCAATCCACTAACCTATGGTGGGCTGCCAAATTTCATGCCATTATATAAGTATGCCAGGCTTTTATTTCTCTTCAGCAGTAAGTACTCTGTCAAGGTCTTTTTAAGAAGAGATGGGGGAATGCAAGAAATACCCTCCCCTGAAATCAGGCTCTAACCACTTTTAAAAGACAACATTTTAAGCTCAGATGCACCAATGTTCATCCCTAGTTACTCAGTCAGCATCTTAATTTGATTCGGGAGTGACAGCTTCTCCTTTACCCAAACCCAGCCCTCCCCTATAACCAGTAAACAACATGCTGTACATAACTCAGAGAATTATGCGGTGACAAAAAAAAGAGCTTGATTGAGTTCGTTGTACATTTTCCTTGAATCTTATTGGATAAGCTATTTCTATATGATATTAATGAGTTGTGTTAATACAGTGCTTGATGCCATAGTCTTGCGACTTCATAACCCTTTAAATGAAGTGTCATTATTGACACACCTACCAATACTCATTTTATTGATACCAATAATACGAAGTGATGAGCCTGGTACACAGAGATCCTGACATGCAACCTGCAGGATCTACACACTATCTGTACCGTGTGCATTGAGCCACTGCTCTATTTTAATAGTTTGCATATTTCAAAGTTAAACAACACAAACCCATCAGACAAACAGGTAACACACCGATGCTGCAGCTGGTGGAGATAGTATCAGGAAGTTACATTATTTAGGAGAAAGGCACGTAATAGTGGTGAGTATCGCAGACAGGGCCAGACTGGCTACCGGGCCTTTCTAAGTAAACAATGGAAAAACAAATGGTTTTGAAGTATGCTTTTAAAACCAATTGTTTTGCTTTCTTTACTTAGAAGCACATGCAGGTCCCCATCAACAAAATCAGCCCCCACAGCAGTGAAACCGGCCCCTAGCTTGGCAGCCCTCTAAAACGCCTGGTAGCCAGTCCGGCCTTGATCGCAGAATCAATAAATACACATGCAGGCCTTCAGATAAAAGGTATTGGGTAGATTCATTACCGAAAAGAAGACTTAGACATCATTCCTCATCATGAAAGGAGTGCCAGACGTAAACGTATTTCTTGCCTGCACCCCTTTGGGGCTCTATGAAGATCAGGTACATTTGATACTCTTCACTAAAGAGGGTACTCTATAAAGACCTCCAGGGTGAAAAAACAAACATATTTTAACTTATTTGTACTGTTAGTTGCACGGGACATATGCTCCTGGGACAGAAAAATTGTGTGTATGGCAGCGGCGGCCCCTCCATTAGGGCGGAGGAGCGCTGCCCCCCTTGCCACCACCCTCAAATAAAATTATAATAAAACGGGTTTTAAACCCATTTTATTATCTTTTTATTTTAATCACCCTAGTCCCACCCCCAGGACTCTGACAACTCTTGAGGGAGGGTCCAGGGGGATTACACTGCTGGTGGGGGGGTGGTGGACACTGTTACAGTGCGCATGATGGTTTGACCGGCCATCTCAGGCCGGCCAAACCCTTATGCGCACTGAAGCTCTCTCCAGCCCCAGCTGCGTTGATGGGGCTGGAGAGAGCAGGCACAGGCTCCCAGTCTGCCTGGGAGTGCAAGTTGACAGCACTGAGGCCAATCCTGACGCTGCTTTCATGCAGCATCAGGATTGGCCGCAGTGCAGTCTGGGAACCTGTACACAAAAGAATAAGAAGGAAGAGCACAATGAGGCAAGCGGCGTTGTTCAGGTAAGTTATTTTTTTTATTTTCGTCTCCAACCCCTCCCCCCACTTCCCTCCTCTGACCCACTGCACCACTTTGGCAGGGGACGGGCCGCTACTGGTGTATGGTAATGGACATGTATCCCTGTCCTGAGTACCCCAATTGTAATGATGTCTGGATCCCTGATGCAAATTTTTGTTGTCATGGTCAAACACAGATCATGAATGTGTGCCATGACATAGGCCTGTCTCATGGATTGTGGTCTTTTTGGACCAGGAGAGATGTCCAAAGTTCTACCCTAATATAGTAGTGAAAGTCTACTTCCTTTGCCAGGAATTAAGCAGCATGAGCGCAGTGGTGTCAGCATACCGTGTAGCGATCAGCAGTAATGAACAGGCCTTTATATATGTGTCACTGGAGTGAGGTCTACAGGTTCACTCATTTAAAGTTCCGCTGCTGTGTACTTACCTCACCCTTGTCCTACATCAGATTGGTGTGTAGTGCTGCACAGTGGGCGTGTGTTATATACATGTGCTTGGTGTATGTGTGCCTGTGAATGGTACAATACATGGAAGATGTAGTGCTGTGCAGTGCCTATATGTTATATGAATGTGACGGGGCATGTGTGTCTGTGAATGGTACAATACATGGAAGATACTGGGTTCCATTTTTGGAGACTCAGGGCTAACTGGAGGAGCATGAAGAGGTAGAGGAATCCCCACAGACAGATTTGCGGATTGCATTCCTGTAAGCTGGGTGAGACACACTGAGGGAAGGAAGACCCAGGCTCCAGGGCCGGACTGGGAACCGAAACCGGCCCTGGCAAACTGCTCGGCCGCCCCCCCCCCCCGGGGGGTAGAGAGTGCAGCCGAGCTGTTTGCGAGGGCCGGTTTCGGCCGATTTTGTTACAGTTGGCCGATATTGTGGGCCCCCTGTAACAAAAACGGCCCCAAGGGTTCAAAACTGGCCCCCACCCTGGCGGCCCACCGGGGAAACGCCTGGTGCCCGCTATGGCCAGTCCGGCCCTGCCAGGCTCTCCAGTATTCTTCAAAGGGTGCTCTTTGATTCAGAGAGAGGTCACTGGGAAGGGCCCTGGAAAGATCTCAGGAAGGCACTGGGGCAGATAAGAGAAGGATAGAAAGTAGGGCTTATGCCCTGGGTTAACTTTTTGATACGCATATGACTGGGGCTGATGTTCAGGTGTGACACTCTAGTCACTCCCATGGCCTGAGTTGTGGGGCTATCAGTTTTAGAGTCGTTCCTGCTGTGACATACTGTTTTCTGTAGGAAAGGCAGGCCAGAGGAGAGGGCACTTCAAAAGGAAGAAAATACCCAATATAAACTTCGAAGAATCACACTCTAAATCACATTTGGTTTCTGGAAATGGACTATAAGGGGAGCTCAAAGCCCCCCAAAACTGTCAACTGTCAAGCAGCCAGTCAGGCTGTGCTTAGAGAGAAGCTTTGGAAGACTTCTGCCTGTCCATAGCCCATGTGAAGAGTGAGGATGGTGACCCCGTATGCCAAGTGGGGCCACTGGGAAATGGCACGGAGCGTGGTCTGGTCAAGACCATTGTCGAGAGTAAGAGGCCGCTATGGTGACCCATGCTGGCCCAAGCAACAACAGAGGACCAGCACCAGGAGTGTTGAATATCCTCCCCTCAAACCTGTGGGGAGGATTCAAGGAAACTCAGCAGCATTGAATGGAGTGTCAATGACCCCCCAAGTCGCTGGCTCCACAGGACCACTTGTGAGGAACTCGAGGACACCTGACTGCTGGCCCTGCAGGGCCACATATGAGGAACCCACCGGAGACAGTAACTGCAGCTTAAGTACCTGTGAAGGGGGCACGCTTGGAGACTTCGGTCGTGCATGTCCCTTTAGTGGGGTTTCGACTGATTTATGGGCCAGACGACTCCAGGGGAACTTGCCTGCCATATAGCACTTTGACGCTGGAACACTTTTCACTTAATAAGAGTTGCAGTGGGACTCTTAAACTCAGGCTACTAGTGGGGCTTTACCTGGATTTCACCTGTAGTGAATGTGGAAAAACCACTACCGCTAGTGAGAAGGGACAGGGACTCAGTAACTCGCCCGTTAAAACACTAGAGCCCTGACCTCAGGAGACTATGTGCTTTGTTTGTGAATGCTGTATTTTATTTTGTGTTGCTATATAAATACTCCTTTCTTCAATGCATCTCCTCTGCTGTGAAAGGCAGATCTTAACAGGACATACACACCACTGCTGCTGCATGGATTGGATCCATCGCAAAGTCCTGCATCACATCACAGCTCATGGGAACCCCCACATCTCTTCGACTGCCTAAAACTTCCTCAGTGCAGGCCCTCGCTTCCCTCGTCGATGGCAGCCTCGACGACAAAGACGGACTTCACATTGCAGCCACACAGATCTTCGGAACTGATGCTTTGCCAGACTGTGCGTCACATCCTCAATGTCAGACTTAACATCGCATGCCCCATCGACGGAATCCTCAATAATGATGCAGGTCCTCACAGCGCAGGCTCGCTGCATCTTGGAACTAATGCATCGCTTTTGGCTACACGATGCATCTTCGATGCGGATCCTCGCAATGCTCCACAAACCAGGATTTAAGGTACTTTATTCAGCGGGCCTAACTGGGTCCCGGTAGCTGGCCTGCTCTCCATCGCCATCGGCCTGAACTTGTGACTTTGCCCCGGTCCGGCGCGGCCAGATAACCACAGTTTGCACTTTGTGCTTTTTGGTGCCAATTTTACCTAAAACTTTAAAAGTCAATATCTTCGGTTCTACTAATTGGATGTTTGTCCTTTTGTTCTTGTTTTACTTGTTAAATTAAGCTCTATTGTTCGAACTTGATGTGGGATCATTTTTGTGTAGTGTTTTCACTGTTTTGCTGCTTGAAGTGCTGCACAAATACTTTACACATTGCCTGTGAGTTAAGCCTGACTGCTCTGTACCAAGTTACCAAGGGGGAAGCACAGGTTAATTTGGGGTTTTGATTGTGCCTCACCCGGACAAGGATTGTGGTTGCTGCTTGACCAGGGCTGACACCTCAGTCAATCAGTAACCCAATTTCTCACAATAATATATAGTACAATTACACCAAAATACAACAGCACATAACATAACACAATACAGATCATATGATAGCAGAAAATATTGCCTTATGGTGCAAAATACTCATTACACTATTTAAATATGATCAAAAGACATATAGTTGGCTACGTTTTGCCACCTCAACAGCATATCAATATAAAGATATATTATTACAACAGAACACATCACACATACATTACAGCATCATGCGCTGAAGCATGACACCAGTTTTGCCACCTCACAGCTGGGTAAGCATTGCCACCTCAAAACACATTAATATTCTCTCATCAATCTACATGTAAACAGTTCAGAAGGTAATTTATCTATGCCACACCCGCAGGCATATAGCATTGCATAAACGTTAGTATACTGGGAAACGGTGCTTCCAAACTAACAGCCGCCTGAAGTCGGTCAAGGGACAACCATGCACCCCAGTAAAAGAAAACAAAAGGCAAAGTTCTTCGGCGCACTCATCTATGCAGCCAAACGCACTACACCAATCAATAACGGGTCCTAACCACAGTAAACCATTACTAAGCAAGGCATGAGTCTACTCTAACCTCGGATGACACTATCCAATATGACACCTTTAAACAATACGAAACCCAACCAAGTACTAGGTGCACAGACCACCTTGGCTCCGGCCAACAAGAATGCCAGACCCTGAAAGCGCTACAGGATCATTCAAATGACAGGAATATGCAATACAAATCCTACAAAAAAAGACTTACCGTAACATTAACAGTTGATATAGCACAAAAATCACAGTATAACACAGCATAATAAATTACAACAACACAGCAAAATATATTATGGTGTGACATACATACTATACAAACCATAATAACTAAATAAAAACAAGCATACATAAATCGCATGACGATATGGAGAGGAAGGCAGAAGACTGGATGTGAAAGAAGTGGCCACCTACAGAGAAGAGTCCTAAAGAGGCGAGGGTGGGCGCAGACTGCTAGTATAGTGAAGGGGCATGTTTCCGGTGCCTCTCAAGCAACACTAGGAAGTCTATCTTATGATGCCACAATGAGTCACTGCTGAGTTATGACTCATTAAGGTAACACATAATTGACTTTCCATTTGTTTAGAGCTCATCAATTAGAGCTTTCATGTGGGAACAAACACTACCAGAGGAAAAGAGCACAACAAGCAAACTTGACGAGTAACTTGACAAATGTCACAGGCACCTCGCCAGCATGCCTCTTATATGCCAAATCACAAACACTTTCAACCATGCACTCCAAAAGGTGCCGAGGGAATTAATGCAAACTGAAGCACTTTACAATCTCGCCAGGACCTCTCTTTATAACAGCAATGCCCGTTCCCCCGTTCAAGGTCTGTCAGAGCTCAAGAAAGAATGAGAGAAAAACCTGGGCACCAGAACATGAGGGATCCGGCAGAGACCACCCAGCTCCCAATCTCTCCTTTCGAGGGGACGAGAGGCCCTGAACACTACAATGTGTGTGGCAGGGAAAGACAAAGAAGAGACAATGAGCGATGGAGGACAGTTGCGTGAGGAATCCACCCCCTTCATCTCCACTGAACACATACATACCTCCTTTCCTCTCCATTAATGTGAGCGTACGAAGCAATCGCCCCAAGAGTCAACAAACTTATGAGTCAACATTCAAAGCGCATTATTGCACATGTACTCAATCCGTCCCCATACTCTGCCCATCATAACCTACTAACTATGCCCCTCTGACCGTGTCCCCAGACCCCCTGCTGTCCACAGGTCAAAGCATGGGAAGTGAAAAATACACCACATCCTCCAGAGGTTGCCAGCACCTTACCCACCCAGGTCAAGCGGGTGGGACAGCTCGAGGTCTCATGGTGGAATGCTTCGATGAAGCAGTCGTAGTCCTCCCCTCATGTCCACTCTAGTATCCTACCAACGATCACCACCAACAGGAGAGCGTAAAGCCCCACCATCTCTTCACTGATCATGGTCCTCAGTTCCAGCTCCTGCATCTCAGGTCCTGGCCATTTGACACAAACCTCAATACCCCAAAACCCTTGCAGTTAGCAGGCACCTACGCTTATGCGTCTCTGATGCTGAATACTCACCCATCCCCTTGACATGACATAGTCGGTTTATTCTCAAAGACCAGCAAGAAGGTTAAAGGGCTTAGATGTGCACCACCACCTACCAAGAAGGCTTGCCTGCTCGAGACTTGCCACCATGCAATCTCTAAACCCATCCCCATTCCAAACTAGTCCTGGTCCCTTGTCTCCATCCTCTCCTCCTAAAAACATCCACCCCCAGCTGCAATGCCCCTAGGCTCATTGTGCTCCTCTGGCCCTGTTCATCCCCCAAAAACCTCTTCCTTAAAATGGAGCACTCCCTGAGGATGAATGCACGGGGAAGGTAGGCCCCACCATATAGGAGACCATCAGCCCTCTTCGTCTGGGCTCCTTTCATGTATCAAAATACCCCTTGGAACATCACATAGAAGAATCACCTCCTCCCTAAACTACCAAAGTAACCAAAACAAAGAGGTTTTGATGAGTGTGCATGTGTTGCCTCCCACTGAAGAATCTTTATTAAAGTTGTCAGATTGTGAGAATACCCCTACATGCTGCATGTGACAAAACTTCATGTAGAAGGGATGTTGCTGCACGGAAGGTTTGGAGTAGGGCCTGGTTGCAGGCCAAACCCTCCACATAGCTCCTGATGCACACAGACTTTGGGTTGGCCACACTAGAGGTTGATTGCACACTTGCTTCAGGCAAGACCATATGGTGAACCCCGTTGCGCATGGACTTAGGCCATGCACAGCCAGTCTCGATGCACTGAGAATTGGAAATGTAGGAATGCACAAAACAAAGGCTTTTGATGGAGCATAGTGTAAAAATCTGGATCTGGAAGGAAGGATCTTAGGGCCCATAGAAAGTACAAGAAGCTTGTGGCCCATAAACAGTGTGAGAGGACGCTGATCATGGAGAGACGGTTGGAGAAGTTTGAGAGTGTGGGTCCACTGGGGCATATGCACATTGTGGGGAGCTTGGTGCACATACAGCACGAGGAGGTCGGCCAAACTTAAATATCTTGTGAGAAGCTTGAAACACAAGAATAGTGAGAGAAGACTTTTGGCACATTAGAGGTGTGAAAGTCTTGGGGTATGTGCAAAGTGTGAGGTACTTGAGAAATATAGACACACTATGTGAGGAGCTAGAGAACATGGACAGGTAGCACAAGTGTTCTGTGGCATATGGACCTTGTGAGGAGCATGGGGCCTAAAGTGTGTGAGAGGCTAGGGAACATGGACAGACGGGTTGAGGCACTTGGGGTCTATGGACAGTCTGAGGTACATGGTCAGAGTGAAGGTATACTGCATGTGGACAGCGTGAGAGTCTGGGGCACATGGACTGGGTGAGGCACTTTGGGGGCATAGACAGTGTGAAGGTCTGGTGCACATGGGCAGTGTTAGGGTCTGTGCCAGTAGCGGCCTGTCCTCTGCCAAAGTGGTGGGCTGGCTGGAGGAGGGAGCTGAGGAGGTGGGGGTGGTTTGTACAAAGTAAAAATAATTTCAAAAACATACTTACCCGATTGCCGCCGTCCGCTGCTTCGCACTCTTCCGGGCACAGGCTCCCAGAATGCACTGCGGCCAATCATGACGCAGCAGGAAAGCAGCGTCAGGATTGGCCTGAGTGCTGGGACTTTGCGCTCCCAGGCAGACTGGGAGCCTGTGCCTGCTTTCTCGTGCCCCAGCAATGCAGCTGGGGCTGGAGAAAGCTTCACTACGCATGAGGGTTTGGCCGACCTCAAACGGCCGGCCAAGCCCTCATGCGCAGACAAGGGAGTGCACTACCACTCCCCCACCACAGTGTCAGCCCCCTGGACCCGCCCCCAAGACTAGTTTAAAACCCGTTTTATTATCGTTTTATTTTTCGGGTGGTGGCGGGGGCGGCGCTCCTCCGCCCTAATGGAGGGGCCATGGCTGATCTTGGCCCGTGGAAATAGTGAGAGTCTGGGTCACCTGGACAGTGCGAGGAGGTTTGGACCCACAAACAGTGAGTGAGAGATTGGAGCACATGGGTAAACAGGGCAAGGGCCTTAGGGTCCCATGGACAGTGTAAGAGTATAGGTCACATGGACAATGTGAGGAGCTTGCTCTACTATGTAGGAGTTTAGTCTCCAATACGTTCATCTTTCATAGTGCCTGGGGTTCATTCAGCTCTCACTATGCATGCGCCTTCTGAAATGTTTACTCTGTTACTTAGTGTATCGATACCCCTTCATTCCTTACCACACAGTAATACCACTAACTGGCACAAATTGTGTATAATTCATGGGAGTGAATAGCTAAATCCTATATTTGTGCTCCTGCGCCTTTTCTCAAATGGCGTCATTCCCACTCCCTCTAGGGCTGGATGCCTCAGTTGGGTTTGTATCCCACAGGAGCTCTCTTCACCTCGTAGTAACCTCTTTTAATCTGAGCGGGCCATTAGGTTGAAGAGGGTGCATTTATTCAAGCAGCTGTTGGGTTACAGTTTTATTTCTGGCCATATTCTCAGGGGAAATCAGAGGCAGGTGGGAGCTGAGGCAGAACCTTCAGCCTTTTGAGAGGGTAGCGCGAGAGGCATGCTATAGAGCCTCTGATGGTGTTTTTCGTCACATCCTTTGCTTCTAGGAGTGATTGCAAGCTGTTGGTTGGATAGCCTCTGTGTAACGAGTTGCGTGTCTCAGCATATGTCTCTGAAAACAGTTTCTTAGAGAGGCGGCTAAAGGTGGAGCCATGGTGAATTCAGCACTACAATTCGTCCCCCCATAGCGCCGTGGTAGTTCTCTGGACAGCAGTGTGAGGGCAGCAGTGGTGCCCGGCACAGGTAAGAGAGGTGGGGCGGGGACGGGTGGGAGGGGGAAGTCGACAGATGATGGGATAGGTAACATTAAATAAAAAAATGAATAAAACCACTTACCTTGAGCTCGCCGCATCGCCGACTCAACTATGCCGAGAGAGCAAAGTAAGTGGTTTTGTTTATTTATTTAATTTTATCTATCCCGTCATCTGCCGACTCCACCCCCAACCCACCCTGCCCAACCCCTCGCCCCGACTCACCGCTCTTACCTGTGCCGGCCGCCACTGGAGGACAGTAACATAGGTCAATGGGTCAAGCACCCGCTCTAGGCCGATTCTAGGGAAGACCAACAAGGTCGTCATTAGCAGGGAGCACCTACACAGAACCATGGAATTTGGCCAATTTCAATTGCTTCTATGTGGTTTCTATGTGGGGAGGGTTGACAAATATTCACTGTGTATGATAGGAAACACCTTTGCATCTGCTCTGCTCCTTCTGCAGAGAACTGTATATAATCTTCATCTCTAATGTTCGAAACCCGGGAAGACTATGATTTTTATCTTTCTAAGGCCAATAACGAGTATCATTGACATGAATAATCAAAACTATTTAGAGCTGCCTTTGAAGAGTTTGTTGTCCAGAACACAAAGCCCTGATTGGAAGTGGACCAGATAATTACAACCTTTACGCAAACCCTTGTTTGCACAGGGATTGCAATTATAATTATGCTTAAGTTTACCACAACGGGTGGTTACTGGGTGCGATAAAATCCACACTTTCTCAATTATGTGCAGATACATATTGGAAAATGAAATCTGCCAATATGTACCAGAGAAAAATGCCTGGTTAGTACCGGGATAATGTAGGATTTGGTGAGGAAAGAGCCAAAATCAGTATTATTTTTTTCGCCATTTCAAAGAACAAATCTTGTAATTTGAGGTGATCATTGCACCTGAGTAATTTGAGGTGATCATTGCACCTGATGCACTCTGAACCCTTGTGTATCAGATTTAGGGGAAAATGTACTAAGATTCGACTTGCAAAAAGTGGTTGAAAAATATGTATCAACTTTTTGCAAATCGAGTTAGATTTTGCGAACCGGCCTATTTACTAACAGGTTGGTTCCCACTATAGGAAATAGCAGGGGGTTGCAGAATGACCTGCCTAATTAATATTCATTAGTCAGGTGACAGTTTAAGACCCCCCTGTGATTGGCTGCAATTACAGGAATGGTGCCCTTCAAGGAATAGCAGACCACCATCAACGTCATTACACTCCTAAATAGAAAGGTTTTTTTTACGCAGCCTGTGCTCCTTAATGGAACCAAAGCCATATAATGGACAAAGCACTGGCAAGTCATCTGCATTGTTATATCAACACCAACATACACCCTAGAAACATGCAGATGAAACAGAAACAAACCCCACATTCACGCCGATAATTGTGAGAAATTGGGTTACTGGTTAATTGGGGTGTGAGCCCTGGTCAAGCAGCAACCACAATCCTTCTCAGGGTAATGCACAAGCAAATCCCAAATTAACCTATGCTCAACCCCCTGGTAGCTTGGTACAGAGCAGCCGGCTTAACTTAGAGGCAATGTGTAAAGCACTTGTGCAACACTTCAAGCACTAAAACAGTGAAAACACCACATGAAAAGTATCCCACACCTAGTTAGAAAAATAGAGCAAAATGTAATAAATAAAACAAGAATCAAATGACAAAAATCCAATCAGGAGAACCAGGGTCATGAATTTATAAAGAATGAAGTGTAAATAGAGCCTAAAAGCATCAAGTGACAACCGCGGCAATCTGGTCACAGTGGAATGGGTCGAAGTCAAATGTTCAGGCCTACTGTGATAGAGCGCAGGTCGGATACAGTCCCAGATTAGTCCCACTGAAGGTTTACCTTCTCAAGTCTGGTGCCAAAAGCCCCATTTGTGTTGGAGGGGGTTGCGAGGAGCAAGGAGAGCATCAAGGGAGGCTTTCAGCGTAGCGCGAAGAGCAGGCTGGGCGTCGTAAATGGACATGCTGGTGCTTCGCGTTGGTGGTCCCCGAAGCGTCGATGCTGCATTGCGAAGAGACGCGCTGGTGATGGCTCGCCCTGATTTTCACAGTTGTCGCAAAGAGCCCAAAAGCTTGATTTTAGCACCTGTGAGTCACACCAAGGGTCCAGGACTGGAGAGGCACCACTTGGGGGTCAGGAACATGCTGCAGCTGGGTCCAAGAGCTATTTGGGGAGCCTTTAATGTCCATGCGGCTCAGAACAGGAGGCCAGCAGACTAGCCCTTGGAGTCCCTCAGGGGTCCTGGGTTCAAGATGAAGTTGCAGGTTCAGTCCTCCTTCCCCAGGCAAGAGGGAAGCAGGCAGCAGGTCAGCACAGCATGGCAGCAATTCCTTTAGAGCAGAAGTCCAGCAGAGTGGCAGACCTTGTAGCAGAACAGTAGTCCTTCTTCCAGGCTGAGTATTCACAGGTTCAGAAGTGTGCTCAAGTGGTGGTGTCCGAGGTGCAGTATTTATACCCAGTTGTGCTTTTGAAGTGAGGGAGAAGCTTCTAGGGGTTTCCCTTTGAAGTCCCCAGGCATCATGCTTTCCCTGTCCTGGCTCCAGACTAATTGCAGGGGGTATGCAGGCCTTTGTGTGAATGCAGGACACAGCCTATTCAAGTGCAAGTGGGGCTGTGCCCAGCTTCCTCCACCTATCCTGCCAGTTGTGACCCATCCAGGCACACCTAAGCTTCCTATTGTGTGCGGCTATCTAGGAGGAATACACAAAGCTCAACTGTCAGCTACACTCAGTCATGTGACTAGAGACAGGCTACAGGCACTAAATGGCTAAGACAAGAAAATGCAATTTTTCTAAAAGTGGCATTTTCAAAATTGTAATTTAAAATCCTACTTCACCATAAGTTAGGATTTTAAATTCCCGTTCCAGAGACACCAAACATAAACTGATTACTTATTCCCATCTGGAAATTACAATTATAAATATGTAATAAGTTAACTCCAATGCTATCCTATCGGGAAGGTAGGCCTTGCAGTTGTGAAAAACAAATTTAAGAGTTTTCCACTGCCAGGACATGTAAAACTTAAAAGTACATGTTCTACTTTTTAAACATATTGCACTCTGCCTTCTGGGCTGTTCAAGGCTGATCCTTGGGGTGACTTATATATCTTAAACAGGAAGGTTTGGGCCTGGCAAAAGGTTTACTTTGCTAGGTCGAAATGACAGTTTTGAACTGCACACACAGGCTCTGCTGTGGCAGGCCTGAGAGATGTTTAAGGGCTACTTAAGTGGGAGGCACAACCAGTGCTACGGGCCCACTCGTAGCATTTAATTTACGGGCCCTGGGCACATGTAGTGCACTTTACCAGGGACTTATAAGTAAATTAAATATGCCAATTGGGTATAAGCCAATTTGCCATGTTTTAATCAGAGAGCACAAGCACTTTAGCACTGAATACCAATGGTAAAGTAAGAAGAGTCCTAAGGCCAGCAAAAAACGAATTCAGCAAAAGGTGGAGGGCAAAGGCAAATAGTTCAGGGGTGACCCTGCAGAGAGTGCCAGGTCCAACAATAATACTCCATTAGAAAAGACTGACGTACTGTGTGCTCACTGCACATAATAATGTACATTGTTAGGAAAATTGTGACAATTTCGTTTATTTTTTGACAGACGTCTTCTTTTAAACTTTGAATCGATTACTGTTAAATGCCTCTTCTGCCTGCACATTGAGTAAATGCTCTGAATATCGGGGCACTTATCGAAAGGTTTTCAACCATTCATAATCGAGCCATTCATGTTTAAGTTATATGTACAGATTTATGTAGTAAATGTGGTTCAAAATTATTGTGTATTCACAGTTCAACACGACTCTTATTTGCTATGTAATTTCCGTAGCAGTATTCTGACAGTCACCTAGGAGCACCCACTAACCTGATCCACATGTATTGGGTGTGTGCAAATATTTTTTTCCCTGAAGCACGTAAAAAAAACTCTTCGAATCGTATTGCATGTGGTAAATGTTCTAGTGAATGTGAAGCTTTTGTGTACAATTAGACTTGCTTATTGATGGATTTGAGGATAACAAACATTGGCTATGAGGCCCTGATTTAGAGCTTGATGGTAACTGAAAAATATGCAGCTTCTTGAAAAGACTCTTAATACCAGCTACTTCCACCATAGCAATAGCATTGCATAGAACACTTGGCCAGTAGAGTCTATACCATAATTCGCTTTTTCTCCAGAAATCTAAGTATTTTCAACGACTACTAAACTCCATCAAGCCCTGTGTGGAATTTTACATCTGAGTGGTTACTGGTGTTGAATCTTCTGGAATGGTGTGGCGTTGTACATCCTCTTTCCAGCCACAACCAACATGGTTGCTGTGTTTTTTGTGACATGTAGTTTGTTGACCAATTCCTTATTGGACCACAAACTAGTTGGGTATCATAACCAATGTGTTGTGGAATAAAAGCCGGTACCACGGCTCTCGCAGGCAGGATCATTGTACCACTATGGTCAGGCAAGAGCCTCAACAGAGCTTTTAATTAGGAGGGGTTGGACAGGACAGAGAATGGGTGGAGCGAGGGCAAAGGCACTCCTTATACGAGACACAGTACACAACAAGCACGCCACAGTGTGAAAGGATTGAATAATTTCGTTACCTTATCTAATGGTGTTCGCAATGTTAACTGCACCCTCTAGTTATTATTCTTAAAGGGGAAATCCAAGAGGAATCTTTTGATTACCCTTAATCATGTCAGCTTCTAAAGTGCTTGCTGTACTGGAGTTACTCTGGTGGTCAGGTCACTGTCAGTAGGGAAACTGCTCAACCACCTGGAAGATTCATGGACTCATCCGCAGATCTCCTGCCTTACCCAGAATGCCGTGTGGACAGGGCTGGTGGGATCCCACTCACCAGCAGCAAACTTGCATGCAGCCCGCACTCACCCGAGAAGAGGCTTGTGGGTAAAGCCTGAGGTAGGACTCGTTGGTGCATTCAGGGGGCTCCTCTGGCACCAAGCACTAGTTGCACAGTAGGTTGTAAGAGCAGAAAGACCATCAAGGCTTCTGCCAAGGAGCAGTGGTTGAGAAGGGAAGGCGTGTTCCAGCTGCACAGTCAGGGTGGAAAAAATGTTCCACTTATTGAGGGTACTCGCATTATTGAGCAACATGATGCGGCTCGTGGCAGTGACATCACCCACGCTACAGAATTTCAACTGGTCCCATCCAACTCCCCTCCCCACAAGCCTGCATGTGCCAGGTGGGCTGAGAAAGTTGAGGGAAGGGTTCAGAGAATGATAGTGGTGGGCCTGTTCCCAGAAGAGTTGATGAGGACAAAATGTCACTAGAGCTAAGTACTTATTGTAAGGTCAGGTGTCTTATGCTGACAGTGGAGGTGAAGGCTTGAAGGCCAGGCAGGGTCCACTTAGGCTCTTCAGATGCTGTAAGGGAGGGGATTTGCAGCTTACATTGCCATGGAGTCCCTCGTTTGTGGTGAATATTTATGATGGCAATATGAATCATTTATTTTTCACACAACTCACTGAATTGTCTGTTGACATTTTTAATATTGGATACTAATATCACCCAACTCAATTGTACCTATTGCAATGACTTTTCAAGGACGAAAGGCTGAGTCATACCCTCCTGCATTTGAACGTTTGACCTGCACATTACAAACAACACAGAATGTTATTTATCTCATTCTTTGCCCGTGCCAACTAGGTTATGTTGGAGAGACAGCTAGGGCAATTCAAACTAGACTGACAGAACATCGTTCAGCTATTAGGACAGCAAAACTTATGGCACCCTTGGTTAAACATTACATTGATTTTAACCATAAACCAGAAGATATTCGTTGGCGAATATTAGAAAAAATTAAAGTATCTGATGACAAAGGCGGACTTCTAATCCGCAAAAAGAGAGAGGTTTATTGGATCTTCTCTCTAAATACATTTAGATGTGGTTTGAACAACGAATTACCCTGGGAAAATGCCATTATTTAAATATCTTGACAGTGTTGTTACATTATATATATTCTGGTCAGTAAGTGTAGTTTTAGAATGTTATAGTCACAACATAGATAGAATGAAATGTTGCGATATTAAATATCTGTTTGAGTTAAATAATGGGAGGATTAGGTCCAAATAATGTTGAATTTTTAATTGTCCAATAAATATCATAATATTGTTCTTTAATGCGATATCATATTCATATTAGAGCCTACATAGTGAGTCTGTTGATGACAGGTACATCTGTGCTATGTTGGAGCTGTTTTCATTGTAAGAATTACTCTTGTCGCACATTATTGAGATAGAACATTATTTTTGATTCTATTGGGTCTCATATGTGAGTTACGTAGTCTACGTGACCCATAACTTAGCGCTTTAGTTGCCTTCCATTAGGTCTCTTACGTGGGTTACGTGGACTACTTGACCCATAATTCAACGTTTAAGTTGTCTTTTCGCGGTAGAAATTCCGCCGTTTACTACCAATGAGAGATCCGTTTTAACTAAGTCGTCATGCCGCAAACGTGAGTTACGTATGACCACATGACCCGTATCCCGCTTAGAAGTGGTCTATTTAAATCGCGTAATAGACATCGGTTTCTCCATTATCAGCGCCATCCACGCCAACAAGTAACGATAGATCTTACATTTTCGAAGATATATCTGAGACCAAAGGTAAGCGGGACTATATAAATAGTGACTACAGAATATTTAGGCTTTAAATTGAGTAGAAAAGCTTATTTATATTCATTATTTCTCGTTAGGCTCAAGGTATATACATATTAGAGGGTTGCCATTAATGCAGCTCTCGCCATATATCAACAATATATATACTAACTGGTAAGATCCTCTTAATTCCTAATTAGATAACTTAACATTGAGGGCTGGTGAATAAATCAATGTTAGGTAACCTTTATGTTATAAAATAGATATGCCTTTTTATTTTGGGATTTTCTTGTTTTTCCTTGCATTAGGATTTTTAAACTAATAAAGAAATTCTGAAGAAAAATAAACCTACCGATTAGATCGACAAACACTGATGATTTTTGTCAACATAAAGTAGGTTATTAAGGTCTTAACAATATATTAATAATGACCAACATTAATGAATGTAGCACTTGTCCCTATTGACTGTATGAATTATTACAGAAGGAAATCTCTCCTGGATCCTGAAGTTATCATCTAATTAAAGAATATCCATCTTATAAAACAGGGAAAAGTAAGCTACCAAACATGTATAGACATGTTGTTATCTTTTATATATTGTAAAATACACTTCGGGTAATAAATAATTGGAGTTAGGGTCTATTTATTTCTACTATATTTCTACCTTGTTTATTCTATATGTCTTTTTCTTTGTTTTAACTATGGGACGATTGCACCTGGGTCTTATACCTATTATAATTGTTTGTAATTTTATTGAAGGCAACTGTATCACAAGCAGGATGTACATAAATTTAACTTGTTAATAAGAAATAGAAATATTTTGTAACTAGAAAATGAGTTCTGATGGCATTTTTAACTATTTATAGGTTTACCTGTGGCATTTCCTGACGAAGGCGCAATTGGCGCCGAAACGCGCGTCGAAGAATAAACTTTTTGCCACTTATGTTTTTTGATTGCATTGTATTTTTAATATCAATTATATGAAAGAAAATAATTAAATCATTGTCAATGTATCTTTATAAAATTGATGGTTTTTAATAAATATATGTTTTAATGTGATGTTTATCTTTTATAATTAAAAAATAATTTTTTACTATATATTTTAGTTATACTGAACTCTTTTTCTTATGTGTTATGTGTTTCATTGTGAATTAATGCATATTGCCTAGGAATGTTATTTTCAATTGCATAATTGCCCTGTCCTAGGAATTGTATCTCAAGTGTACAGGGGGTCCTTGATACTTTTACTTGTCATACCCTCCTGCATTTGAACGTTTGACCTGCACATTACAAACAACCACAGCAGGCACTCAACCACCAGGTCTAGCATACCAATAACATTTCTATGGCTTCGTGTTTCACCTAAAGATACTTTGTTTGCCGTAGACAGCCCTGAGCGCGTGCCGATGGGAGTGCGCACACGTTGGGAGCGACTATTGAGGCAGTCGCTGCACTTTTGCAAAACCCCACAGGATAGCTTTATTTGTGCCTACTCGACTTCATTACTTGTAATTTGCCTCATTCCCAGCATCCATTATTTCATCATTATTGTACCGTTCCTCTTGTAGTCTGCTGGAACTCCAGGACGGAAGTATTATGTGAATTTAAAAATTCAATAAATTAATCAAAAAAGTAGAAAACGATAGTTCTGTTCGGTGAGAGAACAAGAAAATGATGAAATATCTGAGCGTGCAAAGCTCAAGAAGCAAGGCTTGGTTCCTTTCTGTGTTTCTGCAGGTGGTTAGGCAATGCAGAGGAACATGTGTGTTTGTAGTGTCTGGGAGATTAAACTTGAACCTCAGCTGTTGGACATGGCCCTTCTTAGGGGGATCTCCCTAAAACCTTTTGCTTTTTTACCTCCTGGTTTTTGCCAACTCTCTTTTCCTGACCTTAGGGCTCTAGGCACTTTCTTACTGTATTGCAGCGGAAAAGTGTGCACGCCCTTCCTGTACATGTCAGGATAGGGTGCTTACTTGATTGGGTTAGGTGTCGTACCTGTGAGTGCCCTGTGAATAGGTACACCACATACCCAGGGCGGGTGCCACGCTGGCTACTAGGGGGACATTGCACTGATTGTGTCACCCACCTGAATACCCTTTCAAAAATGTCTCATACTCAGGGTGGCCGTTCTCACTCCGTAGACAAGCCTGAGGGGGCCCTTCACTACCACCAAACCGGGGTAGGTGATATGCCGGGTAGGTAAATCTGCATGTGCACTGCCCAGGTAGGGATGAACCCCCATGTGGGTATTCCCTGCCTAGGAGGTTGGCTCTCCCAATCGGACACTTCTTGGGTGTGGCCTTAGGGCCTGGGACACTGTCCAACTGTAAGTGCGGTGTGAAAGTGTGAACGCCCTTCCTACACATTTTAGGAAGTGGTGCTCACCTGAGGTTTCTAAAACGTCAGTCAGGTCTGCCATGAATGGCTGGTGGGTGCATAATCAAACCTATTATATTTTAAGACCTGGTTCTGGCCTGCATTTGCAGGCTGGTGTGTGCACTCGCACCAATGGTGCTCTTAAATACGTATCCGGCCTGCCATTGCAGGCTGGTATGCGTTTTGCACCGATGGTGCTCCTAAATACATGTTCAACCTGCCATTGCAGGCTGGTATGTGCTTTGCACCGATGGTGCTACTAACTACATGTGCGGCCTGCCATTGCAGGCTGGTATGCACTTTGCATCAATAGTGCTCTTAAATACGTGTCCAGCCTGCCATTGCCGGCTGGTGTGTGCTTTGCATCGATGGTGCTCTTAAAGACGTCTCTACAATTAAGGTATGCAGTTCCTAATATTAACAGCAGGTGGTTATAATAAATCAAAAAGCTCCACACGATAGTGTAGAGCGTAACTTAGGAGGAGAGTCTCCTCCTGTTGGAAAAAGACCCTCACACACCCAGCCAGCTAGGTGTCTTGCTTCATCATCGGGTCTGCTCCTTATCGGGTTGGCGCTGCAATACCCGATCGGCGCCCGAGATGGGGCCTTCTTGGCGGAGATCTTTATTCCTTATGCCGTAGGGTGTAGTGCGTGTGAGGGCCCTAAAAACAGTGTAGGTGATAATGATGTGTGAATAAGTGTAGTTTAAAATAGGAAGTGGTGGTCCACTCAGAACAATTTTAATGAAATGTGGCCATCACCCTAATTAAAAATTGAAAGAGAAAACGCGTATCTTCACTCTAAAGTTGTGAGATTATACGCTTATGACATAGGTCAACATGTTTCTTGCCTTTATTCCTAGTAGATGGCAATTCCTCAGGACCAAAATAGGATCTACCTACACTTTTTGGTGGTGGTCAATAACTACATTAAGTGAGGTAATAACCACTCATACAGCACCCTCAAAAGTGATACCTGTAGATCTAAAAACAACCTGCAATAAAACAGAATAAGAAACATTAATTTTGTCATGTAAGGATATTCTGGTAATTCAAGGACCCTGTGCCTCAACCAAAATCCATGGTGCAGTAACCGCATGCCGAACGCGGGTGACTGATGGCATGCGATAAGTCTGAGCTACAGTTGGTGAGGAAAAATTAACAACATATTAAAAAATGGCAGCTGAAGTGAGCATCGTTTTTTAACTTACCCAAATTGGGTCGAGGACGCACGGCATCGGTACCGGCTGGTGAGGACACTAGAGTATAGTGTCCTGTAGGAGTAAAAACAGAGAACAAGTGCTTCATTGCCCGCGGGAATATAATTAGTAGGTTACCAGGAAGTTACGATTGGTTCTCCTGGCCCAATTTTTAAGATGGGGGTTTCTACTCTCCATCTTCACTTTGAGTATCCCCACTAGGACCTCCGACAAGTAGAATGGAGGACTATCAGGGATTGAGCTTTGGTGATGAAGCTGCAGCTGAGATTTTGAGAGCACCGTCACTTTTGGGGCCGGATGGCAACATCGCCTCCGGCAGCCAGTCAGAAGATTGGACTTCGCTAACTAACATGAAACATGAATGGCTGAAGGTGACTCTGCATGGAGCAATGATGACAGAGTACCTTAGGGCTAATATAGCCCCAAACGGCTTGATTGTTAACAATTTCCCACGTTTGTTTCTGGAGGATCCTGTCTTTAAGAAAGAATGGTCCCTAGTAGCATGGAAGTGCACTAGGGACTGGCTGATCCTTATAATCAACACAGCTAAGAGAATTGCAGACACCCTACTGATAAGAATACAAACAGCAGAGGGTGCGATTAAGGTTATTGTCCAAACAGCTGCATATAAGAGCAAGCTAGCAGAGATCAATGCAGAGATTGCAGAGAATAGGGAATACTTAATGAAACAGAAGATTTCAAAACTCCAGAAAGATATTCAGAAATTCTCTGTTGAGAAGATCTATCCCTATCTCAAGGCAGACTATACTGCAACAGCTACTAGTTACTCTTCTGATGAAGGTTCCAACTCATCACGTAGGGGTTCTTCATCTAACAGTGATTCCAGCACTGGGAGCTGGAATAACAGGAAAACAAGAGCTTTCCAACAGCCTATGTATCCTCCTTTCCATATACCACCATATCAGGGACCTCCATACTGGCAATATCCAATGTACCAACAAGGCCCTCCGCCTTTTTTCCAACATGGGACTGAGCCACCTTTTTTAGACAGAGGCTGGGGCAGAGGAAGAGGGCGCAGAAGAGGTCCAAAAAGAGTACAATGGCAGGATTTGCCAGAACAGTCAACACGAGCAGTAGAGACCAGGAGTCAGACAAGGGGGAGGAGACATTGATTATTAACCTCTCACCCAGAGCCCTTTCACCGATTGAGGTCAAGGTTCTCCAAAAAGGTCTGGGGTATGTTCCCACACCTCGAAATGATAAATTTCGTGACATTTGTGAAATACAAGGTTTTTTCCGTAAAATCCGCCTACAAGCCTTTTTTCAAGACCAACCACCACTACCAATGGGCGATTCTGGTTTGCACAGACCATCTACTTTTACACCTAATAGCAGCATGGTTCCCAACGAGGTGTTAACATTTGAGCAAGCAGTGTTGAAAGATCTGAACAGTACATCTACCCCTGCTCCGTATCACAACTTGTCTTCCAATGAAACCACTGCCATCTTAGACCTGGCGAATGATGTGAACATCATAATCAAACAGGCTGATAAAGGTGGAGCTACGGTGATCATGTCCACACTGGACTACGACAATGAATGTCGCAGACAACTAAGCGATAGGGTATACTACACACCTATTAGGGAAGACCCCACACCTAGGTTGAGTAGAATTATATCCTCCATGGTCTTTTCTGCTGAAACAGAGGGTTGGATTACCAAGAAGGAAGCAGAATTCCTAATAACGAAGGACCCCAAGACCCCTTATTTTTACTGCCTACCCAAGATCCACAAGGGGATCACCCCTGTTCCTGGACGCCCCATCGTGTCAGGGATCGGGTCCATCCTGGAACCCCTCTCCAAGTTCGTGGATCATTTCATGCAACCACTGGTTAGAGCTACCCCCTCTTTCATCAGGGACACCACAGACGTCTTACGTCTAATCGAGGGGACCCAACATCCAGAAGAAGTAGATCTCTTGGTCACCCTGGATGTTGTGGCTCTTTATACTAATATTCCTCAAAGGGCAACCCTTGATGTTATTGAAGATGCTCTTAGCCACAGTGAGTGGGATTCACCAACCCCAGTGGCCTTCGTACTGGATTGTGCCACTTTAGCACTTACAGAAAATTTCTTTGAATATGATACCCAGCTTTACCATCAGACGCAGGGCACTTCAATGGGCAGCACATTCGCGCCTAGTCTAGCATGTATGTACATGGCAGCATTTGAGGAGAGGGAGATCCACAATCCCAGAAATCCGTATGTCACCAATGTGTTATTGTGGAAGCGATTCATTGATGATATCCTGATCCTATGGAAGGGAGAACGCACCAAATGCGACGAATTCTGTATTTGGATCAACACATTGAACCCCTTTTTGAAATTCACTAACAGCATTTCAGAAACAGAGATCCCATTTCTTGACCTGTTGATTAAACTAGAGGGTGTCAATATTTCTACCACTCTTTACCGCAAACCAACCGACAGGAATAGTCTCCTACGTTTTAGTAGTCATCATCCAAGGGCTCTGCGACAAAACTTACCCTTTGGGCAATTCCTTCGTATTAGAAGGAATTGCAGTACACTTACTGACTACAAGAATGAGTCTAACACGCTGAAGACAGACCTACTTCAAAGAGAATACCCTAAACAGGTTATTGATCTTGCGTACAAAAGGGCACAGCATAATAACCGTGAGAGCCTATTGGAGGTCAGAACTAGAGAACCTGATAGGGTCATGACCTGTGTAACGACATATACCCCTGACTCGAACCGAGTTAGAAACATCATTTGTAAACATTGGAACATTCTTAACACAGGAACTCTCAAGCTTCCTAAACCCAGGTTCGCGTTTAAACGAACTAGTAACCTCAAGGACATGTTGATACACACTAGACCTAAGAAACAACAGGGCAATACACAAAGGACACTATGGGACTTGCCCCCTGTTAGGGGTCATTACCCTTGTGGGTCATGCTCAGTGTGCCCCCAAACTAAGGTTACTAAAGAACTTAAGTTCCCTAACGGAGCTAGTTGGAGAATGGCCGCACACACTAATTGCAACACTTCTAACTGTATCTATATACTGGACTGCCCGTGTGGTCTCCTTTACATAGGGATGACCTCGAGACCAGTCAAAGTCCGGATAATGGAACATAGAAGCAATTTCAGATGCCAGAAAACAAATACCAAAATGACCTGTCACTTCAATCAGGTGCAACATCCCCCTGACTCCTTTAATTGGGCCGTATTAGAAACCCATCCGGGGATGCCTACAAAATCATTGTTCCGGTTGGAACAACGTTGGGTCCTACGACTTGCCACTGACAAAGGAGGGCTTAATGAGGATATCCCTTGGAGCCAATTAACCTAATTACCACCTTGGGCTCTTTTATTTCTGCCCCTAACTCAGTGTATTTGCTCCTTTTTTACTATAATACTTCCAGACTCCAACCTGTCCCCGTATGTTTGCCCAACATATTACCTCAATCAGTTAGCATTACATACGTGTTGATTCCGACAAGGAAGAGCCCCCTTCATACAGCTTAATCTAGTTACTAACTCGGACCTTTTACGAGATACACTAGTAAGGTTGGGCCCCCTTTCTATCGTTCGCAGCACCACCATCATTCCTGTCGTGCATGACACTATTTACACAGGTTTAATCACCAATTTTCCCGCCCATACTAGATTATGGCAACGAGTCAATAACTTTCAGGTGTTTTGAACCCATTCACCTTGTCATGTTTACATAATACAAGACTTTGCTAATGGCGCCCACGATTGCTGCTGCCTGGAGTGTGTGTCTCGCATTAGTTGGAGGAATTCCAACATGGCGCCCTAAACAGGGTTAGCGCTCCAGTCGTAACACCGTTTCAGCCGGGAAGTACCGGAAGTTCCGCCTCCACGCTCCGCCGGCCGCTGGTACTTGTGTGAGATCCTTGATCTGTTCGTTACTCCCGGACCGGCTGAGCGAGGGATAGGAGCACTTCCGATCCGCCTCACACGGAACAGTAAGTAACATAATGGTTAGCTCCCTGTGTGTCCCTCATTGTTTTTCATTGGTTTGGCTTGAAGGGCACCACTGTGTTCCTTCAGTGAGTTATTTAGTTCATGTGTGGGGTCTCGTTGACCCGTACGCTTGCCAACATACCGGTTTCACTACCATTTTCAACGGAGTGATGTTGGTAAGGTCGGCTCTCAATTCTCCCACATCTTGAGTTGTTGTTTCTCACTTGTTGTTGATACCAGAGGAGCGTTGTTCTATTTACCACGACGGGCACCAGGTGCGCATTTGACGCTGAACTTGGTCAGCGTCGGTATTAACACCGGGAGACGCCGACTGGTTAATCTACGCCCTCTGCTTTTTCAATTGACATGGACGGGCCAGTGTGTTCGCCTGAGAGACCCATACTGCTAAACATGATTACGATACAACTGGGTACTGTTATGTTGTGGCTTCCTCATCCGCTTTGCTTGATACACCTACAGGTAGCTGTATCTGGCCGTTTAATCTCCTAGCACTTGTTCTCTGTTTTTACTCCTACAGGACACTACACTCTAGTGTCCTCACCAGCCGGTACCGATGCCGTGCGTCCTCGACCCAATTTGGGTAAGTTAAAAAACGATGCTCACTTCAGCTGCCATTTTTTAATATGTTGTTAATTTTTCCTCACCAACTGTAGCTCAGACTTATCGCATGCCATCAGTCACCCGCGTTCGGCATGCGGTTACTGCACCATGGATTTTGGTTGAGGCACAGGGTCCTTGAATTACCAGAATATCCTTACATGACAAAATTAATGTTTCTTATTCTGTTTTATTGCAGGTTGTTTTTAGATCTACAGGTATCACTTTTGAGGGTGCTGTATGAGTGGTTATTACCTCACTTAATGTAGTTATTGACCACCACCAAAAAGTGTAGGTAGATCCTATTTTGGTCCTGAGGAATTGCCATCTACTAGGAATAAAGGCAAGAAACATGTTGACCTATGTCATAAGCGTATAATCTCACAACTTTAGAGTGAAGATACGCGTTTTCTCTTTTCAATTTTTAATTAGGGTGATGGCCACATTTCATTAAAATTGTTCTGAGTGGACCACCACTTCCTATTTTAAACTACACTTATTCACACATCATTATCACCTACACTGTTTTTAGGGCCCTCACACGCACTACACCCTACGGCATAAGGAATAAAGATCTCCGCCAAGAAGGCCCCATCTCGGGCGCCGATCGGGTATTGCAGCGCCAACCCGATAAGGAGCAGACCCGATGATGAAGCAAGACACCTAGCTGGCTGGGTGTGTGAGGGTCTTTTTCCAACAGGAGGAGACTCTCCTCCTAAGTTACGCTCTACACTATCGTGTGGAGCTTTTTGATTGATTATAACCACCTGCTGTTAATATTAGGAACTGCATACCTTAATTGTAGAGATATCATTTTGGGCATGTATGCTGGACCTTAGTAAATAACTGCCCTTGTTTCCCTCTCTTTGGTTAAACTGATTGCACGGGCTTCATTGCCCGCGGGAATATAATTAGTAGGTTACCAGGAAGTTACGATTGGTTCTCCTGGCCCAATTTTTAAGATGGGGGTTTCTACTCTCCATCTTCACTTTGAGTATCCCCACTAGGACCTCCGACAAGTAGAATGGAGGACTATCAGGGATTGAGCTTTGGTGATGAAGCTGCAGCTGAGATTTTGAGAGCACCGTCACTTTTGGGGCCGGATGGCAACATCGCCTCCGGCAGCCAGTCAGAAGATTGGACTTCGCTAACTAACATGAAACATGAATGGCTGAAGGTGACTCTGCATGGAGCGATGATGACAGAGTACCTTAGGGCTAATATAGCCCCAAACGGCTTGATTGTTAACAATTTCCCACGTTTGTTTCTGGAGGATCCTGTCTTTAAGAAAGAATGGTCCCTAGTAGCATGGAAGTGCACTAGGGACTGGCTGATCCTTATAATCAACACGGCTAAGAGAATTGCAGACACCCTACTGATAAGAATACAAACAGCAGAGGGTGCGATTAAGGTTATTGTCCAAACAGCTGCATATAAGAGCAAGCTAGCAGAGATCAATGCAGAGATTGCAGAGAATAGGGAATACTTAATGAAGCAGAAGATTTCAAAACTCCAGAAAGATATTCAGAAATTCTCTGTTGAGAAGATCTATCCCTATCTCAAGGCAGACTATACTGCAACAGCTACTAGTTACTCTTCTGATGAAGGTTCCAACTCATCACGTAGGGGTTCTTCATCTAACAGTGATTCCAGCACTGGGAGCTGGAATAACAGGAAAACAAGAGCTTTCCAACAGCCTATGTATCCTCCTTTCCATATACCACCATATCAGGGACCTCCATACTGGCAATATCCAATGTACCAACAAGGCCCTCCGCCTTTTTTCCAACATGGGACTGAGCCACCTTTTTTAGACAGAGGCTGGGGCAGAGGAAGAGGGCGCAGAAGAGGTCCAAAAAGAGTACAATGGCAGGATTTGCCAGAACAGTCAACACGAGCAGTAGAGACCAGGAGTCAGACAAGGGGGAGGAGACATTGATTATTAACCTCTCACCCAGAGCCCTTTCACCGATTGAGGTCAAGGTTCTCCAAAAAGGTCTGGGGTATGTTCCCACACCTCGAAATGATAAATTTCGTGACATTTGTGAAATACAAGGTTTTTTCCGTAAAATCCGCCTACAAGCCTTTTTTCAAGACCAACCACCACTACCAATGGGTGATTCTGGTTTGCACAGACCATCTACTTTTACACCTAATAGCAGCATGGTTCCCAACGAGGTGTTAACATTTGAGCAAGCAGTGTTGAAAGATCTGAACAGTACATCTACCCCTGCTCCGTATCACAACTTGTCTTCCAATGAAACCACTGCCATCTTAGACCTGGCGAATGATGTGAACATCATAATCAAACAGGCTGATAAAGGTGGAGCTACGGTGATCATGTCCACACTGGACTACGACAATGAATGTCGCAGACAACTAAGCGATAGGGTATACTACACACCTATTAGGGAAGACCCCACACCTAGGCTGAGTAGAATTATATCCTCCATGGTCTTTTCTGCTGAAACAGAGGGTTGGATTACCAAGAAGGAAGCAGAATTCCTAATAACGAAGGACCCCAAGACCCCTTATTTTTACTGCCTACCCAAGATCCACAAGGGGATCACCCCTGTTCCTGGACGCCCCATCGTGTCAGGGATCGGGTCCATCCTGGAACCCCTCTCCAAGTTCGTGGATCATTTCATGCAACCACTGGTTAGAGCTACCCCCTCTTTCATCAGGGACACCACAGACGTCTTACGTCTAATCGAGGGGACCCAACATCCAGAAGAAGTAGATCTCTTGGTCACCCTGGATGTTGTGGCTCTTTATACTAATATTCCTCAAAGGGCAACCCTTGATGTTATTGAAGATGCTCTTAGCCACAGTGAGTGGGATTCACCAACCCCAGTGGCCTTCGTACTGGATTGTGCCACTTTAGCACTTACAGAAAATTTCTTTGAATATGATACCCAGCTTTACCATCAGACGCAGGGCACTTCAATGGGCAGCACATTCGCGCCTAGTCTAGCATGTATGTACATGGCAGCATTTGAGGAGAGGGAGATCCACAATCCCAGAAATCCGTATGTCACCAATGTGTTATTGTGGAAGCGATTCATTGATGATATCCTGATCCTATGGAAGGGAGAACGCACCAAATGCGACGAATTCTGTATTTGGATCAACACATTGAACCCCTTTTTGAAATTCACTAACAGCATTTCAGAAACAGAGATCCCATTTCTTGACCTGTTGATTAAACTAGAGGGTGACAATATTTCTACCACTCTTTACCGCAAACCAACCGACAGGAATAGTCTCCTACGTTTTAGTAGTCATCATCCAAGGGCTCTGCGACAAAACTTACCCTTTGGGCAATTCCTTCGTATTAGAAGGAATTGCAGTACACTTACTGACTACAAGAATGAGTCTAACACGCTGAAGACAGACCTACTTCAAAGAGAATACCCTAAACAGGTTATTGATCTCGCGTACAAAAGGGCACAGCATAATAACCGTGAGAGCCTATTGGAGGTCAGAACTAGAGAACCTGATAGGGTCATGACCTGTGTAACGACATATACCCCTGACTCGAACCGAGTTAGAAACATCATTTGTAAACATTGGAACATTCTTAACACAGGAACTCTCAAGCTTCCTAAACCCAGGTTCGCGTTTAAACGAACTAGTAACCTCAAGGACATGTTGATACACACTAGACCTAAGAAACAACAGGGCAATACACAAAGGACACTATGGGACTTGCCCCCTGTTAGGGGTCATTACCCTTGTGGGTCATGCTCAGTGTGCCCCCAAACTAAGGTTACTAAAGAACTTAAGTTCCCTAACGGAGCTAGTTGGAGAATGGCCGCACACACTAATTGCAACACTTCTAACTGTATCTATATACTGGACTGCCCGTGTGGTCTCCTTTACATAGGGATGACCTCGAGACCAGTCAAAGTCCGGATAATGGAACATAGAAGCAATTTCAGATGCCAGAAAACAAATACCAAAATGACCTGTCACTTCAATCAGGTGCAACATCCCCCTGACTCCTTTAATTGGGCCGTATTAGAAACCCATCCGGGGATGCCTACAAAATCATTGTTCCGGTTGGAACAACGTTGGGTCCTACGACTTGCCACTGACAAAGGAGGGCTTAATGAGGATATCCCTTGGAGCCAATTAACCTAATTACCACCTTGGGCTCTTTTATTTCTGCCCCTAACTCAGTGTATTTGCTCCTTTTTTACTATAATACTTCCAGACTCCAACCTGTCCCCGTATGTTTGCCCAACATATTACCTCAATCAGTTAGCATTACATACGTGTTGATTCCGACAAGGAAGAGCCCCCTTCATACAGCTTAATCTAGTTACTAACTCGGACCTTTTACGAGATACACTAGTAAGGTTGGGCCCCCTTCTATCGTTCGCAGCACCACCATCATTCCTGTCGTGCATGACACTATTTACACAGGTTTAATCACCAATTTTCCCGCCCATACTAGATTATGGCAACGAGTCAATAACTTTCAGGTGTTTTGAACCCATTCACCTTGTCATGTTTACATAATACAAGACTTTGCTAATGGCGCCCACGATTGCTGCTGCCTGGAGTGTGTGTCTCACATTAGTTGGAGGAAATCCAACATGGCGCCCTAAACAGGGTTAGCGCTCCAGTCGTAACACCGTTTCAGCCGGGAAGTACCGGAAGTTCCGCCTCCACGCTCCGCCGGCCGCTGGTACTTGTGTGAGATCCTTGATCTGTTCGTTACTCCCGGACCGGCTGAGCGAGGGATAGGAGCACTTCCGATCCGCCTCACACGGAACAGTAAGTAACATAATAGTTAGCTCCCTGTGTGTCCCTCATTGTTTTTCATTGGTTTGGCTTGAAGGGCACCACTGTGTTCCTTCAGTGAGTTATTTAGTTCATGTGTGGGGTCTCGTTGACCCGTACGCTTGCCAACATACCGGTTTCACTACCATTTTCAACGGAGTGATGTTGGTAAGGTCGGCTCTCAATTCTCCCACATCTTGAGTTGTTGTTTCTCACTTGTTGTTGATACCAGAGGAGCGTTGTTCTATTTACCACGACGGGCACCAGGTGCGCATTTGACGCTGAACTTGGTCAGCGTCGGTATTAACACCGGGAGACGCCGACTGGTTAATCTACGCCCTCTGCTTTTTCAATTGACATGGACGGGCCAGTGTGTTCGCCTGAGAGACCCATACTGCTAAACATGATTACGATACAACTGGGTACTGTTATGTTGTGGCTTCCTCATCCGCTTTGCTTGATACACCTACAGGTAGCTGTATCTGGCCGTTTAATCTCCTAGCACTTGTTCTCTGTTTTTACTCCTACAGGACACTACACTCTAGTGTCCTCACCAGCCGGTACCGATGCCGTGCGTCCTCGACCCAATTTGGGTAAGTTAAAAAACGATGCTCACTTCAGCTGCCATTTTTTAATATGTTGTTAATTTTTCCTCACCAACTGTAGCTCAGACTTATCGCATGCCATCAGTCACCCGCGTTCGGCATGCGGTTACTGCACCATGGATTTTGGTTGAGGCACAGGGTCCTTGAATTACCAGAATATCCTTACATGACAAAATTAATGTTTCTTATTCTGTTTTATTGCAGGTTGTTTTTAGATCTACAGGTATCACTTTTGAGGGTGCTGTATGAGTGGTTATTACCTCACTTAATGTAGTTATTGACCACCACCAAAAAGTGTAGGTAGATCCTATTTTGGTCCTGAGGAATTGCCATCTACTAGGAATAAAGGCAAGAAACATGTTGACCTATGTCATAAGCGTATAATCTCACAACTTTAGAGTGAAGATACGCGTTTTCTCTTTTCAATTTTTAATTAGGGTGATGGCCACATTTCATTAAAATTGTTCTGAGTGGACCACCACTTCCTATTTTAAACTACACTTATTCACACATCATTATCACCTACACTGTTTTTAGGGCCCTCACACGCACTACACCCTACGGCATAAGGAATAAAGATCTCCGCCAAGAAGGCCCCATCTCGGGCGCCGATCGGGTATTGCAGCGCCAACCCGATAAGGAGCAGACCCGATGATGAAGCAAGACACCTAGCTGGCTGGGTGTGTGAGGGTCTTTTTCCAACAGGAGGAGACTCTCCTCCTAAGTTACGCTCTACACTATCGTGTGGAGCTTTTTGATTGATTATAACCACCTGCTGTTAATATTAGGAACTGCATACCTTAATTGTAGAGATATCATTTTGGGCATGTATGCTGGACCTTAGTAAATAACTGCCCTTGTTTCCCTCTCTTTGGTTAAACTGATTGCACGGGCTTCATTGCCCGCGGGAATATAATTAGTAGGTTACCAGGAAGTTACGATTGGTTCTCCTGGCCCAATTTTTAAGATGGGGGTTTCTACTCTCCATCTTCACTTTGAGTATCCCCACTAGGACCTCCGACAAGTAGAATGGAGGACTATCAGGGATTGAGCTTTGGTGATGAAGCTGCAGCTGAGATTTTGAGAGCACCGTCACTTTTGGGGCCGGATGGCAACATCGCCTCCGGCAGCCAGTCAGAAGATTGGACTTCGCTAACTAACATGAAACATGAATGGCTGAAGGTGACTCTGCATGGAGCGATGATGACAGAGTACCTTAGGGCTAATATAGCCCCAAACGGCTTGATTGTTAACAATTTCCCACGTTTGTTTCTGGAGGATCCTGTCTTTAAGAAAGAATGGTCCCTAGTAGCATGGAAGTGCACTAGGGACTGGCTGATCCTTATAATCAACACAGCTAAGAGAATTGCAGACACCCTACTGATAAGAATACAAACAGCAGAGGGTGCGATTAAGGTTATTGTCCAAACAGCTGCATATAAGAGCAAGCTAGCAGAGATCAATGCAGAGATTGCAGAGAATAGGGAATACTTAATGAAACAGAAGATTTCAAAACTCCAGAAAGATATTCAGAAATTCTCTGTTGAGAAGATCTATCCCTATCTCAAGGCAGACTATACTGCAACAGCTACTAGTTACTCTTCTGATGAAGGTTCCAACTCATCACGTAGGGGTTCTTCATCTAACAGTGATTCCAGCACTGGGAGCTGGAATAACAGGAAAACAAGAGCTTTCCAACAGCCTATGTATCCTCCTTTCCATATACCACCATATCAGGGACCTCCATACTGGCAATATCCAATGTACCAACAAGGCCCTCCGCCTTTTTTCCAACATGGGACTGAGCCACCTTTTTTAGACAGAGGCTGGGGCAGAGGAAGAGGGCGCAGAAGAGGTCCAAAAAGAGTACAATGGCAGGATTTGCCAGAACAGTCAACACGAGCAGTAGAGACCAGGAGTCAGACAAGGGGGAGGAGACATTGATTATTAACCTCTCACCCAGAGCCCTTTCACCGATTGAGGTCAAGGTTCTCCAAAAAGGTCTGGGGTATGTTCCCACACCTCGAAATGATAAATTTCGTGACATTTGTGAAATACAAGGTTTTTTCCGTAAAATCCGCCTACAAGCCTTTTTTCAAGACCAACCACCACTACCAATGGGTGATTCTGGTTTGCACAGACCATCTACTTTTACACCTAATAGCAGCATGGTTCCCAACGAGGTGTTAACATTTGAGCAAGCAGTGTTGAAAGATCTGAACAGTACATCTACCCCTGCTCCGTATCACAACTTGTCTTCCAATGAAACCACTGCCATCTTAGACCTGGCGAATGATGTGAACATCATAATCAAACAGGCTGATAAAGGTGGAGCTACGGTGATCATGTCCACACTGGACTACGACAATGAATGTCGCAGACAACTAAGCGATAGGGTATACTACACACCTATTAGGGAAGACCCCACACCTAGGCTGAGTAGAATTATATCCTCCATGGTCTTTTCTGCTGAAACAGAGGGTTGGATTACCAAGAAGGAAGCAGAATTCCTAATAACGAAGGACCCCAAGACCCCTTATTTTTACTGCCTACCCAAGATCCACAAGGGGATCACCCCTGTTCCTGGACGCCCCATCGTGTCAGGGATCGGGTCCATCCTGGAACCCCTCTCCAAGTTCGTGGATCATTTCATGCAACCACTGGTTAGAGCTACCCCCTCTTTCATCAGGGACACCACAGACGTCTTACGTCTAATCGAGGGGACCCAACATCCAGAAGAAGTAGATCTCTTGGTCACCCTGGATGTTGTGGCTCTTTATACTAATATTCCTCAAAGGGCAACCCTTGATGTTATTGAAGATGCTCTTAGCCACAGTGAGTGGGATTCACCAACCCCAGTGGCCTTCGTACTGGATTGTGCCACTTTAGCACTTACAGAAAATTTCTTTGAATATGATACCCAGCTTTACCATCAGACGCAGGGCACTTCAATGGGCAGCACATTCGCGCCTAGTCTAGCATGTATGTACATGGCAGCATTTGAGGAGAGGGAGATCCACAATCCCAGAAATCCGTATGTCACCAATGTGTTATTGTGGAAGCGATTCATTGATGATATCCTGATCCTATGGAAGGGAGAACGCACCAAATGCGACGAATTCTGTATTTGGATCAACACATTGAACCCCTTTTTGAAATTCACTAACAGCATTTCAGAAACAGAGATCCCATTTCTTGACCTGTTGATTAAACTAGAGGGTGTCAATATTTCTACCACTCTTTACCGCAAACCAACCGACAGGAATAGTCTCCTACGTTTTAGTAGTCATCATCCAAGGGCTCTGCGACAAAACTTACCCTTTGGGCAATTCCTTCGTATTAGAAGGAATTGCAGTACACTTACTGACTACAAGAATGAGTCTAACACGCTGAAGACAGACCTACTTCAAAGAGAATACCCTAAACAGGTTATTGATCTCGCGTACAAAAGGGCACAGCATAATAACCGTGAGAGCCTATTGGAGGTCAGAACTAGAGAACCTGATAGGGTCATGACCTGTGTAACGACATATACCCCTGACTCGAACCGAGTTAGAAACATCATTTGTAAACATTGGAACATTCTTAACACAGGAACTCTCAAGCTTCCTAAACCCAGGTTCGCGTTTAAACGAACTAGTAACCTCAAGGACATGTTGATACACACTAGACCTAAGAAACAACAGGGCAATACACAAAGGACACTATGGGACTTGCCCCCTGTTAGGGGTCATTACCCTTGTGGGTCATGCTCAGTGTGCCCCCAAACTAAGGTTACTAAAGAACTTAAGTTCCCTAACGGAGCTAGTTGGAGAATGGCCGCACACACTAATTGCAACACTTCTAACTGTATCTATATACTGGACTGCCCGTGTGGTCTCCTTTACATAGGGATGACCTCGAGACCAGTCAAAGTCCGGATAATGGAACATAGAAGCAATTTCAGATGCCAGAAAACAAATACCAAAATGACCTGTCACTTCAATCAGGTGCAACATCCCCCTGACTCCTTTAATTGGGCCGTATTAGAAACCCATCCGGGGATGCCTACAAAATCATTGTTCCGGTTGGAACAACGTTGGGTCCTACGACTTGCCACTGACAAAGGAGGGCTTAATGAGGATATCCCTTGGAGCCAATTAACCTAATTACCACCTTGGGCTCTTTTATTTCTGCCCCTAACTCAGTGTATTTGCTCCTTTTTTACTATAATACTTCCAGACTCCAACCTGTCCCCGTATGTTTGCCCAACATATTACCTCAATCAGTTAGCATTACATACGTGTTGATTCCGACAAGGAAGAGCCCCTTCATACAGCTTAATCTAGTTACTAACTCGGACCTTTTACGAGATACACTAGTAAGGTTGGGCCCCCTTTCTATCGTTCGCAGCACCACCATCATTCCTGTCGTGCATGACACTATTTACACAGGTTTAATCACCAATTTTCCCGCCCATACTAGATTATGGCAACGAGTCAATAACTTTCAGGTGTTTTGAACCCATTCACCTTGTCATGTTTACATAATACAAGACTTTGCTAATGGCGCCCACGATTGCTGCTGCCTGGAGTGTGTGTCTCGCATTAGTTGGAGGAATTCCAACATGGCGCCCTAAACAGGGTTAGCGCTCCAGTCGTAACACCGTTTCAGCCGGGAAGTACCGGAAGTTCCGCCTCCACGCTCCGCCGGCCGCTGGTACTTGTGTGAGATCCTTGATCTGTTCGTTACTCCCGGACCGGCTGAGCGAGGGATAGGAGCACTTCCGATCCGCCTCACACGGAACAGTAAGTAACATAATGGTTAGCTCCCTGTGTGTCCCTCATTGTTTTTCATTGGTTTGGCTTGAAGGGCACCACTGTGTTCCTTCAGTGAGTTATTTAGTTCATGTGTGGGGTCTCGTTGACCCGTACGCTTGCCAACATACCGGTTTCACTACCATTTTCAACGGAGTGATGTTGGTAAGGTCGGCTCTCAATTCTCCCACATCTTGAGTTGTTGTTTCTCACTTGTTGTTGATACCAGAGGAGCGTTGTTCTATTTACCACGACGGGCACCAGGTGCGCATTTGACGCTGAACTTGGTCAGCGTCGGTATTAACACCGGGAGACGCCGACTGGTTAATCTACGCCCTCTGCTTTTTCAATTGACATGGACGGGCCAGTGTGTTCGCCTGAGAGACCCATACTGCTTAACATGATTACGATACAACTGGGTACTGTTATGTTGTGGCTTCCTCATCCGCTTTGCTTGATACACCTACAGGTAGCTGTATCTGGCCGTTTAATCTCCTAGCACTTGTTCTCTGTTTTTACTCCTACAGGACACTATACTCTAGTGTCCTCACCAGCCGGTACCGATGCCGTGCGTCCTCGACCCAATTTGGGTAAGTTAAAAAACGATGCTCACTTCAGCTGCCATTTTTTAATATGTTGTTAATTTTTCCTCACCAACTGTAGCTCAGACTTATCGCATGCCATCAGTCACCCGCGTTCGGCATGCGGTTACTGCACCATGGATTTTGGTTGAGGCACAGGGTCCTTGAATTACCAGAATATCCTTACATGACAAAATTAATGTTTCTTATTCTGTTTTATTGCAGGTTGTTTTTAGATCTACAGGTATCACTTTTGAGGGTGCTGTATGAGTGGTTATTACCTCACTTAATGTAGTTATTGACCACCACCAAAAAGTGTAGGTAGATCCTATTTTGGTCCTGAGGAATTGCCATCTACTAGGAATAAAGGCAAGAAACATGTTGACCTATGTCATAAGCGTATAATCTCACAACTTTAGAGTGAAGATACGCGTTTTCTCTTTTCAATTTTTAATTAGGGTGATGGCCACATTTCATTAAAATTGTTCTGAGTGGACCACCACTTCCTATTTTAAACTACACTTATTCACACATCATTATCACCTACACTGTTTTTAGGGCCCTCACACGCACTACACCCTACGGCATAAGGAATAAAGATCTCCGCCAAGAAGGCCCCATCTCGGGCGCCGATCAGGTATTGCAGCGCCAACCCGATAAGGAGCAGACCCGATGATGAAGCAAGACACCTAGCTGGCTGGGTATGTGTGAGGGTCTTTTTCCAACAGGAGGAGACTCTCCTCCTAAGTTACGCTCTACACTATCGTGTGGAGCTTTTTGATTTATTATAACCACCTGCTGTTAATATTAGGAACTGCATACCTTAATTGTAGAGATATCATTTTGGGCATGTATGCTGGACCTTAGTAAATAACTGCCCTTGTTTCCCTCTCTTTGGTTAAAAAAAAAAAAAAGCTCTTAAAGACGTGCCTAGCCTGCCATTGCAGGCTTATGCCCGCCATTGCGCGTTTACCCAGACTGGCCTGTTTAAGTCACTAGCCATCCTGAGAGGACCTTTCACTTCCACTGAGTACTCCGAGGGTATGTCTTAAGGGGTGAAGTGAGAGAAAGGTGAAAGGCAGGGCAGGTACACATGTGTGTCCCCCTGTCCAGGTAGTGAGGAATACCCATGTGTGTTTTCACTGCCTATGAGATTTGGTCTTCCCATAGGCTAACATGGTGAAATGGTTGAAGTCTCTTCAGACTGTAATAGTGGATTGCAGTGCAGCAGCCTCATAATGTTTCATATCATTGGATTTGCAGTGACAACCCCTTGCTAGTGGTAAAGGTGGCTTTATCGTAATTCACACAGAAATCCCACTACTAGAAAGTGGGCATTTCTGTGCTCTAAACTCTTTGTGTTCCTTGGTGCTTGGCTCCAGTCAACACTGGAGGTTAGGGAAGCACATTGGGCATTCCCCAGCGACAGCTATAAAATACTGGGCATGCAACTGAAACAACAGACCTTTGCCATTTGCTGGCCGGCTTTAGAGATTGGAGGAAGAGGTTTTGACACTTTGCCTCTGGAGTCAGATCATGGCCAACTAAAAATAATGGTCTACATCCAACGGCCTCTTGGTAGGCTGTACTGAAATTCAGGGGACACATCTGTGGTTCAAAGGGTGACCCTTTGAACCACCCCAACTTCAATGGCACACTCCAGTATAACTACTGTTGGCATACTTCAGCATGAGGTGAGATACGCTTGTGTGGACGTAGGACTGAAGAACCTGGACTACGTGGTGCACATTGCCAGAAGACTCTCTTGTGCACAAGGAGGATTACTGCCATTGGAAGGGACTGCGTGCCCTTCCTGAATAGTGGCTAGCCTGGGCCGACTACCTGCTGCTGTGTGGGACCCTGAAGTGTGCTCTCCTAGGGTATGCTGAGCTTGCCTCCTGTTCTTTTGGAGGTCTCAGGGACATCAAAGTTCTCCTAAGAGGGACCCACACCACCTACCTGTGACACCGGAAGCATGGTGCCCTCTCAAGTGCCCACATCATCTGCTGGATTCCAACTTGTAGTGCAGCGTAGAACAAAGAACTGTGCATGAAAACCAGAGTGCCTTGTGTGGAGCCGAAAGTCTGGCCCGCATCTAAGGTGTGTGTCTCCCTCTTTGTCTGGACCTTGGCACACATAATAGTCTTGTTGGTGGTAAGTGGATTTATGGGATGCTTGACCCACGTGGCCCACTTTGTCGATCGTGCTGCATCTCTCTTGTGTGACACGCCAACTGAATGCTCTTTGCGTATGGTGTCCAATTCACAGGTTGTGACCATCAAGCATGGGGGTGTAACCATAGTAGTGCCTGATTCTGCCTTGTGAAGCATTGCTAAACTTGCACCTGTGTGTGACCGGAACTGTCTGGTGCGACCAATATTGACATGCACCAGACATTGTGCCTCATTTTCAGGGAGGCACGGAATTTGCAACTCTTCATTATGTGTGTGCGACCGAAGCTGTCCTTTGAGGCCAACATCAACATTCACCGAATGTTGTGCCTCATTTCCAAGGAGGTAGGGACTTTGCAACTCTTCATTGTGTGTAACTGGAACGATCTGGTGTGACACGTATCATTGCACACCCAACTGTGTGCCTGGATAGCCTGGGTGCGACTCTGATCAATGTGTACCTGACGGGATGCCTTCTCCTTTCTTGAGCCCCCCCCCCGCTTCATTTTCCATTCATCTACTGTTCCCTTACTTGGCGGACCATCTGCCCTCTCCTCACCCGGCCCTCTCCAACAACACCGTGTTGCCAGGTAGTATTGACAGGCTCAGGCCTGGGTGGTGAGAGTGACTGACTGGGCTGAAGGAACGCTTCCAAGAATGATCAGAAGCGGGTCAAGCGACTGCGTAACCCCCCCTGTACTTCGCAGAACTGTGCTAGTTCGGGAAGGCTCTTGGGGACACCTTTGATGTGACCTCCTGTTGCCCTCGGCTGGTGTCTGCTCTGCATCCCGTTGGTGAACTTCTCAAGTGGTTGCCAAACCCCTTTTGCCGACTGCCTCCTAATTGACCTTGCTGCCTACCCCCACCTGTTTCCTGGGAACCTGACAAAGAGTGACCTCAGCCGCATGCGGCCTAGTGCCCAGGGGGAGGAAGAGTTGTCTCCAATCTGTGGGTGTAGGATAGCCAGGGTGAGTTGGAGGGTGGACAGAGGCTTGGGGCTACGGGGTCTGCAGTGTGTAACCAATTAACCTGCTGGTTATCGGGGCACCTCATTAGGGTGCTAAGTGCGTATGTGAGCAAGCGCTTCTGTACGGACCTGTCTGCTAACCGTTGCACCACATACCAGTGCGGAGTGAGTGTGTGTATGTGGAAGTGACAGTGGGGAACCGCAAGTGATTCACGACACTGGACGACGGTTTGCCTGATACGTTGATTTCTTGCCAGAATAGCATTACGTGTGACATTGGTTGTACCTGTGCAGCCTCGGCCCGCGGTGCTGCCAAAAAGCGTTATAATTTGTGGTATGCACATATTTCTGATATCGTGGTGTCCCGGAGTGCATCCTATAACTGTGTGGTATTGAATTATAAGAATTGCTAGAGTGGGCCTGGGGTGGACAACGTATCGCACTGCATAAGGGTGCTAGGGGGGCGGGTGTAGATTAGGATCTTTCCCAAGTGTGCATATTGCTAATATCATTTGGACACGACTGGGCCTAGTACTGCTAGTAATAATTTCCTATGCGATTTATGCCCAGAAATACATGATGCTTATGTTGTGTTGATTATTATGTGTGTTGAATACAAACGTTATTTGCATACATCACGTGTGAAGTCTCTATTGTGATGCTCAATGTATTTATCATGAGTGAGTGATTTGCCAATGCTTTACATATTGCCTCTGTGGTAAGCCTGACTGCTTAGTGCCAAGCTACCCAAGGGTGACCGCAGGTTATACAGTGTGTGTAATCATCCGCCCCTGATGGGAGTGGTAAGTTCTGCCTGGCTGGGGTACTGACTCAGCCAACCAGAAAGTACGAGTTCCAACATCAGCCAGCTTCTATTTTTGAAACTGGAAGTGGTTAACCCCCACAACTTTGACAGAGACTGATTTTTTGGACGCTGATGAGGCTGAAAAAGTACTTTAAAGCCACCCCCCGATATAAGAGTGGCCATGTTCCACAATTTGGTGCCAATGCTCATGTTCCATGAGATGTGTCAGAGCTACCTTGTCTCAGCTCCAGTGCTTAATTTGTAAATGTATGAGTGCCTGTAGCAAAAATTCTGGTCAGAATCCCACGGCCAGTGTAGTGAAATGTCATTGCGCCGAATACCAAAGCTGTGAAGTCTTCAATTCACATCAGGTATCTTTAATCCACTACCAGACATCCCCTGCCCCTTTATCTCATTCCTTCATGCAAGTCACTGCTTTCTTTTGTGGGTTTTTTTCTGTCTTTCCGCTTTGTGTGTTTTTCCCTCTCTTGCTAACGGTAAATGTTTTATGTGGAAAAATAAGTGACAGCCCCGAAAAATAAGTGCCAGTTGCCCCCACTGGCAACCACCGGCTCAAATTAAGCAGTGAGACTGCCTCATCATTAACGTTTTCCTTTCCTATGTCTTGTCTGCCTACAGGAGAGCACACAGCTGCTCCTGGGCATCCGGCCGGCTCTGGTTGGAAGATCAGTTGCTCATCTTCAAACAAAGCCAGGCTGGACTGAGGAATTTCAGCTAATAGCCTGGTTTGCCCATTAGGTGAGCGCTCCTTCGCTCATCTATCTGCGGAACTCCAAGGCTCTGGCAGATGGAGAACCACGGGGAGGTAGCGGTGACATAGAATCTGCTGGACAGGCCGGCCCGAGGCCACCATGGCAGCTCTTCACAATGCATCCACTTCCCATTGTGACATTGGAAATTGAGGCAAATGAGATTTCAAAATGTCGCTGCTTCACGAATGGGGATTCTGAGAAGTTGTCTCCCCAACAGAAAGTGAATACACGTTTTCATATATAGTGCCCAATGTGCATCAAATGTATTTATTTATTTTCTGCTTTTATATATTGGGGACTTGACCAGAAGGCATCAGAGCACTTTCAATCTAAGTCTAACCATATCAATCACAAGTGGATAATACAAAGATGCAACCTAGGAGGAATGAGTGCAGGAGACCCGTTTGGGTAAATGGTGTGCTTAACAAATATTGGTAGCATAACATAGCAATGAAAGCAGGCCCTATGAGACAATAGGAAGGACACCGTACAGCAAGAGGTTCATCAATAGTTCATGCAACTGAAGTTGAAATGCACCCAAAAAGAGCAGGAGGAGGCAGGAGGAAATTAACCTAGGTGTCTTTCAAGGGGTAGAGCTTTGAGGTCTTTTTTGAAGGTGTAATTGTATGTGATCAGGCAGAGGCTCGAAGGAGGGAGTTCCAAATTCTTGTGTCGCTTCTGGAGAAGGATTGTTCCATGCAATGCTTTCTATTGAAGGTGGGGGGTTCAAGGAGAAGGAATTGAGCATTTCTTGAGTTCCGGTGGGTGTCTGAAATTTTCAGTTTCTCGGTTAGTTGCGACTGAAGAGAGGAGTGAAGTGCTTTGTGAGTGGTGCAGGCAGTTTTAGAATGCACTCTGCCTCTATTGGAAGCCAGTGAAGGGAGCGCAGGATAGGTGTGATGTGTCAGATTTCCTGTGCCCAGTCACAAAGCGGGCTGCAGCATATTGAACTTCTCTGAGCCATCCTAGGTGGACTTTGGGGATGCATGCGAGGAGTGAGATTCCATAGTTGAGTATGGAAAGAACGAGCATCTGGACAACTGATTTTAGGTCCTGTTCTGGGATGAAGAGGCTGATTCCCATAGCAGCCTTAACTGGAACCAGGCACTCTTAGCCAAGGATGAGACATAGCTTTGGAGATTGAGATGTCTGTTGAGGATGAAACTGAGTGATTTGGCATTCTGAATGATGTACGGGTGGCCCTCCAGGTCAGGGAGGAGGGCCATCCAGTCTTCAACAGATGGTTTAGCTTTCATGCACCTCACGTCAGAATATGCCTCCTTACAACGTATGCTTTTTTCCTGCAGGCAATTACAACGACCGCGTTGTAACAACACATACCATTACCCCGCAAGTCGTAACAACGATTTGCTCTGGGGGGGCGCTGGATGTTGGAATAGTATATTTTACTATTCCAACTCCAGTATGTGCTACAGTAGGGGAGGTGTTGGATTTTAAATCCAACACCTTCTGTCCCCTCCGCAAGTCGTTGTTCCGACTTGCGGAGTAATGGTATGCGTTGTTACAATGCGGTCGTTGTAACGACTGCATTGTAATTGCGTGCGTTGAAAAGGATTCGTGGTAAACGATGTTTACCCTCAAGTCCAGTATCACCCACACGTGTGAACGGTTAGTCCATACTATGCGCTGCAGTAAAAAGAGTGCATTTACGTGCAAATAAATGTGGCACAAATTAGCAAGCCCTCATACCCATTTAACTATCAGAGACCCTCTGTCGCAGGAGAGGCCCCGGCGCCTCTGTTCTGATCAGAGGGTGGACCTGGCGGCTGTGGGAGGAAAGAGGGGGGTTCTGGGCAGTCCTGGCTAGGTGGTGCAAACAGGAGAGAGCCCACAAGCAATGTTGGCTTGGTTAGCTGATGGACTGAGGGGAGGACATTGCCGTGGTGGCCTGGCGAGCGAATTGAATGGAGCAAGGGAGTCCATTGTAATACCGCTGCCTCGAATGTGTAGAAGGCCTGGTGATCAGATTGATGTAAGGAGTAGCCTATGGGAGACATTCTGCCTTGTGTAGTTTAATGGCTGGTGAGACTGTGCACAGATAGTGTTGTGAGCTATGGAAGGGTAAGAATCCCTTGTGCACCACTGGCCTGGTCAAATGGTGGCAGGAGAGGGGGTGTCTGCTGCAGTCTCCCTGTGCATGCACTCTTTGGTCATCCGGTGGAATGAGAGGGGGGCTGTACCAGCTGGTGGAAAGAGAGGGGGACTGTAGCCTGCGCCAACCCCCTTCCCCCAGCCCTCCTGTGTCTGCTGGTCTAGTCAGCTGGAGGAATGAGAGGGGGGCTGTACACTGCACTCCCCTGACCATGCTGCTGGCTTGTCCAGCTGGTGGAATGAGAGATGGACTGTATCCTGCACCCCCCTCCCCCCCCCAAGTCTGCTGGTCTGGTCATCTGGTGGAATGATAGGGGGGTTGTATACCTTGCTGCTACCCTGTGCCTGCAGGCCCCGGTCATCTGGCGGAAGGAGTGGGGGGTTGCACTGCTGCCACCCCCTCCCTCCCGCCCCCCGGGTCTGCTGGTCTAGTCGGCTGGTACAGTGAGAGGGGGGGTGTGGGAGGGCTCTGCACTGTTACCTCCCTGTGTCTGCTGGCCTAGTCGGCGGATGGAAGGAGGGAGAGGCCCGTGTGCCCTGACGGCCTTGTCAGCTATGGAAGGGTGGAAGTCCCTACGGACTGCTGGTCTGGTCAGCTGATTGAAGGAGTGGGGGGGAGGGGGTGCGCACCGCTGCCCCTCTGCCCCTGCAGGACTGGTCAGCTGGTGGAAGGAGGAGGGGGAAGCCCGTGTGCACTGATGCCCCTCTGGGCTAGCTGACCTGACGAGTTAGTGGCAGCAGGAGCAGCGGTCTGTGCACTGCGACACTACTGCGCCTGCTAGCATGATCAGCTTGCGGAAGTGTGGGGGGAAGGGGGTGGAAAGGGGGGTCTGGGTGTCGGGAGAAGGAGACCCCGTACCACTGGCTCGCTGTTCCTCTTGGGCTTGTCAGCTGGTGGGCGGAGGGGGCAGGCGTGCTCACTGCTGGCCAGATGAGCTGGTGACAGGAGGGCCGCGTGTGCACTGACGGCCTTGTGAGCTGATGGAAGAGGGAACTCCCAGTACACTGCTGACCTGGTGGTCACCCGCTGGAATGAGGGGAGACCCTTGAAGGGAAACCTTTCATCTCGTTCACGGATTGCAGAGGGGGTGGCTGAGTTGCTTAATTAATTCTCGGTGATCCATATGCCTGGGTAGCTCGAAGATTTAAATAGTTACCATGGTAACCAGTGGAAACCATTAGTCTAGCAGGTACGTGTGCAGAGGTGGTGGGAAGATAGCGACACTGAGCATTCTAAAGAGCGGAGCATACTCATGGACGGGGGGAGCATGCGTGCAGCCTGGGTACACTGTGCTCGTGGTTATGTCACAGAACACATGTTTAAGAGCGCGTGTAAGAGCGCGGGTCGGGAGGAGCGGAGCTAAAGTCCCCGGATATGCCTACCAGCTGTCCTAGGTTGTGGTATTTCATTTACCCCTAAACGTCCCCCTAATTTTGTCGTGTCGGGTGACCCCTGATTCGAGGGACCATTCGAAGTCCAGTGCTCTCAGTGCTCTGGGTGGACACCAAAAGGGTTCCCGTGTAAATTCCCTGAACACCTCCCTTCCTATGGGGCTCCTGGTAATGAATTAACTGTTTATGGGTGTCTAGTTATGCTGCACCCCAGAGGAGAGATCTGGGGACCACTCCCCAAGATGAAGCCCAAACCGTCACGTGTAAAGGGGGCCCTTTTACCCCCTGTGCGTGTTTCCCAGTACGCTCTAAAGTAGGGATCTGCGGGAGAAAATGGGCAGTATGTGCCAACCATTGTGTGCGTCCATCGCCATCCACAACACCCACTCTCGCTCGGCTGTCTGGGGAATGCACAAAGTTCCCTGCTCAGGCAACCCCTGCAAGAATCTGGAATCTGCCTAGCAACGCTGTGTGAGGTAGCCGCACCAGCACATCCTGGGAGCAGGGAAAGCCTTGTTCTCTCCCCCCACCTGGGATGCCTGGCCTGTAACTCCTCCATACAGATGTCACCCTCCAGGGAGAGGGCTCACAAAGATGCAGCCGCAGCTCAGTGAGGCCTGCATGGGCCTGCCCAGAGCTTCATGCTGCTGACCCCCTCGACTGGGACTTGGCTGCAAGTTTGGCCCTTGGCCCTGGTGCTGTCTGCTTGCCTGAAAGTGCCACCTGAGAGGAGACCTCCAAACCTGGTGTAAGAGACCACAGAATCGTCCCAGAACTTACATATGTGAGCAAGAACAAGGGACCTGACCCTAGGGACAGGGACTCTGCCCGGTGAGCAGGCTCCCTTGTACCACCCACTGACCCTTTCATAACTTGGCGACCCTCCTTTCTCAAACCTGGCAATCCTGAGGTGGGGAAGTGTGCTAAAGAATGATGATGGATTCAACCCAGATCTGCAGTGGCGTAGCTAGGGGGGGCGATGGGGGCGGACAGCCCCAGGCGGCACAAGTTTTGTGGCGGCAGCCGGCCCCCCCTCCCCCGCAAGAATCGGCCGCTACCACCCCCCCCCCCCCCCCCTCCGCTCTTCTATAATTTTGCCGAGGGCGGCAAACGCAGGGGCCGCCACGGGCAGCCTAAGGCCTAGCTACGCCCCTGCAGATCTGTGACTGGGGGTGAGTGTCAAAAGAAAAGTTTCAGTGCTCCGTCAATCATCTCCTTGTGTTTGCTTTGTTCGCCCTTAGTTGGCAGGGTATGTCCAGACGTGGGTCCCTTGCTCACTTTGCCACTGGATTCAAGCTAGCCTGGCTGATGAGGGCTGTTAGCCCGAAACCGGTCCCAGGATGCTTGTTTCCGGTTCAGGGAAGACCTGGCTTGGCAGTTCGGACTGGACTGTTCCCATGAGGCACAGGGTCAAGACTGATTTGCATATAGCTGGGTCTGAACTGAGGTGGCGAAGTGAGCTAAAGAATGATGATGGATTTAACCCAGATCTGTGACTGGGGGTGAGTGTCTGAAAAGTTTCAGCGCTCCGTCCATCATCTCCTTGTGTTTGCTTTGTTCGCCCTAAGTTGGCAGGGTATGCCCAGATGTGGGTCCCTTGCTCACTTTGCCACTGGATTCAAGCTAGCCTGGCTGATGAAGGGTGTTACCCAGAAACCGGTCCCAGGATGCTTGTTTCCGGTTCAGGGAAGACCTGGCTTGGTAGTTCGGGCTGGACTGTTCCCATGAGGCACAGGGTCAAGACTGATTTGCATATAGCTGGGTCTGAACTGAGGTGGCGAAGTGAGCTAAAGAATGATGATGGATTCAACCCAGATCTGTGACTGAGGGTGAGTGTCTGAAATGTTTCAGTGCTCCGTCTCCTTGCGTTTGCTTTGTGAGGCAGAGGCCCCTGCAGGCAGTGGCGCAGAATGGGGGAGGGGGAGGGGCACAGGGGCGGTTCCCCCGGGCGCAAAATTCTTAGGGGCATTTTTAGGGGCGTAAAGTTTTAAAAGAACAGTGGAAGGATACTTGCCTTGCCCCAGGCGTTGGCAACTCACGCTACGCCACTGCCTGCAGGCATGGATGCTGGTGCCAGAAGAGTGCCCCTGAGTTACACTAGGACTCCCCCCTGGATCCTGCTAGTGATAGAACCGCACCCGAACCCAGATCTCATTAACTGGAACAGCGAGGACATTTGAGCTTGGCACATTCCTTTTTGGGCCAGGAGGAAGTCCTAACCCATTCCATTGGCAAGAGGACCATCGCCCTGACTCCTAAATCTTGACCAAGTGTAGCGAGCACCTTAAGGACCAGAGCAAGAGCCTAAAGTGTAGGGACTCCCTAACCATACCAGGGAAGCAGCCCCTGCGGTGAACTCTCATAGGTAAGAGTGCCCTACTCATACATACCAGAGGCATTCCTCAAACATGAACCGAAGAACAGGAACCTGACCCTGTCCAAGAACAGCAGTAGGCGGCCCTCACATTAATGCTGTGTTCTGTTACCTCTCTTCAAACAACAGCGATTCTGCATTTAGTGTTGAGAGCCCCACTGAAGACACTGGAGTTGCTCAGGGCCAGTAATGGCTGGTTCAGACATTCTCATACAACATCCCAGTGCTTGTCTTTCTGTTTCTCCCTTTTACATTTAGAACAGTGTAGTATCAGTGGATGGAATGTTCTAATAGCTTTATAGCCCTTCTGCCTTGGGTGGTTGCTGTTATTAAAGGCCCTTGTCCTCTTTATAAGTCTTTTCCTATGGCTTGGGACTCTAACTCAGGTTCAAGGCATTTAACAAATGTTGTAGTCCCCTGCAGTGTGATATAATTGTTATATGTTACTATTATGCTAAGCATTTTAATAGTGTTATATATTGCATGTCTAACAACTGTTTTATACTGCATCTGACTCGATTTCTCACCACCTCCCAATGAGCCTGGCTACCACTGCGCCACGAAGCTACTTAGGGTAACCAAACCTCGTACCCAGCATCCCGGCCAGTAGGGAACACATGCAGCCACACACCACTGGCACAGCGAGGTCATCTCAGTTCAAGAGAGAGGGACAAGAGAGAGAGCGAGAGAGGGGGAGGGAGGGAGGGAGAGGGCTCTCCTAAGGCACAGGGTACAGAGTTTTCATATGGGACAATTCCAGCAAGGCCTGAATACAGTTTCTGCACAAGGTGTGTACGTGATATGTGAGGTTGTCAGGTAAGTGAGTACTCAATGAATGAATGCACTCCCTGCAGCGATCTATGCTTGTCTCCAGGGGTCACAGGCTCGAATCATAAAAGGATCACCTATCCTTTCATCCTTCCAAGAGCGAGACAATGAGCGCCTTTGAGATGGGTAACAATTACATTTGTTATCTGTCAATAGTGTCAGGAGAGGTGAATGTGTGCTATACAAATGTGCATAGTATGAATATACAATGTACACGGGTGAGAGCTTCCTTTTCTGCATTCCAGAACAAGTTCACACGAACCGTGTCCATTTCGGGCCTTTGGCTACAAATTGTGCGTTCGTGAGTTCTGGAGGAAGAGGGGGACAACAGAGACATATGTCGCTGATACAGAGTGTGGAAAGAATACCCAGTGTGTGCATGTTAGCCACGCTTGAATACAGTGTGTACAATGGGAGCCCACTAATCACCTGTCATTATTAATGTAAAGGAATGTAAAACTAACTATAGATCAGACATGTATTTTACAAGATAGTCAAGAACCTGCAATAAACCATACCAGCCTATGAGCTATATTTCTGAAATATGAGCCATTCCCCAGCTGATGAACTAGACTTTTCTAAACTATGGACCGCTTCCCAGCTTCGGAGTTCTGCATTTGATAACACATCAGGCACGTCCTATCTTTTCAGCTGATAAAATAGAGGCCATTTGCAGCGTGAGAGCTAAGAATGTGCTGGTATGTTAAACCATGATGCCAATTTCCTGGAGCGTGAGCTCATTCTGCAGCTTGTGCTATGAATTTCCTAGTGCATGAGTTAATTCTGCAGCTTATGTTAAGAATTTCCTGGCACTTGAGTTCATTCTGCAGCTTGTGCTATGAAGTTTCTGGAGCGGGTGTTCACTTTGCAGCTTTACTATGATTTTCCTAGGGCGTGAGTTAATTTTGCAGCTTTTTTTATGATTTCCCTAGGGCGTGAGTTAATTTTGCAGCTTTTTTAATGATTTTCCTAGGGTGTGAGTTCATTCTGTAGCTCGTGTTAAGCATTTACTGGACCATGAGTTCATTCTGCAGATTGTGCAATGAATTTCCTGAACCCTGAGTTCATTCTGCAGCTTGTGCAATGAATTTCCTGGACCCTGAGTTCATTCTGCAGCTTGTGCAATAAATTTCCTGGACCATGAGTTCATTCTGCAGCTTGTGCAATGAATTTCCTGGACCATGAGTCCATTCTGCAGTTTGTGCTATACATTTCCTGGACCATGTGTCCATTCTGCAGCTTGTGCTATGAATTTCCTGGAGCATGAGTCCATTCTGTAGCGTAGTGCTATGAATTTCATGGAGCATGAGTCCATTCTGCAGCTTGTGCTATGAATTTCATGGAGCATGAGTCCATTCTGCAGCTTGTGCTATGCATTTCCTGGAGTATGAGTTCATTCTGCAGCGTGTGCATTGAATTTCCTGGAGCATGAGTCCATTCTGCAGCTTGTGCTATGAATTTCCTGGACCATGAGTCAATTCTGCAGCTTCTGCTATGAGTTTCCTGGACCATGAGTTCATTCTGCAGCTTGTGATATGAATTTCCTGGAGCATGGGTTCATTCTGCAGCTTGTGCTTTGAATTTTCTGGAGAGTGAGTTCATTTTGCAGCTTGTGCTATGAATGTCCTGGACCATGAGTCCATTCTGCAGCTTGTGCTATTAATTTCCTGGAGCATGGGTTCATTCTGCAGCTTGCGCTATGAATTTCCTGGAACAAGAGTCCATTCTGCAGCTTGTGCTATGAAGTTGCCAGCTTTGAGCCCATTGTGCAGCTTGTGCTATGAATTTCCTGGACCAGGAGTCCATTCTGCAGCTTGTGCTATGAATTTCCTGGAGCATGAGTCAATTCTGCAGCTTGTGCTATGAATTTCCTGGACAATGTGTTCATTCTGCAGCTTATGCTATGAATTTAATGGACCATGGGTTCATTCTGCAGCTTGTGCAATGAATTTCCTGGACCATGAGTCCATTCTGCAGCTTGTGCTATGAATTTCATGGACCATGGGTTCATTCTGCAGCTTGTGCAATGAATTTCCTGGACCATGAGTGCATTCTGCAGTTTGTGCTATACATTTCCTGGACCATGTGCCCATTCTGCAGCTTGTGCTATGAATTTCCTGGACCATGAGTCAATTCTGCAGCTTGTGCTATGAGTTTCCTGGACCATGAGTTCATTCTGCAGCTTGTGATATGAATTTTCTGGAGAGTGAGCTCATTTTGCAGCTTGTGCTATGAATTCCCTGGACCATGAGTCCATTCTGCAGCTTGTGCTATTAATTTCCTGGAGCATGAGTCAATTCTGCAGCTTGTGCTATGAATTTCCTGGAGCATGAGTCCATTCTGCAGCTTGCGATATGAATTTCCTGGAACATGAGTCCATTCTGCAGCTTGTGCTATGAAGTTGCCAGCTTTGAGCCCATTGTGCAGCTTGTGCTATGCATTTCCTGGACCATGAGTCCATTCTGCAGTTTGTGCTATACATTTCCTGGACCATGTGCCCATTCTGCAGCTTGTGCTATGAATTTCCTGGAGCATGAGTCCATTCTGCAGCTTGCGATATGAATTTCCTGGAACATGAGTCCATTCTGCAGCTTGTGCTATGAAGTTGCCAGCTTTGAGCCCATTGTGCAGCTTGTGCTATGCATTTCCTGGACCATGAGTCCATTCTGCAGCTTTTGCTATGAATTTCCTGGAGCATGAGTCAATTCTGCAGCTTGTGCTATGAATTTCTTGGACAATGTGTTCATTCTGCAGCTTATGCTATGAATTTCATGGACCATGGGTTCATTCTGCAGCTTGTGCAATGAATTTCCTGGACCATGAGTCCATTCTGCAGCTTGTGCTATGAATTTCCTGGAGCATGGGTTCATTCTGCAGCTTGTGCTTTGAATTTCCTGGACCATGAGTCAATTCTGCAGCTTGTGCTATGAATTTCCTGGAGCATGAGTCCATTCTGCAGCTTGCGATATGAATTTCCTGGAACATGAGTTCATTCTGCAGCTTGTGCAATGAATTTCCTGGACCATGAGTCCATTCTGCAGTTTGTGCTATACATTTCCTGGACCATGTGTCCATTCTGCAGCTTGTGCTATGAATTTCCTGGAGCATGAGTCCATTCTGTAGCGTGTGCTATGAATTTCATGGAGCATGAGTCCATTCTGCAGCTTGTGCTATGAATTTCATGGAGCATGAGTCCATTCTGCAGCTTGTGCTATGCATTTCCTGGAGTATGAGTTCATTCTGCAGCGTGTGCATTGAATTTCCTGGAGCATGAGTCCATTCTGCAGCTTGTGCTATGAATTTCCTGGACCATGAGTCAATTCTGCAGCTTCTGCTATGAGTTTCCTGGACCATGAGTTCATTCTGCAGCTTGTGATATGAATTTCCTGGAGCATGGGTTCATTCTGCAGCTTGTGCTTTGAATTTTCTGGAGAGTGAGTTCATTTTGCAGCTTGTGCTATGAATGTCCTGGACCATGAGTCCATTCTGCAGCTTGTGCTATTAATTTCCTGGAGCATGGGTTCATTCTGCAGCTTGCGCTATGAATTTCCTGGAACAAGAGTCCATTCTGCAGCTTGTGCTATGAAGTTGCCAGCTTTGAGCCCATTGTGCAGCTTGTGCTATGAATTTCCTGGACCAGGAGTCCATTCTGCAGCTTGTGCTATGAATTTCCTGGAGCATGAGTCAATTCTGCAGCTTGTGCTATGAATTTCCTGGACAATGTGTTCATTCTGCAGCTTATGCTATGAATTTAATGGACCATGGGTTCATTCTGCAGCTTGTGCAATGAATTTCCTGGACCATGAGTCCATTCTGCAGCTTGTGCTATGAATTTCATGGACCATGGGTTCATTCTGCAGCTTGTGCAATGAATTTCCTGGACCATGAGTGCATTCTGCAGTTTGTGCTATACATTTCCTGGACCATGTGCCCATTCTGCAGCTTGTGCTATGAATTTCCTGGACCATGAGTCAATTCTGCAGCTTGTGCTATGAGTTTCCTGGACCATGAGTTCATTCTGCAGCTTGTGATATGAATTTTCTGGAGAGTGAGCTCATTTTGCAGCTTGTGCTATGAATTCCCTGGACCATGAGTCCATTCTGCAGCTTGTGCTATGCATTTCCTGGACCATGAGTCCATTCTGCAGCTTGTGCTATGAATTTCCTGGAGCATGAGTCCATTCTGAAGCTTGTGCTATGTATTTCCTAGAGCATGAGTCCATTCTGCAGCTTTTGCTATGAATTTCCTGGACCATGAGTCAATTCTGTAGCTTGTGCTATGTATTTCCTGGAGCATGAGTCCATTCTGCAGCTTGTGCTATGAATTTCCTGGAGCATGAGTCAATTCTGTAGCTTGCACTATGAATTTCCTGGACAATGTGTTCATTCTGCAGCTTATGCTACGAATTTCATGGACCATGGGTTCATTCTGCAGCTTGTGCAATGAATTTCCTGGACCATGAGTCCATTCTGCAGCTTGTGCTATGAATTTCCTGGAGCATGGGTTCATTCTGCAGCTTGTGCTTTGAATTTCCTGGACCATGAGTCAATTCTGTAGGTTGTGCTATGAATTTCCTGGACCATGAGTCCATTCTGCAGCTTGTGCTATGAATTTCCTGGAGCATGAGTCCATTGTACAGCTTGTGCTATGAATTTCCTGGAGCATGAGTCCATTCTGAAGCTTGTGCTATGAATTTCCTGGAGCATGAGTCCATTCTGCAGCTTGTGCTATGAATTTCCTGGAGCATGGGTTCATTCTGCAGCTTGTGCTTTGAATTTCCTGGACCATGAGTCAATTCTGCAGCTTGTGCTATGAATTTCCTGGAGCATGGGTTCATTCTGTAGCTTGTGCTTTGAATTTCCTGGACCATGAGTTCATTCTGCAGCTTGTGATATTAATTTTCTGGAGCGTGAGTTCATTTTGCAGCTTGTGCTATGAATGTCCTGGACCATGAGTCAATTCTGCAGCTTGTGCTATGAATTTCCTGGAGCATGGGTTCATTCTGCAGCTTGTGCTATGAATTTCCAGGACCATGAGTTCATTCTGCAGCTTGTGATATGAATTTCTTGGACCATGAGTCCATTCTTCAGCTTGTGCTATGAAGTTGCCAGCTTTGAGTCAACTGTGCAGCTTGTGCTATGAATTTCCTGGAACATGAGTCCATTCTGCAGCTTGTGCTATGATTTCCTGGAGCACGAGTCCATTGTACAGCTTGTGCTATGAATTTCCTGGAGCATGAGTCCATTCTGCAGCTTGTGCTATGAATTTCCTGGAGCATGAGTCCATTCTACAGCCTGTGCTATGAATTTCCTGGAGCATGAGTCCATTCTGCAGCTTGTGCTATGAATTTCCTGGAGCGTGAGTCCATTCTGCAGCTTGTGCTATGAATTTCCTGGAGCCTGAGTCCATTCTGCAGCTTTTGCTATGAAGTTGCTAGCTTTGAGTCCACTGTGCAGCTTGTGCTATGAATTTCCTGGACCATGAGTCCATTCTGCAGCTTGTGCTATGAATTTCCTGGACCATGAGTCCACTCTGCAGCTTATGCTATGATTTTCCTGGAGCATGAGCTCATTGTGCAGCTTATTCTGTGAAGTCGCCAGCTTTGAGTCCACTGTGCAGCTTAACTTAAGCTTTGAGTTTCTTGAAACGCAAACCCATTTTTCATTTTGAGCTATGATTTCCAAAAACGTAAGCCCATTTTGCCGCTTAAAAATGGGGATTTCCTAAAATGAAAGCCTACTTTGTTGTTTGAGTTGTAAGCTTGCTCAAATATGAATATCCTTTCACGCTGAGCTAGGAATTTGCAAAAGCATAATTCTATTTTGCAGCTTTGACCTATGAATTTCCTAAAATGCGTGCCCATTTTGCAGCTTAGGCTATGAATTTCCTAAAATGCGTGCCTACTGTGCAGTTTGAGTTATGAATTTACCAAAGCATGGGACAGTTTGGCAGGCTGAAGTATGAACATGCTATAACGTGGCTTTAGGTCTTATGGTATGAATTTGCTAACCTATGAGTCTGTTTTGTAGTCTGGACTGTGAATTTAAAACATTGATCAATTCTGCAGTTTGCGAGTTCTGCATTTTTTCCATCACAAGCTATTTCGCAGCTTACATGCTCTGAATATCAAACCTTTCAAAGCATGTCAGCTATGCATTTGTTTAAATTTGATTCATTTTGCTGCTTTTGGGTGATGCATTTGTCAAAATATAATTTTCCAGATAATAGCTATTTAATCAATAGAATATGACCACAGTTTGTGGCACATGAGCTGTAGCTTTGCTAACAAATTATGACCTATCAATATTATCCTAGCTATTATAAGACCAACGACTTTACCAACGTTAACCTTTTTGCAAATTGTGAGCGATAAGCATTAGATTGATGAGCTATTTTGCCTTTGATAAATATAAGTCCATTTTTAAGCTTATGTTCTGCGCATCTGCTGGACAGGAGTCATTTACTAGCTTCTGATCTAGGCACGAGGTACAATATCTAATCACTGTGCATTCTGAGTTATGAATTTTATAAAATGTCAGCCAATTGCAGCTTAGGGGCTAAGCATTTGTTAAAACCTAATCCATATTGCAGAATATGAATTGTGAATCAAAGACAATAGGAAACTCGTTATAATAACCTATAAGATTTACTTCCACTATGGATGGGCCATCAGTTTCATAAAATTAGTATTCATTTTGCAGCTTCTATGGTATGCATTATAACATATCAACCAGTTTTTTGCACAGGATCTTAAAATTTTCCAAAATATCTAACATTTTGCAGCTTGTAGACTATGTATTTGCGTAAATAACCATTTTGCAGTGAGCTCGTCTCACACACTTCAGCACGCCATTATATCCTGGCAGCTCACCATCATGTACTGAATGTGACCTCAAGGCATCTGATGGGAATTCTTTTGTTCCATTCTTTACATTTAGTTAGGGGCCAGATCTAAATACCATTTGACATGTTCTGCAGTTCTGGAGCTAGAGGCCAGAGCATCTCACAGAGCATGAGTGGTCCTACTGCCTAACAGTCGGAGACTTTTGTTTCAGGCCTCTCACCGTTACCAGCGCCCCATTGGTTCTGCAGCACATTTACACTTTCAAGGTCTCTTTTGGCCTTTCTGCGGATGACTGATTAAGAATTGAAGGCACACTTCTCTTCATGAAGGATCTTGCTGAACCCTAACATCTCAATGACCACCCTTCTCCACTCGCAAACCGCTATAATCCCCTTCTCCTGTTGTCCAACATCTTTTGTTACAACTACTTATGATACAACCACCCTTTTAGCATGTTCACCCACTTTAAATCCCATACAATCATACATACATGCACTAATCACTGTGTTGGTAGGACACTGATGTCTTTGTGTTGGTAGGACACTGATGTCATTGGTATTAATAGATGTATTACCTTCATTTCTAAAAGACCACATTTCCAAGTGACATTTAAATAATAAACATGCAACAGATCTTTATTGATTTATCGTATTGTATTTGTAATCCTTTAGTATTTTTCAAATACATTTCCACTTTGGGAGGAGTTACAGCGATCACTCCTAAACTTGGGTTAATCGGAAACCCTAAGATAGCCAATATGTGATCCGTTCTTAGTGACCGTATATGTCCGACGAGCTTTATCAAGGCTGAACCAGAGTGCATCCTGAAGCAGTAATGCGTTAGTTCATAATGTCAATTATTCATTAGTGACTCTTTATGGCCAGTTGGCATGTGCCATCCTTATTGCTCTGGTTGTTTTTGTTACTATTAATTCTGCATTGACCTTCCATCCCCAGGAGTATAGGTTTTGGTGTAACATTGGTTTCTCCACGTGGTGGGTTTCAGCTGTGTAGGCCTAACATTTAGAGGTAGCCATGCCTTTTGCCTGAAGTCCTTCTTTTACTGGCATCTATCCCCTGAAGGCAGGCAGACACTACTTGCCTTTTCGGTAGGGTGAACACAGTGACTGTCCAACCTGCCCCTGGATGGATTTGCATACAGGTTCATAAATGCAAATTTCTGGATCTCTCTTCGTACCTCCTCCTTACCGCCAAGAGTCACCATGGGAACAGCTTATATTGCATGGTCATCATGACTGCAGCACCTCTGATAAGGACCAAGAAGGCCTTCAGAGCAATCTACATTTATGCCATACTTCATGGCTCCATAACTCCTTAAAACAAACAAACAACGTCTCAAAAGCTATAGACTTCATGAACGTCGATTCACTAAATTACCAGGGACAGGGGTAGGGAAGTCAGGCGCGATTTGATCCAATTAAATCAAAGGGCTGATGCCTTGTCCTACCCTTAGACACTCAATAGTCTCCTCTCTGCTGTTTGAGGGAGTGGAAGTAAGCCCTCCACTCTGTTGTTTGAAAGGATGGATGTAGACCTTCCCTCTGCTGTTTGAAGCGGCGGAGGTAGGATAAGAAGTCTAAGATACAGAAAGTAAACTTGGCTGTAAGCCGCCTGCTTACTTTCTGTTCCTGCCTGTAAAACACATGATAGTAATGGTAACAAGCCAGTGCCAAAGGTACTAATCCAGGAGTAGCAGCTGAGGGCCAGTGCTTAATTTGTTCAGTGTCACAATCTTCTTCTTAGGGTCCTGCTGCCATTGCTGATGAATGCTGGGTTTTGCGGAATACCAATGCTGCTTAATCTTGATTCCACCTCACGTCTCTTTCTTCCACCACCCTACACCTTCAGACTCTCTCTCACTCCTGTGTGTTATTTTTCATCACTGAATTCTACCTTTTTCTTTTACATCCTTCTCTTTTCCTCCTCTCCCCCTTTTATGCCTTTTTCTCTCTTACTCTTGATCAAAGCCTGATGATGACAAAGTCCTGACCCTCCAAACATTAGTGCAGAAGCTTGCCACCTGCAACCACCAGCACAAATTAAACACCGACTGATACCCCTAGCTTCTCCCAAATCACATGCATGTACACTTTCCAGTTAGTCTATGGTTCAAGTAGAGTTACTACATATTTAAAATGGTGACCATAAAACTGCATCATTTGATCACACCCTTTTTATGGGCAAGGACCACAATTTTGACACGACATGCTGGTGTTGGGTGAACTCTGAAGAGCATTAAGGCAGACAATCTAATATCTGGTTGTGGAACCGAGCTTTTGGAGATCCTTGATGCAAACATATATATCCTCACGGCAGAGTGAGCCCCACAGAAATTCATTTATCACAAATGACATCCATTGAAGGCGAGCACTAACAGCTTGGCTAGTCCATTCTGTCACCCAAATGGTATATCATGTTTATGTTTTTAGATGAGCTGCATAGTGCCATTCAGTGAATCGGTGTTTTATTAAAATAAATCACATATATACACCTTTCGCTGCTTAGGCTGACTTTCACTGCAAAAGTGTGAACATCATCAGCTGTAGCGCAATATGACAGTGATCATTGTGTGGATGGTGAATCCAACTGAATTGGCATTTGGTAAGAGTTGGGGTTCGAAGCCATCCAGGTTCATGTCATCAAGTCAGGTCTGTACTGGATCTTGCTTGTTGTTCTTCACAAATAATAGGAATTCTGTCATGGTCTTGGTTGGACTAAGCTTCAGGTAGGTGCTGGACATCCAGGTCTTGATGATGTGCAAGTAATGTTTGAGTCATTGGCTTTCTGAAGCAGAGGAGAGTTTCAAGTAGAGTTGCTGTGTTATCCACATATTGGTCAATCTTGTTGCTGCAATCTGTGAGTAGATCATCAAGTGGCTCCATGTTAAGTTTGAAGATGACAAGAGACAGTATAGAACCCTGTGGGACTCCACACCTAATAGGGCTCTTTTGTGACTTGGGGGTGCCCATGTGAACAAACGGGTGTTGGTTGGAGAGTTAGCAGGAGAACTAGTGAAGGACATTGCTTGTAAATCTCATTCACGACTCAAGGGTATGTATGAGGGTGGTATGGCCAACTGTTTCGAAGGAAGCTAAGAGGTCCAGCAATATCAGGAGGCAGGGATCAGCCTCATCTGTGGTCAAGAGTATATTGTCTATGATGTGTAAGGTGGCGGTCTCCATGCTGCAGCGTGATCTGAAGCCAGACTTGTAGTCTAACAGTAGATGATTAGCATTTTTGTAATCTTGCAGTTGAACATAGACTGCTTTTTTAATGTACCGCATTTGCTTGCAGACCCTGTGAAAAATCCCCAACCATCTCACCCTCTAGACTTTCCCATTTAGGGGATTTAAGTTGACTGTCCCTGTCTAGTCTCTAGTCCTGTTACCGCTGCCACAACGCTAACACCTGACATCTCTCTGTCTCCTTAAACCTCTTTCCCTGCCTCTACCCCAGCAGCTTTACCCCCAGTAGCACCATGGTACATCTCTGTACTCCCCACCTATAGCCTGGTATCTGTACAACTTCCTATCATCCATTATCATACCTAATATCATGATCATCAACCCTTGCTTGTCTCACAACCTATACCTTAGTGCCTCAACATATGCCTGTATCTTAGGTCATGGACTGCTACTTATGCCCTAGTATCTTTTTCACCCCCTGGCTCATAACTACTGCCCAGTTTTCTACTAAACTGTAAAGTTTTTTTCTGCTTTTTTAAGGCCGTGACTGACAGTGCAACTGTCGCCACATCTTATGTGATCAATGGAAAAGAGCTTTCAGAAGCACTACTGAGAGAGGGGCTTATGTTCCGCCCACATGTTGATAAACTTTAGTACTGCATTTGATAGGGCAGAGGTTGTCTGCTTCCACTGGAAAATACTGCTTGCATTGCCCTTTTTGCCTTGTGGGCAAAATTATACTCTATACAGGAAGACAATGTTGGCTCTGCTGGCAAGCTAATGATCAAGGCAATAGATTTGGCCTGCTTATTATGAAAAGGTATGATAAAGACAGCGGGCATGATATATTTATTTTTTAAATAATATGTTAAAGCCAATAGGCACTTAAGGGAGGATTGTTATTACTCTGTATGGAAGCCTGCAGAGAGGTATAATGGCACATGAAATCTCACAGCTTGTCGTAATAAGCAAAAGTCTTGGTGTGGATTACCCGCTCTGACAAACCATATGGATTTAAGATTTGCACTATAATCATCCTTGTTAGATCTCATAGTAGAGATAGTATTTTGATTTGCCAATTATAATTTTTTGATGCATTTGTAATTTTTTGACTGCTTGTCTGGTTGGTGATTGCCTGTGTGAGAACTTAAGCTTAATACAATAGGCCTGAGTTGGTTATGTAGACAAGCCAATGAAAAGACTATATACCTGATTGATTTACTGAGAAAAGCCACGGCAGACTGGTAGAGGGATTTTTTAACTGATAACTTGACTTTGCCATTTCAACCCTTGGCAAAACCCAGACCTTCCTTTTTAATATTTGTAAGTCATGCCTAAGGCATGCCCAGCGAGCCCTAAAGGCAGGGTGCATTATATTAAAAAGAAGGACATGTGTTTTTGATAACTTTGCATGTCCTGACAGTAAACCCCCCACATTCAATCAATCAATCACGGCATTTATAGAGCGCGCTACTCACCCGGGAGGGTCTCAAGGCGCTGGGGGAGGGGGTAAGTTACTGCTCGAACAGCCAGGTCTTGAGCTGCTTCCTGAAGGAGAGATGGTCCTGGGTTCGCCGAAGGTGAGTGGGGAGGGAGTTCCAGGTCTTGGCTGCCAGGTAGGAGAAGGATCTTCCTCCGGCGGTGGTTCTGCGGATGCGTGGTACGGTGGCGAGGGCGTGGCTGGTTGATCGTAGCTGGCGTGTGGGCGTGTAGAAGGTCATGCGGTCGTTGAGGTACTTTGGGCCCAGGTCGTGGAGGGCCTTGTGTGCGTGGGTGAGGAGTCTGAACGTGATTCTCTTGCTGACGGGGAGCCAGTGCAGGTCTTTCAGGTGTCCGGTGATGTGGCTGTGTCGGGGGATGTCCAGGATGAGTCGTGCGGAGGCGTTCTGGATGCGCTGGAGTCTTTTTGAAGTTTGGCTGTGGTTCCGGCGTAGAGGGTGTTCCCATAGTCCAGTCGGCTGGTGACGAGTGCCTGGGTGACGGTCTTCCTGGTTTCAGTGGGGATCCATCTGAAGATCTTGCGGAGCATGCGCAGGGTGTTGAAGCATGAAGATGAGACGGCGTTGACTTGTCTGGTCATCGACAGGGAGGAGTCCAGGATGAAGCCCAGGTTGCGTGCGTGGTCCGTTGGCTTGGGCGCGGTGCCCAGGGCCGGGGGCCACCAGGAGTCGTCCCAGGCGGAGGGTGATGAGCCCAGGATGAGGACTTCCGTCTTGTCTGAGTTCAGTTTAAGGCGGCTGTTCCTCATCCACATTCCTCTTTTTATTGTAGTAATGCTAGTAGCCCCATTGGCAAGTATTGAGTTACAACTTAGCAGTGCTAGTTACAAAATGGGACAAAAAATATGATATCTCAAGGTATCAAAAGAATCGTTGCATTAAACCCGACTTGTTGCTCAAGTTGAATCTAATGTAACTATTTTACAATGGCAACTTTGGAAAGTTGCTGCTTTGTTGCCCCCAGTTTTCCAGTAGCTGTTTCTGTCTGCAAGCAGCAAACAGCTGCTGTACTTGGGCAGCCTGCTGCCATCCTGGTGAGAAGTGAGAACGACTCTCAGTAAGAGGAACAAAGGACATGCTGAGTGAAGAGGTGTGACCTTCTCCTGTCAGGGTGGCCAAAGTGGGTGTGAGCCCAAAAGGCTGAGCTCACTGGATCTCTGACGGCCATCAGAGTGTAGTTTGGTAGCCCTGCAAGAAAGTTATTGCCAACTAAAGGAAACTGCTTGGATTGCTGTAATCGGAGGCCAGTAGACCAGTGGCAACTGGTCCTGCACTGGACATCACCTGGACACAGTGAGAAATCAACCTCTGATGCCAAAGTTAACCCTCCCAGCTCCAGGACCAAGGTCGGCCAGAGGAAGACCCATCACACCAGCTCAGAATCCCCCGCATCTTCAGCATCCTTCAGATTCCTGTATGCCTTGCATCAGGACCATTCCATTGACTTCAATAGCCGTCCTGCCTAAGGATTTGGAACTGGATAGGAGACTGCTAAAATCGACAAGTGGCTGTCCTCCTGGACCTGTTTGGTCCCTTTGACTGGCTCCCTATTGCAGTTAGCAACCCCCAAGAGTGCCTAGATAGCTTTTATCAATTTGCTTTTTGTAGCTAACCCTACACTGCTATTACAGTTGATTACAGTGCTTTATTGCACTGACTGAAGAAGTAGTGATTTATTATTACTTCTAAAATTCATATCTCAGGATCCCTCTGATAGATTTTTGTCATTCAGTTGTCTATTGAAAGATACAAATATCACCTATGTTTATAAATCAGTGTTAGATTACTATTGTGCTGTGGTTTAATATTGTTATACGTTTTGTTACTTCTTAATGCTTTACACTTGTTCCTTTGATAAAGCCTGATGATCCTATGCCAAAGCTACCCAGGACTGAGCTAAGGTTTTACCAATGAACCTGGCGGGACCTGATACAGACTGATGACATTATTATATGGTGAGGTCGCACAACCACATCATATGATAATAATAATACAAATAATCCACATTTCTCACAAGATCTGTTTGTTATGAAAAGTTATGACAAAGGCTGTAGGTCTGATTTATTTATTATGAAACACATATGTTAAAACTAATAGGCGTTTAAGTGGTGGGTTTTTTACTGCATCATGTTAAAACCTGCAAACGTATCTTGTTACATGAAATCTTACAGGTTACTTTCGTATGCAAAGATTTTGGTTCTGATCACACCTCTTTGACTAAACAACTACACCTAGGAGTAGCCGTAGAAAGTCTGCACTGTAATAATTCTAGCTAAAATCTGTTTGGAAGGGCAAGCAGGCTTAGACGTCTGCCTTGATCTTGTAAGAATAATATCAATGCAAAATAAATACATTCATACATACTTAAATATATATGAATATAAATAAATAAGAGGGCTTTGTGTCAGCTCTCTTCTGCCATTGGACTTTATGACTTTTATGCTTCCTTTCATGAACATATTAGCATGGGGTAAGGGGTCAGCCACTTCAGCCATTGGCTCTCTTACCCAGTCAGTGAGTACATTTGTGTGATCTCATTTGTGCATCCGCTTGAAAATTCTCCTTTTAAGGGTCGCCTTTCATTTGTTTACTTCTCCTCTTTTCATTTGATTTTTTTAGAGCATATTTCAGTTCTCCGGTGTGCTAGTGGGCCACTTGCTTGCTGCTCATTTCAGCCGCAGTGTTCTGCATGACATGTGGCCAATGTCTCTAAACCAGGTGAGCATTATGGTCGCCTTGTTTGAAGGCATCAGCCACATGGCATGGTATTGCCCATAGTGTATCATTGTTTTAACTTTCCAAGATGGCCAACATCTTGGTTCTAAATGTGGCGGCCATGAAGGAACTTTAAAACTACTATGTGTACACTATGTACAATAGCAGTGCAATATGGTCATATGCTGTTATGATTAATTTGATTTGTTAATGCAAGCATATTTAGGCAGCACCATGTTTTCTTTTTTGCTACTTTTATTACTATAATTTATCTTGAGTATGTTGCGGGAATGTGTTTTTTGTGGTTGTTTAAGTGGGTGATTGTGAGAATGAATCAGTGGATGAATGGATGCATGTGAGCAAGGATGAGCGACAGAGTGCATGCATTATGACCTGCTGAGTGCCTAACCCCATCAATGACTGAAGAGGCACTTTCATTTACAAGTCAGACCCACTGGTATTGCAAAGTTTGTCTGCTGAATTCTGTCAAGGTCTTTGAGGGAAAAGGTTTTTCTCATGTTGGAAAAGCACGCCAGGAAGTTTCATCAGTCTGGTGTCACTGGCTGGTGTTCTCCATTTTGCTTTTTTCTGTAAATAGGTACAGCCGTCACAGTAAGTGATGGCTCTACATTCTTTTAAGACTAACTGACGGACAAGCATCCTATGGTTCAAGAATTGTTAGAAAGGGAGCTATATGCATAGGAAATACATGATTCTGCTGCTGTAGCGTTTCCAGCATAATTATAGATTCACCACCCTCATGATATAATCTGCCATCTGCTGCATAACTGACATATCTCAAGAACAAAAAATAGTGTCTATCTCAAACGGATCAAACGTTACAAAAAAAGTATCACACCTGGTGCTGTGCAGTGACAGACCATTACCAGAGGTTAACAGACTGCAGCAGCCAGAGTGGCTGACTCTGCAGCGCGGGGCTCGCGGTTCGATCGCTGGCGGCAGCTCAGCTCAGCATCATGTGACTCTGGGCAATAGCTCACTTAATCTCCCCAACGGCCCCCAGCGCCTGGGTACCCTTAGGGGTGATGAGTCGCTCTTTACAAATATGGGATTTAGAATCAGATTTAGTTGCTGCTTGCTTTATTCAGGGGTCAAACAAATACAAACAAGTTAGAACTTTTTCCAAGACTGTTTTAGTGTGCAGGCCTCTGTCTGCGCAATAAATAACTTGAAATTCTACCGTGTTTTATGCAAAGGCAGTACCAGCCAATTGCTGTCCCCTGATATGTCTGGGCACAGCAGTCATCCTGATTGCTGTAGCAGTACCAGTGATCTTTAGGGGACATATGCTGAGGCAAGTGAATCGGATGGCTGTCATGTACCATAAGATAGTATACATGATGGATATTATTTCTCCTGGCACACGAGATACAATGTGCAACATTTGTGGTTTGACATTATTGTTTAGATGAATATGGTTCCTCCAGTGGGACAAAACCTGTTCTGTTCTGCACCCCATTTTTACACAAAGAGTAAATTTCATCTGATAAGTGAAAAATGGATTTTGTGCGCTGGGGAATGATGCTGCTGGTACTGTGGCAGGTCGTAAAGCTTTGGGTAATTTTATGTGCTCCACATAAGAAGTGCGTCTACGACCATGTGACAGTGACCTTGCACAATTTCACTGGAATACTTTTAACATTTAGTCAATGCTTTAAATAGAAGGGCGTTTCTAATAGGAGAGTATCGATACTCTCCCTTTACGAATATTTGCCCATTTTAATCATTGCATTGAACAAAGTTTGAGAAGTTCAGACTAAATTGTAAAAATTTTAAAAACGTATTAAATGGTGAGGACAATTGTCTCAATTACATTTTGCAGGAAAAACTCTATTTTTAGAAGGTGAATTTTCTTTTTTTTAAATGTATATTTTTGCCTATATATTAAGCCTTGCTAATGTGACAACCTTCAAAATTTTGGGATGTTGTGAAGTTTTGTCGCCTTTGAAAAACCTTGCCAGACACATTTTAATCTTGCAGGGGGATAGTCTAAACGTCTTGGTTCATGAGACAATACATTTGTACAATGTACTGTAAAAAAAAAAAAAATTTTTTTTATATATATATATATATATATATATATATATATATATATATATGCAGATCACTACGTACAAAATTGTACACGCACACTCCTTCCGCCAAAATGAAGCACGGATTCAAAAGTGCTTGGGCATGATTTTTATTTTCGGTACCAAGCCGGAAAAAAAACCAACACGTTTCGCGGGTCAACACGCCTTGCTCATGGGTATATATATAATTAATGTTGCTCGACATTGGTGATTACAGGTTTTAAAATTTAATTTCAATTTTAAATCTGAACTATATAAATTGCCTTATTTTATTGATTCATCAATTTTACCACCAATTTTACAATTGTTTTTACTTATGTGATATTGTAGCAGATTGCTTTCTACATCACGCTCTCCAACAAATTTTAAAACTACTGAATTGAGTATTTTCTCTATCTCTATTGATTGTCTCATCTTCTACGTAGTTCACAATAAGCACACTGTCACTTTAAAAAGAAAAAAACTTTCCGTAAAGCTGTCATGTGATCAAGGCTCCTTGTGAGTTGAAACGCGTTATGGCGGCATCCGAATAAACATCCAAAGTAATTTGAAGTGGTCCGTGTCCGTATATTTCTTCGAGTAATCTGGAGTATCGGCGGCAAGTGGAATATATATATATATATATATATATATATATATATATATATATATATATATATATATAATGGAGAAGGAGACTAAAGTCCCAAAATCCACATTTGAAATGGCTGCGATTGTTTGCTGTGCTTGGTCACTTGGTAAACAATATTGTGTCCATAAATTCTGCAATTGTGGTGTAACGGCCAGAGATGCCGACCTTGGAGCTGGAGAAGCAGATCTCAGCGTCAGCTCAACATCCTGTGATTCTGGGCAAGTTACTTAATCCTGTGCCTGCCAAAAATGAATGTGTCCCTGTGTAATGTAACTGAGGCACATGTAAAGCGCTCCAATAGCTTCAGGTCAAGTTTGCGCTATATAAAACTGCAAAAAAAACAAAAAAAACAATTGAGGTGAACTTAAAGCCCTGTTTTAAAGCATATGCCCTGGTGAGGCACACTCTATCCTGGTGATTATACAATTGAACTGGATGATCAATGGGCGAGTCTTACACGTCCCAAGACAATAGAAAATAGCTCACCCTTAGGATGCCTGGACAGCAAATACCACCCCTGGGGGTTCTCCTTTTGTCTCTCTGGAGCATATGGACTGGGCATATTCTAACTTAGGTTTTTTTGAGCCAGACCTTCATCCTTCCCAGTCTTCCCAAAGTTCCCATTTTCCTCATAGAGATGTCTTAGGGTAAGTGTTGTGGTGCGCAGTGTAATAATCTGCCTCCAGGATCTTAGCATGTTCTCACCATGATGAAAACTCAACAGTGGCCACCGAAGCAGGAGGCAGTGAAGTGATGTGACCTAATCCCTGAGTCAGACCCAGCCAGGTCAATGTTTACAGCATTCACCAACTAATGCTGCTAGCACAGGTGAATATTGTGGGAGTCCATGGTCATTATTTTAGCTTTCGAGAGAAACTCCTATATTTTTACTGCTTTTCGAAAGGTCGGGCTGTTTTAATTGCTTTGCAGTAAGTTTCCGAACTGGCCTTCAGTAGACTTTGGAAAAGGGACTCACTTCTACAAACTCCTTTCCCGAAACTTACAGTTGTAATCGAAGCATTCTTTCTCTGAAGCTGCATTTGACTTCTGCAACTCCCTTCTTCCTTCTCTCATAACCTAACTGGATTTACTAACCTTTAGGAAGTTATTGAAAAATCCATATTTTTTACCTTTACCTTAGGTGGGTCTGTTAACCCCCTCCCCCCATTTATAGTTCACGATTATTGTTTTCCTTACTTTCCGTCTAATATCTCCACTCACATTGTGTTACATGTAACACACACTTACGCCCAACCCCCCCTCCAAGATATACCTGTGCTCCAGAAAACTGGAAATAAATAAGAAATAACTCAAAGTAGCACTCAAATACGGCAGTGGATTCTGTCGCAAATCCGAGTGCTTCTTGAACTTTGAGGTCACTGGGAGTTTATGTTTCTTCAGGGCATAACCTTCTGATTGGATAGTATTGTATTTGTTTCTGGTGCAAAAAGAGAAGATGTAACTGATGGCTGGTGGGACAGCCGCCAAATGTATGTGTTCCCTGTAAGGTCGCCGGTGCAGTGAACTAATGACACATGATCTCAACATGGCACAAGACAGTCTAGAGAGGCAACTGTATTTTGTGCCACTGGAGATTAATTATCTGGTAAGCCCAGGAATGTGCAGTTATCCTATAAGTACTGGATCACAGATATATTTAACCTTTGTGAGTACAGTGCACAGTTCATATTACTACATCTGTCAAGGACAGGCCACAGTGAAAGCCTCTCTGCCTCCATTTTTGATAACACGAAGAAAGGGTGACTCCTCCCAGTAGATATGGTACCACCTGCACTTATTATACACTTGAAAGGTGTTGAGTGTCTCTTTAAGAGGGTCTCAGTTAGGAGGAATAAGCCACCAAGGCCAGAAAAACCTCCATGGCAGTATTGGTAGTTCTTGGTGGAAATTGAAAAGTTTTACTGGGGTTGGAAAGCACAAAACTACCCCAATACAGAATAGAGAAATAGTTCAGCATATAGTCTTCTAAACAAGAGAATAGAAATACAAAAAAACTGCAACAAAAAAATCAAAAATCATGGACAAATGCATAGAAGGTGGGCGGCTAACACAATGCAAAATAGGGTACTTGAAATCATTCTCAGATCAAAGCCGGTTTATATAAGAGATAAGAAGGAAACAACATCATAGGAAAAAGAAAACGCCACCATCTTGGAGTGGGAAGCTCTGGTTACATAAACTGGAATGATCACCACCGTGGTTAGGAATGGATATACATTTAACCACCTCCACCTTCTCTGGAAAATGGAGTCGCACTTGTATGTGGGCACAAGAAGGGGTTTCGAATGCTTGAAATACTACTCTGTCCCCTTCTGGCGTCTCCGATCCTGCACACCCCCATGCTTCAGCCTGGTGTCCTGTGTCGTGACCTGGGCATGAGGGCACTAGGACCCTGTACCCGACGGGTGGGAAAGGTGTGAGAACCGGACACCACTTCCGGTCAGGGGAGTGGGGAGGAACGCAGAACAAGAGGGGACAGGGAAGCAAGGGGACGTGTGATCACGGCGGCAGCAGCGCGCAACAGAATAAAGAATATCAATCCTCTCACCTGACTCCTGTGAGTGTCTGGGATTGGGGACACGACAACTGGCGACGAGGGTGGGATAAAGAAGATGACGAGTGTGTCCAGGTCCCTCGGGAGTGAGAACCGGAGCCAGGAGCCCACCCTGGTCCGAGTGAGGGAGAGGAAGAAACAGCGCGGGAGCCCACCCCGGCCGAAGAAGAAACGGCGCGGGAGCCCACCCCGGCCGCACCAGAAAGGCAGTAAGAGGCCCCCGACCTGCCCGATACCGATCAGGAAACTGCCCGTAACATAGAGTCCGCGCGCGAGGAAATCAAACGAAGTCTCGCGCGAGGACAGCAGCCATTAAAAGGACAGGCACAAAAGGCCAATCAGCATCGCGGAAGGCCCGGCGGCCATTTTGAAGTCAGGCGGAGGCAAGAAAGACCCGCGATCTCGCAAGATTTGGGCGGCCATTTTAAAATCAGGCAAAATAAGCCAATAAGAAGGGCGAGAGGCTCGGCGGCCATTTTAAAGTCAGGAAATAAAAGAGAATAATATCAAAAAGCTGCAAAAAGCTGCGCAAACGACAAAATTAAAAGTAATAACAAAGGAAAAAGGCATAAATAGGGTATAAGAGAAGACGAAACAAACAAAGCTGCGAAAAACTGCGCAAAAGAAGAAAGTAAAAGAAATATCAAACAAAAAGCACAAATAAGAGATAAGAGAAGACGAAACTAAACAAAGGGACAAATAGACTAGGAACAGAAACTAGCACAGTGGTACCAAGGAAAAGAAGGACGTCCTAGCGCCAGGGCTGCACGCCAACAATGGCTGATCAAGCAAATGGCAAAACAAGCACGCAAGCAATATTCCGCAGACCCCTTCCATTCGACTTATCTGAACCACAGATAGGTATCAGATGGGAACGATGGATTCGCAAGTTCGATTGGTACACGCGCGCCACAGATGTGGCGGAGGCCAAGCAGATAGATCTATTTTTAAACCTCGTAGGGGACGAAATAGAAGACCTGCTTGTGACATTCCCTGAAGACCAAACGGCAACATACAAGGGACTAATCAAGTGCCTCTCCAACAAGTTTGACCCACAAAGAAACATTGATTTTGAGAGATACACATTCAACATCGCATACCAGCAAGCAGAGGAGTCCCTTGACGACTTTGCAACACGACTGCGCAAATTGGTCACGCACTGCGAGTTCGAGAAGTTCGACAACGAACAGGCAATTCGACTGCGCATCATTGAAGGGTGTCGGTCTGTGGAATTCCGCACACGAATTTGACGCAGTCCGCTGGAGCAAGGACCCTTCGGGACAGCGGGGCCATCGATACATCGGCTCACAGTCCTATGCGCATCAGGCAGGGAATCCTCCCCATATACCAGGCGTGAGGACTTTTCCAAGAGACATGCTGCCTGCCACCCTGCCGATGCAGGGCCAGATGACGATGCCAAGGAACCAAAGTCACTCCCTGTGAGCTCAGTCTGAAGGTGTAACAATCACTCTTGTGTATTTGGACTTTAATGTCTGTTTGTTGTTGCACACCCTTCTTCGGGGTTTACAGTCAGCGAACAGCACAGCACAGTTGATACTGATTTCTGTTACAACCCCCTCCCCACAGCCTGGTGAAAGTTAGTGTTGGGCACGCTGCTCCACAGGGCACGGTGTGCCATTGTCTCCACCCCTCTAGGATTTGTTGCAAGCTGTGCCACCTGTTGAGGCTGCCCAGCTCACACACGAGAGAGGGCGCCTAATTCTCCATTCAGGATCAAACCGTGCTAGTTTGTGTGTTTAAAAAATGTAAGAATGACAAGTGAGTCATGCGTCTTATCGTCCCACTCACATATGTGGGTAGAAGGCAGGAGCGTGAGGATAAAAGCTTCCTTCCTGTGTCATACCGTTTCGACACGTTGATTGCACCCTTGCAGGCCTGCCATTCTGATTCCATCTCCACTCCAGTGCATCCTTTCTACGGCAGCATCACCCGGTCCAACTCTGTCTCTGATACACACTTGTCCATGATTGGGCAAAAGGGTGCTTACGGTCCTGATGAGTCTAAAGATGTACAGCCCAGTTCAGAGTTAACCATGCCAATGGTAATAGTTTTATTACAGGGTTTTAATTTAAATTAATCTGGTTATCATGGGAGCCAACCATTTTACAGTTTACCTGTGAGCTCTGCCAGCTAATGTTACCAATACAGCAGCAGAGGCAGCATTCCTAAATTCGGGGGCGTTGTCTGCAGCTGGAGTGTTTTATTGGTGGTGAAATCCTCCGAAAGGCTGGTACCATAGGAGCCATTTCCTGGTAAAGATTTGTATTCCCACAAAAAAGCAGCCGCAGTGTAAAGGAAATATAAATGCAATTAAACATTTTAAACAATTGATGGTTCACATTTTAAGTTGGAGTTAGGGTCATTACATTTAATCTACCCCCCTAGATGATGCAGAGCTTGATTATGTCATGGTCATGAGGAAAAGAAACGATAAAAGAGTGCAGAAGAGTTGGTGACGGGACAACAACATTTGCTGACAATTAGTACTGGGCAGTGGCTTTGTCCAATGGGTATTGGATGATGGCTAATAGGTATCGGGCAATAGTTAATGGGAGATTGGGTTAGTGCTTTGCTACGAGGCATTTGGCACTGGGTACTGGTTATTCTGTTTGTATGGTGGGCATCCTGTTGGTGATGATTAGATGTTATAATGGATGGAGTGCATCTTGGATGGCTTCTGAGGCAGAGGCTGCTGGGAGTGCTTGTTGACAGGAGAAGCTCTGACTGGCGGCAACCCCTCAATGTTCCATGCGGCGCTTCAAGGGCACATGCATTGCTGAAGGTAGAGCTTACACTGCTCACTCTCTCTAGTGCTCAATGAACATTTGGAGTGGCACGTGCACGTGCAAGTCTTAGAATGAAGATGTTCCGTCTGAAGAGCACGTGCTGCTACCTCCCATTTGATGGCAGCCTTCTCTGGGGTCTCCACTTGCTCGGTTTTGGCAGCTTTGGCAGGGGAATTGCCTCTGATGCAGAACAGGTACTGTCACTAAGAGATATTTGTTGCTTGTATGGAACTCCAAAACCTCACCAGCACAATCTAACTCAACCAAATTCCCGGGTTGCAAAGGTGTGACTTGAATGGTGTTATATGGTTTGCATTGAGGCGATTGGGTGATGCCTTCCGCAGTCAAGCTGGGGTTTGATTAATTTATGAAATTGAATGTTTTATATACTTCAGGTCAAGCCCAGTGACTGGCTATTGGTCACTAGTTCCTATGTGATTTAGAAAATTGTTGACTACATTATGGGCCTCATTACGATGTGGGGAGGACGTGCAGAATCGGGACCAATCGACCTCTGGTTGGTGGTCCTGACCGTAGTATTACAATGCGACTGCACATGGTGCGGTCGCATACTCCCATTTCTCTATGGGAGCTTGTGCTGCGGCCATAAACCGTCCGTAACAGAAGCTCCCATAGAGAAATGGGAGAATCTGTTCATCCCTGCACCGTGTGGCAGGCACCTTGAGGTGCCTGCCACACAGCGCAGGGATTAACAGAGTGGCACCATAGGTGCCCCCCCTGGCCCCCAACCGGAGGCCACAGGGAGAAGGGGGCCCGCTAGAATCCCCCAAAGTCACTTTCCAACAGTCTTTCCATGTCAGAAAGCACAACATGGAAAGTCTGTTGGAAACCGACATCGTAATCCCAACAGCAGAAACGCCATCCTGAGGGATTACGGTGAGGCCTTCGACTGGCCGACGGGCTCCTTGAGCCTGTCGGAATCCAGCCGGAATGACCGTATGGTTTCACTTTCGACCGCCTGCATTGTAATGCAGTGGTCTGAAGTAAAACCTACGATGTGACTCGGAAAGCCTCCGACCCGAGTCACATCGTAATGAGGCCCTATATAAACAGAAACTAAAAAGAAGTGCCAGCATGTGGCAAATAATTTAAACAATCTGGAACAACACAATGAAAACAGAGGAGTTAAGGTGGTTAACCCATCCTGGTCTTATACTGCCATTGAGGAGCTCTGGTGACATGATGATAAACCATGACACAGATCAAGGGGTGCTTTGAAATTTCACCAGAACCCAGAGATGGCATTGTTGGAACCTAAAACCGAGATACCTTTTATTTGGCGTTATATCACATGGTGTGATTTGTTTCAAATTTGGATTTACACCATATATGCCAAGCTGGGCCGGCACACGCTGGGGACAAACTTTTCAGCCTTTTAGTGCTTTTTATTTACTTGACATATGTCTTATTTTTCATCATTAGATTTTAGCTCAGAGCTCAAGATTGAGAAAGGGGTTTTGTGAGAGTAAAAATGGAGGAAACTAAAAATAAAGGAAGAAAGCAGACATTAGACTCCGAAGAGATCTGTGCACCTTTTATTTGTACAAATTAAGGACTGCATTGTCCTGTAATACTACTACTACTACTACTAATAATAATAATAATAATAATATTAATAACAATAATAATAACAACAATAATAACAATATATTAACAATAATTTATATATGCTATTTTTTGCTACGCTTTAGGGATTTATTTCATCCACAGTCTGCAATTCGAATTGCTTTTCAGAGGTGTTGAAGTGTAGGCCCCTCATGGCCTGATCTTGGGAATTTGGTCAGCCACCCAGACACATTTTTTGGCCATTTGATTACTAGTGCGAGTGTGGCTATTATGATTCTTTCATATATAGGGCAGACCTGATATGTGTTAAAAAGCTTAGTGGTGTTTGGTGTGTTTGTATAGTAGACAAAATGGAGTGCAGTGTCTCATGCCCGAGGTAAAGGTGTACTCATAAGTACTCCCCTTGGTGAAGGAATGAGTGGGTATTCTACACTCATAGTGAGGGTGACAGCCATGAGTGCATCCACGGCAGGAGAGTTCATTTATTCCACCCGGCATTTCCCTGTTGGGCTAGAGCCCTTGGAGGCCCGTTTTAAAAGCTCAGGGCTACTCCTGGTGCCTCTGCCATTTTCCCATCACCCTAAGGTTAATTGCAGCAGGCACAGGAAGGGAGAGGGAGAGAGAGGGAGTGAGGGAGAGAGAGAAAGGGAGAAAGAGAGAGAGTGAGAGAGAGAGAGATAGAGAGAGAGAGAGAGAGAGAGATAGAGAGAGAGAGAGAGAGAGAGAGAGAGAGAGAGATATCAGAAGGAGAATGGATGGATGGATGGGCGGATGGATGGATGAGTGGATGGATTGGGTGGATGGATAGGTGGGTGGGTGGATTGCACCAGGAGATGAAGGGAGTGCAGCATTTTTGCCATGGCTGCCTAAGGTTCGCAGTTGCATGCATCTGCTACCCCTATGTCCTTGGAACCCCTTTAGACTGATTAGCACCACTGAGATTTAACCAGCCGGACACAAATCTGATAAGGTTTAGTGTGCTGGTAGGCTTTGCTAGCTTTAGTAACTGATTGCTAGTGGCAGTCATCAATCAGTGCTTGTTAATAACATCAAGGCCATGCCGTTGGCATCAAAGCTCAGGGCCTGTCACTTCCTGTGATATCTCCTGGGGCTTACAGGCATTTGATCTTGCTTCCTTTCCCCCTGTGATCATAGTGAGGTCATGCCACTTGTTCTGTCCACTGCCAAACGTGCTGGTGTCCTGTGTGAAGGTGACACCTCTCCTTCAGTTGGATCCAGATGGGCCAGCAGGAGACTTTCTGTCGGACTAAAGGTAATACCTGCTGATGGAAGGGAGTAGCGTCACAATTCTGCCTCCCTGCATGTTGTGTAGATCCCTTCTTGTTCCGCCATTTATAAATGTGAAGCTCATCCTATAGAACTTGGTGCACTAGAAGTGTGTACAAAGCTGACCTAGTTCTTGAAAATCCCAGCATTAAAGTACTAGGTACATTCTGCATAAAGGGCCAGACAGGAAGGATGGAGGTGTCAGTCTCTTCTTGTGCAAGGCGTGGTGCGTGAACCTGCACAAGTCACAACAAGGTAGTGGTGATCAGTTATGAATGGCTTTGGAGCACAGGGGAGCATTATTGTCCTTTGACTGCAAGAGATGAGGTATACTTGCCCCTAAGAAAGGCAATGATATCTTGAGGGCAACTGTAACACCAGCCAGGGAGGGATGCGCTAAAGAGGGAACTGCAACAGCATAGCATAATTCAGACTTCGGTCATTTCTGGTCTCTGGTCTCCATCTACAAGATTCATTTACTTATTTATTTTTCATTTTTGTAAAGCGCAGCTCTACCAGGAAAGGTATCAGTGTACTCCAAATCCCCTCTAATAAAAGATGTATTAATTTATTTATTTATGTATGTATTTATTTATTTATGTATCTTATTTTTGGTAACACACAGTTCTATTAGTGAGGGATCAGTTTGCTGTCCTTCTGATCTACGAGGAGGTTTTATTTATTTATTTCTCTTCCACTTTTGTAAAGCACAGCTCTATTAAGGAGGTGTCAGCATGCTGTACAGAAAACAACTGTAGAGGAGTTGTCATTTTGCAAAGAAGCCAACAGATCCAACAAACCAAGACTCAGATATAGCAAGAAGTCAAGCAGTTCAGGGCAGCAAGTAAAGTTTTGTTGCGTGAAAGGGAAAAAGCCGAACAGCGCCATATCTAGTAAGATGTGGCGCTGTTCTGCTCTGTCGCTGCACTGGCACAGTTTAGGCAGGAATACACCAGTGCAGACACCTTTGTGCCAAGGGCAAGTGTGCATTGAGGGAAAAGTTTTGTGCTGTAAGGGGTCACTTCTGATATAAAACCAATGCTTTAAGGCTTTTGCACCAAAACCCAAGGGTGTTTGCATCGGAACGCCCATGCACCCTCCATGGAACGACCCCTTGATGCAAAGTAATGCAGTGCATTGCACAGCTTTGCGTTACTTTGGGTTACTATTTAATGCAAATCAAGATTTGCACTGGATAGTAATTCCCACCTGAGCACTTTGCGTTGGGTTTGCGTTAGAAAAGTAACACAAACCAGATGCAAAGTGTTTGTAAATCTGGGTCCAAGTGTACAAGAAAGAGGACAGAGCATCAGATGGTCAGCAGTTAAGAGATTGACATATGAGGTGAGAGAGAAGGGTATTTTGGAGTAGTTTGAAGCAGGGATGACAATATGGAATACACAGAGAATATTTTACGTGCTCCTCTGCAGTGAATACTCTGCTCTGAAGCTCCCATGTGAAACCCCGACGGCGCATTGTCCATACAAAATTAGGCTGACCTTCAAGCGGGAGGTGAGTTCTTGTTTTGATTTATTGGTATTGTTAAATAGCGTATAATGTACAGCTCTAGGTTTTATCCGCAGTGCCGTCCTGCTTGTGTGAAGGCAGCTTAAACATCCCATGAACAACAATGACCCTCATCCCCGCCGTCTCTTCTTGGCAAGCATAATAGGTTCCACTCTGGTAGGTAATGTTAAAGACTGCCTGATATTGAACCACAACCGACGAGGCTCCGCCTAGAAGAGGATGGAGCTCTGACAGGAACAGCATCCGAATCTGAAAAACTCTCTTGAAGGAAGACGCAACAAAAACATGGGCTCGGTGGGGCATGCAGTGTTGGCCCACAGCGGCAAGATCCTTGCTAGGTGTTCAGGATAACTACTGACTATGTAGCTGGTCCCCCTTTAGATTTGTCACATTACATGAACGCTGTGCAGCATGTAAAGGGGCCAGGATTATGGTGCTTTTTAAATACCTGGCTAGACAAGACTTTTCCCTTATGGACATTCTCAAAATCTGGCATGGCTTTGGTGCTTGTGGACCAGGGTTGAACATCCCTGCAATTGATAATGGCTTTGGAGTAGACTGGCCAAACTATTATTCGAAAAATGTGTTGAGTGCAGCATTTACACTCGGCACTGCTAGAGCCTCTTGGATGTAAAACCCAGGTCCGTACTGTCTAGTACAGATGAAGGTAGTAGGGCAATATGAGGAAGGCCTGGCCAGTTTTATGCTGGACGAGAAACATCCCACCATTTTGTGTGTCACTTCCAGTGCTTAATTTGTAAATGAATGAGTGCTGGTGCCCAAAACTCTACCCAGAAGCCCGCAGCTGGTGCGATTAAATACCAGCACGCCGAACACCAATGCTGAGTAGTATTCCATTCATTTCAGGCCTCTTTAATCCACGACCAGCCGCTCCCTCCTCCTTTATCTCACTCTAGCAGGTTTCTGCTTTCTCCCTTTCTGGCTGATTTTCTGTCTGTCTCATCCTTCGACTTTCCTCTTTGTGTGTTTTACACTCTCTTGTTCTCTGGAAATGTTTGAATCAGAAAAATAAGTGATGGTTCAAAAAAATAAGTTCAGGTGGCCCCCACCAGCACCCACAGGCCAAGTCAAGCACTGGTCACCTTGGCATGCTTATGGAGAGATTTAGGTGTGACCTGATTGTGGCTGCCCAGTAAAAGATGGGTCATCTCCGGGAGCCTGAAAGTGCAAGAAAGAGAGACTTGAGGCATGAACCCCTGCTCAAAATTGGCATTACCAGGCCAAGTGTGTTGGCCAAGCCAGTTGTTGAAAAGGAGTTCTGCTTCTGCTCATGTCAATAACTGTGATTGTAATCACAGATATTTGGCACAAATGTAGAGTATTAGGTCACATCCCTGCCTTGAAAAGATTTCAGAGGTTTGTGGTCATGTCCCTATCCAGAGTAATGGACCAGACCTCTTGACAGTAAGCTCCTTTAGTGCTAAGTTGTCTTTCTTGCATGACTTGTGCAACCGTATTGGAGAAAACCACACATTTGCCACCTTGACACTGAACAAACACATTCAACAGTATATGATAGGAACAACATCCCACATACATTCAACATGGCGCTGATGTGTCCTATCGTGGATTATCACAGTGCTCCAAAAAGGACTCGCCACCAAGATACTTCAAGCACACACATCCACAAAGCCAGTAACACCAATACTAAACTGTCTCTAATTTCCTGGTAAAGAATATGGTACCCTCCTTAGAAATGTGTAAGTAATGGGTAAGGGCCACCGTTTATGGAGAATCACTGGAACATGGAGTCACTAGCACCTGCCGGATGGTACTTTATGGTCAACTTGCTGTTCCTCTGGGAACTTAAGTTAAGTTAAAATAACTTATTGAGCGCACGAATACCCAGAGGTGTCTTGGCGCTAGAGAACTACAGCAAGCCCAAAAAAGATCATGCATTAATTCTGAAATAGCCATGTCTTAAGACTCTTTCTAAATGAGGCTAGTGAACTTGCCGACCTGATATGCATAGAAAGCGTGTTCCATAGCTTGGTCGTGCCATAGCCAATGCTTCGTCCCCCCCAGCTAGAGGTGCGGATCCTGGGAACCATCATAAATTAGGTACCAGTAGAGCGAAGCTGTCTTCTCGGAAGATACCAGGAGAAGATGTTTCTTAGGAACCCAGGTCCCGTATTATTCAAGGCCTTAAAAGCTAGGCATAGCGTCTTAAACTTGACGCAACTTCCTACAGGAAGCCAGTGGTTGAAACTGATTCGTACTTAGGCAGATTTAGGAGGAGTCTTGCGGCTTCATTTTGCACCATCTGCAGTTTTTTTAGATGTTGCTTCTGCATGTTCAAGTACAATCCATTGCAGTAATCCAATTTCGATAGTACCAGTGCAGTCACCACCGTCTTCCTAGAATCCATAGGGATATAAGGAAGGACCTTCCTCAATTTCTTGAGCAAGTAACAAGTGGTAGAGACCGTAGCATTGGTTTGCTGGGAAAATGTTAATTTCTTGTCAATCAAAATACCAAGATTTTTCGCTTTTTCTATTGGTTTTGGCAATTCTCCCATCTCTGTAGGCCACCAAATGCCATCCCAGGAAGTGTCACTCCAGCAGCAGTTATATATTGTTGGGCCACCTCTCTTTTACAATACTCAATACATGTGATCAATACACATTGGTTTCTGCTCTCTTGAGTAAATCTGACCTAATGGGAGATTTTGTGGAGCCTGATATTGAACCTGGAGCTGCAAGACCCAATCGCTCAAGGAAGCACCTTGTTGTTACATCCCGGTCGCTACACCTACCCAACACTGGTGTTAAACTTTGACTTCTTAGGTGCCTTGTAGGGCAAACCACAGGCAGGAGATTTAATCCCAGGTAATTGAGTTCATGCATTCCTTCTCTTCAGCAGGTAAAAATCCCAATCTTCATACCTGCTGATACGTGGACGTACAAGTGACTGCAGGAAGTCCATTGCTTTCACTCCAGCCGCCCTGGAACAGACAAGTATCTGGATAGGCCTCAGATCTTGCTCCATTCCATTTGCAAAAGCTTCATCAGGCCCTTCAAACCCCATGATTATGCTTGCCAAATCACCCTTTCTTTTGCCTCTTTTCAAGATAGTGAGAGCTTATATAGGTACTGGTAATCTTGAGGCCATAATGCTAGCAAGGAGATAATGCTTGGCCTTGGTGAAGGTGGTTGAAGAGCTGTCCTTCTGACTGATGCCATGGAACATGAAGACATTTTCACACTGGTTGCTGCTCTTCATAAGCTCTCTCCCTACCTCGAATCCTCTTCTCCAGTTTGAGCTTCAAACCCTGGAGCAGGTCAGAAGTTGTGGAAGGATAGGCAGTTAGACCCTGCAGTCTTCGTCATTAGTCAATTATTGTGCCTCTGTGGGCAAAATTATCTTTGCCTCTAGCAATCCTCCAGCTTAACCTGAAGCAGAAGAAAAAAGGATTTGTCCTGATGCATGAACAAGAATACAAACGTCTCGCAACACAGGAAGAAAATAAAGAGTATAGGTTTTTGCTCATCCAGGGCAAAGAGATTGCAGAGCTGAAACGGCACAAGTCCAGTGACCTCGTCGACACTGCTTTCAGTGTCATGCATGTTGCTGCCTTCCTGCACTGCCAAATATGACTAAAACTTGAAGGCCGAGAATAAAATGTACTTTTCTTTCAATGGTAAGACTTTGATGCCTTGACAGATTATTACTGCAGGATGGATACAAAGAAGGTCACATTGTTGGTTTCAATCTAGTTGGTAACAGTAGGACTGCTTAGTTTCTTATAAACCTCTTTTCTCCCAAAGCTTCCATACAGAGTCTACTTTTCCTCAGACTCATGGTGCAAGAGAAGAGTAATTATAAGGAAAATTGATCCATTTTTCGGTTTACCCCCTGAGGCTATGAATTTCCAATGACTCCGAAGAGATGATGCCATCCGTAACCACTCCGTCACTGGGTCGCACACTGTTTCTTTGTGGGATAGGCTTTGCCTTCATTCCCACCACTGGAGTGGAATCACCTTTAAATACTGGGTCCCATTACTGAAATTTTAGAGGAGGATGCTTTTGCCCTATATGTTTTCACATGGAACCCTTCCAAACCCTTCCCTGATGGCATCATGTGTCTTCCTTGATTCACATATACGTTGTCAGGAATAGAGAGGCTTTTGCTGAACAGTGAATAAAGTAGGCAGTGGTCACCCTCGAAATCAGGTAGTCTCAGAATATAGGGTCATCAGAAAGCCAGGACCATTCAGGGTGGTCTCTGCTCCTGTAGATTAGAAATTATTAGAATCAGGAGGATATTTGCTCTAAATGGGCACGTTTATTTGCCTCCACAACACCAGTCCCCAATACCTCAACGAGAGAATCACCTTCCACGTACTCAAAAGAAACCTCCGATCCTCCAACCTCGTCCTCGCCGAAACCCCACGCATACGCAGAGCCAGATCAGGGGGAAGAGCCTTCTCCTACATCGCGGCGAAGACCTGGACCGAGCTCCCGATCGACATCAGACGCGCCCCCTCCCTGAATGCCTTCAGGAAGGCTCTCAAGACCTGGCTCTCCGACTGAACGGAACTGCGGACCTCGCCCCCTCCCCCCAGCGCCTTGAGACCTCGCGGGTGAGTAGCACGCTTTCAATCCCCTGAATGATTGATTGATTGATTATTTGATTTTTCACAGGTTTTTATAGTGCTCCAGTGTCATCTTGTGTTTACTTATCTTACATTTGAAACGCGAAGGCCTAGGTAGTAACTCAGTCTCATCCTCATAATTGTGTGATACTATAAACTCCATGCCTTGTTTCCAAATAATGCAGATATGTGGAACACTAATAACCAAGCAGTCTCTTGCAGGGTCGGACTGGGACAAAAAATAGGCCCTGACACCAATATAAAAGTCGCCTCATTAGAGAACCAGATATCTAAAAAAGTGGCCCATATTTGCAAATCAGCCCAGTTTTGAACATGCATAGACACGCTATATGATTAATTTGCAAGGTACACGAGACTGTATGCATTTGTGCTTGTTGCAGTCAATGTTTGTGGTAACATCAGGGAAATCAACAGTAAAAACCAGCCCCCTTGCAAGTAAATGTAGCCCACAAACTGCTAAAAAAAACGGCCCCCACACTCATCTGTCAGACCAGCCCTTTGGGCACTGCATGATTGCACTAAAGCTCTGGTTTCTGGGTTGAGGGCTATACGCAAGCAAGTAAGGCTGCAGGACTAACCGTGGAGCGCCTTTTGGCCATTGCCCAAATGGAGGCCGCCAGTGACCCATTCAGCGCATGAAGCTCCTCTTCACTGTGACCAATATCATTACAAGAACACACTGGGGTGAATTACAAGAACGCACTGTGGTGAAATGAGCCATCATAAAACAGCACTGCTGCAAACTGTCTGCAAATCATGCGGATGCAGGCTCCCTACAAGCCCCTCTATGCGGGGCTGATGGGGGTGGGGAGGGTTGGCTGAAGCCGCAGCAATGTAACAGACCCTTAAATTAGGCCTTGCTTCTTCACCCTCCCCCAACTGTTTATTGGCACAAAGCCTTATTATGGTAATGTGTGTGATAAGAACACCTTCCATCACTGTTTGATACTAAGCCACTCTCATAAGCATTTAATTAACAAAATAATATCGCATGCGCAGGTATTACCGGCAATTAGATGCACCAAAGCTTATCGTTAAAAATGTTGCCGCTTCAAGAGGCACTGATAGTCTCAGATGCATTTTGTTATCTTGTCACAGTTAATCCACAGCTTCTGAGCAGGCTTCCAGTTTGCCCTTCCCTACAGGCATCGCTCTGGATTTCTCTGCACTAGGCCGTTGCGAAACTTTACATTATCTTTGTTTCATATGCGTAATTCTTGGAATTTCACGTTATGCAAGTTGGGAAAATTGATGTCAACTGCATAAGTGGGAAATTTTGCACAGTAGTGAAGTGCAGGACTAGTTCGAGCTAGAATATTTAGCAAGGTACAGGCTCAAGCAGAAAAATAGCCTCCAGAGACATTTTTTTTTTTTTCAGATTTATATAGCGCGAACTCGACCCGAAGGTATTGGAGCGCTTTACATGAGCACCAGTTACGTTACCCAAGGACACATTCATTTTTTGTTTTGGTAGGCACAGAGAGATTAAGTGATTTGCCTAGTATCACAGGATGTGGAGTTGACCCGGGAGTCTCGAACCTTGGTTTTCCCAGCTCCAAAGTCGGCAGTCTAGCCGTGAGACCACATCCTCTCTCCATGACCCAATCTGTTTGCTGCGTTATCGAATGGTTTTTGACTGAGTGGTTTGCCCCTGTGTTCAATTTTGTCTCGATGTACCCCAAAGCCCATTTGCTTCATTTATTTGTAATTTTTGTGTAGTTTCTAAGCATTCTGTATAATTTTGTGTGGAGTATAAATGCTATTTGCACACCAATACTTTGCACGCTGCCCTATGCTGTATTCCCTTTCTACAGGGCTGTCCAGAATTGGTCCAACAAAACTGGATCGATGCCGCCAACTCAGTATATCGGCTGGCTGTGTAAATGAGTTTCAGTTCGATTCATTGATTGGATTTAAAGTGATCTTATGCGGAATTGTAGATATGCCAAAAGTCTGGAGGGGCTTTAGCATTCCAAGGCACCATTAGACACCACTGCTGTCAATGAAAGCCTCCTGCACTCCTGGCCACCAACCCTCCGCCACCATTACCAGACTTCATTTATTGTCTAGAATGTATTCATTTATTGTCTAGCATTTATTCATTTATTGTATTGCAATTATTCATTTATTGTCTAGCATTTATTCATTTATTGTCTAGAAAGTATTCAATTATTGTCTAGCGTTTATTCATTTAATGTCTAGAATGTATTTATTTATTGTCTAGAATTTATTCATTTATTGTCTTGCATTTATTCATTTATCAGAGAAATTTAATTGACCACTAGCTTTGGCAAGTCAGATGTTATCAGGGAGAGCTATTTTAGAGACTTCTCACTGGGTCTGAGGAGAGAATCCAGCTGACAAAGAACAGATCGATACCAAAGGGGATGATGGACGGAGCGTTAGAACAAATCAAACACTCACCCCCAGTCAACTGATCTGGGTTTAATCGATCATCATTCTTTAGCTCACTCCACCACCCCAGTTCAGACATGGCTATATGCAAATCAGTCTGACCCTGTGCCTCATGGGAACAGTCCAGCCCGAACTGCCAAGCCATGTCTTCCCTGGACCGGAAACAAGCATCCTGGGACCGGTTTCGGGTTCAAAACCCTCATCAGCCAGGCTATCTTGAATCCAGTGGCAAAGTGAGCAAGGGACCCACGTCTGGGCATACCCTGCCAACTTAGGGCGAACAAAGCGATACCAAAGGGGATGATGGACGGAGCGTTAGAACAAATCAAACACTCACCCCCAGTCAACTGATCTGGGTTTAATCCATCATCATTCTTTAGCTCACTCCGCCACCCCAGTTCAGACATGGCCATATGCAAATCAGTCTGACCCTGTGCCTCAAGGGAACAGTCCAGCCCGAACTGCCAAGCAATGTCTTCCCTGGACCGGAAACAAGCATCCTGGGACTGGTTTCGGGTTTAAAACCCTCATCAGCCAGGCTATCTTGAATCCAGTGGCAAAGTGAGCAAGGGACCAACGTCTGGGCATACCCTGCCAACTTAGGGCGAACAAAGCGATACCAAAGGGGATGATGGACGGAGCGTTAGAACAAATCAAACACTCACCCCCAGTCAACTGATCTGGGTTTAATCCATCATCATGCTTTAGCTCACTCCACCACCCCAGTTCAGACATGGCCATATGCAAATCAGTCTGACCCTGTGCCTCATGGGAACAGTCCAGCCCGAACTGCCAAGCCATGTCTTCCCTGGACCGGAAACAAGCATCCTGGGACCGGTTTCGGGTTCAAAACCCTCATCAGCCAGGCTATCTTGAATCCAGTGTCAAAGTGAGCAAGGGACCCACGTCTGGGCATACCCTGCCAAATTAGGGCGAACAAAGCGATACCAAAGGGGATGATGGACGGAGCGTTAGAACAAATCAAACACTCACCCCCAGTCAACTGATCTGGGTTTAATCCATCATCATTCTTTAGCTCACTCCACCACCCAGGTTCAGACATGGCCATATGCAAATCAGTCTGACCCTGTGCCTCATGGGAACAGTCCAGCCCGAACTGCCAAGCCATGTCTTCCCTGGACCGGAAACAAGCATCCTGGGACCGGTTTCGGGTTCAAAACCCTCATCAGCCAGACTATCCTGAATCCAGTGGCAAAGTGAGCAAGGGACCCACGTCTGGGCATACCCTGCCAACTTAGGGCGAACAAAGCGATACCAAAGGGGATGATGGACGGAGCGTTAGAACAAATCAAACACTCACCCCCAGTCAACTGATCTGGGTTTAATCGATCATCATTCTTTAGCTCACTCCACCACCCCAGTTCAGACATGGCCATATGCAAATCAGTCTGAACCTGTGCCTCATGGGAACAGTCCAGCCCGAACTGCCAAGCCATGTCTTCCCTGGACTGGAAACAAGCATCCTGGGACCGGTTTCGGGTTCAAAACCCTCATCAGCCAGGCTATCTTGAATCCAGTGGCAAAGTGAGCAAGGGACCCACGTCTGGGCATACCCTGCCAACTTAGGGCGAACAAAGCGATACCAAAGGGGATGATGGACGGAGCGTTAGAACAAATCAAACACTCACCCCCAGTCAACTGATCTGGGTTTAATCCATCATCATTCTTTAGCTCACTCCACCACCCCAGTTCAGACATGGCCATATGCAAATCAGTCTGACCCTGTGCCTCATGGGAACAGTCCAGCCCGAACTGCCAAGCCATGTCTTCCCTGGACCGGAAACAAGCATCCTGGGACCGGTTTCGGGTTCAAAACCCTCATCAGCCAGGCTATCTTGAATCCAGTGGCAAAGTGAGCAAGGGACCCACGTCTGGGCATACCCTGCCAACTTAGGGCGAACAAAGCGATACCAAAGGGGATGATGGACGGAGCGTTAGAACAAATCAAACACTCACCCCCAGTCAACTGATCTGGGTTTAATCCATCATCATTCTTTAGCTCACTCCACCACCCCAGTTCAGACATGGCCATATGCAAATCAGTCTGACCCTGTGCCTCATGGGAACAGTCCAGCCCGAACTGCCAAGCCATGTCTTCCCTGGACCGGAAACAAGCATCCTGGGACCGGTTTTGGGTTCAAAACCCTCATCAGCCAGGCTATCTTGAATCCAGTGGCAAAGTGAGCAAGGGACCCACGTCTGGGCATACCCTGCCAACTTGGGCGAACAAAGCGATACCAAAAGGGATGATGGACGGAGCGTTAGAACAAATCAAACACTCATCCCCAGTCAACTGATCTGGGTTTAATCCATCATCATTCTTTAGCTCACTCCACCACCCCAGTTCAGACATGGCCATATGCAAATCAGTCTGCCCCTGTGCCTCATGGGAACAGTCCAGCCCGAACTGCCAAGCCATGTCTTCCCTGGACCGGAAACAAGCATCCTGGGACCGGTTTCGGGTTCAAAACCCTCATCAACCAGGCTCTCTTGAATCCAGTGGCAAAGTGAGCAAGGGACCCACGTCTGGGCATACCCTGCCAACTTAGGGCGAACAAAGCGATACCAAAGGGGATGATGGACGGAGCGTTAGAACAAATCAAACACTCACCCCCAGTCAACTGATCTGGGTTTATTCCATCATCATTCTTTAGCTCACTCCACCACCCCAGTTCAGACATGGCCATATGCAAATCAGTCTGACCCTGTGCCTCATGGGAACAGTCCAGCCCAAACTGCCAAGCCATGTCTTCCCTGGACCGGAAACAAGCATCCTGGGACCGGTTTCGGGTTCAAGACCCTCATCAGCCAGGCTATCTTGAATCCAGTGGCAAAGTGAGCAAGGGACCCACGTCTGGGCATACCCTGCCAACTTAGGGCGAACAAAGCGATACCAAAGGGGATGATGGACGGAGCGTTAGAACAAATCAAACACTCACCCCCAGTCAACTGATCTGGGTTTAATCCATCATCATTCTTTAGCTCACTCCACCACCCCAGTTCAGACATGGCCATATGCAAATCAGTCTGACCCTGTGCCTCATGGGAACAGTCCAGCCCGAACTGCCAAGCCATGTCTTCCCTGGACCGGAAACAAGCATCCTGGGACCGGTTTCGGGTTCAAAACCCTCATCAGCCAGGCTATCTTGAATCCAGTGTCAAAGTGAGCAAGGGACCCACGTCTGGGCATACCCTGCCAACTTAGGGCGAACAAAGCGATACCAAAGGGGATGATGGACGGAGCGTTAGAACAAATCAAACACTCACCCCCAGTCAACTGATCTGGGTTTAATCCATCATCATTCTTTAGCTCACTCCACCACCCCAGTTCAGACATGTCCATATGCAAATCAGTCTGACCCTGTGCCTCATGGGAACAGTCCAGCCCGAACTGCCAAGCCATGTCTTCCCTGGACCGGAAACAAGCATCCTGGGACCGGTTTCGGGTTCAAAACCCTCATCAGCCAGGCTCTCTTGAATCCAGTGGCAAAGTGAGCAAGGGACCCACGTCTGGGCATACCCTGCCAACTTAGGGCGAACAAAGCGATACCAAAGGGGATGATGGACGGAGCGTTAGAACAAATCAAACACTCACCCCCAGTCAACTGATCTGGGTTTAATCCATCATCATTCTTTAGCTCACTCCACCACCCCAGTTCAGACATGGCCATATGCAAATCAGTCTGACCCTGACAAGCATCCTGGGACCGGTTTCGGGTTCAGCCTGGCTGATGAGGGTTTTGAACCCGAAACCGGTCCCAAGATGCTTGTTTCCGGTCCAGGGAAGACATGGCTTGGCAGTTCGGGCTGGACTGTTCCCATGAGGCACAGGGTCAGACTGATTTGCATATGGACATGTCTGAACTGGGGTGGTGGAGTGAGCTAAAGAATGATGATGTATTAAACCCAGATCAGTTGACTGGGGGTGAGTGTTTGATTTGCTCTAACGCTCCGTTCATCATCCCCTTTGGTACGACAAAGAACAGATGTTCTTAGAATTAAGAAAGTGAAAGAACAATAAAGATGTCTTTTAATTGTGTTACATTTGCTTTGTGTGTTCAAAGACAGGTCAAATGTCAGTTTATCTCTTCTCACAGATTGCTCTTTATTTTATCCTGGAAATTGTTTTTTAAAAATCCTCTAAATTTGCAGTGAGAGAAAGAAAAATAAAGGGAACTGTCTGACAATCATGCTGTGTGCAATGAAAGGCTATAGGATGTCAGTTATGTTTAAAAAAAGATTTAAATATCCTTGTAAATGAACTGTACAAATATTTCAAAATATATTTCAATAGTTGGAAAAGCACTTTTTAAATTCTGATGTATGACGGAAACAAATATTTTAACAGGATCAAAACAAATCCAAACACTTTACTTGGTGATGTGCAACTGATAAATATTTGCTGAAATCCAATTTTCCCATTGTCGGTTTTACGCTATATAATTTTATCAGTAAAATTGCATGCCAGTGAGAAGGTTTGTGGTCACTTCAATGGAAATGTGCTCTCTGTAAATGGCAGTGCAGTGCCTCATCATGCTTTAGTAATAGATCTATTAAAAGTGAGAGTTTTTAAACATGAATTTAGAAATATTCCTGCCCCCTCCCAGATGACAATGCTATTGATGAACCAAGAGGCAAGTGAGGGGTCATGTGTACATGTTATGGCGGCTAGATTTTTTTTTATAGATGGTGCAAATGTTTAATGTATTAAATCAAACATAACAGATTTTGTACAGCTGACATTCTGTACTCACATATTCGAAGGTGCTCTCATATTTAATAATGAAGAAATAGGCGACTCAAAATAAAATATTTGCTGGGATCACATAATTTGAGACCAATTTTATGGGTCAAGTGCATTACAGTTAGGTCGAATAGATTATTCAAGTCACTAGACCTGCAGGTCCAGTAACATTTTTATGATTTTTCGAAGCTTGATTAATTGTCTAGCATTGTTTATTGTCTAACATTTCTCTCAAAGTTCGTTCCAGAGTTTGTCAAGAAAATATGCCTTTCTCAATCTGTTCTCTCGGAACAGCGCTGGTGCACCGCACAAACATGCTCTCATCCCACCTTCTATTGGGTGTCCCTAGTGAAACAAATACAAAGATCCCATCTGCCGCAAAATGCCTTCAGACAAAAATCTGAGTGTTGTGATAAAATGATGACTAAGAAGGTCAAATCGTTTCAAAGGCGTTACACGGTATGTGTAAAGGACCTCAACGTGCTGCAAGAAGTGGGTGCCCTGTTTCACTGAACTCTTGATTGCATTTCACAGTGGCCCGTGGGCCCCACCTCTTTTATTGTCCAGACCAATTCAATTTTTAGAAATGTTTTACGCTGAATTTTAATTCTACTTGCTCTCCCTTTAGCAAGGTCTGAAATTCAGAACCTGAATCCTCCAAATTTTTGAAAGTCTTTCAGTTTGTGGTGGCTTCATTACAACCATCTGTCAGATATCACTTCATTTTATGGGTATGGGAAGTAAGGCATCTTTTTGTTATTGAAGATCAAATAGAAAGAGGCAAAGAACCAGACACAGGGCACACTAAGAGAAAAGCTAGGTGTTGAAAACCTTGTAAGCTGAGTTAAACCTTCATAGCTTGTATGGTGATAGTCAATCTGTTACAGGATTGGATGGCTGATTTAGAGAAAGCCCTGTCCCCAATTTAGCACTTGCCATTGATGGATCCAGGACTTTAGACATGCAATAGCCATGTTAGAAAGCACAGGAATGATGATGCTCAACTTCTTGTAACCAGCGTAAGGCTCTGAATTTGACTTATTCAGCCACAGTCAGCCAGTCCTAGCATGTCACTGTCTGGGTGGTATGATTTAGGCACTGAAGTTTCAACAGAAAGTTCTGCTGGATTCAGAGCCTTTTGACGCGGCCTCATCATGTATGATGACATACCGGGTGAGGGCTGTTTGTATGGTTCAGGTTGTAGGCAACAGGTGTGTTGGTTGTTGAATGCCCAGGCAAAAGGCCAAGTGAAGGAATATTTCTTTCGTAGTTTTCAGATGGCAGTGGTGAGCTTTGCACACTGCAGACTTTTGACCAGACAGTGAGAGTGAGTCCAGTTTTAGCCTTATGTTTGGCCAAAACCAAAATGTGTGGTGTCAGTCGTGTAATTCAAGCAGGGACAGGGCCAAATATTGTATGATTATATCTAACTGTTAGGGTGATAGAATAACCTCTGTAGGACATGAGTTATGATAAATATGACACTGTACTAACCACTATATGTCACTTGATGCCACACAGATACTGCTAGAAACTGACAGACATCAAACCTCCTTGGGCACCTACCCTGTTTTTCTGCTTATAGGCTCTGGCTTCCAATATGGGTGCTAAAGTTGCCACTTTGCTCCATGCCATGAAGACACCCTGTTTGCTTTGACAACACATTGTAATCAGGCGGGCTAGCCCAATTGGTTCAATAAAAGTAAGGGTACAGTTCCCATATTGCACTAAATTTCAAAATGAAAACCAGGAACTGGAAACATAGTGTCTTGACGGCATGGAGCGAGGTGACAAACTTGCTTGGCACAGGCTGCTTAAAAGTGAACCCCTCAAAATTGGAGCTGACATGTTCTCTGCAGGTTTTTTCTTCTGACTTCTAGAATGAAAAACTTTGGCCAACTTCAATAAAGCTCTGGCCTTCGCCAGTGAAACCCATGAGAGATTACACGTCATCATTGATTAGGATCGCACATTGGTACCTAGGGTGATGCTGTTGTTAATGTGTGCTTTGTCCATCTCAAAACACCCCGCTGCGTTGAACTCAGGTGCCTGGACTTCAGGGCAACCACAGTGCCAGGATACTAAAGCAACCTGGGCAGCTGGGGCCGCAACTCATGGGCAGTTATTGTAATGTATTAGTTGCTTCTCACCAAGCGAAGGCATTCAACATACATGTGTTGGTCCTTGAACCTCATTATCTCATGTTTAAGGTTGAGCTGTAATGCAGTTCGGCTCCACTGCTCAGCAGATGCTGAAATTCCCTCTGCAGGCAAATTTAGGAGGGCAACAATAGGTGGCAGAGCTGTCTCTATTCACCAGCTCCACACCCTGGAGCTCTATGTCTGTAGGACTGTTTCCCACACCTTATTCATAAAAAATTGAGCCAACTATCTAGTGTATTCATCTTTTTGACCACTATGTTGCTGAATTGTGGCATTCAGTGCTATGTAAAAACTAAAAAAAACACTTTTTAGTCACTGTCTTGCGGTCTTGCATTTTCTCCAAAACCTATCTTCTAAAATATCTCTCCATTGTTGAAGTATAGCAGCCACATTCAACACCAATCATGCATCCATCTTAGTTGAACCCACCCCCCACGCTGGAGTGATTTACAAAGCAGCCACATGACTCGTGCACTTAGCACGCAGTGACCCTGAGCCAATTTAATTTTAGAGTCTATTAGCTAGTGACCCACATGCGATGAGGAAGTGCCATCTTGTACAACAGCCAGTGATACATGCAATAAAGACAGAAGGCTGCCCATGCATCGCGTCACCCATTCCTGCATTGCCAACAGTGCCACACGGAAGGAGTCAATGAGCGGTGGCCTATAGTGAGGAGATGGCAAGTGGTCAAACGTATGTCATCTTAGTGAAGGGATCAGTCATGCAAACAGACAGTGATGATTGCAAAATTGGCAGAAGATAACAGGGCAGAAGTAAATTATACACAAACAAAAAGGCACAGACTACCGATGCAAGAGGTCAATAACAATTGATTTATTGCAGGCAGGAGATAGCACATGTGAATGGTTATTGGTCCACATATTAGATATTCAGGGGGTGGTAATTCACTTATAGTAGACAGGAGAGTACAGCACCGGGGATCAAGATTTCCTGTATTGACCAGTTTTAAAATGATAACCATTATGAAGGAGGAAGTGGGCAGTGCATCAAACGTTATATTGAAGAGAGAAGCCAATTTAGGGATAAATGAAAATTTATAGTGAGAAAGAAGCTTCCTTGTAAGCTTGTAATGTATGAACAAAGCACTTAAAAGACGTGACCAGCAGTCTTGGAGGAAACAGTACATTGGGCATTTGAACTTGAGATATAAGGCAGGGCATCTGATGGAGCACACAGCCAGAACCAGCTGCAGAGATGCAAGCCCTTGCAATCACGTTGAAGTAACTTCTACAAGCTGCTCTCATAATGCTTACATTATATGCCCATTTAAAACCTCTGTTCGTGCAGCCAGGCGCTTGTGTGTGAAGCAGTTGTAATGCCTGCTCATCACTCTGTAAATGGCTGCAAAGATATGCAAGCTCCCTTATATTGTCTCCGCACTCTTTGCACATGTGATTTATGCTTAGTATCTTAATTACATCCATTTTCCATTGTGGGTTTAATGTACAGAGAATTCTGTGAAAGCGCCTTTCATTGAGATTTTACAGTTCACCCAATTAAGGCGTCATAAAGCTTGTTAACAATTTATCAAAGCATCATGCAGCACTTGTCCTGTAAGTTCACTATGTATGCCAGCAAAAACGTAAACAAAGTCAGACATGTACGTTTGCATCTGCTCTGCGTGCTTTTTCAGGCTACGTTCGTTGGGCATCCTTACTCCTGAGGCTGAATGTGCGCCATTTTGATTTCTTTTTAGTTCCTCATTTGGATGACATTTTACTTTTAGAAGCATTTTGTTGAGCTATTCTTCATCAGCGCCATAATGAAAAAATAATATAGGTAGGTTGTTATGCTGGGCATAATCACGAGTGTTAACAATAAGACGACATAACAAGTCAAAGTGCAGTAAGGAAGAAAGAAGCATGAACTACATCTTTTGTTCCCTTGTTTTGTTTGCCTTGAGTCGCCGCACCACAAAGACTACACACCGGACACCTTGAATCAGCTCCACGTCCTCCTAAAAAATCTGGCTTACACATGTGCTCGACGAAACCCGTCATTCTGATACAGGGCTCATAGTCCCAATACCGGCAACATCCCCCACCTTCCCATAGGCGAACGTGCATAAATAAACACACAAGACACTTTGTTTATGGGAAAAACTTGTCGCAGGTTTATTTCATACAAGAGTATGCAATAAGGTGGGTTATCTTACGGGCGATCCATGGGCAGGCAGCCATCCAACCTATGCTGCCCCTGCCCGCCTGATGAGCCAGCACTGTGGGATGGATGCCCGATCAGCGCTACACCTTTGTTGATCCACCACTGGATCACGTGGCCCTTGTTACCATCCTACTCACGCCCCTTTCAGGGCGGAGCGTAGCAGGGCAAACCCCCGGTTGGTCAGGCCCCCAACCGCCCGAAGGACTAACGGGGCGCCGTCACGGTTCTCCAGGACCCTGCCCTGAGGATCCTGGTCTTTGGCTCTGGCACCCCTATTGTGCCGCGCAGAGGTACCCTTACTGTACCCGTCTGCCGCAGAGGTACCCTTACTGTACCAGACTGCTTCCAGATCGCCCTGTAACTCCACCTGCAACGCAAAAGAAAACATTAAAACATTCAGTACACCATGACCACCAGCCCAGCCTCAGGGTAACAGGAAGGGAGGGAGACGGCGTGGCTGGCGGAAAAGAGGCCGCTGGGAGGGTCAGAGGGGTATACATACCCTCCCTCCTCCCCCACCCCCCCCCCCGGGCGTACCGGAAGTGACGCCCACACCCCTGGACAGCGGGCTCCAAGCAGAAGCCCTCTGCTGCTAGAGCGAGGGGTAGGCTTGTGCCGCAATGGCACTAAAGGGCCGCCCTTTTAGGGGGCCCCCTTTGGGGGCGGCGGGCAGCCACATAGTCCCAATACCGGCAACATCCCCCACCTTCCCATAGGCGAACGTGCATAAATAAACACACAAGACACTTTGTTTATGGGAAAAACTTGTCGCAGGTTTATTTCATACAAGAGTATGCAATAAGGTGGGTTATCTTACGGGCGATCCATGGGCAGGCAGCCATCCAACCTATGCTGCCCCTGCCCGCCTGATGAGCCAGCACTGTGGGATGGATGCCCGATCAGCGCTACACCTTTGTTGATCCACCACGGGATCACGTGGCCCTTGTTACCATCCTACTCACGCCCCTTTCAGGGCGGAGCGTAGCAGGGCAAACCCCCGGTTGGTCAGGCCCCCAACTGCCCGAAGGACTAACGGGGCGCTGTCACGGTTCTCCAGGACCCTGCCCTGAGGATCCTGGTCTTTGGCTCTGGCACCCCTATTGTGCCGCGCAGAGGTACCCTTACTGTACCCGTCTGCCGCAGAGGTACCCTTACTGTACCAGACTGCTTCCAGATCGCCCTGTAACTCCGCCACAGCCCTGGAGGCGGCCACCGTCGCAGCCAGGGCCCCCCACCACTGCACCTCCTATTACCTGCAACCTGCCCTTTACAAACATTCCTTTACATCCAGGAGAACAAGTCCATCCCCCCGGGGACAAGTGGACCCCGTCCTCCTCAAAGTACCTTTAACGTTTGCCTGGATGAGCTCGTGTCTGATGAAACCCAGACCCCACTGGTCTGCGAGCTTACGCCATGAACAGTCCCTCTTACAGGGATGTTCAACGGCCTCCCCTGGCTTAGCTCCATGCCACCTTAGCGGGGGATCATCTCCGCCCATCAGAGCTTCACATTGACCCATGTAGTTGCTGAACTCACCAAACAGCGCATTTCAACATGCGACCCCTCATTTCCAGGCCTCCTGCAAATCTAAGGGAAGAGATCACTCCCTACTGGTGATAGATGAACCCCATCTCTATCACAATAGCCCTTGACTTTCGCCTGGGTCAGCTAGTGTCTGAAGAAACCAAAGACTCTTCCGTCCTGTGAACCTGTGCCAAGCACTATTCACCCTCCTGCGGGAAAGTTCCTCTGCCTCACATGACCTAGCTCCGTGCCAACTCTGGGCGGGACGATTTCCAACACCAAGGCTCACATTGCCCCATCTATTTGCTGATCCCACCTGGCTGCCGTCCTTCTAGCACTGTGTGTGCCTGAACCCCTGTGTCCCCCATCTATGAGACAGCAGCCCCCTTGTTAGGTAACCGCTCCCACTCCCGCCTGCCTGCTTTGGCTATTCGGGCGAGGAGGATTATGCTTAACCTTTGCAGTCCCTTTGCTTTCTAAATCATGACGCACAGGAATGTCATAACTAGCAGTATGTGACAATGAGCAAGGGGGGCCCACCTGGCCATGCCATGCATCCCTTATTCCTTATGGGAATTCCGCCAGCTCAGCTCCCTTTGTGGTGAAACCCCCTAGGCATACCAGCTAAGAGGATCTGTCTGATTCAATACAGTGCGCACTGAGTGATATGATGCCCAACATTAAGGATTGTCTAAGTCCTACCTAACCCCCATCCTAGCATATTCCCGACCAGGGGGACAGGGGCGTTCCCACTGCCCACCCTTGGGCAACCCCATAGGTGGAAAATTACCTGCTCCGCTAAATTTTAATCATTGTTAATCACTGGACGTGCCAAATGTTCTTTTACATAGTAGCCTTTTGTGCTTGACACCTTGTTTCCCCATGTCTTTGGACGGCAGCACACTATGTTGGCTGGCAGCGTCACCACCCAGCGAGGCTACCATAGCTGACCGGGCGGGCATCGCTTACTGCAGGAACTTGTCACCTACCCTAGGTTCTGGGAGCACTTACTTCCCCCGTTGACCAGACGGTTGCACAAACCCCTTTGCTTGCGAACCTTAAGTACACAATTTTCGCCTGTGCATACCTCTAAATGAGACAGGCTCCACACCGCTGTCAGGCCAGAGACACACATATATGTTGTGCCCACTATTGGAGACAACTCACCTCTTCTTGGAGTGACAACTACCCAGGTGCCTACACAAGTCACCCAACAGGCAAGTTGGCCCTGACTACCTTGTGTTCTGGTGCCAGGTTTGGAAAGCGCCTTGCCTACACTTGCTGCCCCCTGGGAACCACACAATGCCCATGCTCTGGCCGCAAATTGAACCCCTGGTCAATTAAGAGTGCCTCTCCAACTACTTAAACCTACCCCTTGACCATGGGCGGAGGCTAGCTCTCCCCAAACTTTTGCTGGTATAACCCGCGGGCAAGCCTCCTGTTTCGTTCAATTTAATAATTCATGGCACTGACCCACAAGGGCCTAATACCGGGCTGTGTAAATGCGGCCCAGGGTGACCTTAAACACACGGCTCGGTGTGGATGGGTGCTAACAATACCTGGCTGAAGTGCAATCCCTTTGACAATCACTCCTGACAAGATGTGCCAATGCAGGTAGAAGCAAGAGTTATCCAGCCCACCTTACTTCCTGTCCCAGTTATCTGAGTAACTTAGTGAAAGATGCACATTTGAACTGGTAGCGGAAACTGTTACTTACGCCTGCAAATGCTCTGCTCAGAGCAGCCCGCCAGACAATGGCTTCCATTGAAAGGCGGTGCCAACAGACCTCCAAGCACTTAAGGCGGTACCTCCGAGTGGGGCTCTAATCTAACAAATGCCCCGTGCATCGAATACCGCCTCTGGCTGTAAGCCGCTCAGTGCTACTGATGCCTTGGTGCTTCCTGACCCACAGCCAGCTCACCCTGATACAATCCACTCATGACTGGGACTCAACAGTGCGGTGAAAGCACGAGACATCCTAGCCTGACCTTAGCTCTTCACCAGGCTCCCACACAAGAGCCATCCACAACCTTGTGGCCTAAAACATTCGCCCTGTGGGGGGCGGTTGCGAATGGACTGCAAACAACTCCTAGGCATTCTCTACTCATGTTGAAATGGAGTTACTGGTTGGCTAGGGTATGCGCCTAAGCCTGGCCAAACCCACCTCTCTAGACAGGAGAAGGGGGGTGCACACTTAGGCTGACTCCTGCCCACCCCCTAGGTGGCTAGGCAGAGACTTTGGCTTATCCCAGAGGCAGTGTAAATTTAATGTGCCAACCGCACTCCCACAGTGGCACACTACAGCAGAGACTCCATACCAGGTTATTTTAATTACCCTTCGTATCGTCCACCCAAGAGAGACTTAGTACCATCTGCCCCCATTACCCTGTGCTACCAAACCTCATCATGACATCACAGGGATTACATAACTCACTAGGTCAATCGGGCCACCGTCCTACAGCTCAGTTAGCAAAACCCCGTAGTTGTTGGTAGGAACTGTACTTAGCATAACATAGCACAGAGTAAATGTAAAATTGAACTTTCCCACCATTGGGCTGGTAACCGACGGCCAAAAAAGACAGAACCTGGTCATGAGATCCCAGTTTCCTAGAGTAAAACAATAAATCTCCTGCACCATTAACAAATGTGCTACATGCACCCATGCCCTAGCCACCTGTTCCTACAGTGGGTAGCCACCCCCCTGGAGGCAGTGGTCTGTCCAGCTCTCCTCCCAATTTCTCAGCTATAGGGGCTCCAGATAATCTCAGGTGTGAGAAAAGTCCTTCTAACATAGCCAACCGACGGTTTATACGTGTAAGTGACTGGCCCCCAATAAGGTATGACTAAACCAAGGTTGAAGCAATAGTAGCATGAGGCCTTAAGCAACGGGTGACTTTGTGTACTGGAAACATTACTTAGCCACGCAAAGAACCATGGACATCCCCTAAATGCGAGTCACCAGATCGTCACAGAAATATTGATGGATTTGAGACCTATGCGCCATCCAAACTAGTGAATTAAATTTGGCGTGCATAGTTCTTTGAACGAAAAGCATTGACTGACCCGCTCAAAGTGAACCTTTTAACAAACCTCCTATACAAAAGTATATCATGTAAACAAGGGAGAGCTCGTCCAGGATCTGAACACGGGACCTCTCGCACCCAAAGCGAGAATCCTACCCCTAGACCAACCAGCCAGCTAGACCAACCAGCCCTTTCTTGAATACTGGGGATGCCAAATGTTCTTTAATACATTGTGGCCTCTTTGCGCTTTAACTTTAACCTACTGCTCCAGCCCAGTTTGCCCCAACTTTGGTAGTAACATGCCCTTAATGGTACGTGACATTCTACAAGCACTGCGCAGAATTCCCCATGACCACTGGAGACTCCTCTGTTGATGCATGCCCCAGGTGGGGGTGAAGGGCTCATCCTTTTAAAGAGTCAGACCTCGTTATACTGCGAAAGAGGCACGTGCGGCACTCGGATGAGACAAAATAACTATTCTTTGCAAAACAGAGCCTGTCCGTAACTATTGTCTATATTGGGACAAAAGATGAACCATGATATCACTGATCAAGTCTGTGATGTCATGTTCGCTACCTCTGGCATATTCTCATAAATCGCCATATATGACTGACACCGCACTCTCATCCTATGCTTTGTGTGATCTTGGCCAACTTTAGTGTGAGCAGAGCCCCGCGATGCATACTTGGCTTCATGGACGATAATGCACAAGTAAACTACCCCCCTCCCATCAAGTTGGGTTGTACCGTACATAGTAAGGGTTCAGTGGGCTAGTTACTCTCCTGAGGCCCCCATGCCACTGCACTTCCGGCACTGATGAAAGCTTTGTCAGTTTGGCAGTGTCAACTTTGTTGCCTGCGCCACCCTACAGCCCCATGGAAATGGTGCTGAACTCTCGCTTACTACACTGCGGAGTGAGCCCACTGTATTCACCACAGTTCTTCACAATTTCCGCTTGTGACTGTAATTGGAAACACATTCACCCAATGGTATCTTGGCGCTGCATCATGTTTATTGTTACTCAACTCCATGGTACTCGTTTTATCGACCTCAGAAGGATAAATGCTGAGTGGACCTACCAGGATCAGAACTTGTGACCCAGAGGTTGAAACAAGCCACTTTCTGTTCCGCCGCTCCCCAGGTCTGTGAATAGTCTCCCAGGGCCGACATCTGGCACTTGAACCCTTACTTGGACAGGCCCGAGCCAGAAACCCAGATCTAGAAGGCCCTCCAACCGGCTGACCACTTCCAACACCAGAGTGTCACGCAGCCACTCCGTAGCCTGGATGCTAAACCAGGCATAGATGTATCGGAAGACCCATATCTTGGCGCCTGCCTGCCACAAATTTCGCTGCATGTCCTAGTCTGTTAAAACACGGGCGCAGGGTAGCCTGCCCAGCTAAGCCCACGAAGAAATTGCAAGACACCTCCAGCCAATGCCTGGCCAGCAAACACTACTGGCCACCTCAGCCCCGTTACCGTACCTCTCGCTGCAGTCGTTGCGTGAACCCAAGTCCACCAACATGCCAACACAGGTTTGCCCCCAAATGGCAGTACAATTCCCAATGGAAAACATGACTGGTGAAAAGAGAAAGAACACCACGCCCCCCGCAACACTTACTTCCATGTAATGCCCACAGCGATGGAGCGCACAAGTCCCCTGTTGCCCAAGCTACTGGGCTGCATTCATTGCATTCGTTGCGTCACATTGTTACGCTGAAAGGCAGATGTCACACATGGCTATCTACAACCTGGGCTGCCATGTAAAGTTATTGTAACTGTAACTCACAGTAGTACACTTGTATCCTGCTATGGTTGTGAAGCCCCCCGGTGCCTCTGGGCCAAATTCGCGCTACCTGGGAGGCTGGACTTTACGCTTGGTTCAACTAATAAAAGTGTGTATCACTGAAACTTATTGTGGCCGGGTGAAATATGTTTGAGTCCCTCCCTGCAGCATTCAGTTTCCCATTGTAATCAAATTAGTAATCCGTAGCTGCATGGATGAAATAGTTGTCATTGTAATCACAATGTGATCCCAGGTCAGACACGTGTTCGCCGGCCCTGCAACGTGGCCAAACTAAAGCAGCCGCCATTTGAAACCGCAAATGTGATGTCCACCTTGCTCTGAGGGGAGAAAACCGGCTCCTGCCGGCTTGCGCCGCACACTAAGAACGCCACTCCTGCACCGCGGCGCCTTCTCGAGCTGCCCCCAAGCAGTAGCTGCACCTAAGATTGAGCAGGTCTGGAGCCCCTGTACAGGGTGCACTGCTCTCCACTGCCCGTGAAATGCGCTCGCTGTGTACACTAGCTGCACTAAGTGGCCTCCGTCTACCAAGGAGCCCATCCCCGTTTGGAGTGGAGGACCAGAATCCCCGAGAATGCCACTCAACCAAATACAGTCTCCAAATACATCATTTTTATCCCCATAAATATAGGGCAGCTAACCCAGCCTCTACGTCCTGTAATAAGTGTATTCCTCTTTCACTCCCCTTGTGGCCGACAGCAAATAACGCTGACCGTGCGCACTCATTCCTAAGTAACCAAAGCCTTAATCCTGCCCAGCTTCCCCGACATCGGGCTCCCATACCGCAAGGTCGGAGCCAAAACAATTCTGTAAGGGATTGTTAGTGCACCGCACTCACCCAGAAACCGCCGCACTCTGCGAAGCCCGAAAAAGGTGTTCAAATAGTCCCAGACCTCCCCGCTAGACCAGTGGAATGTTTGGACTAACTGCATTTACATAACATAATTACATGACATTGCCTCACATGCGTACGGACTCCAGACCTACGGGTCAATAAGCGAGACGCTCTGCCTACCTAACTAAGCAGGCTAAGAGGGGGAGGTCCCCCCCGAACCCGGCGCCCCACCATTGGTCCAGTGCTACAGCGCCATCCCTTAGCGCACCACAAACGGACGGCCACGGGTGGAGCGGCCAGCCGGCAACACAAACTGTCACGCTGCCCACTGAATATTTTGTCCATATGATCTATGGCCTAATGGCCAAGTGCGGCGTCTCCCTGCAAGGTGCCATTATTACTTGTCCCACCGCACTTCGGCGGCAATGCTTAAACGCTTAGGGCAGAGGTAACTCGCGGCCCCCCTCGTGGGCACGCCGACAGCTCCCCCAGCCAAGCACGGTCTACCGCTGGCAACCCCAACCTGTCCAGCCCTAGGCCCGTGACGCTCTCCACCTGAACTGAGAGCAAGAACCACGGCGGCCTGGCAAAATGTTTACCTGTGGGGGCCAATTGTCCGCCCAAGCAACCAGCCTCGCCAGCAGAGGGGGACGCAACGCGCCGCACAGTGTGCCCAGCCTTGGAAGCCTCGGGGCAGGGGCCTAGCCCCAAAGATCATGCAGCTCCCCCCAGGCCTGGCAAAATATTACCGGCAGGGACCACGGGACCAATCTCCCACTGAAGCAAACCCTTCCCACCACAAGGGGGGGGGGGGCGCAACGCACCGCCCAGTGATGGAACGCCTGGGGGCAGTGGCATCTAGACCCCCAGGCCTGGCAAATATTACATATTTTCCGGCGGGGGCCAATCGCCCGCCCAAGCAACCAGCTCACGAACCGCGGGGGACGCAACGCACAGTAGGCCCGGAATTGGGACGCCTCGGGCAGGGGCCTAGCCCCCAAAGATTGTGCCGGGACCAATCAGCCACCTCCCAGGCTTGGCAAACTATTTACTGGCAGGGACAATCTCCCGTCCGAGCAGCCCGACTCCACCACACGCCGCACAGTGGGACCAGAATTAGCGCGGCACCTGGGAGTAGGGAAATGTACCTTCAAAAGACACGAGGAGGAGGCCGCGGCGAACGCCGATTACCGATGCCTAGCAGAGGCAGGGGCATCCAGCCCCAACAGAGGCTCGGGGGGGGTGAGAGGACTTATCCCACAATTGCGGGGGGGGGTTAGACTCACCACAGAAAGCCACCGCCTCCCAACCATTAAACGCAACGCTCTGAACCCACCCCCAACATGCTGCTGCCTACGACCCGACTCGCAGCTCTTGTGCAGATCCCATCAGAGATCAGGAGGGACCTTTAAATAACAGGAGCCCGAGTTGTGCCTACCCCCATATCACCCGCCCTGAGCCATAATGCTGCTTCTACGCGGCCCATGCAACAACCACATGGCTGTGGCAGGGAACAGACCTACTGCCCCAGACAGAGGTCACAAAAGCAGGTGGGGGTGGTGCACAGGGCGACTCACTGCCAACTCTCCTGCTCAAACAGATGCTCCCGTGCTGTTCCCTACGCCGCAAAGAGCATCGGAAACAGCGCTGCGTGCCGCACGCCGGGCCGGGAGCGGGCAGAGTAGAGACGGGGCATTGCCCAAGTGGGCCACGAGCAGCGCGCTAGGGGGATTGCTGAAACACGTGCCACCTCGCACAAGTGGTGCACCCGGCTTATTAGCTAATGGACACTCTTCATTGAAATTCACTACCCACAAGGGGACGCGAACCCGAAGACATTAAGCTGTAAGCACCGTTATTAGCCCTTTGTGCTATCGAGATCTGCACTAACCTGCGAGTGCGACGACCCCGAAAACACGACGACCGAACAACCTCCGAGACGGCGTGGCTGGCGGAAAAGAGGCCGCTGGGAGGGTCAGAGGGGTATACATACCCTCCCTCTCCCCCGGGCGTACCGGAAGTGACGCCCACACCCCCTGAACAGCGGGCTCCAGGCAGAAGCCCTCTGCTGCTAGAGCGAGGGTAGGCTTGTGCCGCAATGGCACTAAAGGGCCACCCTTTTAGGGGGCCCCCTTTGGGGGCAGCGGGCAGCCACAGACTTCAGACTGGGAGAATTATTCATCTTCTTTTCCACTTTGACTTCCTCTCTGGTATAAAATGATGATGGCATCTTACAGCTATCCTTCCTTTATGTTTACGAGTGTATTTGCCACTCCTACCACAGCCTGAGGCACGGTAGGGCAGAGCAGTAGCCGAGAATAATGCTGCATTCTCTGTGCTTGGAAGAACCAAAACTCTGAACTGCTGAAGCAAAACATTCATCTTTCCAGGAGCTGCAACAGCTTTCTGACACTCTTTTCCTGTTGACTTAAGCAGCAAGCCCACCCGTCTACCAAACGGTGTAACAAAACTTGTGCCCCCCCCTCCCCGCCCCCTGCAAAGTACATGGAGGCCCCTCCTACCACTTTTGACCCGGGCCCAGTGCACTGTGTTCAGGAGGCACCCTGGAGCTCGACCCCCCCCCTGCACCGCATGGGCTTGCGGGGACTAATGTTACACCACTGCTTCTACCCTTCAAATAATTAAAAACCCAACTTTTCTGGCTATTGTTGAAATCTGAAAGTTCTCTACAATATTTCTGTCCTCCCTAGCTCCTTGAGTCATAGGAAAGAAGGGTCTTTCCTTAAATACACATTTGTTACTGAGGCAGGCAAAACCAAATACGCTAACACCATTGTTATGGTAAGAAGTTGTATCAAATATGCCCCCGTATGCAAATTTCTTGTTGGGGAAAATAACAGCGTCAATTAAACATCTGGAAGCGGAACATCTCTGGAATACTAGCTTACCTCCCCACTCATCCGAACTAGCGTTGAACAAGCAAGTCAAGCAGCTGTCTTGGCGAGAAGACAAAGCCAAATTTAGGTTGCGCAACCACGCATGGATGACCATCAACACCTACAAGGCTCTGATCGCGCACACTTATTTGAACGCCACTTTAAGAAATTATATAAAAATAAAAGTGCTCGAAGCCAGATTTGGGTTACTATCATCAATCGACGCACTTCCAAAATGGCACCAGCTAACGGAGAACAAAAAGTGTAGGCTTTGCCAATATACTCGAGAAGATTTTCTCCATATACTATGCATCGGCTCAGGTTTATTGCCTTGACGTAAAATCGTCAAAATATTTTGAATTTAAAAGGCATTAGATCCCGTCAGCGTCAGATTGGTAACGCGGGCACTTGGCCAATGCCCGAGGGGCCGGTATCCGAATTCCAGCTGTGGGCTGCTTTTTTGAGCAGCCTGGGGGGCCGATTTGGGCTGTTTCTGCGTTGTTTGATGCCGCCAGCGGCCCAGTGGGTGCCTGAGTGGCCTTTTTTGAGGTAGATGGGCGCCCATTACCTTCCTCTTATCAACAGCAGAGGTGTCACTCCCTTTCTCTTGCTGGGCCAGCCCATTAATATATGCATATTGAGCGGGGGCAGGGGTCCTGAGCAAAAGTGGCCTCACTTGTTTTCTGGTGTGTTTCACCAGTGTAAACTAATCCGTGCATTTTTTTTTAAACCCCCCCCTTTTTTTTTTATAAACTTTCGCCGAAACAGTGTTTTGCTGAAAGGCAATATGCAAATGTGGGCCACTTTTTTTTAGCGTGCCCGGGCGGATTTTTAATCCCAATCCAACCCTGATATCCCGTCGCCAAGCAATCCTGTCTGACTCCACAAACTATGGCATGTTTTCCAAATTTCTTTCAAAAGCGGAATCACTTGTCAAACAGACAATTAAATCTTCAGGAGACATGATGGACTCAGCACACAAGCCGACTCTGTGACTGGTTGCCCGTCTTCTGGCCTAGAGGCCTGGACCGTGAAACTCGACAGATTTCACGCACACCATACAAATTTACCCAACTTGTTAAAACGTGCAATCTGAGCCTGCTGACGGCCACCAGGGCCTTGAATGTACACAAGGTTTTCCTTGTTTCAGGACTGCTCAACCAGAAGCACACCTTCTTGAACATCTCAGCTGCTCAGACCAGCATCCACGATCAAAAACCAGCAATTAGTTGCCATTTCATTTTCAACTGATGCCTCAAATGGCCCCCATTATTTTCTGGTCTAAACCTTTGATAACGCCAAGCGAACCGCATTTTAGCAATTTGTCGTGCAATAATGAACAATGACGAAATGCACTTTAGGCTTTGTGATATATTAAAGGGATGATTTCTGAATGCATGTTTTACTCTAACTGTGCTAGGATAGCGTTTGCGAGGTGGCGCGCAAGCATTTGTTGCACACTGCATCAAATGGAAGCATGGCACTTTAGCACTTTAACTTTGGATTTGGACTAGGATCGTTACTGACGAATTGCATTTTAGCTTTTTACAGTTTCCTTTACCAAAGCCCTTGTATGGTATTTTAGACTCTTGTGTTTTTAGCTCGCAATGATGATTTTAAATTCCTTTCATTTCCTTTCTTTTCTTCGCTTCCCTATTCTTGATGCAGGTAGCTACTGGTTATGTTTCTTTTATATCCAATTGCAATGGTTTTTATTAATCACACAAATAAATTATTCCTACTGAGTCCTAGGTCTCTATTATTGTTTAACAATATATATACCTCAAGTTCTAAAGTAAAGTGTCCTATTGCTAATGGTGCAGGAGACAGGAGGGCTACATGAAAATATTTAAAAAAAAAATAATGACCACCTTCCCACTGGCTGCCTTCATCAATTGAATATTTGATCAACCATGGCCCAGAGTACAGGATGGCCGGATATCTGTGTGAGGATCTTTGCGGCCAGAATCACGTTTCTGGCCAGTATCCCTTCACATAAATATATATATCTTGAGAAAATTGCAAAACATCTCATGGGAAGGAGGATACCTGTTGATTACTCTCGATGTGGTCTCATTGTACACCAGTATCGCCCACCAAGATGGCCTAAGAGCCTTCAGACACTTCCTGGGAAAGAAACCATTGAAGTTGTACCAGCATACAGAAATGCTAATACAGATGGTAAAACTGTGTCTTGGAAACAGTTTCTTTTTATTTGGCACCGATACCTACAGGCAATTGAGAGGAACGGCAATGGGCACCTGCTTCACCCCCAGCTATGCGAATTTGCATATGGGCTGGTGGGAGGAGCAGGTGCTCAGAGTTGATTTCGAAGCAGAATGGAGGGAAAACATCATAGCCTGGTATCGATTCATTGATGATCTTCTTATTGGTTGGAGGGGTCCTATGGAGAGTGCCAATGCTTTTATAACTGCCATAAATGTCAATGTACTCAATCTGTCATTCACTAAAACTATTAGTGACAATAGTTTACATTTCCTTGATCTAGAAGTTTTTATCCAGACTGACGCAATACACACACAAACTTTTAGAAAAGAAACAGCAGGAAATGCTATTTTACACTTTGAAAGCTTTCATCCAACAAATCTTAAGTTGAGCATCCCATATGCAGAACAATTGCGCATGAAAAGAAATTGCAGTGAAGGTGACTCTTTAGCTCAAGCGCAAGCTGATTTAACAGGAAGATTCAGGGAAAGAGGGTACAGCGAAGCAGTTTTAAATCAGGCATTGGCAAAAGTTGAGAAAAAGTCCTGTAATCAGATTCTGACAGTGAAACAGGATCAGGGTGGAGACTCTAAGGCCCAAGCTCAGGATGTCCGAATGATAACCAGGTACAGTGCCTATCATGCCAGGGTGAGAGACTGCATGAATAGGCACTGGCACCTGGTTAAGTCAGATCCCATTTTGGGTAAAACAATCTCCCGAAGACCCATGCTTACATACAGAAGGGCCTGCTCGATGAGACAAGAGCTGGTAAAGAGCAGCCCGAGATAGTGGAAAGTGGGAGTTGGCTTAAAGCCAATCCAGGCTTTACCAGATGCTTAAAATCTAAAGCTTGTAAGCATGGGAGAAATATGAAGGAAGTAAAACTACCCCTTATGGAAAAAACGTGGAGGATTCCACGTATCCTAAATTGTAAGAGCGACCATGTGGTTTATGTGTTACAGTGTTCTTGCCCCCTAACATACGTGGGAAGCACAATCCACATGGCGCACATTAGAATCTTGCAACATCTACGGGCAGTTAAGAACAAAGACCAATCGTACCCTGTTGCAAGGCACATTAATGAATCACATGGGGGTAAAGTAGAGGATCTGACATTTTATCTAGTAGACTCGGTCCCAAAACGAAGAAGAGGAGGGAACAGAGATGCAAATTTAAGGACACTAGAATCGAGATACATCTTGATGTTTGACTGCAAAACTCCTAATGGGCTGAACAGTGACGAAGAGATGTTTGTTCACTTAACGTAAAGAACTCTAAAGAACCAAGCGCCCAGTTCTGCAATTCCGCCTCTCTTTTGATCATTTTTAGTTATTTTTCCAAGGAAGTCTCCAAAGTATAGGATAGTAGATTAGGATGAAGTATGAACTCGAGATAGGCTAGTTGACAATTTTTATATATAATAAAAAAAAATTCCTTTTAAATATTTATTAGTGCCAGAATTGATTAGGATCATTTTACTGACTGAATGGACCCAACAGGGTAACCTATAAAGATGATGATGATAAACTAGGTATAGAGAAAACGTCAATGGAGAATGTTAATTGGATGTGTTGCCATGCAACTGATTATCAGTAAACAGTTTAAAAGGAACAAACCTGCTGTGATATTAAGCACTTGCACTTTATTATGTATCTAATAAATCTGCATAATTTGCACGAAGGGATATTTGTTCTAGAAACCTTATCCCAAGAGGGAGAGATAGTGCACCTTATAGCACATGCACTTTAGATAAAAACAATTGCACAATATTGCTCAGTTTGCACATTATTGTAAAATCTGATAATGCTGCTAAGACATCTAGGTGCACTGGCACTTTAATTGTTTATTTATTTATTGATCTATTTATTCTCTCTGCGTAAATTTGCACGAATATGCTATTGAGTGAAAGATTTGTTTCAGCAGAAATGACAACAGCACTTTCTGTCACATTTTCCTTTTGGGCTGTATAATGAGATAATGTATGGACTAAGACAGTAACAGCACGCCACTACTATGAAGAGCTGAGAAATAGTGCACTTGCACTGTATTCTCAAACAGATGTAGATAAAGCACTTGCACTTTATAAACTGACTGTAATTATGACTTCAGAGTGGTAGATGGATGGAGCCATCATAAATGAATATGAGTTGGGATTATGTATTGGTCCATCAACACAATCCCTGATACTGCCGTACAGAATAATCTAATGTAGCATGGCAACCATCATGGCATTTATACAATCAGCGAGACCCTGGTGGCAGCAGGGGACTCACGCAACCACAACACACCTAAGTATCACTGTGACACAGAAAGAGAATCATCTCATACACATGTTGAGAACTGAATGGCACAATAAAGTTATTTGAAATGTATTTATATAAAAAAGTCAACAGCTTTTCTGACGTAAGAAAAGAAACAAAAAAAGAAAAATTGTAAAAAACAAAATCAATTTTTTTTATGTGTGTGAGAACTACAAGAGTAGTCTCCAAATGAAATGAATGTAAATACAATAATGTAAGCATGAGAAAAAAGACACACATATAGTCTTTTGTTGGTTTCTGTGAACATGTGATGTTGGAGAAAAAAGAGTTTAAATTGTGTCAAAGAAATGGTGCTCGTTGTGTGAGCAAGGTAGGGGATCCTACCGAAACGCGTAGCAGCCTTTCTAACAAAATAAAAGATTGGAACCTTACCTTCGATTTGCGGTGTCGTTTTTCGGGAGAAGAGATGGTAACCGGAAGTGGTAAAGGATATATATATATATATATATATATATATATATATATATATATATATATATATATATATATGTCCCAAAGTTGCCCCTGTGCACAAAGACGCACTCCACACGAAAGAAGTTCAACTGAACTTTAATTTCCAAACCGGCTCACTTTCCCAACCAATTAGCAGTCCCTGACGCGTTTCGATGCCTTGCATCTTAATCATAGGCTCGGGGAAGAGCAGAAACCTGGAGTAGACTACAGTCTCTTATCTCCCATCTTAGCAACCACCCTCCAGTGAGCGGCCTGCTGGGTACTGTAGTCTCAGATGTTACCCCTCCAGTGGGGTCCGAGTTCCTGCCCGAATTTATACACCCCAAATGTTGAACACAATGTTTGTAGCCCTCCGGTGGGCCTCAGGAAAATGCTCCGGTTTGCCAATAACAGTTTTCGTGTGCTGGAATCAGGCTGCCATTCCCTCGCAGCCCCACAGACCTGTATTCCAGTCAGCCAGGCGGTGCAATCTTCCACGGCCGGAGCTGCCGTGTAAAACATGTCCCAAAGTTGCCCCTGTGCACAAAGACGCACTCCACACGAAAGAAGTTCAACTGAACTTTAATTTCCAAATCGGCTCACTTTCCCAACCAATTAGCAGTCCCTGACGCGTTTCGATGCCTTGCATCTTAATCATAGGGTCGGGGAAGAGCAGAAACCTGGAGTAGACTACAGTCTCTTATCTCCCATCTTAGCACCACCCTCCAGTGAGCGGCCTGCTGGGTACTGTAGTCTCAGATGTTACCCCTCCAGTGGGGTCCGAGTTCCTGCCCGAATTTATACACCCCAAATGTTGAACACAATGTTTGTAGCCCTCCGGTGGGCCTCAGGAAAATGCTCCGGTTTGCCAATAACAGTTTTTCGTGTGCTGGAATCAGGCTGCCATTCTCTCGCAGCCCCACAGACCTGTATTCCAGTCAGCCAGGCAGTGCAATCTTCCACGGCCGGAGCTGCCGTGTAAAACATGTCCCAAAGTTGCCCCTGTGCACAAAGACGCACTCCACACGAAAGAAGTTCAACGTGTGGAGTGCGTCTTTGTGCACAGGGGCAACTTTGGGACATGTTTTACACGGCAGCTCCGGCCGTGGAAGATTGCACCGCCTGGCTGACTGGAATACAGGTCTGTGGGGCTGCGAGGGAATGGCAGCCTGATTCCAGCACACGAAAAACTGTTATTGGCAAACCGGAGCATTTTCCTGAGGCCCACCGGAGGGCTACAAACATTGTGTTCAACATTTGGGGTGTATAAATTCGGGCAGGAACTCGGACCCCACTGGAGGGGTAACATCTGAGACTACAGTACCCAGCAGGCCGCTCACTGGAGGGTGGTTGCTAAGATGGGAGATAAGAGACTGTAGTCTACTCCAGGTTTCTGCTCTTCCCCCGACCCTATGATTAAGATGCAAGGCATCGAAACGCGTCAGGGACTGCTAATTCGTTGGGAAAGTGAGCCGGTTTGGAAATTAAAGTTCAGTTGAACTTCTTTTGTGTGGAGTGCGTCTTTGTGCACAGGGGCAACTTTGGGACATGTTTTACACGGCAGCTCCGGCCGTGGAAGATTGCACCGCCTGGCTGACTGGAATACAGGTCTGTGGGGCTGCGAGGGAATGGCAGCCTGATTCCAGCACACGAAAAACTGTTATTGGCAAACCGGAGCATTTTCCTGAGGCCCACCGGAGGGCTACAAACATTGTGTTCAACATTTGGGGTGTATAAATTCGGGCAGGAACTCGGACCCCACTGGAGGGGTAACATCTGAGACTACAGTACCCAGCAGGCCGCTCACTGGAGGGTGGTTGCTAAGATGGGAGATAAGAGACTGTAGTCTACTCCAGGTTTCTGCTCTTCCCCGACCCTATGATTAAGATGCAAGGCATCGAAACGCGTCAGGGACTGCTAATTGGTTGGGAAAGTGAGCCGGTTTGGAAATTAAAGTTCAGTTGAACTTCTTTCGTGTGGAGTGCGTCTTTGTGCACAGGGGCAACTTTGGGACATGTTTTACACGGCAGCTCCGGCCGTGGAAGATTGCACCGCCTGGCTGACTGGAATACAGGTCTGTGGGGCTGCGAGGGAATGGCAGCCTGATTCCAGCACACGAAAAACTGTTATTGGCAAACCGGAGCATTTTCCTGAGGCCCACCGGAGGGCTACAAACATTGTGTTCAACATTTGGGGTGTATAAATTCGGGCAGGAACTCGGACCCCACTGGAGGGGTAACATCTGAGACTAAGGTACCCAGCAGGCCGCTCACTGGAGGGTGGTTGCTAAGATGGGAGATAAGAGACTGTAGTCTACTCCAGGTTTCTGCTCTTCCCCGACCCTATGATTAAGATGCAAGGCATCGAAACGCGTCAGGGACTGCTAATTGGTTGGGAAAGTGAGCCGGTTTGGAAATTAAAGTTCAGTTGAACTTCTTTCGTGTGGAGTGCGTCTTTGTGCACAGGGGCAACTTTGGGACATGTTTTACACGGCAGCTCCGGCCGTGGAAGATTGCACCGCCTGGCTGACTGGAATACAGGTCTGTGGGGCTGCGAGGGAATGGCAGCCTGATTCCAGCACACGAAAAACTGTTATTGGCAAACCGGAGCATTTTCCTGAGGCCCACCGGAGGGCTACAAACATTGTGTTCAACATTTGGGGTGTATAAATTCGGGCAGGAACTCGGACCCCACTGGAGGGGTAACATCTGAGACTACAGTACCCAGCAGGCCGCTCACTGGAGGGTGGTTGCTAAGATGGGAGATAAGAGACTGTAGTCTACTCCAGGTTTCTGCTCTTCCCCCGACCCTATGATTAAGATGCAAGGCATCGAAACGCGTCAGGGACTGCTAATTGGTTGGGAAAGTGAGCCGGTTTGGAAATTAAAGTTCAGTTGAACTTCTTTCGTGTGGAGTGCGTCTTTGTGCACAGGGGCAACTTTGGGACATGTTTTACACGGCAGCTCCGGCCGTGGAAGATTGCACCGCCTGGCTGACTGGAATACAGGTCTGTGGGGCTGCGAGGGAATGGCAGCCTGATTCCAGCACACGAAAAACTGTTATTGGCAAACCGGAGCATTTTCCTGAGGCCCACCGGAGGGCTACAAACATTGTGTTCAACATTTGGGGTGTATAAATTCGGGCAGGAACTCGGACCCCACTGGAGGGGTAACATCTGAGACTACAGTACCCAGCAGGCCGCTCACTGGAGGGTGGTTGCTAAGATGGGAGATAAGAGACTGTAGTCTACTCCAGGTTTCTGCTCTTCCCCGACCCTATGATTAAGATGCAAGGCATCGAAACGCGTCAGGGACTGCTAATTGGTTGGGAAAGTGAGCCGGTTTGGAAATTAAAGTTCAGTTGAACTTCTTTCGTGTGGAGTGCGTCTTTGTGCACAGGGGCAACTTTGGGACATGTTTTACACGGCAGCTCCGGCCGTGGAAGATTGCACCGCCTGGCTGACTGGAAAACAGGTCTGTGGGGCTGCGAGGGAATGGCAGCCTGATTCCAGCACACGAAAAACTGTTATTGGCAAACCGGAGCATTTTCCTGAGGCCCACCGGAGGGCTACAAACATTGTGTTCAACATTTGGGGTGTATAAATTCGGGCAGGAACTCGGACCCCACTGGAGGGGTAACATCTGAGACTACAGTACCCAGCAGGCCGCTCACTGGAGGGTGGTTGCTAAGATGGGAGATAAGAGACTGTAGTCTACTCCAGGTTTCTGCTCTTCCCCCGACCCTATGATTAAGATGCAGGCATCGAAACGCGTCAGGGACTGCTAATTGGTTGGGAAAGTGAGCCGGTTTGGAAATTAAAGTTCAGTTGAACTTCTTTCGTGTGGAGTGCGTCTTTGTGCACAGGGGCAACTTTGGGACATGTTTTACACGGCAGCTCCGGCCGTGGAAGATTGCACCGCCTGGCTGACTGGAATACAGGTCTGTGGGGCTGCGAGGAATGGCAGCCTGATTCCAGCACACGAAAAACTGTTATTGGCAAACCGGAGCATTTTCCTGAGGCCCACCGGAGGGCTACAAACATTGTGTTCAACATTTGGGGTGTATAAATTCGGGCAGGAACTCGGACCCCACTGGAGGGGTAACATCTGAGACTACAGTACCCAGCAGGCCGCTCACTGGAGGGTGGTTGCTAAGATGGGAGATAAGAGACTGTAGTCTACTCCAGGTTTCTGCTCTTCCCCCGACCCTATGATTAAGATGCAAGGCATCGAAACGCGTCAGGGACTGCTAATTGGTTGGGAAAGTGAGCCGGTTTGGAAATTAAAGTTCAGTTGAACTTCTTTCGTGTGGAGTGCGTCTTTGTGCACAGGGGCAACTTTGGGACATATATATATATATATATATATCACGATCACGAGCTGCATGCTAATTGGCTGTCAAGTGGCTGTCAACACTCCAAATCAGGAAGTGTTGGCAGCCATTTTATTCCTCGGTAGAACCGAGGCACAGAAACAAGTGCGCAAAACGCACAAAGGGGGCAGGGTAGAAACACCCTGACCCCCTAGGTCTGCTCAGGGGGTCCCACAAAGACCCCCTGGGCAGAAAAAGCATTAAAAAAAATAAAAAAATCGGCGGGATGTGCTTAGGGTGCGCGGATCCCGCCGAAAAAAAACAAAACGAAGCGCGGTCTCCCGTGCTTCATTGTTAATTGGCCCCCAGGTGGGCCAAGTCCCGGGGGCATGCGGGGGGTTATGAAATTAATGAATGGGGGCCTCTAAGGCCCCCAAGCCCCGGGGACCACCACCCCCGGGGCTTTAAAAGCAAATAGTGTGGGAGGGCTCTCGGCCCTCCCGCAGCCCCGAGGACCGCCACCCCCGGGGCTTCTTTTTTATTTTTAAGTACCTGTGTGGGGGCTCCAGCCCCCACATGCCCCGGGGACCGCCACCTCCCCGGGGCACTAAAGATCTAAATATGGGGGTCCGTTACGGACCCCCAGAGCCCCGGGGACCACCACCTCCCCGGGGCTTTCAAGATGGTGGGAGGGGGGCCGCACGGCCCCCCTCCTGGAGCCCTTGATGGCCCTGGGGACCGCCACCCCCCAGGGCCGGCTCCTGCAGTGTCCCGGGGTGCCTACCCCCGGGACACTGTAGTTTGCTATGGCAGGGCGGGAGCCTCGCGGCTCCCGTCCTGTCATAGCAAACTGCTTTGGTTTTTGGAAGAGAGAGCAGGAAACCTGCTCTCTCTTCCAAAAACCAAAGACAAATGCTTTTCCACACGGGGAGCTGCATCTTAGCAGCTCCCCATGTGGAAAAGCAATGCCGGCTCCTGCAGGACGCGGGGAGCCGGCGGGACCGTGGGGGATTGGGGACCCCCCCACGGTCTCCAACGGAGAGGGCCAGCCCCGGGGGATGGGGTCCCCGGGGCTACAAGTGGCCCGGGAGGGGGGCCATGCGGCCCCCCTCCCCAAAATTTAATTAAAAAAATAAATAAAACAAAGGCCGGCCCCAGGGGATGGGGTCCCCGTGGCCATAAGTGGCCTGAGGAGGGGGGCAACTCCATAAGTTATTTAAAAAAAAAAAAGAAGGCCATGACATCACTGATGACATCATCCAGTGACTGTGTGTTTCTGTAAAGTTTAAATATTTTTAATATATATAGGGAAAGGCGTATTGAAGAATGAGTGGGTGTATAAGTGTCTGTATGGATGATTTAGTAGGTGCGTGACTAACTCTATAAGTGAGTGATTAAACGTATCTTACTGAATGCATGGGTTAGTGACTAAACTGGGTGAATGTCTGTATCCGTCTGTCTGTTGCTGTATAAGTGGCTGCATGGGTTTGTGAATAGCTACATGAGTGTCTATATGAGTTATTGATTGGTTGTCTGAGTATCTGTATGGGTGCCTGAGTGTTTGTGTGGGTGGAGTGTGTGCGACTCTGTGCATAGATGTGTGAGTGGGTGATTCACTGGGTGGATGGTTTCAAGAGTGCATCTGTGATAGACTGTATGGGTGGGTAAGTGTGTGTAAGAGTGTGTTAGTGAGTGAATGTATGTACCAGTGGTACATGTGTGAGTAACTACATATGTGAAAGGCAGTATATATGTGTGTTGGAGTATATAAATAGCTATAAGTGAGAGTGTGTGATTGTGTTAGTGACTGTATGGATGAGTGTGTGCTTGTATCAGTGATTGTATAAGAGCGTAAGAATGTGCTAGTATTTGTATGAGTAAGTGAGCTGGTGTGTGTATAACTGTATAGGTGAGTAAATGGCAGTGTGTTTAATTATTTGCATGACTGACTAGGTGTGTGAGTACCTCTATGGATGAGTGGCGGTGTTTGAGTGTCTATATAGGAGTATGAGTGCATATGATAGTCCTGTACTGAGTGACCGTAAGTATGAGTGACTGTACGGGTGAGTGAGTGGATGTGTGTGTAGACCTAAGAATCAGTGAGTGGGTATGTAGTTATTGGTGTTGGAGTGTCTATGGTTTTGCGAATGGCAGTCTGTAATTTAGAGTGGGTGTATCAAAGGTTATATTAGGGTGTGAGGAGGTGCATCAGATTATCACGTGGATGATGTCATCAGTGATGTCATTTGAGATGTCATCAGTGATGTCATCAGTGATGTCACTGACCATGTCATGAGGGATGTAATATGTGACGTCATCAGCAGTGCATTGCGGGCGCGAGTTATAGTTAGCTGAACTAACTATAACGGGGGAATTTCACGGGTTTTGTACGAGTGCAATGTCCAACTACCTATAACTGTCCCTAAAACCTATGGTTTTTTCAGTGAATATATATATATATGGATATATATATATATATATATATATATATATATATATATATATATATATATATATATATATATATATATATATATGTATATACTGAGTATTTCTTCTGTGAAAGGCTAATAAGGTGGAACCAGATTTACCTGGTCTGAATACCATGAGTGGCGACCCATTCTGGGGACAAATATACTCCCATTTACTATATGGTGTAAGCCGGTGGTGAGTGGAAGTAGGCAGGGTGGTGCGGGATAGGCGGGGAAGGCAGCAAAGGGGAGGGTTTCAGGGCACAGCAGAGGCTGTGGGCTGCCAGAGGGCTGGTGGGGGGGAGCTGGAGGGTTGGGGGCATTCCATGCTCCCCTCATGCCATGGAAACAAGTTAGGATGGGCTGTGCTTTCGACTGAAAATTGTTGTGATTTTGCTGAAATCGGGTCTGCTGTTACCGCACCTATTACAAGCATAGGCGCTGCATCAGCACCCCCAGAAATAATTATGCTGGAGTTCAGAAGATTAATGAGCACTAAAGATGCCTCTAAATATTGTGTTTATCTTGTTTCATTTGCTGTGACTTGAAAGACAAAGCTCAAATATCTGGTTATGTCTTCAAACAAGCTGCTGCTTATTCAGAAACTGGAGTGCACTTTTATTTCTCTGACTGCAAAGTGAGTGGTTTTTGTAAAAGTAACCTAGTTGACAATCCTGCTGCAGTACAGGAAATGAAAGGAAAGGCTGTAGCATGTCAGTTTTTTCTAAAACACAACATTTAAGTATTGGGAAATTAACTATGCACATATTTCAAATTATATCAGCAATTAGGAAAGCACAAATAAAGCAATTTTTTGTAATTCTGAAGCGTGATGGAAATGAAGATTTTTATAGGATCCAAATAAATCAAGACACTTTACCTGGTGATGCGCAAATGATATTCCGGGAAACCCAATTTCCACGCATTATTGTTTTTGTGCTATACAGTTTTACCAGTACAAAATGTGCCTATGCAAATTTAGTGGCCATTCCAACAGAAAATGTGTTGTCTGTAAATGACAGTGTGCAGTGGGCAGAACGGTATCCCACCCAGGAATACTGCTCTGCCTAATTTCTAATCGGGACATTGTCTCTTACCATGCTCACACCTGTCCCCAGTACTGCAATCAATTTTGGAAGAAATTCGCTCAGTGTGACACTGTATGATGTCCAGTATGAGTTAATGTATGAGGTCCAAAAAAACAAATGATGTACTAGAGAGACGAGAACGAGGTCACCGTCTCATGTCAACACCACTGTTGTCAGTGCCAGGTGGATCTCATCAATCTTAAAATTATAGTCCCTAGCGCCAATTCATCATTGCCACATTGTAGGGGATCTGAATTTTCAGGAGTTGCCATGATTTTCCTTGCATCACTGCCTCAAGCCTTTGCTCTCCCATGAAGGATGTGAAATCCTTGCCTCCCTGTTAAAAAGCTATCAGTGTATTTTTACTGCAAGACCCACCTCTTCTGTCATTCTAGCATTATTGAGTAAGCATCTGTGTGCCATTCACAGCAATCTCATTCTGAAAGGTTTGCACAATTAGCTCAATGGCTTCATTAGGAATTACCCACAATTACATTTATGTGCAACATATCATACAAACCCTTGCACCATAATGTTCCAGTGGCATACATGTACTGTGTGATAGCAGGCTCAGCACAGTATTCATAGCACTGTAGGAATTAGCAGTCCATATTCCAAAGTTGTGCAATGTAATCAACAACAGTTTCCTGCATTGTATTGTATTTTAATATATATGTAGCTCTCTCTACCCAAATTTGTGGGGTTGAAGTGTTTGCCTATATGTAGACTGTGCAGTTGAAAGGCTGTTATCATGAGTTCTCTGGGATTGTGAACCAGCATTTTGGATTAGTTGATTATGGCATATGATGAAACTGGGGGCTCCAAGGTATAGACTGTTGGTGTATTTGAGCTTTGAGATTATGAGTTTGGGTGCAGTTTGTAACTTTTGTTGGTGTCCAAGGTATGGAAAGATGTGTTGCAGTGTTTTCATTGTGTATAAGATGCTCTTTGTGACCATGTTGAGATGTGGTATCAAGCACAGCCCTGAATCCATGCAATATAGTGTCTCGTGTATAAGAATTTCTCTGCAGCCTCACTGATTTATTCCATTTTTCTAGATTTTCTTCCAAGCCATAGTTTTGTTTTCTCTGTCATGAATTGCCTTGCTTTACACATTCCCACAATATGGAGAAATCAGACCAGGTGGCTCAAGGTTCACAACCAGGCCCTATCTGAATTCCTCACCCAAGTATTCAAATCGGGCTGTGGCCTTGTCCATCCCCAGTCCTAGTCAGGTCATATCTCTCTGTGTGCTTCTGTTCAAAAACACAACACTACCCAGCCTCTAGGACCATCACAAGATAGTGCAGTCAGGGCTTATTGTCCTGGGTCCCTCTGAATGCCGGGACCCTGCTTCAGCTGGCAACATGTCTTTTTTAATGGCTCATAGTAAAATGAAGATAACATCATCTAACCATGACCTTGGGGTTTTAGTGTCAGCAATACAACTGCCAATTTTTGGGGCATGGGGTCAGAAAGAGGAGGATGGACGGCTTTCCCTACAAAAAGAAATACTACAGTGTGCACTCTGCCCTAGAGGTGACACTGTATGCTTTCCTTTCTCTTCTTAATAAACATTGATAAAACAAATTAGTAATATTTATTAAGCATGATTAATAAAAACCATTTGCATACACATTCACTTAATAAATTCATTTACGTATCTCAAAACAAATTAAAACAGAGTAAAATGTCTTTAAAAAATACGGGCTATATATATATATATATATATTTATATATATATTTATTTTATTTTGCTTTGATGTATGAATCCTTATTGATTGTCTGGCTTTATCTGCTTCCAGGTTTGTTGAGAGAAGGGTTTTAGTGCGTTTTGCGTAGAGTGATAGCATTCTCAAGGTTTGAAAAGTTGTTGTGGTGGCCTCTCTTGCTCCTGTTTGGTGAGTCCAGGATCCTCTTGTGCCGGTTGTTATTTTACACTCTTGTAACTTCATAGTGTGATGATGTTTGAGCCAGTCTCCTATCAGCTGTGCTGAGAAACTTTGTGAAATGGTAATTTAGTTGGGTTGAAGCAGAGCTTTACTGCCTGCCTACAAATTGTTTTCTGTAGCAATTTTTTTTTTTGTAAGAAATAAGGAAATAATATATATAGTACTTTGTGACTGTGTTCCACTTGTTTTAAGCAGATATCTCTGTGTACAATAGGTTTAGGTTCATGCTATAGATCACAAAGTTGAATCCTGCCAGATCCACTCAGCTTTTTATCTTTTCAAGGACAATAAGAATCCCTGAGTTTAAGGGCCCCAACCTTAACATTTTGCCCCTTGCCTCTGTCAGAGCTTGTTGCAGCACTGCTAGCCCCATGTCACAAGTATGACGTTCTGCTACTTCTGGTGGGCGGAAAACCCAGCTCTGCCGGCGGAGTTTGAGGAGTTTTTGCAACTCTGTGCTCCGCTTGGAGCATGGTGTTCAGCAAAAACTCCGCCACGTGGCGAAGTTTTACTGGCACCCACCCCACCGACGAACGATATCATCAGCTTGTTGTCCGTTATATTTTTCTATGCTGTCTCCGCTCTCAAACCTCTAATCTCTATGCTCTTTTCTTTTCATTTTGTGTCACACAAGGCCAGACTAGAAAGTTTTCGGGGGGAAGCGGGGGAAGGAGAGCAAGAGGGCAGGCTGGGAGGAGCGTCACTGCAACCTGAGTTGCTACTACTGCCTCTTTGAGTGCATTGTGGGATCGCTGCGAGCTCCTCAGGAGGCTCAAGCCTGATCGCTCCCTTCTTTCCTAAGCAGGTCCAAGATGGTGGCTAAGAAGGCAGCAGCAGAGTCACAGGTGCCTGTAGAGGCAGACACTTGCCCGGGCTCCTTGCTGGATTTCACATTGCTCTGCTCTTTCCTGGAGCTGTTCAGGGTCCTGTTGAGGCCTCCTGAATTTACCTTCCCACAGCTGGAGCGAGCGTTACGGGATACCGGCCCAGGTGAGCAGTAAGGGGTTGGGTAGCCATTTTGAGAATAAGGTGGCAGGTCAAGAGAAGAGCCAGACAAGAAAACGAATAATTTAAAACTAATTTGGGAGTCATATCCAATTCCAAAAGTCCTACATCTATTTGAAGTGTTATGGATAACCCTCGTAAGCATTTTAAAAGACAATGTATATTGTAAATGCTAATCTGTTTTATATGAGCAAGAGGCTCAGTTGCTTAGACTATATTTTTGTTACGCGTCTATAAAGCAATATTGAAACTTAGGTACATTGATATGACAAATACTGAAACTGCTCTTTAGACTGTCACGCGGCGGTGCATGCACAAACAGGCCCTTAAAGGCTTGCCTGCTAGTTGGCCCAATTTATTTTTCCATGGAGTGGGTGGGTGACTTAGTTTTAAAGGCTCAAGAATCTACAATCACAATTGGCCAGTTACTTTCTACACTATTCGCAGGCGCTGGACCTACCGGGCTATCTTAGCAGCGGCTGCTTAGACTAAGCAGCCGCCGAGCTGCCGCATTCACAGTGCACACAGGAGTCACAGCCTCCTCTCTGCGGCAGCCTCTGGCTGCATTCTTTTATTATTGATAGGAGTCTGGGTAAAGAGCGGCACCAGCCACCGTGCTAGAAGGCACACTGAAGGGAGTGCAGGGCTGCCGCCATCCGGAGATGGGATGAAGCAGTCACTGAAGTGAGGGAGAGCCCCCGGTGCGACTGCGGAGACGACGGCGCTGCGCAGAGTGTCCTTTTCTTCGTCGCTGGAGTAGAAGGCCCTGAAAAGAGGCAGCATGTAAGTCACAAGCATTAGGTTAGATTGCAATCTCGTTTTTGCTTCAAAAGATGAACTTATCTTCTAAACTAGGGGTGGCCGAGCAATACTCCGCCCGCACGCAGAACTCGGCAAAATTCAGCAGAGTTTTCTGGTAACTCCGTGGAATGAGCTCCACCCAGACCTACGTTTCCAGCCAACAGCACAAAGCATGCTGAGGTTGGGGATTTAGTTGTACCATTATATATAGGGATGTAGAAGTCTCAGAATGTTTAGTGCTGTTAGCTGAAAAAATGACCAGTTCAATGTCACCCTTCTGACATTTTCTCGTTGAAAGCTACTCTACCACCACTTAACAGCTGTGTGTCACCTCTACATTCAAGTCTTTTATCTCTTGGTACCTCTTCTCTGGAATGTGCTTTCCTTGGACCTGATGGTTAACACCATTAAGAAAAAAGCAACCCTCTACCTATGTCACCAACAAAAACATGACACTGCACCTCTGGAATCAAACAGAACACAATCTGCCATCTTTTGGCACCAGCAGCAACATAACCAGTGGCGGCTCGCAGAGGGAGTGCTACCGGGCGGTGCGGCAGGGCGGGGGAGGGGTAGAGTGGTGGGGGGGGGGTAGTGGAGTCGGACATACGACGGCAAGGAGTAAAGTAAGTAAGTAAATAAATAAAACTATTTACCTTGCGCTCGCTGCATCACCGAGTTGGCGATGCAGCGAGCGCAAGGTAAATAGTTTTAGCACCCACACCTCGAAAGTCGTACTCGTAATCGGGCCCTTAGTGATAGGCCAGTCTCTGCAAAAGGCATACTGTCCTGGGACAGAGTCAGTCACATGTCCGTTGCTTGCAGCCCATCACAGTGTGGGTTAGGACTGGTCAAACGCTGCTGAGGGCTGGTCACATCCTGGCGCCAACATCATTTCCTATCTGCTACTTTCTGTGAGTGTAGGAAAGCGCCAGTCTTTCCAGCCTTCAGTCCCATAAACTGCGGTGGGGTAGCAGTGGTGCCATGAGTCCTAGTGGGTCCTGGTGGAAGCAGGGAAATACCTAATTGTCTTATAAAATACAGAAACAATTAACGTTCAGCTGGCCTTTTTGGCCTCCCTCTGACACTGCATCTGCTGCACCATTGATAGCTAGGCGCATGAAGCTGCCACTGGTTGCAGTTTACGATCTGCTGTAGCTAGTAAAGCGCACTGTCGAGAATAAAAAATAAACGTGATGTATCGATTAAAAAGAACTTCAGCTTCCAGCTGTTTGAAAGCGGAGAAACTTTGCTGACTAGCAAGACCTGCCGTTTAAAATAACTTAAAAAAGCAGCCCTCAGGCTTGTAGAGCTCTACGCAGGCTAGCTTCGGATATCGAATAAGCATTGGCAAAGCCAATAGATCTCACCTTTGGAATTTTAGCTATGCTGCACAACATCCCCGATGACTGGCAGCAAGGCTAAAGAAAACAAATAACAAAAAGGGTACCATGACACGGTGGACGACTAATTTTGTTTGTGCATGGATCACGCATGCTCGTGCCTATACAGAGCTGGCCTCTGCACCACGAGCGCCCTGGGCGAAGCCAAATTAGGCACCACTTTCCACACATTTCTTTGGACCTCAGTTGTAATGAGACTGCTGCAGGGAGCTCAGGTGCCCTCTGGTGGTCAGCGCCCTGGGCATGGCCACAGGCCGCACTTGCTAAAGGCCGGCCCTATGGCTACAAAATAACGCAAGCCCTTTTTATTTTTAAAATACCGAGTTGGATTGGTAAACTAAAAATAATAAGCAGTGGAAAAGTGTTTTGTTCTGTTTTTTCTTTAAGTGCGGCTGAGGGAAGCTTCACAAAGCAGGCAGGTCGGGGGAAGTATCAGAAAGGATAAGGGTGGGAACAACATGGAGGGTGTGGGTAGGGGAAACAACAAGGAGGGAGGGGGTGGAAGCAACATGGAGGGTGAGGGAAGTGAAAACAACAAGGACAGGCGGTGGTGGGGAGAAGCAACAGGCAAGAGAGAGTACTGTGGTGCCTGTGGGGAGTAGCACACAGGTGAGAAAACACTGTGGGGAGTTCACAAGGTTGAGTGCAACATAGATTGAGCGAGGAAAAGTACACATGTGACAGAGAGAGCACTACAGAGCAGGGTTGGGGGATTAAGTACACAAGGGAGACAGCTGGAAAACACAATCCCCCGAAAGTAAAAATCTGTGCTTTAAGCAGTGTAAGGACCAAAGTAATGCGTTAATGTTCCGTGGGAGAAACAAACACAAGAAGAGGAGGGAAATCCCACACAAACGAATGAAGAAAACCATTTCTGCATGTTTCTTCTATCTTAATGCACCCTGGAGAGGCTAGACAGCAACACATTTATGCAATTCAAAACCATACACATTATAATAATGGGGGACAGGCAGATGCAGTTGAGACATTGACTCTTTTTTAGGAAGCAGGGGTCACGAGGCAGGACTTTTCTCGGGGCTGCTGAGATAACTGTATAGTAAGTAGGTCATACACTTGGGCTGCAGCAGTAGGTGCATGAGCCCGCTGATGACGGCTGAATAGCCAGAAACCGGTCCCAGGATGCTTGTTTCCGGTCCAGGGAAGACATGGCTTGGCAGTTCGGGCTGGACTGTTCCCATGAGGCACAGGGTCAGACTGATTTGCATATGGCCATGTCTGAACTGGGGTGGTGGAGTGAGCTAAAGAATGATGATGGATTAAACCCAGATCAGTTGACTGGGGGTGAGTGTTTGATTAGCTCAAACGCTCCGTCCATCATCCCCTTTGGTATCGCTGATACATCAAGGCAGCTGTGATCTCTTTTGCATCCGAATAGGCTGCAGGCATAGAAAGGATGTCCTGCCAGGCCATTGCAGAGCTCTGTGAAGCTCTGCACTAACACAGAGCCCAACCGCAGGCATAAAGCACGCTCATCCTTCAGCGAAACCTGCTGCTTTGCTTCTGCCCTCGAGGGCCTGGACGCCTGCCATGTCATCTGCCATCGGGCAGAGCCAGGTTTGCACTGGCCCAGGCTTTAATGAGAAGAAGGCTGTGAGGGGCAATGTATAAAGCAGGCATGGCGCCCGGAAAGCCTCCCATCTACTCATAATACTGGTCTCCATCACACGCTGTATCCGGCTACCTTTCGCTCTCCTAATCTCGTTATGTTATTTACGGTTCTTCATCCTGCCTCACTCTTGCTCTGTCCCCACGCCATCTCCACTTGTTATCCTGCTGCTTTTTTATAGTGCTTCATACGAAACTTGTGCTGTTTCTAAGCATTACAGATAGCAAGTTGTATTTATATCACCAAATTTAGGGGGTGATTACGATGGCGGACGGACTTCACTCCATCCGCCATCGTATCGGGGATTGGGACCGCACAACATGCTGTCAGTGGTCCCATAGTTGGTATTACACAGCCTCCGCCACCCACGGTCGCAATGCCTATATTTTACATTGCGGCGGGTGCTGCTGGCTGCAGGACCCACCGCAATGTAAAGGGACATGTTACATATACCTGTACTACGTGGCAGGCGTCATTCGGTGCCTGCCACATGGTACAGGGATATGTAGGGGGCACCATGGGTGCCCACTAACACCCACAGCCAAGGGCCAGGTGGGAAGGGGGCCGCAACAGGCCCCCAATGTCCCTTTCACCAGTCTTTTCATGGCGGGTAACCCGCCATAAAATGGCTGGCGGAAAGGGCCATCGTAATCCCTACGGCGGTGCCTGGTAGGCACTGCCAGCATTGAAGGGACTACTGGCCCCTCCGCCGCACCGGCGGGCTCAAGGAGCATAGCAAATAACTGTAAGCCTGTTGGTGTTCTGTAGGGCCCTCACCCATGCCCCACCAGTACTCATTCCAAGAGACATATCAGGAGGGAAGGCTCCGAAGGAATAGAGGGGTTCACCCGATCAGCAGTCAGGGAAACAATGCAAATACATCAAGGCAGAGAGAGGGAATGTGTGACCTCTGCAGGTGAAGTGACGGCAGACTGGCTGACAGCGAGGGGTCTCCAGCGAGGTTGTTAGCATCGCTCCTGACAGACTCTGGCAAGTGCCACGAAGTCCACTCCCAGTGCTGTGTTGAATGGCCAACTGACCAGTAAGAAAAAAACTGAATTAATAGTGTCACAAATGTGGGAAAGTGTGGGACCTTATATTTCAGATAACTCGCCCCAGAAACCCCTGAAAATGATGAAACAAGTCCCTGGTCCAGGGAGATAACAGATCCAGATAGAGTAACCTTTACCAACTTTGGTAACTTATTCTGGGTGTCATGGCAAGCTTCATTGAAAGTGTGCATAGGCAGCTTGAAAGCCAGATCAGCAATGCAACAACATTTTGTGAATCAAAGACCAATACAATGTCCTCGTTGGTGTAAGTAAAAGATACAAAATTGCTAAAAAGTTAAGAAAAATTGAAGTAAGATAGATGAAAGTTTAAAAAATGATGCCAAAGTCAAAATTAATAAACACGAAAGAGATTACCGGAAAAGGTGAAAAATAATTTTCTGGAAAATAGTCCCTTGAGGGATAAAGTTACATTAATACACAGTAAAAATTTACAAAAGTTGCAACAGAAAATAGGCTTTTTTTGAGGTATGGGAATGGATAAAACATATATTACCAAATATAATCTTATGCAAAACGTTACAATGAACTAGCAGTCCTTCAAGGCTTTTTACTGGGAACCCCAGCCCAAGAGTGCTCAAAAGCCAAAAGGTTTGAGGAGAGGCAGTTAGTTTGATGTACACTCTTTCTGTGGTGTTATTGCAGGCATTCCAGTGACCGTGTCCACATGCAGGAAAGTTGTAATGGTATTCCACCAGAGAAACCCGGTCCTCACAAAACCACTTCACCCACACAACTTGGTATAGTCCACTTCAGCATCCCAGCCCCCAGTTCACCCAAGACAACTTGGTACAGTCCACTACATCCGCAGCGCTGCAAGGATGCCATGGGCCTTGGTGCAAACAATGAAAATAGCTCCTTTGACTGCTGTTGGGATAGTAAAATACAGCAATTATCAAGGTTCATTGGGCCCCTCAGGCCCCCGGTGCACTGCACCTTCTCCACCAATGGTAGCTATATCTCCACACTTCAGTATCGCAGCCCTCACACTTAACCTGACATCCACAACAGGTCAGAAGAGTCCTCCGAACAAATCGCTGCTTTCCAAACGTCTGTGTTTGTGCATCATTTCCATAGTGCCTCATAACGTGGTTTGTTGCTGGTAGCATGGGGATTTGGGATGGATATCTTTGTACAGAACACAGACCTGACAATCCAATAGATCTGACGTCAGAGGGGAGCGAGTGCAGTATGTGTAGCAAAGACTCATGAAAAAAATATGAGATATGATCGTTAAATCTCAGGTAGCCAGTGGACAAACGTTGCACGGCGCAGCATTAAACCGAACAGTGCTAGAAGAGCTAATATTTCTAATCAATAGCTTAAGTTAATGCATGTACTTTGAATTCAGAAGCACGCTCTTGAGATAATTTTCTGAGAATCCTGCTTTGATTTTGTTTTGATCGCTCACCTATGTCAACGGGTAAACTCCCCGAACTTTACTACGCATGAAATTAATTTTTTGGTATTCAGACAAAATATTGAAATTAAAATATCCAGATGCAAAAATATCGAGTTTGAAATATCGTGATGCAAAAATATTGTGTGCAAGAATATTGTTGACAAGAATATCGATTTTAAGAAAAGTAATATTGATTTTAAAAATATCTAAGTTGTTAATATCAACATTCAAAATATCTATGTTGTTAATATCGTTTTCAAAATATCATTGTTAATAATATCGTCTTTGAATTTTTTTAATGTACTTTAGTATATATTTTAATTGTATATGTTATAAGTTGTTTGTATAATTATTGGTAATGTGTTTTTAATATAGTTTGTAAATTTGTAGTTGTTTTTAAATTGAATGTATTAGTTTACTGTTATTTTTAGTGCCGTGATAGGTTATAGGGGTACAGGGTGGGAACTAAATTAATTATTTAATATTTAATTATAATTAATTATTTAATTGGTAATTAATTATGTTAATTGTGTAATACATTTTTTTTATTATATTACGTTTCAGGTGTGGGTTCTGGGGATTTTAGGGGTATAGAGTGGGAAGAAAATTAATTATAATTAATAACTACTTTTTACATTATTATTCATTATTTAATTGCTAAATAATTATGTAAATTGTGTAATTAATGTAATATTTTATTTATGGTATAAGTTGTTGATTTTGTAGGGGTAAAGGGGGTGAGGGAATTTAATTATAATAATGAATAATTAATGTTACTTTTTAATAATTATTTAATTGATAATTAAACATGTAAATTGTGTAAATAAAATATTTTTAAAGTTGGATATGAGGTGTGGGTTATTGAGTTGGTAGGGGTAAAGGGTGGGAATTAATTAAATATAATTAGTTTATTATGAGTTAATTGGTATTAATTGTTTAATTGATAATTAAATAAGTTAATAATGTAAATAATATACTTTTTTATTATATATTAGGTGTGTGCTGTGTTTGTAGGGCTAAAGGGCAGTAAGTTAATGAAATATAATTATTTTTATTATTAGTTAATTATTATCAATTGTTTAATTGATAGTTAATTATGTAAAATGTGTAATTATTATAATTTTTAATACATATTTTAGGTGTGTGTTGTTTAGTTTGTGGAGGTATAGGGTGGGAAGTTATTTAAGTAATAATAAATGCTTATTTAGTATTTATTTATACATTTATTAAACATTCTGCTATTTATTCTGTTATGTATTAATTGTATTATGCTTTTTAATTGTAAATAAGACAATATTTGTTGGTTGTTATGATTGTGAGAATATAGGGGCTGAGCACGATGCTATCACGGTGGTCAGGAGACCGTCCAACAAGCAGGCGGTGGTCCGACCGCCGCATTATGATTCAACCACCGGGCTGGCGGTCGCAAATTGCTCCTTTACATGGCGGCTTGTGCTGCGGCCCAGGAAAAGGTCTGCAGCACAAGCCGCCATGCAAAGGAGCACTTCCTGCACATCCATGCACCGTGCGTGTGCCATGCACCAAGTGGTGCATGGCAAACGGTGCAGGGAGGTGAGTGGGGGCACTAAATATGACCCCTGGGCCACAAGGGGCCCTGTTTGGGCCCCAAAATCCATTTTCCACAGCCTTTTCATGGCGGTCTTTCCAACATGAAAAGGCTGTCAGAAAGGGATTTCGTAATCCTGACGGCTGTGCCTGCCTCAACACCGCCTCCATTCAGGATTGCATTTCCGACCGCCTCCCCCTTGGGATCAGATGATCCTGTCATAGACGGCGGTCTTCCTCCTGACTGCTTGGGGTCCGACCGCCTGCATTGAAATGCGACGGTCGGACCGAAGGCCTGTCGGTGGGCAGGCCGCAACTGACGGCCTGTCGGTGTGCGATCCGAGAGGCATCAAAATCAGGATCAGGATATTTTAATTAGAATAATAATATTTATTTTAATTTATAATATTTATTAAACATTGTAATGAATACCAACTGGAGTGGGAATAGTAAATTTTACCCATCCGCAATCCAACACTTTGGGGCCGATTCCGATCTCGGCCGGTAGGGCACCGAATCGGATTCGGCTTAACCGGATCCGATTCGGAGCCCTCGTTCCCGACCGATTCGTACGTGCGTCCGGGCGAGCGAGTACGATGCGAGCGCACGCGAAATCGCCGACCGACTCGTACGCAGGTCCGAACCGCTCTGACCGACTCGCACGGACACGACTCGCACCGCGCAATGGAGACGTTCCCCGGCCGGGCAAGTACGATGCGCGCCTCGAGCAGTCCGACCGACTCGCGCCGTCCGGCTCCAAAGGGCAGTCGGAGCCGGACTTTGGGGGTCCGTGTCGGACCCCCCTGTACGCGTAGCCACGCGAGTCGCACACAGGGGGGACCCATGGGTCCCCCCTACCTGTGCATGTACGGCGCGATTCGCACCGACGCGTACCCGCTGTAGGGGGTGCCCTTGTTCGCCTCGCACCCATTGAGTCAATGGGAGCCCACGTACGCGTTGTACGACCGGCTCCCATTGACTTCAATGGGAGTCCGACCGAATCGAGTCCGATTGCATGCATACGCATCGTACTCGTTCGGTCGGGCTGCCAGAGTCCGATTCGGTCGGAAATCTCTCCGGGTCCGGCTCGGTCGGAGTGATTTCCGGCCTGAATCGGAATCGGCCCCTTTGTCTACTGTTGCATAAACTGGAGTGTGAATTGTAAGTTTTACCTCTCCTGAGTCCAACGCTTTCCCTACTGTTGCACTGCCTGGAGTGGGAATAGTAAATGTTACCCTCCACAATCCAACACTTTCCCTACTGTTGCTGTGACTGGAGTGGGAATAGTAATTTGTTCCCTCCTGAGTCCAACGCTTTCCCTACTGTTGCAGAGATTGCAGTGGGAATAGTATATGTATTATTCCTATAATTTTATTGATGTATTTTTAAATGTATATTATTATTATGTTTCTTTGTATTTAATATTATATTATTTTTAGTGAAATGTAATTTTTTTATATTGTTTAATTTTTTATGTTTAATTAAATTGGTATATATAAATATATATCCAAAACAACGCTGCTCATTCCGGATCGATGGGACCCGTGGAGGGTGGCGCACACGCCAGCAGAGCGTACTGGCAGTAAGTCCCCACGAAAAAATCAAAATAAGTGCGCTCTCAGGATACCAGAAACACAAACCAGATGATGTGGTGCAAAGAGTTTATTACACTAGAAAAAAAGGGACCTCCGATGCAATATTGTCAAGTTACCTCTATTATTACTAACACTGAGTACTTACATATCACAAGCGTACTTGTGAACAAGGCTGTCAGTTAGATACCAGACATACACTTATGTAATAATTGTCTATAGCCTGGCACATGACCTCGTTTACATCGGAGGTCCCTTTTTTTCTACCCCCGGCAATACATCGGGAGGTACACTGAGGGACTGCAATGACAAAATTTGTTCATTGCCCTATGTATCTTCCACTGACTCGCTTTGACTTCCTGCTAGTGAGCGCATTATCACCGCGAAATCTTACACGCACACACACAAGAGCGTTTGATCATTTATGCTGGACTATCAGATTTCTGTTTACATTTAACGCACCACAGTTTACTTGTCTGTACCTTCAATTTTTCTGTTACCCATTTCAGTTTGCGGTGCATATAACTTTACCCATGTTTGAGTCAAACGTGTCATGTATTGTACTTTTGACTTTATTTTGACTTTATTTTGATACATTGTTTCAGTTTCTGTTGATTTACAACTTATTATCTTGTGTAAACACCACCATTCCAATATGGCCGCCATGTATGTCACCGCACTTCCCCATATTTTGTTTCTTGCTGGTTTCAACCATGCTGTATAAAGACACTCATTGGGTGTGCACTGTTACACGTGATCAAGGCTGCGGACGCAGTCGCAACGCGTAGTGTAATAAACTCTTTGCACCGCATCATCTGGTTTGTGTTTCTGGTATCCTGAGAACGCACTTATTTTGATTTTTTCGTGGGGATATATATATATATATATATATATATATATATTTATTTATTTATATATATATACACACACATATATATATTTATTTGTTATATTTTTAAAGTCTAAAAAGAATTAGTACATTTTAATATAAAATATCATTATTATTTTAATAATAGTTTTAAATTATATATATTTAGAAAAACATACATATATATATGATTTTTTTAGGAAGTTAAAAATGTATATATAATTTTAAAATATTCAAATATATGTAATTTATGTTAAATTACTGTTTAATGTATATATATTTAATGTTTACTATGTTTAAGTATGTTTATATTAAAAAACTATATTTTTGACATCCATAGTCTATAATAATATTTTTTTCAATATTTTCATTAATTACATTTAATAGAGGATAACAATATTTTTGGGTTCGATATTTTTGACACAATATTTATGTCCCGCGATAATTCTGGTTTCGATATTTTGTCCGTGAACCGTACCTTTCCATTTTTTACCCCATCCCATTGTCATCTGTGTTGAAGAAGGCATTTTAACTTTAACAAGGTGACCCTCCGTGAAGATATTGATAGCTGCTATGATAGCTTAATGAGCTGAGCGCCTTCTAGTTCAGTTCAGTTCGATTTTCTTTATTTCCAAGATATAAATCCTAACAGACATATTGCACATTCCCCAATTCACTAACATATAGAGTTACAAATATCATAAAATCAGAAATACGTAACACTTAATTAAATTGATTCAACCAACACATATCAACCTATAAATGAATATAAAACAGTATAAATATAAAAATTTCTTCTCACTAATGGCCTCATTAAGACATCAGCGGTCTGTCCGCCGGACTGCTGATGCCGCGGTCGCCAGAACATCACAAAGGCTGCGGTGGTCAGACCTCCGTATTCTGAGTGAACCACTGGGCCGGCGGTCCGTAGACTGCAACAGTATGGCTCGGCCATTGAGACGGGTCGCATCAGATGTCGCCATGGTGCAGTACCTTCTGCACCTCCGTACACAGTGTGCCATGCACCATGTCGTGCACGCACAACAGTGCATGCAGAGGGGAGCACAACATGTGCCCCCATGCACTAAGTCAACTGGGCGAAATCGCTCCATGGGCCTGTTTGGGGCCCCTTCCTTCCTTTACTGCCATCCATTTAATGGCGTGTTCCTGCCATGAAAAGGCTGTGGGAAAGGGAACTTTTAATCCCGACGGCTGTTCCTGCCTCGGCACTGCTGCCATTCCCAGCCGACTTCGTCTCTGCGGCACCATCGGGATCCAAGATCCTGGCGTGCCGGCAGTGTAGTAGCGGGCTGGTGGCGGTCCGACTGCAAGACTTGTAATCTGGTGGTCGGACTGCTTAGGTTTTCCGCAGTCGGACCGCAACCACGGGCACGGCAGTCCTGGGACAACCGTACTCATAATGAGGCTCTAAAACTCATTAAATGGTCAGCAGCGCATTTTCCCACACATATTAAAACATTGAAGGAGTAACAAATCCACCAGCAGCATGCAACTCATTTTGACAACTAGAGAGCATTATAAAGTGCAGTGTGTAAAGCCAAATTATTGCATTACAAGGGTCACGTTTAATGTAGCCTCATTAACAAAGCCAGATTTCCCATCTCAAGTCGAGTGTCCTAATCAAAGCACCCTTCTAATATAGTTGACAACAGCCTGCCAGATCAAAACATCACTACCGAACTGGAGAGGTACCAACAAGGGTCTGAGACACTAAAGGCCCGATTACGAGTCTGGCGGTATGAGGACCGCGAGACTCGCGGAGGAGCGGCAGAGGCAGTCCAACCACCACCCCACCGGCGCTCCGACCACCTTTTTATAACTATGGCAGTCGGACCACCATTGATGCACAGATGCCACCAGGGAATCGCCATTCCCTGGTGGTGGCATAGCAGTGAGGAGGCCTGCAATATGCTTGGCGGGACCACTGTGGTGTGCCAAGCATATTACAAGTTTTCTCTCTGCCACGGTTTTCATGGCGGTTCCTCCTATATGAAACTGTGGTGGAGAGGAAACAAAGGGCTCTAGGGTGCATGCAGGAGGGCACAACATGTGCCACCCTGTGTGCATGCACCCCAGTTCCTGCATGACATGGACTTTACAGTCCATGCAGTGCAGGAACTGTTTTTGGCTTTCCTACTGTGGTGCCCATTTTCCGAAGCACCACAATGAGGATGCCAAAAAAAAGCCCGCCAGACACGAGAAACACTTGTTATCTGGCAGGCGGCCCGACCACAAGTTTAGCAGTGCTGGAGCAGGTCGCCGGCATGGCGGTTCGCTCCCGCACTGCCAAACTCGTATTTCGGGCCCTATGAGATAGAAGACCTAGCATAAGATGTTATCATTTTGCATACATATTGGCCAATGGTGATGGCTACATCCTGAAATGGCTCAATGAGCTGAGCGCCCTCTACAAAGGTGTGACCTTCACGTGTATGAATCCCGGACTCAACCCCAGCCAAGCAGTTTCTGCCCCTTGCACTTCGTGCTTCCAAAAAAGTATATATAGTTGAGAATGAGATGGCTAATAAAATCCTCTGTCGTTTTATGCTGCAAGGTTCAACTCAGGTTCAACTGTGAGTTATACAACATTTTCAATGAAATAACAGTTAAAGGTGCTGGGAATGGGTGCATCCATGGTATGTTTGTTTCTATATGTGAAGGCATGAGCTTTGCTCCTAAGTCCTAGCATGAGAAAACGCGTTACCACGTTTCTTCTTTTTAAGCTCGTGTTGGGTTTCTTCATTTTGGTTTTTTTCACTTTCACAAAATGCCGCACCGAGCTCAGTTCCTGTCCTAACATCCGTAGAAAGCTCTCCCCCGCGGCACTTGAGGACATTTCCAGCAGGTCCTCGGCGTCTCCTCCAGGCCCTTGTCAAGGCGGGCAGCATCCGAGGCTTTATTAAACGGTGTGAATGCCTCTTGTGAGAGCCGCTTCTCTGGAGTGGCGTGTGCGCGTCTCTGGATGTTATTCGCTCTGTAAACGTGATTACAAGTTGAGCAGGGACACTGCGCGGGCCCCAGGAGTGGCTTCTGATGGAGGGGAGTCATGTTACAAATGTGATTACACTAGGAAGAGCTGTTTCACACACAGTGCGTGCATACAACACGAGCCTTTGCTTGATGAAAGGCTGTTATTTACCCGAAGAAGTCGTCTTTATTTTAGCTTAGACAGATGTTAGGAACCCTTCCCGTCACTAATAAGCATTGGCAAGGCCAATAGAGCTGACTTTAATGTGCCAAAGTATCTAAATGTTGTTTACGCGTGTTGCATGCATACATGCTGTTTATCGCATTAAAGCCTGCCCTATTTACTTTGCCAATGCTTGGGGAAACGTAGCTAAAGTGGATTGCTTTCTATGTAGAATGCATAAAGGAGATAAATAATTCAATGTGACAAACATCATGATGACTGGGTGTACTTTCAGATGTGAAATAGTCCCCCATGTACTCCAATGGAAGCACTTTGTGGAAGGTGCAATGATACACCAAATATCCAATAGAGTGAGGGAAGAGAATAATACTGCCCTGGGAAGAGCTAAAGCCCACTCTTTGTCTGTTTGACAGAACTGGTAGCAACACATGCGGACATCTGGGCTGTCAAGCCAGACCTAAAAAGGATCTATTTCACCCCCAAAAAGGAAATGCACTTCACAGCCCTCAAGGGGAGGTCAAAAGATTAATAGAAATGGGTGGAGCATGCGTGCACACAACAGTGATGGAAATCTCCTCTCATCCCTTATAAAAGGGCTATATCCTACCTTGTGTGGAGGGCTATTTGTGATTAAGTGTCTGAAAGCAATATAGCTATTAATTCTACAGAAACAAGTCAGGATGGAAAGGTTGTGACTAAGGGTGGATAAATTTCCTTCGTTTTTTCTGATGTAGCATGCATAATTCTTGTGTGAACTACTAGTTTTATGAATGCCACATGACAGGAGCAGCCCAGGTGAAAATCAAGAATTTCACCAATGCTTTTCATTGAGAGACCCCCATCTTCACCATCTGTTTGTGAGAATAGTTTATCTTACGTAAATTTCCCTCTGGACTGTCCATTGTCACACAACCTTTCTACTCAAACCAGCTATTTTGCAAGAGAAAACTATGTGTTCCATGTTAAGGAAAAAAGGAAATTACATAGCTACAACCAGCCCAATCACCAGTGTGAGATTAGGCTCATGTAATGAACAGTGGCTGTGGCTCTAGTTGTGACTGCCTTTTCAGTAGGGGTGGGTGGAATATTCCATTTCACCTGCGAAATTGGCGAAATTCTGGCAACTCCTTGTTACTGGTGAAACGCAGAGTTCCGGCCAGACTACACCAATCGCTGCATGGCAGAATTTTTTATTGTGAGTGCGAGCGAGATTTGGCGTCTCCTAGTGTGATTTCCGGTCACTAGGAGGACATCCGGTGAGATATATCTAACACAGGTGGTTGCTGGAGGTCACAACCGTTCGCGGTCAGAAGGCTGCCGCTCGAGTAGAAAATCTACTCAAGAGGTAGCAAAATCAACTCGAGTAGCTGCACCATCTGATGTGCCCTCTGGTGCCGCTTGGTGCTGTTCGCGCTGATTTTTCAGCTTAGAACACGCTACCAGTGCAAAATCACAGTGTGAGCAGTGATATGTGCCTATTTCCACCCTTTGGCGAAACTCTGCTGAATCTTGCAGGCTTTTTAAGTTACCCTTGGATTTCCACAGAGTCAAATTCTGCATGTTCTGCCCACCCCATATTGTCAGTAGACTAACTAAGGTGATTGGAGATGTAAACTAAAATGATGCAATAACTGTAATATTTCCAGTACCAGCCAGAACTAGTTTTGACCGATCTTGAGTCGTTGTGTTCTGGTTCAGGGAAGATCTGGCCAGGCAGTTTGGGCTAGACTGTTCCGAATGGCGCAAGGCCAAGATTGATTTGCATGTGGCAGGGTCCAACCTGAGGAGGCATGGTGGGCAAAAAATTATGCTTGGGAATGTCAACCCAAGCGATTGCCAGTTGTTAGATTTATTGCAAGCATTCCTCCTATCAGCTGTTTTGTGTTTGATGGACCACCCTAAGTGGCAAGGGTATGCCCAGATGTGGGGCCCATACCAACTCTGCCACTGGAACCAACCTACTCCTGACTGCAGAGCCCCATTGAAGGCAAAACTTGTTCTAGGGTTGCTTGTGTTCCAGTTTAGGGGGGTCCTGGCTTGGAAGTTCAGGCTGGGCTGTTTCAGTTGGAACAGGACAATTTTCATATGGCTGCACCCAAACTGAGGTGGCATGGTGGGCAAAAGAACGATTTGCTGGAATGCTACCCCTGCAATTGCCAGTGTTAGACTGATTGAAAGCATTCCTCCCACCACCTTTTTCTGCTTAATGTGCCTCCCTAAGTGGAGCTGTATGCCTAGATGTGGGTCCCGTGCTCACTGTGCCACTGGAATTAAGCTGCACCCAACAGAAGAGCCCCAATCCGGATACAATTGGTCTTGGGTTACTTGTGCTTCGGGTCATAGAGGACCTGGCCTGGCAGTTCATGCTGAACTGTTTCAATTGGTGCAGGGTCACAACTGATTTGCTTATGGCTGGGTCCAACCTGAGGTGGCATGTTGGGGAAAAAAGCAAAGCTACATGAGCAATTGTCACTGGTTAAACTTATTGAAAGCATTCTTCCCAGCACCCTTTCTGTGCTTGATAAACCACCCTAAGTGGAAAGGGTATGTCCAGATGTGAGTCCTGTGCTAACTGTGCCAATGGAACTGAGCTACAACCGACTGAAAAGTCTCAATCCTGGCAAAACTGGTCTTGGGTTCTTTGTGTTCCGGTTCAGGAAGGACTTGGCCTGGCAGTTTGGGTTGGACTGTTTCAAATGGAGCAGGGTCAAGACTGATTTGCATATGGTTGGGTCCAACCTGAGGTGAAATGGTGGGCAAAAGAGCGATGGGTTGGAATGTTACCCCAAACGATTGTCAGTGGTTATACTTATGGCAAGCATTCCTCCCATCACCTTTTTGTGTTTGAAAATTAATATTGCCATGTCTCTACAGTGACAACGCCCAAAAGCTTTTTTCACTGTGGCAGGACCAGCTGTCCTGTGTACAAAACTAGAGTGCAGATTAAAATACTAATACTACTAACTGAGGAAAGGGACCAGATAGAAAAATAACTAAACCACTATTTTTAATAGTTATTGACAATCCAATTCAATTGTGAAGTCAGATTTGAAATAAATATATGGGGACATGAACTTTTAGACAGTTACCTTTTCCCTGCCTGAAGTTCCTGGATGCTACTTTGCATTAGCCTTCTAGCTTCTCCTAGCATGTGCTCAGTCTTAAGTAGGTGTGAATGAGGTGTGAAATGCCTCCCTGGAGCAAATAATTGGCTGACCTGAAAAAGGAGAAACAACTCCTCTGAACTCCATAAAATATTCCCAGTGAGGGCAGCAAGCATCCTGTGACATCATACTGTCAAATCCCTCTTGACATGTTTGCTGAGCCACATATAGCACTTGAGACACACTTAATAGTGAGAGAACAGGATGCAAAGACAATTCTTATGTATCACCTGTCTGGTTGATGTAGGACCCTGCTTCTGTCCGACCAGGCTCCTGTCTTTGAGCTTGTCATGGATACAGTGCCCGATTCAAACTGGATTTTAGTGTTAGATGTAGGAGGACACTAAGGTTACCACAGTATACTCCTTTCACGCACCCCAGCCCTCTGAGCCCTTTAGTGTGGCCGAAGACTTTCACCATCTTGAAATTGCCTTGACACTTGGGGGCCGATTCCGATGTCGGACGGACTCAGGTCCGTCCGACATCGGTCAGGAGCCGTAACCGACCGACCTGCTGTCGTCGGTTACGGCCCTGCAAGTACGCGGTCGCAGTCGTATACTACACATTGGGAGCATGCATTCCAAGCGGAATGCATGCTTTCATTGTGGAAAGCAGGGGTGCAGTTCATCCCTGCACCCTGTGGCCGGCACCCCAAGGTGCCTGCCACCGGGTGCAGGGATCAACAGAGGGGCACCATTCGGCGGCCTCGCACCCATGGGGGCCCTACTGGGGGCCCCCAAAGACAGTTACCGACTGCCTTTTCGTGCCGGAAAGACCGGCACGAAAAGGCAGTGAAATACTGCCATCGTACTCCCTCGGTCGTGAAGAGGCGGCCGGGGGAGTACTGAAGGATTTCCGGACGGCGGACGGGCTCTCCGAGCCCGTCGTAAGCCATCCGGAAATCCGAGTCGGATTCCTTTCCAACCGAGACCATCGGAATGGCTCGGTCGGAAAGGAATCCTGCCGGCACGTTCCGATTCGGTCGGAAGGGCTCCGACCATCGTTCGGTGCCCTTTCGGCCGAAATCGGAATCGGCCCCTTGGTATTTTGGGCCTGTTTGCTGAAAGGCAAGCAGGAACTGCTGCAGAAGTGAGAAGGGTTAACCATGTGGCATCCCCAAGCACCCTCTCAAGAACACTCTCAGGGAACTGTGAAAGATCAGAAGTGGATTGGACCCCCTGTCTGTGATCTGAAATGAGTCCTGAAGGACTGGACCTGCTCCCTTTTGTGCCAAGGACAAAGAAGTAGACTCCAAAGGTCAGTGCTGGCCTCCTGTATGGCTTAAGGGATGCAACAAGCTGTAAAAGGCCTTTTCCTGGAAGCATGCAGCTGACCAGTGGCAACTGTACCTGGACTGGACCTTGCCGTTGGCCTCTGCCTGACACCATGTGAGTCTGTAAGTGCCTCCCCTGAAGTCCTGGGTGCTTGGGAAGTGTACTCCTATGGCTGATTAGGACTTAAAAGACAAAGGGCCTCATTACGATGTCAGTCGGATCGCGACCGATGGCCTGTTGGTTGTGATCCGACCGACATCTATACATGCATTATGATGCAGCGGTTGGAGGTAGGGGGGCAGAGGGACCGACTGCTGCCTATCTGACAGGCTCAAGGAGCCCGTCGGGGCAGCGGGCAGAAAGTAATCCCCTACAATGCTCAAGCACCGCTGTAGGGATTACAATTCACGTTTCAGGCAGCCTTTCAATGGCAATCCGACCACCATTGAAAGGCTGTCAGAAACTGACTTTGGGAGCCCCTAGCAGTGCCCCCATCCCTCTGTGGCCTCTGCTAAGAGGCCGGGGGACACCTGTGGTGCCCTCCCCAAACATTGTTACCCCCGTGCCAGTCACCACATGATGCCTAGCTCACAGTCAATGTTTGTTTGTAAACATCCATTTTCCTAATGCTGGTTGTGCAGCAGCCCTTTTCCACCTGCTGCACAAGCCTCATTAGGAAAAGGGATGTTTACGACCGCCTCATGGGCGGTCGCATCCAAATTCGTCAGATGGAAGCGTCGACTACTACTCGTTCGGTTTCCATTCCGACATGATGCCGGTTGGACGCTCGTCCGACTGGCATCGTAATGAGGACCAAAGTCAGAAGGTAAAACCTTTGACTTGGACAAGCCTGGTTGGTGTATCTGACCCACGCTGTATTGCAGTCATCCTGAAATTGCACCTAGGTCACGGTCTGCCGTGACCATAGACTATCATTGGTGCTTAGCATTTCTTGGTGCTATTTCTACTTACTCATACGTCTTATACCCCTAATTGCATTTTTGTCATGTTGGTGTCATCTTGTTTTTTTACTTTTACTCTATTTTTCTAATTTGGTTTGGAATTTTTATTGTTTGGTATTTTGACTTTGCTACTGCGTTGGTACTACATAAACACCTTAAACATTACCCTAAGTTATTCCTATCTGCTCTGTGGCATAGCTATTAGGAGGTTGAGCTCAGTTTAATTTAGTGACTTGGAGGCTTCACCCTGACTTGGGTTGTGAGTATGCCTTGAAGTGAAGCACCCCAAGTAATGCTTTCTTACAAGACTCTGAAACATTTTAGACTCATTATTACACAGTAGTGTAAATCGTGCACAAAACAGACCCAAAACCTAGCACATAAGTTGCACCGGGGTATTTATGCACCCATAATTTCCACCTCAGTCTAAATGCACCCATAATTACAGTGATTTGAGGACTTGCATTACACTGGTGATCCTTGGGGTTTAATGTGGGCAATAATAGGTGGTTTCTGCTTGTCATGTAGTCTTAAATTAAAGCCAGAATTTAGGACCTGATTTAGAGTTTGGCAGGTGGGTTACTTGTTGGCAAATGTGACTGATATTCCTTCTGCTATATGTCAAGTGAAATTGGATATAATGCACCTGTAATATGGCAGACAGGATGTCCATCACGTTTGGGATTGAGTAACCTAGATCTGCTGGACTCAAAATCTAGCCTTTAGTCATTAAACACCTGCATGTGGTGGGGATCAACAGTGTTTTGAAATTCTATTTCAAAACAATAGTAATCGGTTGTCATTTAACTATGTAGTTCTTGACAATGACTGCTCCCCCGCCTTTGCAACTGGGCCTTTTCACTTTGCAAAATATAGTATTTTATGAACGAATTAGGTTGATAGTGGAACTTGCGGAACTGTTCCACCAGGTCTAGTTGAAAATGTTGAGGTTTTTGTTTTTTTATTAGATTCTGTATCTTGGCTGTGTTAGTAGCTGTACACTAGACCTTTAGCAGTGCATGACACAGGGGGAATTATAGTAGTGTTTGGCTGGTTGATGTTTCGAGGAGATAGGCTGTTGTTGGGCTGGTGCTATTTGTCTTTTATAGTCTGTGATAATGAACTGAAATGAGGATTTTATGGCCTGGCCCTTGGGCATTCTGAAGCATACCTCTTGGTGCTGAGATGGTTTGAGGTTGTTTAGTTGAGTTAGACTGTTGCTCGATTTGTGTACGATCCTCTCTTCCTGTCCATGATATTGCGCCTTTTGTTATATCTGTTTTTTGGCAAAAGATGGTAACATCCTATATGGTACAGCTGTGGTACGCAGGATTTTTGTATATGGAAAGGAGTTGGTATGTTGTTGAATTGGTGTGAATTCTCCTCTTCCTTTCCTTGACTGTGAGACAACTCAAGAGGTAAGATTGTGCAGCGATTTTAGGGTGAGTGTTTCTATGGAGTTGAATGTATTGAGTTAGATTCCCATTTAAATCCTGCCCCTGGAAGCTTCCTGCTTGGTGCAGGGGTTTTAGGGTGAGTGTTTGGAAGCAGTTTTATATATTGGGTTAGATTGCCATTTAAATCCTCTTTTCCTTGACAGTGGACCTTCTTAGGGAAGTGTGGTTGTTTCCCTTGTCATGTCTCTCCCTTCAGTATTTAGAAGCTCTATGCTAGGAGCCGAGGTGTTGCTAATAAAATGAGCACATTCTGCATTTGCTGTAAATGGTGTGCATGGTGGGACGGCTGCAGTGTTGTTTCTTGGTTGTGGTCATACGTTTGATTTCCTGGTTGGCCTGGTCCTTTAGAAAAAATATCTGGCAATTGTTTTACCTTTCTTCTTGAACTATTTTATAGCTTGGAACCTTAATTGAATGATTTCAGATTTTTCTAAGTCCTTACCTTCTTATTATTCACAATGCTCTATGTAAGCATAGTGTGGTTGAAGTAAATTTTTTTAGGGACAGGTTTGCAGGTTGTGTCTACTGGGTATCTCTGAGCTAAAGGATGATTCGAAGAGTGACTAATTCTGCAAGGCTGAAGTGTGGAACAAGAAGCTAAGATGTTATTTGCAGGTCCTACTGCTGAAATACAATTCGTGTGTATTATGGATAATACTAGTGTATTATGGATTGTTTTCATCAAGCCCTTCTTTTGATGGCACTTATAATTTTGATGGTTCTGAAAAACGGAAGGGTGTATTTACTAAGGTTTGAGTGGGTGCTTGTGAGGAATTTTGCGCAAGGCTCATGGGCTTTTACAATGTATGGTAAATTGCCATGTGAGCACCACCACAATACTTTAGTAAATATTTCCCTGAATTTTCTATCATCTCATTGCTAACTTGCAGATACTCCTTTCATTGTCTCAAGCCATGCGATCATTTGGCAGCATTGTTTATTTGGGGTGCCAGGTGTCCTCCATTCTTGGTTCCCCGGGGTCAGAAAGCATGGAGAACTGTTTGCAGCTATTAGTAATTCTTAGTTCTTGCCTACCAGAGAGCTTTTAGATGTCTGCAGGTTAAAGCCTCTTATGGACAATACCAAAAACTTACAGTGGGGTTAGAGTCTGTCCATGGCTTACCAATGGTTGGCTTTAGTTTCGCGCTCATTTGATTGCATTTTATTTAAGCTCTTGACTTTCTCATTTTGTGTTTGTTCTTTCCTTGGAGCACAGTCTCTTTACCATCTTTTAAGATTGACTGACTTGTATTCTTACACTGTGCACATTTAGGTCTCAGTTATGAGTTTCGGGGGTGCGAGGGCGGCGGTACTCCACTGCCGCACCCCCGCACCATTGAGACTAGCCGCCGCCTGCCAGATTACAAGTTATTTGTAGTCTGGCGGGCGGGTGTCGTGGCATCCCAGGGTGGTGCCTCTTTCAAAGGCCGCAGTGCCTTTGAAAAAGGCACCGCTATGGAACGCTTAACAAGGTTCCTGCATGGTATGGACTGAAAAGTCCACGCCGAGCAGGAACTCTTTTGCATGCACACAGGGGGGCACATGTTTTGCCCCCTGTGTGCATGCACAAGTGGAAGAGGCACAGGGGGCCTATTTCCTCTCTGCCAGGGCTGACATGGAGGAGGAACTTCCACGTCACCACCGACAGAGAGGAAACTCGTAATATGCTTGGCGGGACCGCAGCGGACCCAGCAAGCATATTGCGGCCTCTGACCGCCTCGCCAGGAAACGGCGGTTCCCTGGCAGTGTCGGCGTGGCAGTCCTAGGGCGATCCGACTGCCCAATTCGTAATGGGGAGGTTGGACCGCTGGTGGGTGTTGCCTGGACCGACACTGACATGCCACCACCAGTCTGGCAGTTCTCGGACCGCCAGATTTGTAATCAGGCCCTTAGGGTAATACTTTTTTATTTTTATTTAAGCACTCCTTGAGAGGACATGAGCCTTCTTGCTCTCTCATTTTCTTCTCCTTCACCAAATACCTGTCCCCACATGATCCGTGAAATTCCCTCCTACCCCCAAATGAATACTCCCTTATGTGCTGAATCTATAGTTATAAACACACCCCTACCGCACAAGCTGCTTGTTATCCCCTCTTCCAGCGCACCTACCCCAAGCCCTTTGAGTTGTTCCCTCCACATCCAACACAGCTTCTAATTTTACTTTTTTAAATGTTCCTACCCACTCCCTTTTGGTTCTCTCCCACTCGCTCCTCCTTTGCTCTCTCCCCCACACCTCTGGCCCTTTCAATAAAGTATTTTAAATTTTTTGGAGGGTCTGGCAATTGCCATTTGCTGCCAGGCTGCTCCGCTTTTCAAAGAAGCGCTTTCACACAACTAAATTTTTTTTAAAAATATTTGCCAATCCAATTGGAGTTTGCCACCTTTGATCAGTAAATGTAAACAATTGGTGCCCAAATCATTCTTTAGTGCACATACATCATACATGCACGTACCGCTTGGCTAATGTGGCTGCAAGCAGCAGCCTGTTATCACACCTTTTCTTTCTTTTTTTTGCTGATGCTGCACACCATTGGCAAATCGCAAAGCCAATAGACAAAAAATTGCAAGACGTGCTGACTTTGTCAATGCTTGTTTATTAAGTGTTTGAGGCTGCTGCCTCTTACCTCACTTTCCCTCTTTCATTTCTTAATTGCTTTCTTCAATATCTCCCTCCCTCCCTTTATCTTTATTCCCTCTCTTACTTTTCTACTCCTTTTGTTCCTTTTCACCCCTTCGTTTCTCCCTCCGTTCTTCTTTTCCCCCTTTTTTCTTGTTCTCTTCCTGTCACTCTTTCTTTGACTTTTCTTCCTTCTTTTTCTTTTCCTGTCTTTGTTCCTTTCTTCCTCATTTTTTTTTTGCCTCCCCACCTCTCTTTTATTCTTCTCTCCCTTGCACATTTCTGCCTTCCTTTATCCTGCTTCCGTCGTGGTCGATTTTACATCCTTCATTTTCCTTCCTCTTTTTATCCCTTCTTCCGCCTCTCACTCATTCTCCCTCCCTTTCTCCTGCTTAGTACTCACTCCCACTTTCCTTGATGTGCTGTAAATCCCACTTAAGAAGCGGTTTCAGCTTGAGCTTCTGTTTCCGCTCCTTCCTCCTCATTCTGCACCTTCAATATGCTTCCATCCCACTCTCTCCGTTAAACCTTCCTCATTCCATAGTGCCAATATCGGCAACACACTCCCCATCACAAACACAGCAATCTCCTGATGAAATAAACATACAAGACACCTTTTTCATGGAGAAAATTGCTGCAGGTTTATTTGCATACCAAAATATGGCAACATGGTGGGTTAGCTTACGGGCGATCCAAGGGAAGGCAGCCCCTCCGCCGCCTGCCCACCTGACGAGCCAAATTGCACCCTGGCCCTAGCCAATCAGTGCTTACCAATTTTGGGGGAGAGTTTACCCCCTCCCACCTGTGGACCGCCAGTCCACCCATCTACTAACGCCCCCTGAGGGGGCGGAGCGTTCCATGCAGCCCCCGGTTGCTCAGGTTTACAACCGCCCGTAGGACTAGCGGGGCGCCGTCGCTCCTCCAGGGTCCACCGCGAGGACTTCCTGGGGATATTTGGCATTTGCACCCTTGTTGTGCTCCTGAAGAGGGTACCCCTGTGTACCTTTCAGCCTCTGGATCACCCTGTAACTCCGCCTGCAACACAAAACAACAAGTTAACAGCCTCTCCCCCCACCCCCTGTATACACGCTGGGTAAGCGGTAGGGAGGGAAACAGCATGAAGGAAAGGCACAAACAGGACGCCAGGTGGGCGGGAGAGGTACTTATACCTCTCTCCCTGCCCACCAGTGCCTGGAAATGACGCAGGGCGCACGGACCCAGAGGGGGTCCCACAGCACTCGGCTGTAACCGTGTGCCCTCATATGGCACTAAGGCGGCCACCCTCTTATGGGGGCCCCTGCATGGCCCGCGGGCAGCCACATAGTGCCAATATCGGCAACACACTCCCCATCACAAACACCGCAATCTCCTGATGAAATAAACAGACAAGACACCTTTTTCGTAGAGAAAATTGCTGCAGATTTATTTGCATACCAAAATATGCCAACATGGTGGGTTAGCTTACGGACGATGCAAGGGCATGCAGCCCCTCCTAGCCAATCGGTGCTTACCAATTTTGGGGGAGGGTTTACCCCCTCCCACCTGTGGACCACCAGTCCACCCATCTACTCATGCCCCCTGAGGGGGCGGAGTGTTCCAGGCAGCCCCCGGTTGCTCAGGTTTACAACCGCACGTAGGACTAGCGGGGCGCCGTCGCTCCTCCAGGGTCCACCGCGAGGACTTCCTGGGGATATTTGGCATTTGCACCCTTGTTGTGCTCCTGAAGAGGGTACCCCTGTGTACCTTTCAGCCTCTGGATCACCCTGTAACTCCGCCTGCAACACAAAACAACAAGTTAACAGCCTCTCCCCCACCCCTGTATACACGCTGGGTAAGCGGTAGGGAGGAAACAGCATGAAGGAAAGGCACAAACAGGACGCCAGGTGGGCGGGAGAGGTACTTATACCTCTCTCCCTGCCCACCAGTGCCTGGAAATGACGCAGGGCGCACGGACCCAGAGGGGGTCCCACAGCACTCGGCTGTAACCGTGTGCCCTCATATGGCACTAAGGCGGCCACCCTCTTATGGGGGCCCCTGCATGGCCCGCGGGCAGCCACATAGTGCCAATATCGGCAACACACTCCCCATCACAAACACCGCAATCTCCTGATGAAATAAACAGACAAGACACCTTTTTCGTAGAGAAAATTGCTGCAGATTTATTTGCATACCAAAATATGCCAACATGGTGGGTTAGCTTACGGACGATGCAAGGGCATGCAGCCCCTCCTAGCCAATCGGTGCTTACCAATTTTGGGGGAGGGTTTACCCCCTCCCACCTGTGGACCACCAGTCCACCCATCTACTCATGCCCCCTGAGGGGGCGGAGTGTTCCAGGCAGCCCCCGGTTGCTCAGGTTTACAACCGCACGTAGGACTAGCGGGGCGCCGTCGCTCCTCCAGGGTCCACCTCGAGGACTTCCTGGGGATATTTGGCATTTGCACCCTTGTTGTGCTCCTGAAGAGGGTACCCCTGTGTACCTTTCAGCCTCTGGATTGCCCTGTAACTCCACCACAGCTCTGGGTGTGGCCACCGTCACAACCAGGGCCCCCCACCAAGGCCAGCATTCTTACCTACATCCTGCTGATTCCAGGGCCTCTCCCAGATCCAGCAAAAACAAGTCCATGCCCACTCTCGACAGGTGAGCCCCATCTTCTTCAAAACACTCTGTGGACTTGGCATGCAGCAAACCATGCCTGATAAAGCCAAACCCCCTTTGTTCAGTGAATTTACGCATGGCACTGTTAACTCTCCTGCGCAAGGTTTCCACGGCATTCCCTGACCGTGCTCCCCGCCACACTAACGGAGTGGTTATCTCAGACCACCATAACTCACATGCCCCCAATTGGTTGCTTAACTTACACATGGAGGACTTCATTTCTTGCAGCAGTTCCCTCCTCCCCAAGAGAGTTAGATCATTGGCTCCCAGGTGTATGACCAGGATGTTGGGAGGAGAGACACCCCCCCTAGTCTCTGCTGCAGCTTCTTCAACAAGCTGTTCCAGTGCATGCCTGGGTATCCCAACCAAATCATCTCTGTGGCGAAAAAGCCATGCCTCCATTTCCTGCTTTCCGCCCACCGTGCCACTCTCACGACGCCCGAATGGCCAATCACCCAGACCTTTGATCCTGGCAAAATAAAGAGATGTAAGGTTGCTCAACACATTTATTGAATCACTGCAAACCAACCAATACAAAACTCAAATTGCACATTATTAACAATAAGACTGCACACCACCAGGCATCTGGTGCATCCGGGTTGCCTCAGGTCTATTTACAATTCGCCTGTACATACAAAACTGAAAATGTCCTCAGGCCATTCCTTTGGGTAGCTCACGGACGGATGTACCTTTTAAAACATTGGGATTCCCAACGCCCCACCTGCATAATGCGCTCTGCTGACATGCCCGCCCTAAAGGCTGTAGTTGCTGCCCCTATCCTGAATGAATGGCTGCAGAAGCACTTGCCAGGAACCTTGTTGCCTGACAAAGTTAAGCATGCCTGCATTATTTGCTCAACCTGAAACTTGGTAAGGGGCGTGCCTTCTGCATGCACCAGTAGATAACCCTCTGCGGCAGGGCGCAGGGCCAGGTAGGCTGCGACCAGACCCACTGGGCAATACCTCGTGTCACCCAGTTGGTGCAACTAGATCACCCTCCCCTCCCGGCCTGGTCCGTTTTTGATCTTCTTACTACAATTTTGAGGGATGCCCCAGAGAGTACTGTATCCTGTCCCTTTAAAGTCACCCCAGACGTGTCTAATTTGGACCTTGCCACTAACTCGCTGATTCTCAGAGCCCCGAAGAAAGCCAAGCTGAAAAAAGGGCAGCTTCAAAAGTCGAATGGGTTTCCATGTGCACACAGTCAAGCATGCCCTGCAGTGTATTGAATTCAATGGGGGACCTAGTGTCAGGTGCATGCGGCTCACTCCTCGCCCAACCCTTTAGAGCCGCCCAGATCAGGAAGGATTTGGTCGGATCGTCCTGGCCCCTCAATTTAGCATAATTACTAATTGCCGACAGGTGGCCAGAGATCCAAGAGTGGCTTTTCCCTTTATCCTTGGCCCATACTATAAAGGTTTGCACCCTGTGCCCCAAGGATGTCCCCCTTTCCTCCCAGGCCCCCACCACTGAGCAAAACATGGCAACGCAAGCCCTATAGCGCTTACTGGTCCTTGGTGCTAATGAAAGCTCGCCTAGTCCCCTCAGACGTTGTTCCACTTGAGAAGGAACCAGAGGTGCGGTGGAAAAGGGGTCACCTCCTCTCTCGCTCTCGGCCACGCCTCCCGGAACCGGCGCCACTGAAAACGAGAGAGAGCATCAGCTGCTGTATTCTGCACCCCTTGAATGTGCCGTGCCCTACATTCCACATTGTTATACAGGCAAGCCCGCACCAATTCCCTCAACAAGCACAAGACCAGGGGACAGCTAGCCGACTGGGAGTTGATAGCCTGCACCACTGCCATGTTGTCCGACCAGAAAAGGACCCTTTTTGCTGCCAGCACCGTAGGCCAAAGATGAAAGGCTACCACGATTGGAAATAACTCCAGCACAGTTACGTTGGCCGTGATCTTCCTTTTGTGCCAAGAATTGTGCCATCTTTCAGCGCACCATTCGCTGTCCAATATCGCACCAAAGCCCTCTCTGCCTGCCGCATCTGTGAAGAATGATAGCTCAGGACTACCCACCCAGGGAGCCCTCCAGATGACAGAGCCTTGAAGTTGGCCAAGAATTCAGCCCACATGCCCAGGTCTTTCCTCATCCCCTTGCTCAAATTTACCATGTGGTGCTTCTTCTTTACCATGGCAGTGGCCCTTGCTAACCGTCTCACAAACACCCTTCCAGCTGGTATCACTCTGGCCGCAAAATTCAACTTCCCCAGCAAGCTCTGTATGAAACCCAGTGAGGCCTTGTCCTGTCCCATGGCTAACTTAATGTGCTGCGCTAACTCCTGAACCTTGTCTGATGGCAGCCTGGACTCGCTGGCAATGGTGTCCAGCTCTATCCCTAGGAATGTTAGGACCTGCGCCGGACCCTCTGTCTTCCCTGGAGCGAGTGGGACACCCAGGTGACTGGCCAGTTTCTCAAAGTCTGTGAGGGCGTTCATGCAATCCTGCGTGCCATCACCCCCAATGAAAAGAAAGTCGTCCAAGTAATGGGTCACCCCTTTCACATTGTAGGTCTCCTGGAGAGCCCACTGCAGGAAGCAACTGAAGGCCTCAAAATACGCACAGGACACCGCGCATCCCATGGGCATGCATCTATCGTAATAGTACCTGCCCTCCAGCTTAAAACCTAGCAGGTGCTGGCTGCTCAGGTGGACCGGTAGCAAGCGAAAAGCAGATTCGATGTCTGCTTTTGCTAGCCAGGCCCCCTTGCCCGCCCTCCTGACCAAGTATAATGCCACGTCCAGGGTACAATACGTCACAGAGCACGTGCCCTCCTCCAGCCCATGGTTAACAGATTCCCCCTCCGGATAAGACAGGTGATGAATTAACCTGAATGAACCTGGTTCCTTCTTGGGCACCACCCCCAGGGGGGATACCGCAAAGTTGTCTCGCGGGGGCACCTAGGGCCCGTTCTTTCTCTACCTTGGACTGCACCACTGCCGGTTGTTCCCTAGCCGATTTTACGTTGTCGGCCTCCCTGCTTACCAGGGGGCCCACATAGGGGATCTTGAATCCTTCAGTAAAACCAGCCAGTAGCATCAGACTAACCTGTTTGCTGGGATACCGCCTGAGAAGAGGTGTGAGGTTGACCAGGGCTACCGGAGACGGGCCCTTGACTGCGCGCAAGGGTGCTGGGCGCTGTCCCTAGAGGGGTGGAGCCTGACCAGATCTAGTGTGGCTGAGAGAACAGGGGGAGAGCTGTGCAAAGGCGCCGGGGGGGAGGGGTGTGTGGTTTTGATATGCCCCGGACACCCTCAGCTGTCTTGCCTGCCTTTGCCGGTGGGCTGCTGCTCCTGCTTTGAATAACAGGATGCCGCAGGGTGGGGCCCCCCCACATTTATTGCAGGAGTGCAAGAACTTGCATGTTTTGCCCCAGGAGCATGATCCAGCGTTAAACAACCTGCAGGTCCCCGGGGGTGACCGTCTGAAGCCCCCCCTCTGGTTACCTCCAGTGTGCGCTCCTCGAAAGGGCTGTTTAAAGCCGCGTTTTCCTGCCTGAAAGGAGCCCCTACCCGCTGACTGCCCACCCTGGGATTTGGCCTGGGAAATTTTGCTCTGCGGGGTGTGGGAGCCCATGTGCTCCATCCATAATTGAACCTCCTTCTGGTCCCACCCCATCTCCAGGCACATGGACATCTTTTTGCAGAACTCCCGGTCATAGTTCAACCAGCCCACTCCTCCCCACTTGATTGCCTCATTATGAATTGTCCTGGAGTATTGCACCAGCCCCGGGCCCAACTCTGGGTTCCTCTCCATTGTAACTGCTGACAGGATAGAAAAGGCCTCATGCCAGTTTTCAATGGTCTTGTCCGGCCATGCCTGCTATTTGACCTTCTTGTCGTCATCTTTCCCTCCTATTTTTCTTGCGTCAATGCCCTCCTGCCCTAGCATTAGAAGGGTGAAAATGTCTATAAAGTCGCGCCGCCAGATCCCTTCCTTGGCAGCCTGAGGAACCTGTCATGCTAAGGAGCAGCGACCCGACAGCAAGGGAGCGGCAGTGATGGGCCGGGGGGGACTGGAGGTGTGCTCAGCTGCAGGGGGGATGCACTTGTGGGCTGAAGGGTGCCTGGAGGCAGGGGCAGTCCTGTCTGGGAGTCCCCAGGGGCGACCGGGGGAATGACGCCCTGGGCGAGGTTCGCGATAGGTGCCACTAGAGGGGAGGCCGGCATGCCCGCTGCTGGCAATGGACTGAGGGTCGTGGTGGGAGGGCTGGCAAGTGCTGGTGTAATGCGTTCCCCCCCTGTAACTATTGTTGTTGCACCTGGCCCAGGGACCCTCACCACCTCCTTGGAAATTTCCGGGGCTGCAGCAGCTGGGACCGCACATTGTGCTTGCGGCTCGCTCCCCTGGTTTGCCCACACACTAGCAGCCGCTAGCGCCCCTCCCTCCCCAGTACTTGGGCTACTGCGCAGCGGCGAGGAGCCAGTCCCTGCCGACCCTGTTTTAAACTCTGCCATGAAAATCCTCATTGTGTCCATGAGCTTACCCAACTCCTCCCTGGTGGCATAGTTCCCTGTGGCCGTATTACTGTCTGTCGTGGCTACCAGCCCCAGCGCCGGGCATGTGGGAGTGGCAAGCGGGGGAGCGGCTTCACGGGGGGCTGACTGCGCTCTACCTCTGGGGACCGGAGGATCTGTGGGAAAGTCCTTATTGGTAGGCCTGCGAGCCCGCTTTGGCCTTGAGGGTCCTGCCTCCGCACTGGGCTGTTGCTCCGGGGTAGGGGCCTCGGCGACGATACCTGAGTCCCCTGATTCGTTTGACTTCATGAGTCCTGTCGCCCATGCCAACCCCTTGGACTTGGCCATCTGGATAAACGCCGCCCATTGCGCATCCTGGGAGGTGCCTGGCTGCGAATCCTCTACCTGGGACATCTACGAGAATAGGGGGGGGTGCCCTGGCTATCCATGACGCTCTCTGGCACACGCCGGCCACTGAAACCAATCTGAGGAGAAAAAGTTACGTGTCAGAAAATCACTGAACTTGCTCCTCTGTTGTATTGACTGGACCTCTCTGTGTCCCTTGTGATTGCCAGTCGCTCAGCATCACCACCCTTCCCTTGTACTTACTTATTAGGTGGATTTAATTTGTCGACCTGAAGCTGACGTTCACCCTACTGGTGGTTCAATGAATACTCTGTGAGCAGAGATGAAATGGGGAAACGTTAGCCGTGACACCCCAAGCGCCATTACCTATAGTCCTTTGGCTTTGCGTGTGTCACTTCCCCTGGATAGCCCCGTACCTCACACTCTTGCCTAACCCTCCTGGAGAACAGGAGATGGGCTCCAACGCCTTCTACCCGCTCCCGCAAGACATAACTCATACCTGTTCCCATTCCCTGTAATCCACTCTCCTGTGCGGTTGCTGCCTAGTCCCGATTGTTCCAATTAGGCATGGGCTGCTCCTGGAAATAGATAAATCGTTACCATCCTCTCCAGGACATTTCCCCGCATCCTGAAGACCCTATTTACGGTGCCGCTGATGCCACTGAGTGTGTCCCCTTGTACCCAGTACATGCTGGCGATCTGTACGCAGTGTGCTGGCTTCTCAGTTGTGGCTGGCGAATGGCTAATCTCAGTGCCTATAGCTGGGAACACAAAACAGGCGTTACTGTAAAAGCACTACCCTTAAGTACCCCTTAATTCAACCTTGTGACCCCTTGCCCAATGCCCTCTCCAATGGTCACTCATAACCACTATGCTGCTTGGCCCCGTTAAGCTGTCAGCGCCGGCCAGGTTGACGCCCCTGCGGGGCCTAGGAGAGAACAGGCAAATTCCATGAGTGTGCGCAGGCAGTAAGCCTCATTACCTGCCAGTGGGGAGAGAACCACTTGATCCACTGACCCCCACAGTTTCTTGTTCCAACGACAGTCCGTCGCATGCAACTTACTCCCGGCGCCCCGTAAATACAAGCCTCATCCCATACTGGATGTTTAGGCGCCATGGCCTGAGCCTCCCCCAACTGTGACATAACCCTTTGCTGTTCACCACCGTGTCCCGCTTCCCAGCTGGTAATACCCCTCTCGCCCCCAGAGCAGAGGGGAAAGCTGCTCTGCCGTGAGCCTGCAGCAGCCCCGCTTACCGGCATGGGATCAGCAACAGGGAAAAGGAGGAGGGGGAGCCCCCCATGACCTCACTGCCCCCGTACCGGCTCAGCTTGCCCGGAAGCAGCGCAAAAAAGGGGGGGGGAGGAGGGAGCTATGCGACCCTCACCGCCCACCCCCAGCGTATCCAGCCCAATCGGGCCCCCAGAGGCCCTGTAACCGGCGCTGCCGGAAGGTAGCAGCAGAGGGGGGAGCCCGGCGATGCTCGCTGCCCAACCCCCCAACCCCGACCCCCGCTGGCCGAGGCCCCAGAAGCGCCAATTCCGGCATTCAGAACTGAAAAAAAAAAACAAGTATCGTACGCATAGCCTGAAGTATAGAGACGGAGAAAATGGTTTATTCAACTCAACCGTCAGGCCGGAATAGGCGAATGGTGGGAGGGGGAGGCACGCGACACTCGCCGCACACCTCCGGCAAGCCACAAGCCCCCATCGGGCAAACTCAGGCCCTGCCGTCATTGCCGCTAAGTAACAGCGAAGAGGGGGAACCAGGCGCGGCTCGCTGCCCCCCCACCGCAACCCCGAACCCTGCTGGCCGCGGCCCCAGAAACGGCTGTGCCGGCCTGCGCGGAGCGAATGGGGGAGGGGCAGCCACGAGATGCTCGCCACCCTCCCCCAGCACAACCACCAGCCCCCATCAGGCAGCAAAGACTCGAACTCTTCATGTCCTGACCTGACGACAAACGCTTTAACCATTAGACCACGCTGTATTCCTCACAGGCCCTGGAACCGGCGCTCTACTGAATATGCCACCCCCCGCAATCCCGACCCCCGTGGGCCGAGGCCCCCGAAACGGCTCTGCCGGCCTGTGAGTAGCGAACGGGGGAGGGGGAGCCACGTGACGCTCGCCGCCCTCCCCCAACGTCGCAGTAATCCTCATCGTGGGACCACAGGCCCTATAACCGGCGTTGCCGGCACCGAAAAAACAGAGGAGGGAGCCCGGTGAGGCCCGCTGCCTCCCCCCCCCCACAGCAACCTGCCCAAGCGGGCCAAAGGGCGCTCCCGTAAAGGAGAAACGGCGGTGGAGGGGAGCCCCGCGAGGCTCCTGACCCCCCCACCCTGCCGCCACGGGCCCATGCGGTCCCGAGCATGCCTAAACAGGCTGTGAACCCTGGGCCTGTGATCGTTCCGCGGTAACTATTCTGGGGTAGCCCAGAGTAGCTGCTCGCTAGTGGCCGCCTCCCCACCGGCCCATCATGTAAAACCCCAGGTCCCGCGCGGGAGGGATGGCCAGCCGGGGCCCGCTGCCTCCCCCCCTGCAATACCCGGGACCGGGCCCACAACGAAGGGGAGACTCGCTTACTGCCCCGACCCACGGGCCTAAAGGGGAGTCCCGCTGATGTTCGCTGGCTCCCCCTCTCCCCCCCAGGTGCAACCAGGGCCCCTGCAGGGCCGGGACCTGCCACGTCGGGCAGTATGCAAGGCACCGGGCTTGAACGGGGACGGACTGCGGCTCTGTGTACCCGGGAGCTGTTCTAACCCCCCCCCACGGCAGACCATAGCCTCGGCTGTGGCCGGGCTAACCACCTCGTCTAAGTGCCTACTGGGGAGAGGGAGGGAGGTGTACACACTCACCGCGTTGCAGCTCCTTTGGCACCCGACAAGTTGCAGCTCCTGGGGGATCACACTAAACAGCGTGAAGGAAAGGCACAAACAGGACGCCAGGTGGGCGGGAGAGGTACTTATACCTCTGTCCTCGCCCACCAGTGCCCGGAAATGACACGGGGCGCCCGGACCCAGAGGGGGTCCCACAGCACTAGGCTGTAACCGTGTGCCCTCATATGGCACTAAGGCGGCTGCCCTCTTATGGGGGCCCCTGCGTGGCCCGCGGGCAGCCACAGTAACTCTATCCCATTCAGCTTACTCTCTTACCTTTCCTCACTCTTACCCTATGCCTTTCCTTCTACTCCTGCCTCTAATCTCGAATTTGTTTCGAGGTCTCTCACCTCCTCCTGTTTTCCTCACTCCATCCCCTCGTCCCACCGCCACCCTTGCTGTTCCATGTTCCCGGCTCTATTCCCTCCCTCCATCGGCTCTCTGGTTCTCTGTCTCCCCGAAGCCCCCCCCAACACCCCCACCCGCACACACACCTCCCGCTTTCCTTTTATGCCTTCATCGCATTACAGATCCTCCTTCCAAGTCTGTCTTTCTCACTGCCTCCTACTCCCTCCCCCCGTGAAAGCTCGCTCACAAGCCCCCGCTTTTAATATCTAATCATTTTTTTCTCTCATTTTTTTTTTACTTTGCCTGCGTTAAAATATTTACAGGATCTGCCCTGGAAGAAAAAGATGTAAAAGAAAGAGCAAGCTCTGGAGCTGTGGCCAACACGAGGAGAGAATTACAAAAGAGACCCCCCTCCTCCCAGCAAGAACCCCCCTCCTCCTTTCCACTCTCTACAGCCCCCCCCCATACCTCCTCCCCATTTGATTTCCTCCTATGGCTCAAAACCCATCTGTCAGCTGTTTTGCTGGGCTGGATAAAAGATGCTCCAGGTGATGAAAGGTTTCTTCAATATTCGGCCTTTCCCAGGGGCCCAGGTGGGCAATGTTAGAGCTGAACAGTGCCGGTATTGGTCAATACATAAATGCTATTTTTTTTTATACATAGCGCTGCTTACCGCAATTCTGACGTTTTTAAGCGATGTAAATAACACCTGTTACAATTGCTTAATTTAATGGTGCTAAATTTACCAGTTTCTGAAGAATTAACATCTGAATGCGCCTTGCGGGGATTAGAACTCGTGACACAATTTACCACATGTTTGGGCAAGGAGCATTCAACTCACCATTTCCATTCAACCTATTGGTCCTTCCCTGTCCTCAATCCTCCTCAGAGGTGACTAGTCTATGAGGAAAAACATGGGGGGAGTTTGTGCCAGCCAGTGCCTGACTCTCACTCACCTGTGCCGACCTTTCAGTGGCGGTCAAACCCTGGCTGAATCTTCACTGCGCCTCAGGCATATCAACTTTTCCAAGGCACCAGCCCTTTCAGGAAATTCCATGGCATTGCATGATCCCCTCCGGCATTTCAGAGATGCAGCTGACATATGCCTGATTCTTAAGTGCCATAAGGTCATAAGGGGATTTAAAGACTACTCTGTGCAACAGATGTGTCTGACTACCCGCACTAAGGGGCTTATTACGATGGCGGGCGGATCACCACCGCCGGCCCGGTGGTGGCGATCCACCCACCATCAAAAGGTGATTTACCCACCGCCATATTAGGATGGCGGTGGGAATCACTATTGTTCCGCGGCGGTCGGAAACACCGACTGCCACGGTTCCGCAAGGTGGTCCTTTTCCACCCACCTTGCGGAACCCGGAACCAGGCAATCATTGCGGCGGTGCTGTGCAGGCACCGCCGTAGTGATTACAATGGCCCTCTCCGCCTGTCTTTTTGCGGCGGATTCTCCGCCGCAAAAAGGCAGGCGGAGACTGGCTTTGGGGGCCCGTTGCGGGCCCCCTTGGGGGGGGCAGCTGTGCACTGGGGGGGTACACCCCCCTCCATTTCCATGCACAAGGTGACAGGCACCGCACAGTGCCTGCCACGTTGTGCAGGGAAATGCACAACATGACCATTTCACATTGTGGCGGGTGCTGCAGCCAGCAGCACCCGCCGCAATGTTAAATCACCAGATGTGACCTCCGCGGTGGCAGTTGCATCATAATCAGGGTGGCGGGACCGCCGCATGGCAGGCGGGCGGTCCCGTTACCGCTAGGATGGCGGGCGGACTAAAGTCCGCCCGCCATCCTAATCAGCCCCTAAGAGTAGAGGTGGGTGAGCAAGGCACTTTCCAGATGCCTGGCTCTGGCTCAGCTCGAAATCCTCTTGGCCCCTCGAGCCAAAAACGAGCCGAGCTTTTATCCGGTTTCTGCTGCCCCTCCCTCACCTTAATCACCAATCTCTAGAGCCTTCTTCTTCCAACTTGATTTATTATGTAACACTTGTATTTATTTATGTAAGACAGTGTACTGATGTAGCTCTTCAAATAATTAAAGAATATGCATTCAATTTTGATGTAAAACAGTCGAGAGATGCATATCTAATGGCAGAATTGCACAACAAGGCAACGTGGAATAAATCCCTCCCTCCCTGCTTAACCAGATTGGGTGATCCCCGCAATAATTGTTATTTCATAGTGCTGCTTTTCCTTTATCTTCACATTTGAGATCACTTTGAAACACATCAGTTCAGGATGTGCACTCTATAAAGCCTCTCCGGCAAATGTTTTACCAAACTTTAGATTGTCTGACTAGCATCTGTCCATTGCTCACATTTAGGGAACTATTTTTTCTTTTTATTTAAGCACTCCCTAAGATCATTGTACATATGTTTTCTTGCTCTCTTGTTTGCTGCTCACCTCAAGTACTTGCCCCCATGCTCTGTGTTATTCCCTCCTCCTCTACTTGCTTTCTCCCTCTGTGCTCCTCTTCTGTTGTAACCATGCCCCTTCCCGAAAGGTTCCTTGTTGTTCCCTCTCTCCCACCCTAGCCTCTAATTTTACTTTTTTTTTTTTAATTCCCCTCGTCCACTCCCTGTTGCTTTCCCCTCACCCACTCCCACTTCTCCGTTGCTCCCTCACACTTTATGGTCCTTTCCATAAAATATTTTCATTTTTTGGGAGGGCCCAGTGGCTGCCATTGGACAGCTTTATAGACTTTAATTCTGTTAATCTATAATAACAACTTAGAACACCTGTATGGTACATGACAACTGATCTTCCTCTTGATTGACTAATGGCATCATGGTTAAGGCTGGTGGGGCATGAATATTTGTAAGTCCATGTTTAGAAACTATCATGCCACTGAATTCAGTTATACAGTCCAATGCTCTAAAATAAAAGGTTTCCACGAGTTAAAGAAATACACTTTTTGAATTTTGGAGGCTATTATATTTTCATAAGACATTTGTTAAACAGTTTACATGTCAAATATGTTGATGCCTTGGCCTGTGTTATGGATCTTGGAGCCAAGCCATTCCCTTGGCTCATCCTTGACTTGGCTCTTCCTGTTAATTTGCTGGCTCGTCTTTCTCAAAAATATCATGAGATACAAATATAGGGCCTGATTAAGATCTCGGCGGATGGGTGTAATGGGATTTATATTTCGGCGGACGGGATACCCATCATTGCTGTGACGGAGTAACCTCTCTGCTGATACCTAAATCAGGCCCTTAGTGTCAACATTATTGTGCTTTTAAAAATATTGTGGGCCGAAATATAGAAGGTAAGAATATTGTTTTTTTTTAAGGGCCTTATTTTGACTTTGGCAGCCTTGGAGTGGGGCTGCCACGCTGCTGCCCTACTTTGAGACTGCCAATTCCAAAATAAACCACCCGCCAGAGTACGACTTTTAAAGTCTCTAGTGGGCAGTTCTTTGGCGGTCCCACGGTGGTGCCTTTGAAATAGGCACTGCAATGGGAGCGTCAAAGGACTGTCAAGTCCATGCCCCCATACATACAGGGGGGCAAAACATGTGTCCCCCTGCATGCATCCCATGGCGCAGAGGCCACAGGGGGGGCTGTAGGGTCCCCTTTGCTTCCTCACCACCACACTTTTCATGGCGGGCTCACTGCCATGAAAACTAAGGCTGCACCACCAGCATATTAACAGACTGAAAGACTGCCAGGGATCGGGGATCCTTGGCGGCAGCAGTGGTTTTGTGGCGGTCTGACTGCCATAGTCAAAATATGGCGGGTGGACCGCCACCACAACTACGGCAGTCCAATGGACCCCTGCAGTCATAATAAGGCCCTAAGTCTTTTATATCTTTTTTTTTAATAGAGGTGCAGATAGTATTGTTTTTAAATATTTAGTTGAGCTTTATTAGGTTTTATGTTATAAGCTGTTATTCTAATGTTATGCATGTTTAATTATTTTTTGAGTGTTTTTTAAATTTGATAATATATTTTACGTTTTTAAAATTGATATATATATTGTATGTGATGAGTTGCTGGGTTTGCAGGGGAATAAGGTGGGAAGATTTTGAAATATTTGCTTTCTAACTGATTAGATTTTATACGTTTTCCTTTGTTAATTAGATAATTAATTATGTAAATGATTGTCTTAAGTATTTAACAGATAATTTAAAAATATGGTATTGTTTGTTGTTTAGTTGGTTAGTTAGATAAGTGTGTTAAATAATTGTTTTTAATAAGTTGGATGTTAATTAATTATATTATGTGTACGGTTTGTATCATGAATAATTTTATACAGTGTTAATATTTTTTAAATAATGTATATTGTTATTTTTCTGTTACTATTTTAATTTGTTTTCTTGGTTGCTAGAGTCGATTTTTCAAACTTTTTAATTGATTCAGTTTTTAATATAATTCTATGTATTGTTTTATATGTTCATTTCTTATTTTTAGTTTTCAATATTTTATAAATAAATTGTATAATGTTAAATATTTGTATATGGAAATATAATTTATGCCTATTTATTTTATATGTGTAATTTATGTTGTATAAATTTAAGATAGGGAAAATTAAATCTGAACTTTCATACGTTTAACACTTCCCCTATTCTTGCTTATGCTGGAGTGGGTCTCAGAGTTCTGACCCCTACAAATTCCAACACTTTTCTTACTGTTGCTTACGTTAGAATGGGAATAGTAAATTTGACTCCTCCAAAGCCCAACACTTTCTCTACTTTTGCTCAGGATGAAGGTGGAATAGTAAATCTGACCCCTCCAAAATCAAACACTTTCCGTTGCTGTGACAGTAGTAAATCTAACCCCTCCAAAATCTAACACTTGCCCTACTGTTGATTAAGTTAGGGCGGGAATAGTAAATCTGATAATTTCAAAGTCCAACACCACTTCAGGTTGGAGTGGGAATTGTGAATTTGACCTTCCAAGTCAAATTTCTTTACTGATTTTTTAAATTGTTTTATTGTATATTTTTGTTTCAGTTTTAAAAGTTTGTTTCCTGCACATTATTTTTTATTATTTATTTTGTATTTAGATTTTGCATTAATTCATTTTTATTTCAATGTTATTGTATAATTTGTAATTTTTAAATGCCTAATGTTTGTAACTATAATTACTTTTATTATTTAAATTTAAATGATAATTCTATTTTTTTGATTATATGCTTATTTTTCTTATTTGATAGCATATATTTTAATTTTATGTTTGTGGGTTATATATTGAAAGTTATTATATGTTTTAAAGTTGATATAATGTACAATAGCTACAACTCAACATACTTGCATATGTTTGATGATATTGTGATCTATATAATTTATCAATATTTTTGACTTTACATACAAAGGGGTCGATTCCGATTCGGGCCGGAAAAAGCACCGACCGACTCGGATCCGGAAATAATACCGACCGACACGTACCTGTGGCGCCCGACACGACAAGTACGATGCAAGGCGTGCAAAATCCGACCGACACGTACCGAACCCAAGTCGACCGACCGAGCCGCACGGAAAACAGCAATCCGGTCGGAAAAACACGCGAATCCAACCGACCGACACGCACCCGGAACAAATCCGACCGAAACGTACACACGAACTCCAAACCGCAAAGTACGATGCAAGGCGCGAAAACCACGAGCGAGTCGGACGGAGGCCAAGCCGTACGACCGACACGCATACAAAACCGAGCCGAAGCAACACAAAACACCGCGACCGACGCGTACGCAGCATAGAAAACTGCACATACACAGCGTGAACGAAACGGAGAAGACCGTACGAGACAAATGCAGGGTCCGACTCGGTCACAAGAACGTTTCCAACATACACAGACAGTACAAAGGAAAAATCACCCAAAAAAAGGCCAAACAAGCAATTACCAAGCCAATAAATACTGGGGGGTGGGGACAGAGAACAAAGACACACCCACAACTCCACCCATATAAAGGACACAAATCACAACCATGAGCCTTTGCAAATGCCATTCCACTGCCAGCACCCAAGAGAAAGCAACCACACACCCACAGCTCATCCCTCACACAAGCCACACACCATCAGCACACCAACAAATACCTACCTCACATACACACAGCAAAACACACACTCACACACCCTCACCTGCACACCAACACACACATCACTCACCATCACCACCCATCACCATGCCCCCCAAGAAGAATCCCAAGTTCCTAGATTGTGAATTGGAAGTCATGGTAGACGAGATCCTCAGGGTAGAGCCACAGCTGTTTGGCACACTGGTCCAACAGACCCCCATCTCCCAGAAAACCAAGATGTGGGAGAGGATCATCAACAGGGTGAACGCACAATCACCATGTCGGCGCACAAAGAGCGACATCCAGAACAGGTGGTATGACGTGCGCAGGAGGGTACGGGACCTGCTCAAAAAGACTACATCAACAGCCAACACACCGGCAGTGGCCCTCCTGCCAAGCCAATATACCTCAGGCCCTGGGAGGAGAAGGTGCGGGCCATCCTTCCGCCAGTGAGCGTATATGGACTAGAGGACATCCCAGAGCCTGGTGAGTACACAACAAATGTACACAATATACTGCCACAAAACACACACACATCACTGTCAAGGGAGAGTCAAACCATGCACTCATAGCAATTACAGAGCAACCAGAACAGAATCATCCCAAAATGTGTATGTCAGTCAGATAAACACAACACATGCCATCAAAAAAGTCACATCCAACTGTGCCATCACATGTACAAACACAACTACAACTACAGCTAGGCAGTGGCACAAATAGAACTAACAAACACATCCAGACATGTAGCCACCACAACAACACCAACACACAGTGAAGACCACTCAAAGGAAGGAATTCTGTGTATGCTGACCAAGTCAGTGTAGCCAATAGCATCATGGGAGTCGCAGTCACACATATTGCCCCCTCCACAACTGTCCCATCAACACCACCATGAACCATGCGCACATCACAGGGAGTGGAGAAGGACTCACAAGATGGCTGACACTGGCAACTGCTGTGGGGAGCACAAGGCCCTGCTGGCAACTGTGCACCAACAAACAGCAGGACACCACTGACTGACATCCTGAGAGACAACTTCCACTCCCTGCAATGCAAGCACGTTCCATGGTGGGATATCTGGCTGGCTGGGTGGGAAGGAGGACTTGCAGCACTAACCATAGTCACAAGCACCTCCCCTCACACACCCCCAACACAAACTCCACAGAACCCACCTGGTAGAATGCAATGCCCCCATCCTAACACAAGATCCCACAAAGAACCACCACCCTGGGTTATGTTGTGTGAAGCACAGGGCCACTCTTGGGACTTTTAGCCAAACAACTGCCAGGACAACACTCCCAGCCATCCTGTCAGCACAGCCAGCCCACCCCACAGGGAAGCAGAGTCAAAAGGAAGGAAGCATGGGCATGCTGGGAAGGGGGTGGAGGCAATAGCATGATGGGAGTCGTAGTCACTGATATTGGTCACCCCCACAACTGTCCCATCAACACCACCCTGAACCATGCTCACATCACAGGGAGTGGAGAAGGACTCACAAGATGGCTGACACTGGCTACTGCTGTGGGGAGCGCAAAGGCCCTGCTGGCAACTGTGCACCAACAAACAGCAGGACACCACTGACTGACATCCTGAGAGACAACTTCCACTCCCTGCAATGCAAGCACGTTCCATGGTGGGATATCTGGCTGGCTGGGTGGGAAGGAGGACTTGCAGCACTGACCATAGTCACAAGCACCTCCCCTCACACACCCCCCAACACAAACTCCACAGAACCCACCTGGTAGAATGCAATGCCCCCCATCCTAACACAAGATACCACAAAGAACCACCACCCTGGGTTATGTTGTGTGAAGCACAGGGCCACTCTTGGGACTGTTAGCCAAACAACTGCCAGGACAACACTCCCAGCCATCCTGTCAGCACAGCCAGCCCACCCCACAGGGAAGCAGAGTCAAAAGGAAGGAAGCATGGGCATGCTGGGAAGGGGGTGGAGGCAATAGCATGATGGGAGTCGTAGTCACTGATCTTGGTCACCCCCACAACTGTCCCATCAACACCACCCTGAACCATGCTCACATCACAGGGAGTGGAGAAGGACTCACAAGATGGCTGACACTGGCAACTGCTGTGGGGAGCACAAGGCCCTGCTGGCAACTGTGCACCAACAAACAGCAGGACACCACTGACTGACATCCTGAGAGACAACTTCCACTCCCTGCAATGCAAGCACGTTCCATGGTGGGATAACTGGCTGGCTGGGTGGGTGGGAAGGAGGACTTGCAGCACTAACCATAGTCACAAGCACCTCCCCTCACACACCCCCCAACACAAACTCCACAGAACCCACCTGGTAGAATGCAATGCCCCCATCCTAACACAAGATCCCACAAAGAACCACCACCCTGGGTTATGTTGTGTGAAGCACAGGGCCACTCTTGGGACTTTTAGCAAAACAACTGCCAGGACAACACTCCCAGCCATCCTGTCAGCACAGCCAGCCCACCCCACAGGGAAGCAGAGTCAAAGGGAAGGAAGCATGGGCATGCTGGGAAGGGGGGTGGAGGCAATAGCATGATGGGAGTCGTAGTCACAGCTCTACACCCCCCACCACATGGCCCAGCAAGCTCACACTCACGCATGCACATCCCACAGAGAGTGGAAAGGCCCATCAAAGATGTCTGTCACTGTTGCTGTGTCGTGGGGAGCACAAGGGCATGCTGGGTACTGCACACCAACCAACAGCAGGACACCACTGTCAGCCATCTTGCCATTGCTCTCACACCCACACACACTGAACTCCCCACAAAAGCAAGTAAGTATGGGAATGCTGGGAAGTGGGGTGGAGGCAATAGCATGATGGGAGTCGTAGTCACAGACATAGCTCAACCCCACAACTGTCCCATCAACACCACCCTGAACCATGCTCACATCACAGGGAGTGGAGAAGGACTCACAAGATGGCTGACACTGGCTACTGCTGTGGGGAGCACAAGGCCCTGCTGGCAACTGTGCACCAACAAACAGCAGGACACCACTGACTGACATCCTGAGAGACAACTTCCACTCCCTGCAATGCAAGCACGTTCCATGGTGGGATAACTGACTGGCTGGGTGGGTGGGAAGGAGGGCCGGCTGTCAACCAAACACAACCAATGCAGACCATGTTCACACCCCAAAAATACATAGAAATGCCCAAATAATGCAGGACAATGTGCCACACCAATATCAACCCCTGACTGTGACGACTTAGGACAATGCAATGTACAGGCCCGCACCCAGAGGCACAGTCACAACTGTCATGTGTGTCAACCATTGATGCCTGCAGAAACATAACCTACATTGTGTGTGTGTCCCAAAAACAGGTGATGATGGGGACACAGCAGCAGACGCTGAGGAGTCCCAGTCCCAGGCTCAAGAGGATGCGGAGCTCACTGGCGTCGTACAGCCTCTGTCCTCCTCGGACGATGAAGACCAACCTGGCACATCCGGTGCAAGTCTACATGCAGCACCAGCAGGACCACCAGCTGCAGCACCAGCAGGACCACCAGCTGCACCCCCTGCACCCACCCCTCCAACGACTGTCACCACAAATACCATCCCTGCCGACATGGACAGAACAAGGAGCAACACCAGCACAGGGACCCTGGACCAACCTGGGGCCATGGACACCACCACCACCACCAACCCCCAAGGTGGACCAGGGTCATCTGTGCGTGCCACTGCACACACTGCACATGTCAGCAGGGGTGGTGGGAGGGGTGGGAGACAGAGGTCGCTGCTTGCAGAGGTTGCTGGTGTGCATGATGACCCACAACTGGTACGCATAGCTGATGCGTACCAGTCCAGCACCGGAGACCTCAGCCAGGTAGTGGGGCTCCTCAGAGACATGAAACAGCAGCAGGCTGCCCATCATGCCCGCTTGGACTCCCACATGTCCCACGTAGAGTCACACATGTCCCGCGTGGACTCACACATGTCCCGCGTGGAGTCCAAGTGGGATGCACTGCATGAGATGACGGCGGTGCACAGGGACATTTTACAATGCCTCCGCCAGATGAACAGCAACCAGTCCACACCTCCCTGTGTGCCAACAACATCTGGTGCCGAACAAACTGCAACTGCCACAGGGAGGGAGGATGACTCTGGCGGAGAGTCCCCTGCACCGTAGCAGCCTGTACTTGAGGGCCCCCCCAAGAAGAGGGGTCGTCCGAGGAGGGGCAAGTGAGAGGCCGATGGCCAAGCGCAACTCCCAGGAAGCCTGAACCTGTTCTGGATGTTCACCTTTGTGCACAGACTGTTCACCCTGTTGACGGCAACACTACTCCCACACATTGCATGGGGAGTACAAGTTGGACCAATGTGTCAGACAACTGTGGCCCCGATACTGAGGATTCTGTCTACCAGGACTTTCAATTCACCTAGGAACTTCGGATTGCAAGATTTATGTACAGCACTACCCATCCTATGCACTATTCACACAAATGTATCACAATAAACACACTAATACACCATACTTGCCTCTGTTGTGATTCCAACGTGGGTGCTGTTATGGGGATGATGAACTGCAAAATTACACTGTGTATGCAAACTGCAACAGCAAGGACAACACAGGCATGTGAGTAAAGGCAACGTGACACATATGAGGGAGACACACCACCAGGGCTACACAACACATACACACCTAGGCCATCTGACTCATTGCCTACACTGATGTTGCCAGGGAAGACGGTGCAATGCACAGACACCACACCCATTCCCAGTTGTAGTCAAGTAGCCCACAGGTGCAGTAAGCAAATGGCAGTCAAATGTGTGACCACAGACAACGCACATCACAAAGTGAAGCACAGGTTTATTACACAGTTGCAACATGTCGTAACCACTACAGATGCAAGGTAATCCCACCTGGCAGCGGGCACACAGTCAACAACTGTAGACGGAAGGAAGTCCATGGGTGTGGCGCACATCACCTGTAGGGACACAACAGCTACCAGCCTGGAAGTGCAATCACGTCGTCGGTGGACACAGTTGACCAAACAAATCTGAAAGTACCCTGTGAAGGACAGAAATGTCACACAGTCAAAAGCAATGGAGTACAGGACAGAACAGCAAAACTCATGCACAATACATGTTACAAGATACCCACCCAGAACCAAGTTAGCATGTCAACACTGTTGGGGAGTACAGCCCACCTGTAAGCACACATCGCAACACACATCCAGTCAAGTAGCCCATGGACACACTCCAACAGCACCAGAGCACCACCTACACATCATGCCAACTCACATCATTGACATGACACCTCAGGATACTCACATTCAGCTAAAGAAGTTGGTGATGAGCTGTGTGCGGACATCACCATCATCATCATCATCATCATCGTCACTGGCATCGTGGTCCAGGCCAGGATCCTCCACAGGTGGCGGATGTTGGTCATTGTCATCCTGGATGAGAGGCAACTCCTTCCGCACTGCCAGGTTGTGGAGCATGCAGCAGACGATGATAATCTTGCACACTTTCGCAGGGGCATATGGGAGGGACCCTCCGGTCTTGTCCAGGCAGCGGAAGCAGCTCTTCAGGAGACCAAATGTCCGCTCAATCACTCTCCTGGTCCGACCATGTGCCTCATTGTAGCGCATCTGGGCTGGTGTCACAGGGTTCCTGAGGGGTGTCAGCAACCACGGCATGTTGGGGTATCCCGAGTCACCTACGGACAGACAAGTGCACATTAGCTGACTTGGAAAAGTGGGCGGAATACTACAGATCAGATCACACACAATGGCACAAAGTCAGTACACACCGACAAGCCAGGCACGCTGGTTCTGCATCTGTGCCATCATCCTGGGGATGCGACTACTCCTCATCACAAAGGCATCATGTGCTGAACCAGGGAAACGGGCACACACGTGTGTGATGGTCATGTCTGCAAGACACACCACCAGTGCATTGACCGAGTGGTAGTGCTTGCGGTTCCTGTAGGCCTGCTCCTGGGCCTGTGGTGGTACCAAAGCCACATGTGTCCCATCAATGGAGCCAATGACATGCGGCATCCTCCCCAGGGCATAAAAGTCACTCTTCACGTCAGTGAGTCGTCGCAGTCTAGGGAAATAGATGTACCGGTTCAGGAATAGCAACATTGCCGCCAAAACATCGCGGAGCACACGGCTCAACATGGTCTGTGACATCCCACCAGCAGTCGCCACAGTATGTTGGAAGGTACCGGTGGCAAAGAAGTGTAGGGCTGCCATCACCTTCACCTTGGGGGTCAGCGCTGTAGGATACGGCCGGCCAGGCTGCAAATGTGGGGACAACTGCACTGCCAAATCCTCAATCAGCTGCCTGGTGAAGCGGTACCGTCGGATGCTGTCCCGTTCCACCATCGTTGCCAGGTCTGGGAATGGTCGATGGACAGCAGGAGCCCTGCAGTGCAGAGGAGAAGTAAGCAAGATTGTCAGTCACCCCACATATGCGGCATTGAACACACTCAATATCCCAACATACATCATTATGAGGCACAACTACATGAAGTGTGTAGTTCCGTAAGGACATGTATGGTACATACATGGCCAACATCTGTCAACACGGTCCAACAGGTGGCATCAATTAGTCCCAGGTTGGCCCATTGGATATCATGAGGCCGTGTCACAGTTCCCATCTCCTGCTGCCGTGTCACAATCACCCCCACAGTGACATGTGAGGACAGATGTGCCCCAGGCACCACAGCTCAACGACAGGTACATTCCCAGGGACCCTGTATTGCCACGTGGACACTGGCATTACATGGAGTATCATGTATACACCACAGCAAAACAACCATGACCCCCACAGGTAGTGGTCCCACTTGCCACGGCAAGATAGACATGGACGTCTGTGACACACACACGCACAACATCAAAGTCCATGCACACACAACGTGGATGTGGAGACTGTCTCCCATTGTGCACATGAAATCAGAGACATTGTAAACACTACATGCACAAAGACTGTGGAGGACCATCACTATTGTGCCACTGGGACACCCTGGCTCAAACATACCATCCCACATGGGACTCACGGGGTATGTGACATGACATACACATACACCACCGTGAAATGTGACCATGGCACATGCACAGATATGAACAGTTGCACATCACAGTGGTCATGTACACGTAACACCCAGGATCCTGTCCCCATGAACACGTGCACAGCCTGAGGGTGGCTGCCCACAGGTGACACCCACAGGACAACATGTACACCAACATACACACAATAGGAAATGCAGCCTTACATGCCTTATGATAAAGTTTGGACAGGCTGTCGTGATGTAGGTGTGCCCCTCACTCCCTGGGAGCTATCTGTGGCTGGCATATGTCCATCTGAGACAGGCATGCTGACATATGCCAGTCACATGTACAGTGATGCGTTGAACAGCAATGGACCGATCGGTGCCCCGGCCGGCCCATTGCATTCAATGTGTGCGGGTACGCGTTGTACCCCTGTACGCGTTGAACTGCAATGGACCGATCGGTGCCCCCGGCCGGCCCATTGCATTCAATGTGTGCGGGCACGCGTTGTACCCCTGTACGCGTTGAACTGCAATGGACCGATCGGTGCCCCGGCCGGCCCATTGCATTCAATGTGTGCGGGTACGCGTTGTACCCCTGTACGTGTTGTACCGCAATGGACCGATCGGTGCCCCGGCCAGCCCATTGCATTCAATGTGTGCGGGTACGCGTTGTACCCCTGTACGCGTTGTACCGCAATGGACAGATCGGTGCCCCCGGCCGGCCCATTGCATTCAATGTGTGCGGGTACGCGTTGTACCCCTGTACGCGTTGTACCCCTGTACGCGTTGTACCGCAATGGACCGATCGGTGCCTCCGGCCGGCCCATTGCATTCAATGTGTGCGGGCACGCGTTGTACCCCTGTACGCGTTGAACTGCAATGGACCGATCGGTGCCCCGGCCGGCCCATTGCATTCAATGTGTGCGGTGCACGCGTTGTACCCCTGTATGCGTTGTAACCGCAATGGACCGGTCGGTGCCCCGGCCGGCCCATTGCATTCAATGTGTGCGGTGCGCGTTGTACCCCTGTACGCGTTAGTACCGCAATGGACCGATCGGTGCCCCGGCCGGCCCATTGCATTCAATGTGTGCGGGTACGCGTTGTACCCCTGTACAGCGTTAGTACCGCAATGGACCGATCGGTGCCCCGGCCGGCCCATTGCATTCAATGTGCGGGTACGCGTTGTACCCCTGTACGAGTTGTACCGCAATGGACCGATCGGTGCCCCGGCCGGCCCATTGCATTCAATGTGTGCGGTACGCGTTGTACCCCTGTACGCGTTAGTACCGCAATGGACCGATCGGTGCCCCGGCCGGCCCATTGCATTCAATGTGTGCGGGTACGCGTTGTACCTCTGTACGCGTTGAACTGCAATGGACCGATCGGTGCCCCGGCCGGCCCATTGCATTCAATGTGTGCGGTGCACGCGTTGTACCCCTGTACGCGTTGAACTGCAATGGACCGATCGGTGCCCCGGCCGGCCCATTGCATTCAATGTGTGCGGGTACGCGTTGTACCCCTGTACGCGTTGTACCGCAATGGACCGATCGGTGCCCCGGCCGGCCCATTGCATTCAATGTGTGCGGTGCACGCGTTGTACCCCTGTACGCGTTAGTACCGCAATGGACCGATCGGTGCCCCCGGCCGGCCCATTGCATTCAATGTGTGCAGGTACGCGTTGTACCCCTGTACGCGTTGTACCGCAATGGACCGATCGGTGCCCCCGGCAGGCCCATTGCATTCAATGTGTGCGGGTACGCGTTGTACCCCTGTACGCGTTGTACCGCAATGGACCGATCGGTGCGCACCCATTGACAATGGGCTTGCCTGGCAACGGACGCGTTTTCGAATTTCGAACGAGTCGGTTGCTGGAAAATCAGTTGGTCACCCACAACAATGTTGCAAAATCATGTATGTCATGAAGTTGAAGATTTGAAGGATGCTGTGGGCGTGTTTTGGTGCTGCTATTCCATGGATTGGCCAGATTCAGAAGATGCAAACGACTTGGACCTATCACTTTGGACACAAGGGACAGTATCTGCCTCTCCAGCACATATATATTGCTGGCTGTTCCCCTGAGAGCTCACTTGCCTGCACTACATGCTCCAGGACGACATCTGCCACTGCACTGCTGCTGTCTCTGCCCCTCTGGACCCTGCAATGGCACGTACTGTGGAGAGAGCCCCAGCCTTCAGCCTTGAGGAGAACCAGGCCCTGCTGGACAGCCTACTTCCACAGTACAGCAAGCTGTATGGGACACCAGGGGAGCAGGTGAGTGTTCTGTGCACTGCCTTTCTGAATGTGCATATTGTCTGACTAGCAAGGCTGAAAGTCTGCACGCCACTGGCTAGCAGGCTCACTGAGTAGTAGTCACCCCCATAGTGTGTAGTGACATGCACTGGACAGGTATGGTGCAGTGACAGTGCATTTGAACAAGGTTTTACTTCCCATGCAATGATACCATGTAGTGACGTCTGGCAAACTGTCCATGGGCAGCTTTGCACTGCCTGTGTACATCATGTGCCCCTGTGATTGAGACATGTATATACAACTGTGTCATGCACGGATATGTTGCATGTGTAGTAATGGCCTTTTCACTTTGTCATCCTGACAGGTTAATGCCCATCGGAAGCAGGAGATCTGGAAGGACATCGTCCGGGCCGTCCGGTCCGTGGGGGTCTACAAGCGCCGGATCCGCAACTGCCAGAAGAGGTGGCAGGACCTTCGGGGCTGGACCCGGAGGATTGCACGGGTCCAGCTGAAGCTGTCGCCTCCTCGCAGGAGGGGCGGAATACGGACCCTGACCCCCACATGCTCCAGATCCTGGCGGTGGTGTTTCCAGACCTGGATGGGCAGCTGAAGGCCAGACAGCAGCAAGGAGGGGTGAGTCAAAGACTGCACTGTGAACTCTGTATTACATGCTTTGTGCCCTCCTCTGGCCTGGTTCAACTGCGACAGTGCAGCAGTCATGTTGTCCAGGAGCCATGTCCCTCTATTGTGCACTGCCCACTGCTCATCTGATACCCAGGTGTGGCCCTTACATTCAGGGAATTGTGTCACTTGGGACTGTGTCCTTGCAGTTTGCTTCACTAAAGGTGGGGGACAGCATCTGTTTCCCTAACTCTGTTGTGGGCATCATGGGTGGGTCCATTGTTCACACAACGCCTGTGTTCGGACATGTAATCTGCGTGTTGCTTTGATATGCGGTCCACTTGCTGAGCTGAGCCACCACATGTGCCTGGGGTATGTGGCACACGCCCATGCAGCGGGTGGGAACAATGTTTGGGCCCCAGGAGTGTGCAAGTTACGTGTCTCACACATACATAGCCAGCTATCCACTGTCCAGGGCTCATCCCTCATTCATGTGGAGCAGGACAGTCATGCCTACTCCAGGCCATGCAATGCACTCTGTACTCCCACTCCCGTGTATCAGCTGACACATTGTGCGCAGTGATTTGACCCCTCAGGTGTCTGCCTCTGTGTCAGTGTGCTGTGGATTAGTTGCCAGGACTGCTGGGGTGTTTCTTGGTAGGGGCTCAGCATGCCCCTGGAGATGTGACCATAGGAGACGATACTTGTGTGTCACATAGGTGTTTGATCAGCTGCCCGTGCAGACTGGGGTATGCGAATGTGAAGTTCAGGCAGCTGTTCCCCATTCACAGCAGATTGTGAGGGGCTCAGGTTCAGAGGGTAGTGTCACAGGTCTCCCATATGTCCAATAGGTATGACCTGGACAGATGAGGGTTAAGATGATGTGTTGTGTGGGGGATGTACATGTGCACTTGTGCAGCTCCAGGACTTGCATTCCCCATGACCTACTATTGTGACACAGTGCATAGTGTTGTTGTCTGGCAGCCAAGTCATACATCACTGAGACAGTGATGTATGACTTAGCAGTTATGCCTCTGCCATGGCATGTGTCAACTTATTGGTGGTCCTGCAGGGGAGTGACATGTGCTACATGCACACCATTGTGGCGATGGCTATCAGGACATGGGTGCATCATGGTGTCTGTCGCTGGTATGCATCACATGCATTTCCTATTTGACTCTGGGCATCCCTTTCATCCGGAAACCGGTACTGACTCAGTGGCAAGAGCTGTGATGTGTGCATGTCCACATGCCACACCGTGTCCTCTGCACTGTCCAACTACTGTGTACTTGGTGCATGTGTCCACACTGGGGTGTTGCAATGCAACAGACACCAGACAGATGGGTGCAAGGCCATGTGGGATGTGAGTGCCATGCTTGGCATCAGACTGACAATTGGCTTCTCCTGTTCAGTTAGGGCACTTTTAGCAATGTACAACTAATGATGCCAGGGCTTGCTCTGTAATGTGCTGTGCTCACAGTGGTGTGTGCGTTTGGTGCAGGTGACTGATGTCTGTCTGTTTCCCCATTGTTTGCAGATACATCCACGGCCACGGAAGGGGACAGCTCCACGGACCAGGAGGAGCCAGAGAGCCAGACTGGGTCAGCAGCCGAGGAGTGCTCGGAGGGACCCAGTGGCACGGAGGGCGAGGGGAGCCACACCGAGGAGTCCTCAGCACCATCCACCTCAGCTGAGGACCAGAGCAACTCGGAGGATGACTCCCTTATGGAGGCGGGTGTCAGCAGCCACCACACCCCAGCTAGTGTTGCTGTCCCCGCCACCACCAGCACCACCACCGCCCTCCCATCGGCTCCCATTCCTCAGGTCCGTGGAGGCTCCCATGTTCGGGAGCGTGTCTCCTTTGGGCCAGGCACCGCACCCCCTGCCCCTGTGTCCCCTGCTGCCCTGAGTGAGGATTCTGTGTACCTCCTTCGCCAGCTCCATGTAGGGCAGACAGCCATGCTGAGTGTCCTCCATGCGCACACCGCTCTGTTGACTCAGCTGGTGTCGTTCATGGAGGGCATCTCATCGGGCATGTCTGACCTACAGAGGAGCAATAGGTCCATGGACTCCTCCCTGACGGCAGCAGTGTCCCTCCTCAGACAGTCCCTCACCCCTCCTGCCTCTGCTCCATCCACACTCCCCAGCACCTTACCCGTCCCAAGCACACACACACCGGCACAGGCACACACCAGCACACACACGTCCAGCACACAGACACACACGCCACAAACAAAACGCACACGCACGCACAGTCAGGGGACTGAAACCAGACTCACAGGGGATGGGGCCCTGGTACACACACACGCATCCATGGGCACTGCGCAGTCCTCAGTTGCCTCTCCCTCCAAAGCACCCTCCCTTGCCTCACCTGCAACCCCAAAGACCCAGCGCCTCTTCCTCAGTGACCTCGGCCTCTTCCCCTCCGATCCAGCTACTCCAGCATCCAGGGGGAAGAGGAAGCCCCCAACACAGAGCAGAGTGCCCCTCACCCCCGGACACCCTCCCCCAGGCGCAGACAGACTGAGGTCCCCACCCGCAAGTCCCCCGGAGTGGTAAGAGCAAGACCCCGCCGCCGCCCTGCAGCTCAAGCACCAGGTCTCCTTCCTCCATCCCTCAGGCCCCCACTCCACAGGTGCCCCCACCACACCCTGCCCCAGGTTCCCCCACCCACAGATATACCATCCCCAAGAGGATCCGGCCTTCTCCCCTGCCACTTGCTCTCCCGGCACCACACCCCCGCTGCGCTTGTCTGTGCCACTGATGTGGTGAGGGTGTCCTCCCCTCTGTCCAGCCCACCTTGCCTGTTCCCCATTCTCCTCCCCTGGTGGTAGGCACTGCAGTGGAGTCCACTACCACCCTGTCTGACTTGGGCACTGCAGTGGCGGACCTGTCCACTCCATCTGCAGGGTCCACTGCAGTCGTGCCGGCACCCACAACATCTGAGCCATGCCCCCCAGTTGTGCCGGCACACACCATGTCAGACACCTCCACTGCAGTTGTCAGTGGCTCTCCAGCACCCACCACCCCTTCCCTGCTTCCTCCTGGTGAGCCCTGATCCTGTCCCTGCGGTGCCTGGCCTACCCCCCGGTTGCCCCTCCTAGTGGATTGTCCCTGGTTTTGTGCAGGCATGTGTAGGGTGGCATCTGCCACTGTCACCCACTTGTGACTTTGTTGATGGACTGGCCATTGGCCTTTGTTTATTTTCTACTGGACTTCTACTTTTAATGCCACATATGCTGAATAAAGCAACTTTCTGTTCTCTAGTGCTTTTGCTTCTGATGTACATGATGTTGATGATGCTAACCATGCCCTTGCTGCAGTGATGGTGATATTTGGTCTCATGATAATGAAGTGTTACTGTGCAGGAACCCATGTGGTCCAGGGGGAATGTGTTCTATCCTGTGGTGTATCCATGTCATCCATAGCAGCATCTGAGGGTGTCATGTGTTCAGTATTTGGCAATGGGATTTCCTACTTAGATTGCCTATTTCACATCTGTGGCTTCCACCCCTGCACATCTGTTGTGCCTGCCATTGTTCAATTCGTCTACTTCCCTGACCGTGTGGCCATCTCCAGTGGACATGCAGGTTTGGGCATCAATGGGGAAGGACTCATCTGTGTTGTCAGTGCAACATTGCTATACAAGTGTGTTGGATCTGTGCTGATGATTCCGTTGGCACTTCCATGACCAGGCTGATGTTACGGGAGCCCTCATTTGGTGCTAATTGTTGATTGTGTGACCAAGTGCTCAGCTGACATGATGGGGCCCTACTGAGGCAACATATGGCACAGCTTTCCTCACACAGGAGTGGAGTCCCCTCATGGCAGTGTGTACTCCTGTGACATTGCCTGCGCCCAAGGTGTGTGTTGTATGTGCATGTCTGTGTGTTCACTTCCGTTTAGCTGTGCATGCTGTGATCCCTAGTGTTGTACCTGTTTGTGATGTTAGCTGAGTTGACCTATGTTCCCCCAAAGTCTTCGCCCTGGGTTCTCTGTGATGTGGGTGCACGGCACATTACTGGTCATCAGGGTGTCACCCATAGGTGTGTTTGCTGTCAGGGCTGAGTTTGTGTGCAGACGCAGATGGGTCACAGTCAGGTTTCCCCTTGGCACTTGTTGTTTGCCCCTGTCATGTGATTTCCAGTTTGTGTTATCTTTCAGTGATTGTGACACGTTGTGTGTGTGACTGCTGGCACTCCTCAGGGTCCGGGCTGCAATGTTGGTTGTTGTCTATGTGTGTTCTTTGTGGGTGACCTTGGCTTCTTCATTGGTGTGTGACTGTGGCTGGGATCCCATTGGTTGGTGTGGTATTGCCGTCATGTCCATGTACAGCGTAGTGTGCAGTGTGTCAGACATTCAGGAGTCTTGTTGAGTGTCCGTGTGTGATGTGTTTCTGCACCTTGGTTCCCACCCACCACCCTGGAATAGTCATGGGTGCATGTGCAATGTCAACAGTGCATGTGTGCTTCACTGCTGCACATTGTTGGAGGTCGAGGGGTGTGGTGTTGAGTGTGTGCAGATGAGAGTTGTTGCCCGGCTAGGCCCCTGCCTCCATGTTGGCCTTGGCTTACTGGCCATGCTGTTTGATTTGCGCTTGTGTAGGTGTGATGGTAGTTAGTTGCTCAGGACACATGACTGTGGTTCACAGTGTGAACCACATTTAGCTTTGTCATCACAGTGGGATTGTAATGCAGCCCAGGGTCACCACATTGTGGGGGCCCTGGGGGTGGTGCTGTGGTGTGTCTGTGTCTTGCTGTGTCAGTTGCTGTCCCTACGTGCCTGTGTGACATGTGTGATTTGTGCTCCCTCTCATCTGACAATGCCTGCTTGCCCACATAGGGGATTTGGATCCATGAGTTACCTTTGTGTGGCACTGTATGCACATCTGTATGATTGGTATTCAGGTCTCCTCATGTGTTGTGTGGTTGCCTGGGGACACTGGCACCCCCCTCACCTGTTGTGTATGATGTGCAGTGTGGGTCTGCCTGTTTGTGTTGGTGCATCTGCACCACTGCATTGGCATATCTTGGGTGTGCCATCGGCTGTATGTAGTTTGGTGGGTTTCCCCTGCTGTCTCTGGGACTCCTAGGTCATCAGTCAGCACAATGATCATGGTTTGTGTGTCCCATTGCTGCCATGGTATGGTATCTGTTCACCTCACATCTGCAGTCTCCACAGGGTATCTGCATGTGTGTGCCCATTGGTGCAAATATGTGGGTCTGCATTCTGATGGTCACTTCTGTCATTGTGTCATTGATGATTGTTGACGGTGTCAGCCCCCATGGGTGTTGTTTGTCTGCACATGGCCAAAGGTATGTCTTATTTGCACTGCAGTATTTGGCTCCCCCAATTTATGTTGCAATGGGACACATACACTACTTTGCCACTGATGTGTTTGTTGTTCTGTGACCAGGAATCATCCATGCAGTTTGGCAGTTGCACCTCTTTCTTTGTCAACACTTACCTTTTGGTCACTGTGATGATGGGGGTTTGGACCCCATTGCCACAATGTTCGAAATGTGCTTCAGCTATGGACCCCACACTTACCTTTTGGTCACTGTGATGATGGGGGTTTAGACCCCATTGCCACAATGTTCAAAATGTGCTTCAGCTATGGACCCCACACTTACATTTTGGTCACTGTGATGATGGGGGTTTGGACCCCATTGCCACAATGTTCAAAATGTGCTTCAGCTATGGACCCCACACTTACCTTTTGGTCACTGTGATGATGGGGGTTTAGACCCCATTGCCACAATGTTCAAAATGTGCTTCAGCTATGGACCCCACACTTACATTTTGGTCACTGTGATGATGGGGGTTTGGACCCCATTGCCACAATGGTCATGGCCTGCTTGCATTGTGGGTGCCACACACATATATGTGTGGCACATGTGCTAGGGGGTCACATTGTATGTTCAAAGTCATGTTCGGTGTTGTAGGCATTTGACACAGTCTACACACGCTTGTCATGGTGTTGGGGGGATGTCTTCTTCTTGCATTCCCTAGGTTGTGGTGTGCTGGTTGTGTCATGCATTGTCCATCCTATGAGTGGGGGTGGTAGTAGTGGTAGGCATTCAGCCCCCCCTGGCTAAGGGTGGTAGTAGTGGTAGGCATCCAGCCCCCCCTGGGTGAGGGTGGTAGTAGTGGTAGGCATCCAGCCCCCTGGCTAAGGGTGGTAGTAGTGGTAGGCATCCAGCCCCCCTGGCTAAGGGTGGTGGTAGGCATCCAGCCCCCTGGGTGAGGGTGGTAGTAGTGGTAGGCATCCAGCCCCCCTGGGTGAGGGTGGTAGTAGTGGTAGGCATCCAGCCCCCTGGGTGAGGGTGGTAGTAGTGGTAGGCATCCAGCCCCCTGGCTAAGGGTGGTGGTAGGCATCCAGCCCCCTGGGTGAGGGTGGTAGTAGTGGTAGGCATCCAGCCCCCTGGGTGAGGGTGGTAGTAGTGGTAGGCATCCAGCCCCCCTGGCTAAGGGTGGTGGTAGGCATCCAGTCCCCCTGGGTGAGGGTGGTAGTAGTGGTAGGCATCCAGCCCCCCTGGGTGAGGGTGGTAGTAGTGGTAGGCATCCAGCCCCCCTGGCTAAGGGTGGTGGTAGGCATCCAGCCCCCCTGGGTGAGGGTGGTAGTAGTGGTAGGCATCCAGCCCCCCTGGCTAAGGGTGGTGGTAGGCATCCAGCCCCCCTGGCTGAGGGTGGTAGTAGTGGTAGGCATCCAGCCCCCTGGCTAAGGGTGGTGGTAGGCATCCAGCCCCCCTGGGTGAGGGTGGTAGTAGTGGTAAGCATCCAGCCCCCCTGGGTGAGGGTGGTAGTAGTGGTAGGCATCCAGCCCCCTGGGTGAGGGTGGTAGTAGTGGTAGGCATCCAGCCCCCCTGGGTGAGGGTGGTAGTAGTGGTAGGCATCCAGCCCCTCCTGGGTAAGGGTGATAGTGGTGGTAGGCATCCAGTCCCCCCTGGCTAAGGGTGGTGGTAGGCATCCAGCCCCCCCTGGGTGAGGGTGGTAGTGGTGGTAGGCATCCAGCCCCCCCTGGGTGAGGGTGGTAGTAGTGGTAGGCATACAGCCCCCCCTGGCTAAGGGTGGTGGTAGGCATCCAGCCCCTCCTGGGTGAGGGTGGTAGTAGTGGTAGGCATCCAGCCCCCCCTGGCTAAGGGTGGTAGTAGTGGTAGGCATCCTGCCCCCCCTGGGTAGGGGTGGTGGTGCGCATTCAGGCCCCTGTGTGCATATGTGGCATTGGTGATGGGCATCCCGCCCCTATGGTGCTGCTGTTGCAAGTATATTCTGCATCCCTCTGTGTGTGTGTGATGTGTCGTGTACGTGTTGTATGTGTTTTGTGGTTGGTGTCTGGCTTACCTTCTGCGCTGTACGCGTCCGTGCCTGTTCCGGTAGTAAATGTAGAATATTGGTATGATCGGGACGAAGGGATTCATGGTTGGTTCGTGTCGTTCGTCCTTCTCGTTGCTTCGCGTCGTCCTCGTCGCTTCGCGTCTTCCTCGTCGCTTCGCCTCATCCTCGTCGCTGGCGTGTTCGTCTCGGAGCCGTGGATCGTGTTGTGGCGCGAATCGGAGCTTATGTGCGCCTCTCCCGGATGCTTTGACGTGCCGTGCGTAGCGACGGGTTCGGCGCGTACGGAAAGCGCATCGTACTCGTTCGGCCGGACGAAGCTGCATTTTTCCTTCCGTGCGACTCGATTCGGCATTTCCGGATTCGCCTCGGTCGGGGAACAGGACCTGGTTTGGGTGAGTACGGCTCGGCCGGATTCTTTGCTGTTGTGCGCATCGTACTTACTCGTTCGGTGTGCTGTACGGATCGGTCGGGAAACAGGCTTTCACATGGCTTTTTTCCCGACCGAATGCTATTGGGTGCGCCTCCGACTGAGATCGGAATCGGCCCCAAAGTATGTAAAGTCAATATTTGGCCCCCGATATTTTGGTGGCAATAGGTTATTTTCAATCATGCAGGACAAAGAACTCATGGATAGGGGCCTATTACGATGTTGGACGGACTTGTGTCCGCCCGACACCGTCTCTGAACGGGGACCGGCCGACCTCTGGTCAGCGGTCCCGGCCTCCTGATTAGGATGCGACCGAACACTTTTCAGTCGCATTCTGACATTTCCCTATGGGAGCATGTACTACGGCCGTAAACCGGCCATAGTGCATGCTCCCATAGGGAAATGGGAGGTGGTGTTAATCCACCCACACCGTGGCTGGCTCCCAACCAGAGGCCGCGCACACCAGGGGGCCCTGCTAGGAGCCCCAAACACGCTTTCCGCCAGGGTTTCCATGTTGGAAAGGTCAGCATGGAAACCCTGCCGGAAACCGTGCATCGTAATCCCAAGGGCGGAAAGACCACCCTTTGGGATTACGGGCCGGCCTCAGACTGGCCTACGGGCTCCTTGAGCCCGTCGGAAGCCAGCCGGAATTACTGGTCGGTTTAGTTTCCGACCACCAGCATTGTAATGCGGCGTTCGGAAAGTAAACCGAGATGCTTCCCGGAAATGCTCAGGCCGTCAGTCGGAGCCTTTCCGGGCCGCATCATAATTGGCCCCATGGTCTCCAGAATGTTCAATCATTACTATTTTTTCCAATAGTTACAAAGGTGTATTAATGACAGATGTTATTGTTGCCAGGGTCATTACCGTTCACCAACATTTCTCACAGTTTATAAGTGAATCAATAAAAGGACGCATGGAGAAGCTTGTAGTAAAGCACAGCTCTACTAGCTAAATTAATCAGTACTGTTAAGTAGCACCCTTCATTTACAATCTACCTCTAGAAGTTTATAACTGGTATTTGGTATAGTGAATTAGTGCTTATTTTATCGACCTTTGGAGGATGAGACGCATATAATATTTTCAGGGCGCCCGACTCCAGCGACATCTCCTCACAAAGAAAGGCTCAGCGTGATTGACAGCCTGCACAGTGCCCTCCTCGGTCCCACCAGTCCCTGGGGGCCTCCCGAGCCACACGTGTTTCATTATCCCAGAGCCGCCTCCATCAAGCCATTCCAGTTCCCGGCCATTTCCCCTGGGTCGGCCATTTTCATAAGCGTTGATTTCGCGTCGTGTAAAGCCGGAGATGTTGACAAGAATGAGGCGGGAGCCCCACAGACCTTGGACTGCCCTTGTCATGGTCCTCGCCTCAGCTGGTGCCTTTTTATTGACTCGTGTTAAGAGCTTTGGCGCGACACCTCTCTACACCATCCTCAACAATAAGCGCTCTGAAAGGTCCCAGCTCACGGCAGGGAAGGATCTTAGAGCCAGTTGGTGCAGCTCAGTGATCGCACCCGAAAAGGCAAATCCCTTCGAGTCCAAGGAAACACGTCTCTCAGACATTTTGCTGAGGAGTGGACGATAGGTTTCCACTCACAGCACCTTAACCTCATTTGACCTGGTAGCACCAGTTAGATTTTGGGAATCCTTTGTGCAGATGTGTCCTAATAACTACTCTGAAAATGAAAAATCACCGCAGAGCCCCAGAACAGGCAAATATATATATATATATATATATATTCACTGAAAAAAACACAGGTTTCAGGGACGTTATAGTTAGAAATTAGCATTTAAAAACCTTAGAAATTCACTGAAAAACCACAGGTTTCAGGGACGTTATAGTTTGTTGGACATTTCACTCGTACAAAACCAGAGAAATTCGGCCGTTATAGTTAGTAGAGCTAACTATAACTCGCGCCCCCGCAATGCACTGCTGATGACATCACATATTACATCACTCATGACATGGTCAGTGACATCACTGATGACATCACTGATGACATCTCAAATTACATCCCTGATGACATCACTGATGACATCATCCATGTGATAATCTGATGCACCTCCTCACACCCTAATAAAACCTTTTATACACCCACTCTAAAATGCAGACTACCAATATCGAAACCATAGACAGACCAATAGCAGGTAGTACATACCCGCTCAGTGATTCCTAGGTCTACACACACACATCCACTCATTCACCCATACAGTAACTCATGCATGCAGTCACTCATCAATACAGCACTATCATATGCACTCATATACCTACACATACACTCACACACCGCCACTCATCCATAGACTTACTCACCCACCTCCTCAGTCATGCAAAGAAGCAATCACACCCATTTACTCACCTATACAGTTATACACACACCACCTCACTTATTTATACAAATACTAACACATACTTACTCTCTTATACAATCACTGATACAAGCACACACTCACCCATACAGCCACTCTCACAATCACTCACTCTCACGTATAGTCATTTATATACTCCAACACTCACATATACTGCCTTTCACATATGTAGTTACTCACACATATACCACTGAGACATCCATTCACTCACCAACACACCCATACACACACTCACCCACCCATACAGACCTTCACAGATGCACTCTTGAACCCATACACCCAGTGAATCACCCACTCACACATCTATGCACAGAGTCACCCACCCCCCACCCACTCACACAGACACTCAGGCACCCATACAGATACTCAGACAACCAATCAATAACCCATATAGACAGTCATGTAGCTACTCACCAACCCATGCAGCCGCTTATACACCAACTGACAGACTGATACAGACATTTACACAGTTTAATCACTAACCCATGCATTCAGTAAGATACACTTAATCAGTCAGTTATACAATCAGTCACGCACCTACTAAATCATCCATTCAGACACTTATACACCCACTCATTCTTCAATACACCTTGGCATATATATATAAAACATATTTAAACTTTAAAGAAACACACATTCACTGGATGATGTCATCAGTGATGTCATTTGAGATGTCATCAGTGATGTCACTGACCATGTCATGAGTGATGTAATATGTGATGTCATCAGCAGTGCATTGCGGGGGCGCAAGTTATAGTTAGCTCTACTAACTATAACGGCCGAATTTTGTATGAGTGAAATGTCCAACTAACTATAACGCCCCTGAAACCTGTGGTTTTTTCAGTGAATTTCCAAAGTTTTTTAAATGCTAATTTCTAACTATATCGTCCCTGAAACCTGTGTTTTTTTCAGTGAATTTCTAAGGATTTTTAAATGCTAATTTCTAACTATAGCGTCCCTGAAACCTGTGGTTTTTTTCAGTGAATTTTTAAGGTTTTTTAAATGCTAATTTCTAACTATAACGTCACTAAAACCTATGGTTTTTTCAGTGAATTTCTAAGGTTTTTTAAATGCTAATTTCTAACTATAACGTCCCTATTAAGTCCCCTTGAATCCTGAGGGTCCCTAGGGGGCCAAGTAGCCCACCAGGTACCTCCAGTAAATGCCACAGAGCTGCATTGCAGAGAGGTGGTCCGAGGCCATGCCCCTTTTTACACCACGCTGCAAACACGGCTTCTGGCGCACTGCTGCTCGGAGGATGAAGTCCACTTGTGTCCTGAGGTCCTCAGGACACAAGAGGACCTCATCGCCCCACCAGCAGTGCACCAGAAGCCACGTTTGCAGAGTGGTGTAAAAAGGGGCATGGCCCTCAGACCACCTCTCTGCAACGCAGCTCAGTGGCGCTTACTGGAGGTACCCGGTGGGCTAGTTGGCCCCCAGGGACCCTCAGGATTGAAGGGGACTTAATCCCCCAAGTTACAACGCGCCAGGGGACGTGTTTGCACACTTGTTATATCAGGCCCCGCCCCCTCCCTGCACCACTGTGCAAACGCGCCCCCTGGTGCATTGTAAGTTGGGGGATTAAGTACCCTTGAATCCTGAGGGTCCCTGGGGGCCAACTAGCCCACCAGGTACCTCCAGTAAGCCCCACAAAGCTGCCTTGCAGAGAGGTGTAAAAAGGGGCCCTGGCCTCGGACCACCTCTCTGCAACGCAGCTCTGTGGCACTTACTGGAGGTACCTGGTGGGCTAGTTGGCCCCCAGGGACCCTCAGGATTGAAGGGGACTTAATCCACCAATTTACAATGCACCAGGGGGTGTGTTAGCACACTTGTTATGTCAGGCCCCGCCCCCTCCCTGCACCACTGTGCAAACGCGCACCCTGGCGCATTGTAAGTTGGGGGATTAAGTACCCTTGAATCCTGAGGGTCCCTGGGGGCCACCTAGCCCACCAGGTACCTCCAGTAAGCGCCACAGAGCTGCATTGCAGAGAGGTGTAAAAAGGGGCATGGCCTCAGACCACCTCTCCGCAACGCAGCTCTGTGGCGCTTACGGAAGGTACCTGGTGGGCTAGTTGGCCCCCAGGGACCCTCAGTATTCTAGGGGACTTAATCCCCCGCGCCAGGGGGCACGTTTGTAGAGTGCTGCAGGGAGGGGGCAGGGCCTCCGGTGTGATGCAGGCTTTTTTTTTCTTTTATTAGAAAGGGGGCTGTGTGGCCCCCTTCTCTTACTATTTTTGGGGCCCTGGGGACCCCATCCCCCAGGGCCTGACCCCTGTTTTTTTTTTAATTAAAAAAAAAAAAAAAAAAACGGGAAGGGGGCCGCGCGGCCCCCCTCCCGAGGCCAATTTCAGCCCCAGGGACCCCATCCCCCAAGGCATGGCCAGAAACACTTTTTTTAAATATTTTAAAAGAGGGAGGCCACGTGGCCCCCCTCCTGAGGCCTATAATGGCCCCAGGGACCCCATCCCCCGGGGCATTGCCTCGTTTTTTTTTTTTTAAGTAAAATTGTTACGGGGGGCCTGCCCTTGGCCACTTCTGGCCCCGGGGACCCCATCCCCCGGGGCCTGGCCAGCCTGTGGTTTTTTTTTTAGGAGGGGGGCCACGTGGCCCCCCTCTTTAGGTCAATTATGGCCCAGGGGTCCCCACCCCTCGGACCGGCCTTTCCGTTTATTTTTTATTTTTTTAAATTAATTGCAGGGGAGGGGGGCTGCGTGGCCCCCCTCCCAGGCCACTTCTGGCCCCGGGGACCCCATCCCCCGGGGCCTGGCCTCTCCGTTGGGGACCGTGGGGGGAGCCCCAATGCCCCCACGGCCCCGCCGGCTCCCCGCCTCCTGCAGGAGCCGACATTGCTTTTGAGCAAGGGGAGCTGCTGACATGCAGCTCCCCTTGCTCAAAAGCAATCCTGCTTTGCTTCATTGAAGCGAGAGCAGGATTTCCTGCTCTCGCTTCAATGAAGCAAAGCAGGAGTTTGCTATGACAGGGCAGGAGCCGTGCTCCCGCCCTGCCATAGCAAACAGCAATGTCCAGGGGGTGGGCACCCTGGGACATTGCAGGAGCCGTCCCTGGGTGGTGGTGGTCCCCAGGGCCATGGAGGGCTCCAGGAGGGGGGCCGCACGGCCCCCCTCCCAACGTTTCTAAAGCCCCGGGGAGGTGGTGGTCCCCGCGGCTTGGGGGGGGCCTGTGAGGTCCCCTGCAAATAATTGTAGAAAGCCCCGGGGAGGTGGCGGTCCCCGGGGCTTGGGGGGGTCTGTGAGGCCCCCCCCACACATTTTTAGCCCCGGGGAGGTGGTGGTCCCCGGGGCAGCAGGGGGGCCGTGTGCCCCCCGTGCCTATGTAAATGAAGCCCCGGGGAGGTGGTGGTCCCCGGGGCTTGGGGGGGGCCTGAGAGCCCCCCCATCTTATTAAAACAAGCCCCAAGGAGGTGGCAGTCCCCGGGGCTGCGGGGGCCCCCGCTATATAATTTGGCATTGCCCCCTGGACCTGGCCCACCCGGAAGCTTACAAATAACGAAGCGCGGGAGTCCGCGCTTCGTTTCTTAAAAATTTTCTCGGCAGGATTCACGCACCCAGCGCGAATTCTGCCGTTTTGTTTTTTAAAGCAGGCCTAGGGAGTCAGGGTGTTTCTACCTTGCCCCCTTTTCTTGTTTTTTAACCTTTTTGTCACTGATTTCATGTGACTCGGTTACCGAGTCACAAGATGGCTGCCAACACATTCTGGTTTAGAGTGTTGCCAGCCAATCAGAAGTCAGCTCGTGCCCGGGAGGGTTCGCGAACCCTCCTTGGTGCTCAAATATCGATATTTTTCTTTTTTTAATTTCTCAAGAGCTACTGAACGGATTTACACCATTTAAAAAAAAGGTCGCTTTCTGAACCAAGACCTACCTTTTTGCCAAATTTGGTGTAATTCCGTTCAGCAGTTCGGGCTGTAGCCTGTTCCAATTTTTAGGTCGAGGCTCGAGTAGCGCGCAAGCGCTGCTTAGAGGCGAAGACTTAATGTAAGCGGTTTCAAAAGCAGTCCAACAAACGCTCGTGCGTCGTGGCTGGCCTTTTTGAGATGGGTACGCGCGGCAAACATGTGTTTCCAATTATCGTGCCCAGACGCGGGCGCGATAAGTGGAAACACATGTCTGCCGCGCGTACTCATCCAAAGGCCAGCCACGACGCACGAGCGTTTGATCAGCTCTGCAGGCTGCCGCGCTCGCTCGCCCCCGCTCCATGTCCCCCGATGCGCCCCGTAGTTTCCGGCTTCGCTCACCTTCTGCGGCTCACCGCTCGTTTAAAATATGCACGGAGTGGGCTTCGTCTTCCCCAGAGGAGCATTTCTCACCCCTCGTATTATTGGTCGTTTGGTGTTCCATGCTGCGGCTGCATTGCCATGCCTGGCGGGCTATTTTACGTCTCAGAAGTATTGTGAACCATCGTACGTTATCTCATACCTGCATTGGACACAGAAAACTATCTTTTTTTATTTTTTCACTGCAAGAGACTGTTTGTTTTTAATATTTTAGTCTGAGCTGAAAATACAAGCCAGACCTATGGGGTCTGCCAGTGCTTGTTTAGTCCGCTGTTGTGCCAGTGTTCAGACTTTCTGGAGCTGTACTATGGGTCAGTGTTGTGTCTGTACTCCGTCATATTGTGCCAGTATTCAGCCATGCTCAGTTATTGTTCGGCATCACTGATATGTCTGTGCCCTGCTTGTGTGCCACCGATACTGATCTGCCTGTATTGTATTCTCTGCAGAAGTGGAGGAAAGGAAACATGGGCTGGGGATCGAAGACTTACCGATTGTACTGGAGGGACGAATGAGACGGCTTCCTGCCCATTTAAAATTCGAACCACCATGCAGGCATTTTATGAACTCCTTTCCTTCGTTACAGACAACATCACATCGCCGCCGCGATTGTCATTTTCACTCCCCACCTCTCCTCTCCGACCATGCCTCCCTCCTCCCGCCCCGCAGCCTCTCGTCCTTTTCTCCCCAATCCTATTGATTATCTACAATTTTTGCACTATAAGGCCCGTTCTAACTAAAGTGGATGCGTGTTTAAATTTACCTTATGGCAGCCGCCTTGTTAATATCTTTTCCTTCCCTCATGACTTACCTTACTTTTAGAGCCATTCGAGAACCGGCAGGAAAAAATGCCATCCCTGCATACTTAATAAAAGAAAATACCTTCGGGTAAAGTTCGCGCTATATAAAATCGCATTAAATAAATAAATTAAAAATCAATCTTGTTTTGGCGGGGCTTTGGTGGCGGTGTTCGGCGCTTTTCAGTTGGCTGTTTCAGGGGACTAGAACCAGGCTACAGCGGCACATGTTGACTGCTTCTAAGAGCCTTCATTAAAGGTACCTCACTAGCGCTGGAATCGTTTTAGGTGAGTGCGTTAATTTCCATTTAGTGAAGAGTGCAATTTTGTGTGGTGTAGGGTATTGTACGTAATTGCTACACTTTTGCCCCCCTTTCGCTGTTGTGCGTGAGACGAACCGGTGCAGCTTTCTGTGTGGCAGGCAACGCCATATCCCGTAGGCACGCCGTAAACATGCTTGTGCGACCAAATGACCAATAAAAGGGGGAGGGGTATATGTATATTGTCTGTTTTCTGGTTAAATGGGCATGCCCCACGCTCCATGTCACTTAATTGGGAAACCGTACGGGTCCAAGGAGCATTCCTTCTCCGTGCAAAAACTGTAATCTTTTTAGCATAATTAAAAATGCTAGATTCATTTTAATACCTTAGGTCACTCCCCATCAATTGGTAAATGTGTTTTTTGTCTTAAATAACCTAAAATCTAGTCCGTGTTCGCTCGCACTCATCTCCTTCAGCGCACTCCCATGCTTTATTTTATTCAGTACCTGTGACTCACTGCATTCAAGAGGTATTAATGCATCCACTCATTAATTTTCATTGCCCCCTGGGAAATATACACTTTACCCCCATATCACTTATGTAGTTTTGTAATTCGTCTGTGTCGTGTGTTTATTATTCTAGGTTGCCCTTCTACTCAACTTTTTCACCCTTCAAACAAATAACACCCCAAAACAAGTCTTAGTGCAATATGGAAGGAAGCATGTTGTTAACCCCGCTGGATCAAACCAGTTTGGGCATGTTAGCCAGTGGCCTGCAAAAACTTTAAACCTTGCTAAACATTGTGACCACCGCCATTACTTAAACAAAAAAAATGCTATATTCACCCTGGTGGTCACCTGAGGCAAGACAGCTTCATAGGCTTCTTTCCATGACCTATGGAGCTGTTTTCTCAAAATAAAAGGTACTTCTGTTTTGTCTATGCTTAAAACCTTAAACCCAACCTTCCTCCTCTTGCACCCTGTAACATCCAGAATGTTTGTTATAAGGAGTTATCCATTTGTATTTATTTTTCAAATTTTATATACTGCAAACTTGACCCAAGGGTACCAGAGCGCTTTACAAAGCTTGCACAGACATCATTTACAAGGAATACACAATAAAAATAGTAGGCATACATAGTAATATAGAAGAGGGTGGAATAGGTAGATGGTCAATATAATTCAGATGTAGCGAGTAAAGGTTGGAGGAATTAACTGTAATTTCTAGTTTTAATATGGTCGTTCAGTTTTACATAATGCCTTCTTGGTCATATATAAAGTAACAAAAATGCTTCTGACACTTTTTATTATAACTTTTCAGCATGCTGCACAGCAGCCACACTTCTCTACAGCACAGCTTGAAGACATTGGCAAAGTCAATAGCTCTGGCTAAACACTTATAAGGCCCCAAAGGCGAGACCTATTGGCTATGCCAATGCTTGTTTCTATGGAAATTAACATGGGGAAAACGTGTTTTGGGACCCCCTTTTTCTCAGCCCCGCTTGATGAATCACCCGAAACTTTCAGGACAGGAGCTGACTAAGGCGGGCCATTAGTTGTCAAAATTTCGCGAAGATTCGTCAAACGACGCCAAAGTTATTGGCAAAACAAAAACGCTTTTCCCATGGAAACTAGGTCCTAACTATAACTACCTACTGGCGACCGCCAGTAGGTAATATATATATATATATATATATATATATATATATATATATATATATATATATATATATATATACCTACTGGCAGTTGCCAGTCGGTAGTTATAGTTAGGACCTTGTTTCTATTCAAAAAGCGTTTTTTCTTTTGCCAAGATCTTTGGTGCCGTTTGACGAATCTTCGCGAAATTTTCAAAACTAATGGGCGCTCTGGTCAGCTCCTGTCTTGAACATTTCGGGTGATTCGCTCAGCTGGGGCCGAGAAAAAGGGGGTTCCAAAACACGTTTTCACATGTTAATTTCCATAGGAAACTTTAGACAAGGCTACAGCCCGAACTGCTGAACGGAATTACACCAAATTTGGCAAAAGGTAGCTCTTGGTTGAGAAAGCGCCCTTTTTTTTAAATGGTGTAAATCCGTTCAGTCGTTTTTTAAATATTAAAGGAAAAATACATTTATATATCTGGGCGGAGCCTAACCACACATCTCATTGTGAGATCTGATTGGCTGTCAGCACTTCATCCAAGAAGTGTTGGCAGCCATCTTGCGACCAATATACATGATAGCACCCCATTAAAATGCATTGTAGTGAATGGAAGGTTTTGAGGGTCACCAAAAGGAGAACGTATAAAGGGTGATAAGACTTTAGTTACATTATAAATCATTTGTTGATGGTACCATACTAATTTTAGAAATTGTGGTGTGTTCTAAGGTGATTTTACCCTGTGAAAAAGCCTTCTACTGGGATATCATGAATCATGCTTGAGAGAAAACTATTTTCTCATACTTTTCCCATAGAGGTTTGGAAGGTGATCTAGAAGCTAAAATGAGAGCATATTTTCTGTAAATTCACATTATCTTTCTCAGTCATGTGAGAATGAAGTCTGACATTCTCAGTAAAACATGTACATCCAACAAGGGCAGAGACTGTCAGTTGATTCCTTTGTGTTCTACTGCAGCTTCCCAGAGTGTTCTAAAGAACAACTAGAGCACTAACAGTCTTACTTATGACAAAAGTATGGCACACCTGAAGCCATCTTGATTGGAATAAACTGGTAACACTTAAAACATTTAATTTAAAAAGGAACAAACTGAGGGGGTTCATTTTGCCATAGAAATTATGATTAGTGCTGAAGAAAGAAAAATTAGGGCACATTTTGAGTGACTTCTCAAATCCTCTTCTATTTCATTAAAAATTCTGACATGCAGACTGAAACATGCACTTTCAATATCAGCAGCAGACTTCCCTAGTGAGCAGTAGCTTTACTACAGTGATCTAATAAGCAACTAGAGTGCTAACATTCAGAATTCATGGCGAATGTGTGACACATCTGAATGCCTTCTTGATGGAATCAAAGGAAAAACTGAAAGCATTTTATACTGAGTAGACTGCAGTAAATGAGGAAATTAGGAAACTTCATAACTAATAAATCTCCCAAGATGGCCACCAGAGACAAAAGAGCCCAAATGTAGCACACATATCACCCAGACGTAGCCCACATATAGCACTATGACAGAAGTGTGCAAAACACTTTTTATTTTTTGTTTTTTTGCAGTTTTATATAGTGCAGACTGGTCAGGTATTGGAGTGCTTTACATGAGCATTGCTTACATCACACAAGGACAAATTCATGTTGGTTGTAGACATGGGGAGATTAAGTGATTTGACCAGAATCACAGAATGTCGAGCTGAAGCAGAAACTCCAACGTGGTTCCCCAGTTGCAAAGTCTGCAGCTCTGGAAGTAATACCACATCCTCTCCCCTAAGTGCAACATTTAATCAAGTGGTCAACTGGATAAAAAAACATAAAGATAACAAATAATTTAAAAGTGCTTTGTTGCTATTTGAAAACTCAGAAAATATGTCCTCATTTTAGTTTTTTAGAGCACTAACGATAATTTCGATGCAAATAAGACCCTCTCATTTCTGTAATTTCTAAAGGAAATGCTCTAGGTATTACAGTTTTGATTACATCAAGATGACATCAGGCGTGCCACACTTTTGTAATAAATATAGAATGTTAGCAATCTAGTTGTTCATTAGGATACTGTTGAGAGGCAGAGGCCAGGGGCACAGACTCAGAAAGTTGAAGGCAGGTAGGAGGGTGCAGAAGCAACAATTTGACCACACTGGGCAGGCAGGAAGGGCAGTGGCAGCACAACAGACTATGGAGGGCAGTGGAAAGGGGGGCAGGGGCAACAAACCAACAATGTAGGACAGGCAAGAGAGGCTGTGGCAATATAATAGACCATTGTGGGCAGAAGGAAGAGGCAGTGGTAGTACAACCATACATGCCAACAGACCCGATTCAGCCAGGAAACGCCCAATGCTTTTAAGCCCAAATGGGCTTTATTTGATCTGTCTCCTGTCTACAATCTCCTCTTTTTCAATGTAAGTCAATGGGGAAAATCAATACCCCAGTTTTTTTTCAAAATCTCCCTCTTACCAAGTTCAAAATGTTAGCAAGTATTGTACATTGGATCATGGAAGGCAGGAGGAATTGGGGTAGGGACATGGACTCGGATAACAGAGGACAGGAGGGACATGGACAGGTGCACCAAACTGACCTCACAGGGCAGGCATCAGGGTTTGCAGCAGCACAATACACCACACAGGGCATGCAGGCGGGAGTGCAGCACAACAATCCATGGAAAGCAATAGGGAGGGGACAGGACCATGCACATGGACAACAGAGAACAGAGGGAAAGAGGCAATGGCAGCTAGCTGACCATAATGGACAGACAGGAGAGAAAGCTGCAGCATAATGTACCATAAAGGGCAGGAGGTAGGGATCAGGGGCATTACAATGGATCAGACAAGCCAGGAGAGAGGGAATAGGGGTTTGCACATGGAAAACAGAGGGCAGGGGGCAAGGGGGCAGGGCAGGAGCAGCAAGCTGACAATGGAGGTCAGGCAGGATAGGCACTAGAAGCAAGACACACCATGGAGAGCAACAGTGAGACTATAATGGCATACACACCGACCATGGAGGGAAGGTGGGAGGGGCCGTGGCAGCACAGAAGACCATGCATGGCAAGCGGGAGGGTTAGTGGCAGCACAATGGCCATGATGTGCGTGAAGGAGGGGGCAGGTGCATGCAGAAAGGACCATGGAGGATAGAAGGGAGTGGTAGGAGCTGGGCACAGACAAGAGAGTTCAGGGGAAGGGGCCTCACAACAGACCACGCGGGGCAGGCAGGAGGAGCAGCTGCAGCACAACAGACCAGGGAGGGCAGAAGGGTGTGGCAGTAAAATGGACCATGGATGACAGGAGGAAGGGGATATGGGCATGGAACGTGGACAGGCAGGGTGGAGGTGGCAGGGACAGGTTACAGTCATCTGACAATGCTAGGCAGGTGGGAGGGGAGTGGCAGCTCAACAGAACACTCAGAGTAGATAGGAGGGGCAGGTCCATGGAACATGGTGGGCAAAAGGATGGAGCAGGGGCATGCATACAGACATTGGAGGGCAGGGGGAAGGAGAGTAGGGGCAGCAAGCTAAGCACAGAGGCTAAGCAGGAGGTCAATTATGGGCATATAATTGGGCAATGGAGGGCAGGAGGAGTGGACTGGGACATCATGCTAAATGGAGGGCAGTGGCAGCACATCAGACCATGCATGGTAGGAGGGAGAAGGCTAGTGCATGGATTCAGACAACAGAGGATAGGGAGGAGGTGGATGGGGCAGCAAGCTAACTGTTCAGAGAAGGCGGGAAGGCCAGTGGCAGAACAACGGTCATACAGGGCTGTAATGAGGGAGCAGGGGCATAGACTTGATCAATGGATCTCAAGGAGGAGGGGAGGCAGGAGCAGCAAGCTTGGGTGGGGGCAGCACAATGACAGGCCAGGCCCTGCTTCCAACCCCCCACCATCCATTGTGATAGGCATCTTACTTAACGTTAAAAAAACCTAGAAATTCGCTGAAAAAACAAAGATTACAGGGACGTTATAGTTAGACTCAGATTTCACTCACACAAAACCAGTGAAATTCAGCAGTTATAGTTGCCTGAGCTAACTATAACTTACACTCCCGCAATGCACTGCTTATGACCTCAGACATTACCTCATTCATGACATGGTCAGTGACATCACTCATGCCATCTCAAATGAGCTGTGAATGGAATGGAACGATAATCGCTAGAACTTTATTTATGGATAGTGTGTGTATATTAACACCCCTTTCTTTTTCTTTTCTTTTGTGTAAGAACCATTATAATACGCAACGCGTCCAGATCAATATGGCCGATAGCCTTTCACTTTAAAGTAATGTGTAGTCCATTGTTTATGTTGATGTTTGCAATCCTAAGTATGTTTATTATGAACAAGTCACGTTGATGAACATACAGGTCAGCGGTCACGGGGCAAGATATGCTGAAATGACATTGTGTGCATATTAACAATTGTTTTCTTTTCTTTATTGTATCAATTCCTGAATTTTCACATCGTGACCAGGCCAATATGGCCGCCAGCTTTTGGATTAAAGTAATATGTAGTCCTTTGTTAATGTTGGCAACTGGAGGCATTTGTACATTTAAATAAGGAAGCTACAATGAAGTCTTGTATCATTATCAAGGTTCGGACGAGCCGAAACGCGTGTATCGCATTTCGCATTTGAGATGTCATCAGTGATGTCATCAATTATGTCACTGATCATGTCATGAGTGATGTAATATGTGACATCATCAGCAGTGCATTGCGGGGGCATGAGTTATATATATATATATATATATATATATATATATATATATATATTACCTACCTGTGGTCGCCAGTAGGTAGTTATAGTTAGGACCTCGTTTCTATTCAAAAAGCGTTTATTCTTTTGCCAATATCTTTGGCGCCGGTTGATGAATCTTCACGAAATTTTCAAAACTAATGGCCCACTCCGGTCAGCTCCTGTCTTGAAAGTTTTGGGGTGATTCGTCAAGCAGGGGTTGAGAAAAAGGGGGCCCCAAAACGCGTTTTCCCCATGTTAATTTCCATAGGAATTTTAGACAAAGCTACAGCCCGAACTGCTGAATGGAATTACACCAAATTTGGCAAGAAGGTAGCCCTTGGTTCAGAAAGAGACCTTTTTTTTAAATGATGTAAATCCGTTCAGTAGTTCCTGAGAAAATAAAAAAAGAAAAATATCGATATTTGAGCACCGAGGAGGGTTCGCGAACCCTCCCGGGCACGAGCTTCAATCTGATTGGCTGCCAACACTCCAAACCAGGAAGTTTTGGCAGCCATCTTGTGTAGAACCGAGTCACAAGAAAAGAGAAAAAAGAAGATGAAAAACAAGAAAAGGGGGCAGGTTAGAAACAACCTGACCCCATAGGCCTAATCAGGGGGTTCCACAAGGACTCCCAGGGCCAAAAAAAGCATTTTATTTTTTTTAAATCGGCAGAATTCGAGCTGGGGTCGCGAATCCTGCTGAGAAAATAAAAAAATGAAGCATGGGAGCTTCATTTTAATGAGCCCCCGGGTGGGCCAGGTCCCGGGGGCAATGCCAAAATTAAATAGTGGGGCCCTCGGCTGCCCCGCAGCCCGGGACCGCCACCTCCCGGGGCTATGCAAATTATATGCGGGGCACGCGGCCCCGCAGCCCCGGGACCGCCACCTCCCGGGGCTTTGTTAATAAATGCATGGGGGTCCCAACCCCCCACACTGCCCCAGGGACCGCCACCTCCCGGGGCTTTCGAATTTAAAACGTGGGGGCCTCGCTGGCCCCCAAGCCCTGGGGACCACCACCTCCCGGGGCTTATAATAATATAAGGGTAGCCCGCAGGCCCCCAAGCCCCGGGACCACCACCTCCCTGGGGCTTCAAAGTAAATTAGGAGGGGCCTCGCGGGCCCCCCCAAACCCTGGGGATGCAAATTGAGGGAGGGGGGCTGCACGGCTGCCCTCCAGGAGCCCTTGATGGCCCTGGGGACCACCACCCTCCCCAGGGCCGGCTCCTGCAATGTCCCGGGCTGCCCACCCCCTGGACAATGCTGTTTGCTATGGCAGGGCGGGAGCTGTCTCCTGCCCTGCCATAGCAAACCCTGCTTTGCTTCATTGAAGCGAGAGCAGGGAAACCTGCTCTCGCTTCAATGAAACAAATCAAGATTGGTTTTGAGCAAGGGGAGCTGCATGTCAACAGCTCCCCTTGCTCAAAAGCAATGCCGGCTCCCGCAGGAGGTGGGGAGCCGGCGGGACCATGGGGGCATTGGGGCTCCCCCCATGGTCCCCAACGCAAAGGGCCGGCCCTGGGGGATAGAGTCCCTGGGGCCAGAAATGGCCCAGGGGAGGGGGGCCACGCGACCCCTTCCCGTTTGTTTTTGGTTTTTTAAAAAAAAGAAAATGCTCAGGCCCCAGGGGATGGGGTCCCCGGGGCAAAAGTGGGCGAGGGAAGGGGGGCCACGCAGCCCCCTTCCCATAAAATAATAATTTTTAAAAAAGAAAAAAGAAACCGGCAACTCGCCGGAGGCCCTGCCCCCTCCCTGCAGCACTCTGCAAACGCGCCCCCTGGCGCGTTCTAAGTTGGGGGATTAAGTCCCCTTGAATACTTAGTGTCCCTGGGGGCCAACTAGCCTACCAGGTACCTTCAGTAAGCGCCACAGAGCTGCGTTGCAGAGAGGTGGTCTGAGGCCACGCCCCTTTTTACACCTCTCTGCAATGCAGCTCTGTGGAGCTTACTGGAGGTACCTGGTGTGCTAGGTGGCCCCCAGGGACCCTCAGGATTCAAGAGGACTTCATCCCCCAACTTACAATGCACCAGGGGGCGCGTTTGCACAGTGGTGCAGGGAGGGGACGGGGCCTGATATAACAAGTGTGCAAAAATGCCCCCTGGCACGTTGTAACTTGGGGGATTAAGTCCCCTTGAATCCTGAGGGTCCCTGGGGCCAACTAGCCCACCAGGTACCTCCAGTAAGCGCCACAGAGCTGCATTGCGGAGAGGTGGGCCGAGGCCATGCCCCTTTTTACACCACTCTGCAAACGCAGCTTCTGGTGCACTGCTGGTGGGGCGATGAGGTCCTCTTGTGTCCTGAGGACCTCAGGACACAAGTGGACTTCATCCTCCGAGCAGCAGTGCACCAGAAGCCGCGTTTGCAGCGTGGTGTAAAAAGGGGCGTGGACTCGGAACACCTCTCTGCAAAGCAGCTCTGTGGCACCTACTGGAGGTACCTGGTGGGCTAGTTGGCCCCCAGGGACCCTCAGGATTCAAGGGGACTTAATCCGCCAAGTTACAACGCGCCAGGGGGCGCGTTTGCACAGTGGTGCAGGGAGGGGGCGGGCCTGATATAACAAGTGTGCAAACCGCCCCCTGGCACATTGTAAATTGGGGGATTAAGTCCCCTTCAATCCTGAGGGTCCCTGGGAGCCAACTAGCCCAGAAGCCGCGTTTGCAGAGTGGTGTAAAAAGGGGCGTGGCCTCGGAACACCTCTCTGTAACGCAGCTCAGGCGCTTACTGGAGGTACCTGGTGTGTTAGTTGGCCCCCACAGGATTCAAGGGGACTTAATAGGGACGTTATAGTTAGAAATTAGCATTTAAAAAACCTTAGAAATTCACTGAAAAAACCATAGGCTTTAGTGACGTTATAGTTAGAAATTAGCATTTAGAAATTCACTGAAAAACCACAGGTTTCAGGGACGTTATAGTTAGAAATTAGCATTTAAATATCCTTAGAAATTCACTGAAAAAACAGGTTTCAGGGACGATATAGTTAGAAATTAGCATTTAAAAACCTTGGAAATTCACTGAAAAAACCACAGGTTTCAGGGGCGTTATAGTTTGTTGGACATTTCACTCATACAAAACCAGAGAAATTGGGCCGTTATAGTTAGTAGAGCTAACTATAACTCACGCTCACCGCAATGCACTGCTGATGACGTCACATATTACATCACTCATGACATGGTCAGTGACATCACTGATGACATCACTGATGAAATCTCAAATGACATCACTGATAACATCATCCATGTGATAATCTGATGCACCTCCTCACACCTTAATAAAACCTTTTATACACCCACTCTAAAATGCAGACTACCAATATCGAAATCATAGACAGACCAATAGCAGTTAGTACATACCCGCTCAGTGATTCCTAGGTCTACACACACACATCCACTCATTCACCCATACAGTAACTCATGCATGCAGTCATGCAGTCACTCATCAATACAGCGCTATCATATGCACTCATACACCTACACATACACTCACACACCGCCACTCATCCGCAGACTTACTGTTAGAAATGGGATCTCTAGTTGGCAAGGGCTTGCACCTTTGTCCAAGTAGGGACCCTTCTTCCTAGTCAGGGTAAGGGTTGTTACACTCGTGAAGTAACCCCTGCTCACCCTCGTGGTAGCTTGGCACGAGCAGTCAGGCTTAATTCAGAGGCAGTGTGTAAAGCATTTGCACATAACCAACAGTAATACAGTGTAAGCACTACAAACGGACACCACACCAGTTTAGAAAAATAACCAATATTTTATATACTCAAGACAAGACCAATTACGACAAAAATCCACAATACTATACTTTACGAATGAATGCTTGATACGTTAACTTCTTCTTTGCAGGAATAGCACAAAAGCAAAGTTCGTACGAGTCGGTAGCTCCGTCCGAGCCTACCGTGATGCTGAAAACCACAGAGTCTAACAGTTCCAGCCGACCGCGTCGATACGGGCCAGCAGAGTCGTGAACAGACTCGGTCACAGTACCTTTCTCGTTGTGGCTGGTACGGAGTGTACGAGCCGGTCGGCGTTCGTCGCGGTTGCGGTGCAAGACGGAGCGATGCAAGGTGCGGTGTCCCTCGATGCGGTGCAGGCAGCGGCTCGATGAGCGTCGTGCAGACGGAGTCGGTGAGTCCAAGGCGTGCGATGCAGGGCGAGACGATGCTCGATGCGGTGCTGACAGGTTGCGATGCAGGCGACCTAGCCGGAGTGCGGGAGCTGGCGTCGGACAGCGGTGCGAGTCGGAGCGGTGCGTCGCAGACGTGCGAGCGGTGCCCCAAATGCGGTGCGGTCTCGACTCTTGAGCCAGTTGCAGCGACAGGTCGGTCTGGTCCGGCTGGCCCAGTGAAGCGATGCGATGCGAACTGCGGTGCCCACAGGTCACGGTGCAAGCAGCGGCTCGATGTTGGCGGCGTCGGACGTCGCCCACGGTGAGACCAGGGTTGCGATGCGAAGCGGGGCGATGCGGTCTGCGGTGCAAACAGGTCACCGGCCAGGGATGGATTCGGTTGACGGAGTCGGTTGCAGTTCCCTTCCTCTGTGGCAACTGAAACAGCGTTCCAGAAGCGGTACCCAGAGGCTTGTGAAGTCTTTGTAGTCCCTGAGACTTCTTAACAGGAGGCCAGCTCGGTTCCTGGCCCTTGGAGATACTCAGCACAAGATTGTAGAAAGTTCAGTCCAGTCCTTTCACTGCCCAAGACAGAAGCAGCAGCTGCAGGCCAGCCTAACAAAGCAACAACACAGCAAAGGGGCAGTACTCCTCCTGGCAGCTCTTCCAGCTCTTCGTCTTGGCAGGTTCCTTGATTCCAGCGAGATCTAAATTCATGGGGTCAGGGCCCCAATATTTATATCCCAAATTTCTTTGTTCTCTGAAGGCAGAGAAGCCTTTGCCTAGTCCAAACCAGTTCTGGAGCACTTTGTTGACAAGTCTCGTCCCTTCTTTCAGTGAGTAGGCCAGGGACATCAGACGCACCACAGGAGGTGGAGCCAGCATTGTGGAGGGAAGGCACTGTCCTATTCAGGGCCCAGGTGCGACCCTCCCACCCATCTACAGGTCGATCTGGCTATTCAGCCCTGCGCTGACTCACCCTGTCTCCTGGCATCCCCCAGCCCCTGTCACTCACATTCCAGACACGGAATACACAACCTCGCAGAGGCAGGCTTGGATGGTTAGACAAGAAAATACCCACTTTCTAAAAGTGGTATTTTCAAACACAGAATGTTAAAACCAACTTCACTAAAAGATGCATTTTATCATTCTGAGTCCAGGCATACTAAACTCGAATTTCTACCATGTTCCCGGGGTCAGTTAGGATTATATACTGTAATAATCAAAACCGCCCGTTCTGGCCTAGGGGGAACAGGTAGCCTTGCAATAGTGAAAAACGAACTAGGCTGTAATTCACTATCAGGACATGCCGCACACACCCGGGCATGTCCTACCTTTCGCATACACCGCACCCTGCCCACAGGGGTACCTTGGGCCTACCTTAGGGGTGACTAACATGCAGCAAAGGGAAGGTTTAGGGACTTGCAAGTGTGTGCACTTGCCAAGTCGACATGGCAGCCCCAGGCTGCGCACAGGCTCTGCGATGGCAGGCCCGAGTTACACTTTACGGGCTGTTTGCGTGGGTGGCACAATCCAGTGCTGCAGCCCACCAACAGCATTTGGTCTATAGGCCCTGGCACTCGTAGTGCACTTTACAAGGGACTGACACATAAACCAAATAGGCCAATCATGGAAACACCAATCCATAACACATTTTATACAGGAGCACTTGCACTTTCCCACTGGACCGCAGTGAGGAAAGTGCGCAGAATCATCACACCAGCAAAAACAGAGTCAAAACCGGGAGGTCAGAAAGCAAAAAGTCAGGGGAAACACGCCAAAAGATGCCAAGTCTAACACATGTCCCCTCCAGCTGAAAGTAGGGAGAACTACCCAACCCCATTGGAGTTCTCTTCACTAAGGCGGAAGAACCTGGACAGACCATCTGCGTTGGCGTGTTCTGTACCAGGACGGTGTTCCACCGTAAAGTCCATTCCCTGTAGGGAGATGGACCACCTCAGCAGTTTTGGATTCTCGCCCCTCATTTGCATTAACCATCTGAGGGGCCTGTGGTCTGTCTGAACCCGGAAGTGAGTCCCAAACAGGTATGGTCTCAACTTCTTCAGCGCCCAGACCACAGCAAAAGCTTCCCTTTCTATGGCACTCCACCTCTGTTCCCTGGGAAGTAGTCTCCTGCTAAGGAAGACTACAGGCTGATCCAGGCCCTCTTCGTTCAGTTGTGAGAGCACCGCTCCCACACCATGCTCTGAAGCGTCAGTCTGCACGACAAATTCTTTGGAGAAGTCAGGTGCCTTGAGCACGGGCGCCGTGCACATGGCTGCCTTCAGGGCATCAAAAGCTTTCTGGCAGGACTCAGTCCAGATCACTTTCCTGGGCTGCCTCTTAGAGGTCAGCTCTGTTAAGGGGGCAACGATGGTGCCATAGCCCTTAACAAATCTCCTATAATAACCGGTGAGACCTAAGAAGGCTCTCACCTCTGTCTGGGTCTTGGGGGCTCCCAAGCCAGAATGGTGTCAATCTTGGGTTGTAGGGCGCCACCTGGCCGCTTCCTACCTGGTGTCCCAAGTACACCACAGAACCCTGCCCGATCTGGCACTTACTGGCCTTGATCGTGAGGCCTGCACCTTGCAGAGCCCTCAACACTTTCTCAAGGTGCTGTAAATGTTCTTCCCAGCTGGAACTGAACACAGCAATGTCATCCAGGTAGGCGGCACTGAAATCCTCCAGCCCAGCCAACACCTGATTGACCAACCTCTGAAAGGTGGCAGGGGCATTCTTCAACCCAAAGGGCATCACCCGGAATTGGTAATGACCTTCTGGGGTTGAGAATGCTGATCTCTCCTTGGCCCCATCGGTTAAGGCAATCTGCCAGTACCCAGACGTTAAATCAAACGTGCTGAGGAACCGGGCAGCTCCCAACCGATCAATGAGCTCATCAGCTCTGGGGATGGGGTGCGCGTCAGTCCTGGTGACGGCATTGAGCCCACGGTAGTCCACACAAAACCGGAGTTCTGGAGTGGCACCGGGCGCCGCAGCCTTTGGGACCAAGACCACTGGGCTGGCCCAAGGACTGTGGGAGGGCTCAATCACCCCTAACGCCAACATCTTAGAGACCTCCTCCTTGATGCTGGCTCTGACCCGGTCAGTCAACCTGTAAATCTTGTGCTTCACAGGATGGCTGTCACCGGTGTCCACGCCATGGGTACACCAGTGAGTAACACCGGGAGTCAGAGAGAACAGTGGGGCGAACTGTCCCAACAACTGGCGACAGTCCCCCTGCTGCTCCTGAGTCAGAGTAGGGAGAGGATCACACCCTCTACTGACCCATCATGCTCCTTGGTAGACAGGAGGTCAGGAGAGGCTCGCTCTCCTCTTCCACCCCATCATCTGTCGCCAAGAGCATACTCACTTCGGACCTCTCGAAGTGGGGCTTGAGGCGGTTCACGTGAAGGACCCTCAAAGGGTTCCTTGGAGCCTGCAAATCCACCAGGTAGGTGACGTCACTTTGCGCTCCTTTACCTCATATGGCCCAGTCCACTTGTCCTGCAAGGCACAAGGTGCCACTGGGGCCATTACCCACACTTTTTGCCCAGGTTGAAATTCGACCAGAGTGGCGTTCTGGTCATACCATCTCTTCATTTCTTCCTGGCTTGCTTCTAGGTTCGCCTGAGCGAGTTTCCTGAAGCGGGCAGTTTGGTTTCTAAAGGCCAGCATGTAGCTAAATACATCCTGGGGAGTTTTCCTGGGAGCCGCCTCCCAGCCTTCCTTCACCAAACTCAGAGGTCCTCTGACAGGGTGGCCATACAGGAGCTCAAAGGGGCTGTACCCAAGAGACTTCTGAGGCACCTCCCTGTACGCAAAGAGTAGGCATGGCAAGAGGACGTCCCACTTACGCCTCATGGGTTCTGTTAGACCCTTGATCATGCCTTTCAAGGTCTGGTTGAATCTCTCCACCAGACCGTTTCCTTGTGGGTGGTAAGGAGTGGTGAACTTGTAGGTTACCCCACACTCCTTCCACAGGGATGTCATATACTTCGATATGAAATTGGTCCCCCTATCGGAAACCACCTCTCTGGGGAATCCCACACGGGAAAAGATCCCCATTAACGCCCGGCCCACCACTGGCGCCGTCGTTGTCCTGAGAGGGATTGCCTCCGGGTACCGGGTGGCATGGTCCACCAAGACCAGGATGTACCTGTTGCCCATGGCTGTCTTGGGATCCAGTGGCCCCACTATATCCATCCCTACCCTTTCAAAGGGTGTTCCAACAACCGGAAAAGGTTGGAGAGGAGCTTTGACCTTCCTCCCACTCTTACCACTTGCCTGGCAAGTTTGGCAAGACCTACAGTGTGCATCTGACTGCCTTCGCATTTGGGGCCAAAGAAGTGGGTGACAAGCCTGTCAAAGGTCTTGTCCTGCCCCAAATGTCCTGCCAAAGGCACGTCATGAGCCAGACCCAGTAGGAAGGTCCTGAAGCGCTGGGGTACCACCAGCACACGGGCTGACCCAGGCTCAGCAACCTTAGGCTCACTGTATAGGAGACCACTCTCCCAGTAGATCAGATGTGACCCGGACTGATTACCAGCTGCCTGGTCTGCAGCCTGCCGCCGCAGACCCTCCAGAGTAGGGCACTCGTTCTGCTCCCTGCAGAACTCCTCCCTGGTGGGACCCCCTTCTTGCTGCCAATGGGTCAGCTCAGAGATGTCTCCCAGTTCGGCTACTTGCTCCCCTGTAGGCACCTGGGCGTCCCCTCGAGGTCCGCCTCCTCCCGGTCCGTGGGAACTTCGGGGGCCGGTTTCCCGCGCCCCTGCCCTTTCTCTTGGCAGGGACTTGGGCCACTGTTTCAGGCTCCAAGTCCTCTTGATCACCCTTTCTGGCCGCCATTGACCGAGTAGACACGCATGCCCACTCTGGCAACCCAAGCATCTCCAAGTGGGACCTGAGCTCAACCTCCTTCCATGAGGACTGCTCCAGGTCGTTTCCTAGCAGACAATCTACAGGCATGGTAGGGCTCACAACCACCCTCAAGGGACCTGAGACCCCCCCCCATTCAAAGGGAACCTGCGCCACCATACATTGGCGCTCTGAGTTGTCGACAGCAACTACTTGGTGGAATGCTCCTGGGACTACTTGCTTCTCAGACACCAGGTGACACCGGACTGAGGTCACACTGGCTCCAGTATCTCTGAGAGCCTCTACCCTGTTCCCGTTAATGGTCACCCAGGTGCTATATTTCTTTGTGTTAGGGGGCACCTGGTTTCCTGGGACCATCTCACTGTCCCCGAGTGAGACAAGGGTCATTTCTGCGGGATCCCCACCCTCCTGTGGGCACCCCTCCTCCCCAAGCGCTACACTAGCCAACACTTTGGATTGTCCACCGATGGGTGGCTGTGTCCCCTTCGGGCACTTGGGGTCCCCCTTAAAGTGACCTACCTGGTCACATGCATAACACTTGCGGGGGCCGGTCTCAACAGGCTTCCCTGTAGAGACCCCTTTCTTCTTATCACCAGGGGGCTGGGAACCTTTACCCTGGGTACTAGTTTGGGGCCCTTTAGAGAACTCCTGTGCTTTACCCTTGTCCCCCCACCTTTCTGCTGGGGACCCTGCCCACCTTTGGCTGAGTCTCCCCAAACGCTTTCTTGTGGACCCTGGTACTCACCCAGCGGTCCGCTTCCATAGCAAGCTTCCTGGGGTCAGTTAGCTTACTATCAACTAGGTGCTGGCGCAGATCTGCAAAACATAGACTAGACAAGTGCTCCCATGCAATCAAGTTGTAGAGCCCCTGAAAATCTGTTACACTACTGCCCTTCACCCAACCATCCAGAGACCTGCAGAACACATCCACACATTCCAACCAAGTGTTGACATCAGACTTCTTACTGGACCTGAACTGATCCCTGTACTTTTCAGGAGTAAGACCATACTTCGTGAGAAGGGCATCCTTCATGTCAGCATAGGTGAGGTGATACCCCTTACCCAAAGCTATCAGAGCATCCCTTGCTTCTTCCGGGGAAAAGTGGCCACAATCCTGCTCCCCAATTCTCCTCAGGGACCCCATTCATGTGTATGGCTGCCTCATAACCCTGAAACCACCTTTGTATGTCATCCCCCTTCTTGAACTCCTTGCCTACGTTCTTGGGAATGTGCACAATCCTGTCTGCCTTTCTGGACGAATTGCTGCCACCATCTGAGCCTGACTTACTCCTAAGTTCTAGCTCCTTCAGTTCTCTCTCATGCTCTAAGAGCATCTTCCTCTCCTCTATGGCCAATCTCTTCTCCTCCCTCTCACTCTCCAGCCTGAGCTTCTGCAGCTCGAACTGCCTTGCCTCCCGCCTGTCCTCCAGCTCCTCTGGGGACAGACTGCTGCTGCCTGACCTGGCGGGTTTCCCCCTACCCAAAAGCACATCCACCCTGGAAATAGGCTCCTCCGCCTCCTCACTGAGATCACCAGGCTGCCCATTGGCATGTCTGGCTGCTACCCAGGCCCTCAGCGCCTTCTGTAGCTCCTCCTTCCTTGTGAGGCCTTTAATTTGGACTTTCAGGTTTTTACAAATCGCTCGTAACTCCTTTACGGCGTAGGACTCCAACCTGTCCTCCTCAAAGATAACTTCCAGAGATGCAACGGATGATGCAATTGATTCAGGCATGACAAAAGTCGTGAGTTGAAAACTGGCAAGATCAAAAATAGGCCAAAAGAAAAAGAACCAGTATGTGGTACGTAATGGTCTGCGATATGGTAGTAGTGCACACCAATCACTGTAAGTCAAGTGCAAACGCAAGTCCTATCCTCACCGCTGACAACCAATGTTAGAAATGGGATCTCTAGTTGGCAAGGGCTTGCACCTTTGTCCAAGTAGGGACCCTTCTTCCTAGTCAGGGTAAGGGTTGTTACACTCGTGAAGTAACCCCTGCTCACCCTCGTGGTAGCTTGGCACGAGCAGTCAGGCTTAATTCAGAGGCAGTGTGTAAAGCATTTGCACATAACCAACAGTAATACAGTGTAAGCACTACAAACGGACACCACACCAGTTTAGAAAAATAACCAATATTTTATATACTCAAGACAAGACCAATTACGACAAAAATCCACAATACTATACTTTACGAATGAATGCTTGATACGTTAACTTCTTCTTTGCAGGAATAGCACAAAAGCAAAGTTCGTACGAGTCGGTAGCTCCGTCCGAGCCTACCGTGATGCTGAAAACCACAGAGTCTAACAGTTCCAGCCGACCGCGTCGATACGGGCCAGCAGAGTCGTGAACAGACTCGGTCACAGTACCTTTCTCGTTGTGGCTGGTACGGAGTGTACGAGCCGGTCGGCGTTCGTCGCGGTTGCGGTGCAAGACGGAGCGATGCAAGGTGCGGTGTCCCTCGATGCGGTGCAGGCAGCGGCTCGATGAGCGTCGTGCAGACGGAGTCGGTGAGTCCAAGGCGTGCGATGCAGGGCGAGACGATGCTCGATGCGGTGCTGACAGGTTGCGATGCAGGCGACCTAGCCGGAGTGCGGGAGCTGGCGTCGGACAGCGGTGCGAGTCGGAGCGGTGCGTCGCAGACGTGCGAGCGGTGCCCCAAATGCGGTGCGGTCTCGACTCTTGAGCCAGTTGCAGCGACAGTGTCGGTCTGGTCCGGCTGGCCCAGTGAAGCGATGCGATGCGAACTGCGGTGCCCACAGGTCACGGTGCAAGCAGCGGCTCGATGTTGGCGGCGTCGGACGCCGCCCACGGTGAGACCAGGGTTGCGATGCGAAGCGGGGCGATGCGGTCTGCGGTGCAAACAGGTCACCGGCCAGGGATGGATTCGGTTGACGGAGTCGGTTGCGGTTCCCTTCCTCTGTGGCAACTGAAACAGCGTTCCAGAAGCGGTACCCAGAGGCTTGTGAAGTCTTTGTAGTCCCTGAGACTTCTTAACAGGAGGCCAGCTCGGTTCCTGGCCCTTGGAGATACTCAGCACAAGATTGTAGAAAGTTCAGTCCAGTCCTTTCACTGCCCAAGACAGAAGCAGCAGCTGCAGGCCAACCCAACAAAGCAACAACACAGCAAAGGGGCAGTACTCCTCCTGGCAGCTCTTCCAGCTCTTCGTCTTGGCAGGTTCCTTGATTCCAGCGAGATCTAAATTCATGGGGTCAGGGCCCCAATATTTATATCCCAAATTTCTTTGTTCTCTGAAGGCAGAGAGGCCTTTGCCTAGTCCAAACCAGTTCTGGAGCACTTTGTTGACAAGTCTCCGTCCCTTCTTTCAGTGAGTAGGCCAGGGACATCAGACGCACCACAGGAGGTGGAGCCAGCATTGTGGAGGGAAGGCACTGTCCTATTCAGGGCCCAGGTGCGACCCCTCCCACCCATCTACAGGTCGATCTGGCTATTCAGCCCTGCGCTGACTCACCCTGTCTCCTGGCATCCCCCAGCCCCTGTCACTCACATTCCAGACACGGAATACACAACCTCGCAGAGGCAGGCTTGGATGGTTAGACAAGAAAATACCCACTTTCTAAAAGTGGTATTTTCAAACATAGAATGTTAAAACCAACTTCACTAAAAGATGCATTTTATCATTCTGAGTCCAGGCATACTAAACTCGAATTTCTACCATGTTCCCGGGGTCAGTTAGGATTATATACTGTAATAATCAAAACCGCCCGTTCTGGCCTAGGGGGAACAGGTAGCCTTGCAATAGTGAAAAACTAACTAGGCTGTAATTCACTATCAGGACATGCCGCATACACCCGGGCATGTCCTACCTTTCGCATACACCGCACCCTGCCCACAGGGGTACCTTGGGCCTACCTTAGGGGTGACTAACATGCAGCAAAGGGAAGGTTTAGGGACTTGCAAGTGTGTGCACTTGCCAAGTCGACATGGCAGCCCCAGGCTGCGCACAGGCTCTGCGATGGCAGGCCCGAGTTACACTTTACGGGCTGTTTGCGTGGGTGGCACAATCCAGTGCTGCAGCCCACCAACAGCATTTGGTCTATAGGCCCTGGCACTCGTAGTGCACTTTACAAGGGACTGACACATAAACCAAATAGGCCAATCATGGAAACACCAATCCATAACACATTTTATACCGGAGCACTTGCACTTTCCCACTGGACCGCAGTGAGGAAAGTGCGCAGAATCATCACACCAGCAAAAACAGAGTCAAAACCGGGAGGTCAGAAAGCAAAAAGTCAGGGGAAACACGCCAAAAGATGCCAAGTCTAACACTTACTCACACACCTCCTCAGTCATGCAAAGAATCAATCACGCCCATTTACTCACCTATACAGTTATACACAGACCACCTCACTTATTTATACAAATATTAACACATACTTACTCTCTTATACAATCACTGATACAAGCACACACTCATCCATACAGCCACTCTCACAATCACTCACTCTCACGTATAGTCATTTATATACTGCAACACTCACATATACTGCCTTTCACATATGTAGTTACTCACACATATACCACTGAGACATCCATTCACTCACCAACACACCCATACACACACTCACCCACCCATACAGACCTTCACACATGCACTCTTGAACCCATACACCCAGTGAATCACCCACTCACACATCTATGCACAGAGTCACCCTCCCGCACCCACTCACACAGACACTCAGACACCCATACATATACTCAGACAACCAATCAATAACCCATATAGACAGTCATATAGCTACTCACCAACCCATGCAGCCGCTTTTACACCAACTGACAGACTGATACAGACATTTACACAGTTTACTCACTAACCCATGCATTCAGTAAGGTACGCTTAATCAGTCAGTTATACAATCAGTCACGCACCTACTAAATCATCCATTCAGACACTTATACACCCACTCATTCTTCAATACACCTTGGCATATATATATAAAACATATTTAAACTTTAAAGAAACACACATTCACTGGATGATGTCATCAGTGATGCCATTTGAGATGTCATCAGTGATGTCATCAGTGATGTCACTGACCATGTCATGAGTGATGTAATATGTGATGTCATCAGCAGTGCATTGCGGGGGCGGGAGTTATAGTTAGCTCTACTAACTATAACGGCTGAATTTCTCTGGTTTTGTACGAGTGAAATGCACAACTAACTATAACGTCCCTGAAACCTGTGGTTTTTTCAATGAATATATATATATATGTATATATATATATATATATATATATATATATATATATATATATATATATATATATATATATTTATAGATATATATTACATATCCCTGTATAGTGGATGTGAGGAAGGATTTTCAAAACATATCTTTTTTTTAGATGGTACAAAAAAATGTTCCACAATTTTCACGTTGCTCTCCCGCGATCTGAACATTTCTTACCGTACCCAATGTCTGAGAGGTCAACCATTTTTCTCTGCACTTGCTGCTTTATCCCCGGGTATGAATTCAGCGTCCGGCACTCGGATGTCCAAGCGGGTTTTAGATATTTTTGAGAAACAAGTGCTGATGGTAAAGATAATAATGCTAGAAATCTCCACGGCAACCGGGACTCAATGTTTCTGTCAGTTGCCTAAGATTTTTCAGTTTGACATATTTCTGAGTAGTAGTCGTGATTTGGTTAAATTAAATTCACTTGGGTTAAAATAAAGGATTAGTGGGGTTTGTTAAAGTAAACCACATGGCTAGAAACATACTGCATCTATGACATGGACATGCTGTCAACAATTTAAACAACTAAAACAAAGAGAATGCCATGGCAGTTTTGTGGTACGTCCGTGCACAATATGAAACTTCTGAGAATGACTAATAGGTTGGTAGTTGATCATAGCTAAGTTCTGAAGGCTGGGCTGCTTCAAATCACCCGGTAGCCCATAGCTGTGTAAGAACTCTCACAATAACCAGAAATCTAAACACTGAGTCAGCACACAGTCCAACAGCTTCTAAATGACCACAGTATTTCATCGGCGATGGTTATTGCAGGTGGGGGACTCTGGGAATCAATGTTAGGGACCTCGACCTATTTTTCATTATTGGAGTTAGAGCAAGAGAACAAAAGTCAGTAAAGGGCGAAAGGAGGAAGATAAAGATAAGACAGCAGAGACAAAAAGAGAACCCGGATGAAAAAGAATTAAAAGAGTGAGATAAAGAGAATAATTGTGGGTGGTGGAAGAGAGAAAGAAGCATGAGGTGGAATTAGCACCATGCAGCTTTAGTATCCGGCAGCCCGGGCACCAGTGGCAGGCTCCAAAGAAAATCTTTGGACCACTGCACTTGTTTTTTTTTTACGAATTAAGCACCGATTGCTGTCATGTTTTATCATTTAATATTTAATGCCTTTATTGAAGCATAGTGTACTGCACAATATTTGCTCCACCTACATCATTGTGGGGCCGTCAGCTGGTATTGCTGTATTGGGGAGTATAGATTTGCTTCCTCACTCATGACTGGCATAGGCCCTGGAATCGGAGTACAGCGGCTCAAATCCTCTATTGTGCCCTAGTGAAAAAGGCACACAAATCCATTACTAAGCAGTGTCAGCTGTTAAGACCATTATCCCGTGTTATATATACATTTACTTTTCCCTGCATTATTTCCAGATAAAAAACCCTCATTATATTCACTATTCTATGTCGGAGAACGTTGCCATTTCAGTTCTTCTAAGCAACATGATCAGTGCAAAATATACTCTTACTTTGATTTCTGTGGCATGTTCCTATTTTAGTTCTTAAAATCCAGTTCCAAATGAGTGTGTGCAAGAGGAAGTGAAAGAGAGGGTGTGTGAAAGATAGAAGGCAGGGTGAACGGGATGTTAGGATGTGTGAGAGAGGAGAGAACAAGCCGACCCATTATTGAAGCATTCACATACCCCTGGAAGGCACGTTAATAATGACCAGCACCCAGTGCTTCATTTGTAAAATAAAAAAGTGCTGGGGCTCTCTTCAGGAGGCCAATGCAGCTTGCACCACACATTGCCCCTGCCAGCACTGCCAATGACAGTACCAACACCACTACTAACCATCACACTCTTACGAGTGTGACAGCTCGGACTATTTCAGGCCCCCAAAGCTAAAAGAATGGTTTGGGCAGCACGTTATAGTCATTTGTAATGTATATAGAATAAATAATTAACTTTCGTTGTGGTTATCTCTAAATTAGCCACACAGCGCCACCTTGTGGCAGACTGTGAAGCTCCAGTGTTGACAATTAAGTGCCATGTGCTGAGCACCGGAAACCACAGGCTCAAATTCAGCACTGCCAGCAACAGAGCTTTAAGTGGACTGGGTCCTAGAGGTGCTCAGCACCGGCAGTTCCAAAAAGCAGGTGCTGAGACGGGCCCCTATCAGGCTCTCCATTTTTCCCCTTGGAGTGAAAAAAAAACCTTTTACCACCCTTCAGCGGCCTTTAATGTAACTTGAAGGAGACTCGTTACAGTTATTTCACAGTCTCATCATTTCAGAACTGAAGATATTTTAATATTATGTACAACAAAGCCATTGTTGTTTAACTTATGCAACTAACAACCATTGACAAAGTCATTAGTCCTGGCTTGTTTTAGGTGTATGTCAATCAAAAATACTTTATTTCCGCATTTCCCCCTAAACGTTAGGCATATGTTGGTGGTTGTATTGTATCTGCAACATATAGAGGCAGCAAAATACCAGTCGGGCGGCCCAGCGTTTTAGCTTACGTGTTTAAGTCACGCTCATAATTGCACAGGCCACACCCCTTTGAGAACCCCCCCCCCAGTTTTCTCATCCCACTTAAAGGCCTGACCAGCACCATGCACCATTGTCCCACTATTGAGACATTCACAGAGCTCTCCAAGTGCCCCTCCATTTTCACAGTTCACCAAGATATTCCCCAGCTCTTATAATGGCCACACATTCTGACATTTGAAGATGGCCGCCGACCACTGCCGAAGGAACTGGAGCACGTGCACCTGATTCACCCACTGCCTGCTCTCATCGCCCACCACCAATCCTCTGGCGCAGTCACTCACACAGGCACAGCATACAAACTGAAACAAACCGTCCATATCAGATAAAACTAACGACAGCAACTAGAGACAGTAACTTTAAAACTAGAGGCTAGCAAATGAGCCTGTGCCTGATTGCAGATTTGCGTGCCTGGAAGACATGGACTGAAATCCCAGATTTTTATGTAACAAAAACGTAGCCATCTTTTAGCTCACGGAATAGCAAGGCAAACTGGTTCAAGAACTCTATTTAAAATGTTACTAAATGCTTGTTTAGACACAACATCTTTTAAGTAATGTCAGTCAGTGGAGCACCCAAAAACAATTTTAAAATTGAAGCACAAATAACCCAAAATAATGTTGTCTTTTATTTTAAGAAGTCTTGTTATATTTGATCAAGTCATCTGTTTGCATGAGGATTCTTTAGATGACTCAGCACCCTGCATTTGGATCTTAGGGCCAAGCCAAAGCCCTGGCGCGGCTCTCTGTGCGAATCTGGTGATTATCCATCTTTCCCATGAAAAAAACTGCTACAGTACTTACAAACAGATTTTTTATAGCCCTTTAGTTGCTCCATCATAATGATGTGACAGTCTCAGCAAGGCTCGGCTTTTGCAGGCTGCGATTTGTAAACCCATATCTACAAGAAAGCAAAATTACAAGTCTCGGCACATAAAGCGCGGTTAGTTAAATATACAGAACTGACTGAAAAGGGCTTATTGGAGGAAATTTAGGTCTGATTTTGCATATAAAATAAGCAGTCAGTTTTGACATGACCTCTTTGTAAAATGGTTTCAGTATTCCTTATATGTATGAGGCAGTCAAAGAAGGAAAGAGGGCCGAAGAGAGTGCCTTTTCAAGTGCAGATAATATCACTGAAGTGCCAAAAGGCAAACCTTTACTTTAGCCGAATACAACGGGCATGCTAAAAGATTCCTCACTCCTAGAATCATTGTGAGTGTCTTGTGCCCTCTGATGGAAGAGGCAGCCGTCTTGAGTCCTAGTCAGGGCTTTAAGAGGGATGAAAAAACTGGGGGGTCTCTCAAAGGGGCGTGGCCAGTGTAAAAAAGGGCGTGGCTTAAAAACACGTAAGCTAAAAATCTGAGTTTAGCATAGTTTGCCGCCCGACTTGTATTTTGCGGTTTCTGTCATTGCATCCAGATATATGAAACAACAAGTAACATCATACCTACAACAAGTCACGACTATTGGCTTTGTCAATGGTTGTTAGTTTCAAAAGATAAATAAGCGAAACTATGGCTTGTATATAATATTGAAAAAGCTTCGACTTGCAGCCCTGGTGACACCACGACATTGTTGCTGCTCCTGACTTTCAAAGAGAAGGAAATCCAGAGAGAAGATGACTCTCTTTAAAGGATTTCCCTTCCCCTACAACGCTCACGTCATGCGGTAACTTCTCCACCAGTGAGAAGTGAGCAGCGTGAGCAGCGCACATCGATGTGCCTGCTGTCACTGCAGTCCGGAAAAAAACGGACCGCTTGTGCCAGGGCACAAAACAGAGCCCGATAGGGACCCGTTTCGAGGCCTCCTTAAAAAAACTGCCGGTGCTCAGCACCGGTGAGACCCGGCCCACTTAAAGCCCTGGCCCTAGTCACCATCATGACCATTTCCAGTGTCATGGAAGCCCAAAACAATGAAAACAGACCAGTTCACCTACCTCCTCTCACCTTAGTCACACAGAACGTCATGTCTTACGTCCACTGATATGTGATTTTCTACCTCTCTCGTCTAGTCCATACATAACTAGCCTACACACCCCTTTGAACCAGTCATTGCTGGGGCCCTACTCTCTGTGTCCAGCCAGGCCTGACGTTGTGCCACCTCAATGAGCCATACGTGCCATTTTACCAAGTGCTTAATTTGTAAAACAAAAAAAAAAAGAGTGCCAGGGCTCTCGCCAGGAGACCACTGCAGCGTGCACCACACATTGCCCCTGCCGTGCTGCCAATGATAGTAACCATGGGCGTAGTACTATGCTACGCTCGCGGAGCGTGCGTAGTTTGCGCTACTACGCACTACGTGAATTGCACGTAGCACAGTGCAAAAACGAGTAGCGTAGCGGGCATTTTTTGCTTGCTCGCGGTCCTCAACGTCAAGTTGGCGACCGCGAGTGAGCAAAATCAACATCCCGGCGAGACTTTTTCCTCGTTCGCGATCAGCAACATCAAGTTGCCGATCGCGAGCGTGGAAAATAAACCTCCGAGCGAGATTCTCAATGCGGGGAGGTCAGGTTTCTCATTGCGAGTGGTCGCGTATGCTCGCGACCGCTCGCGATGAGAAATACCAGTCCGCGTTGAGAAAGCTGCCGCTCGAGTACAAATCTACACAAGCGGCAGAAAACGACCGCTTGCACTGTGCAAGATGCCGTTTGCAATGATTGCACAGTGCGGACAAGCATCCGGCACTGTGCAATCAGTGCGAACAGCATTTCCCTACTGCACTACGCAGTTCGCGTAGCTACGCGTAGCGTGCGTAGTGCGAAGTGCACTTCGCGTAGCTACACGTAGCGCTACTACGCAAACTACGCCCAGGGTTAAATGATAGTAACAATACTACTATTAACCGTCACACTCCTACAAGTGTGACAGCTCGGACTATTTCAGGCCCCAAAGCTAGTAGAATGGTTTAGGTGGCAGGTAATAGTCATTTTTAATGTATATTGTCTTAATAATTAACTGTTGTTGTGGTCATCTCTAAATTAGGGTGTTGAGCATGCATGAGTAGTTCAGAACACATTTGTACTAATTATTGCAGACGATTCCACAAATATGTGCCACTGCTGCATTCTAGATCTGATGTGCAAACTAGCCTCAGACCAGGTCATTTCATGCAAAGAGAAATTACCACCGTCCGTGTTTTATAATGAGAAAATCTTCAATTTTAAGGTTGTGATGCTTTGTCACAACATGCGTGAATCCACATTGGGCATGCTGCGACTGACTGCATGCCTTTTGTGTAAAGACTCCCTGTAATTCCACTGTCTCATAAACACACTGCCTGCGGTCGGTAGGTACAAGTGTCTCTCCTTGGAGTATAGGGCGGAGGCAAAATATTCAAACCCTCAAATTTTAGATACAAGATATTTCTTTTTATGAATGCAGTGTTCACCCTGGACCACATTTTACAGCATCACATATCAGGTCATTTCTTATCTTGCAGCAAAATGAGACTCAGAACACAGCAATAAGTCCAAACAGTACCCACAAGACTCGCATTCCTTCTTTCATTAAACTCAGAAAGCACTTTTGAGAAGAAGCAATAGCATCCTTCCATCTTCACGTTCTCTGTAGAGTCCAAATGGGAGATCTGAGACGTCGGCGAGGTTTTGAATCCGAAGTCGACATTCTACGGAAGCCGAGGGCTAGATCACTCTGGTACAATAGCGGCCCGTGGTGGGAGTGCTGCCGGGCGGTGGCGTGGGGCGGGGAGGGTAGGGGGTAGTAAACTACGGAATACGGCCGAATAGAGTTAAGTAAACATATTAATAAATAAAACGAATTTCGTTGCGTGCGCTGCATCGCCAAATGCGATGAAGCGCGCGCAACGGAATTCATTTTATTTTTTTATATGTTTACTTACCTCTATTCGGTTGTATTCCGTAGTTTACTACCCCCCACCCTGCCCCTCCCCCGCCCCACGTCACCGCCCGGCAGCACTCCCACCACGGGCCGCTACTGCTCTGGTGGTGACTTTTATTGGAGACACTACAAGGGCAACCGTGGTTGCGTGCTGGCTCATTTAGCTATTATTCTTTTTGTTGTCCGTTTCAGCACTGTCCATTAGCTCTCATTACTCCTCAAACTTAATAAACGTAACAGAATATTGTTCACTATTCTATGTGAATGACACCACTGGTTTGTTGTGTTTGGCATGTAGCCGGCCCCTTACTTTATGAAGAATCATTCTATCTTCGATGCAATTGCAGCTAAGGTTGTGGGTGTTGATAAAAGAAGATTTGCCGTCACTGGTCTATAGCGAGAACGAAGAGTGTGTGCCTGTAAGAAATGGGGTTTTTGTTTAGGAGGGTGGAAGCCGCACCTAGAGAACAACCACAGTCCTTGTCAGTGTGAACCACAAAACGTCACTAAATTAACCTGTGCTTAACACTCTGGTAGCTTGGCACAAAGCAGTCAGGCGTAACTTAGAGGCAAAGTGTAAAGTATTTATACAGCAAGCAAACAGTAATAAAATAAAAATTCAACACAAGAAAAATCCCAAATCAATTTAGAAAAATAGTGTAAATCTTAATAAATAATAATTGATACCAGAATGACAAAAATCCAATCAGTAGAATTGGAGATATGCAGCTTTGAACTTTTAAGCAAATATAGCGCCCAAAAACACAAAACACCACTTGCAGTCACCTAGTTGTGGTAGATTAGTCACAAGATCAGGCTGACCGCGAAGGAGCATGGGCTGGATACAATGACCAGGTTAGTCTTACTGAAAAAGTTACAGTCTCAAAGTCTGACGTGAAGAGTTCAGTTTTTGGTGCAGGAAGCCGCAAAGAGTAGGGAGAGCATTGCAGATGTTTGTCACTGCAGCACGAACAGCAGGCCTTGGGTCGCGGGTGTTCATCACTGCAGCACGAAGATCCTGTAAGGCGTCGCAGACTTTGTGATGGCTGTCACTATGGGCTGTCGTCGGTGAAGCATGAAGTGCAGATCTTGTGTTGCTGGTGGTCACTGTTGCGCGACGAGTCAGGTTCAGTGGAGCTTCGCGTTGGCAGTGGTAGAGACTCAGCATAAACGGGCCTGAAGAGCTAAAACTTCAGGATTTCACATTTTTCCACAGGAGGAGCTCAAGTTATACTTGTCAAGGGTCCAGGACCTGTGGAGGCACCTCTTGATGGATCAGGAGCTCACTCCAGAAAAGGTTATTAGAGCTCAGGCAGGTCCAGTTCAGGTCCAGGCAGGTCCAGTTGCAGCAGGTCAGCTGGGCAGTTGCAGGAAGGCCTCTGGAGCTTGTTGTGTCCCTGTAGTTTAGAAAGGAGATCAGCCAAATGACCCTTGGTTCACTGAGGTTAGCCTGGGATGAAGGCAGCATGTCCAGTCTTCCTTCTCAGAGAGTGGGGCAGTCCTCAAGCAGCAGGGCAGTCTTCTGGGAAGCAAGGCTGGCCTCAAGCATCAGCGTAGTCCTCTGGGGAGCAAGGCAGTCCTTCTTCCGTAACATCCACAGGTCCAGCAGTGTACTGATGAGTAGCTCTGGAGGTCCCGCATTTATACCTGGCGACGGATTTGAAGTGGAAGAATTCCCGCTATCACCACAACACTCGGTTCTGAAAAGTTCTTCTCTTCCCCTGTCAAGGCTCCAAGAAGCCTGGAGTGACAAAAGACTACTGTCAGGTTCCTTTTTGTGTGCTGGAGTCAAGACCTTTGAAGCATAAATGGGGCAAGGCACAACTCCACCCTCAGCCGTGCTAGCAGGATGGCCCACCCTGCCCACAGCCAGACCCCTTTTATGTCCCTGTCTCGGAGGAATACACAAATCCCAACAGCAGAGCCATTCACAGTCATGTGACCCAGGACACTGGCAGAAAGCACAAATGGCTAGGACAAAAAAATGGCAACTTTTTAAAGTAGCATTTTCAGAATTGAGACTTAAATCTTACTTTATCATTAGAGAGGTTTTTAAATAATTACCAATTATTCGAGTGTAAAAACCCTATTTCTATCTGCTCCCAATCAAAAGTTTTCACTTATTGAATGTCTACACTTGGTGGATAAGGCCCCTTCTTCTTTGTTAGCACCACAGTCAACTGATTATGTAGTTGGTGGTCTTGTGCCATTCTGCTTTAAGTATGGACCACAATGCTCATTCACCACTTGCAAGCTGAAAATTTGAAAATAATCTTGATTACCCTGTATGGCTTTGAATTCTAGAGATGGGGAAAAGGAGTGAAGGTGGGACCCTTCTGATATTGAATGCTAACCAAAATTAACTTCTCCAGAATGTATTAGGTAGTGCTCAATTTATGCCAGTGGTTGCATTTGGTGGGCAGCAGCACTCATTTGTTTAGCCAGGACTTATTTTTCATCATAAGACTGTGACACAGAGCAAGATTGAAAAAAGCAGGAAAGAATGACAGAAGAAGAGAAAAAGAGTTACAAAAGATGTGTGAACCTACCTGTAAGCGTGAAATGATGAAGACACATGAGATGTAGGGTGGCGGAAAAAAGAGGCATGATGTAGAATCAAGACTAGGCAGCCTTGCCGTTTCCCAGCTCGGGGGTTTGGGAATACTAACAGGAGGCTCCTAGGAAAAATCTTTGTGCCCGTTCTCTTAGTTGTTCACAAACTAAGCACTGAAAAGGGGTCCCGAGGTGAGTGGTGGCTGTGGCACTCAGTTTAGAAAAAGGGTTGATTGGAGTTGAACTGCAATCCTAAGTGGCATCGGAAAGGTTAATTCTAAAATGTTTATTCAGCAAAAGAGATTCATGTAAATTTAAAGAAGATAAAAGGAGAGTATGAAAACATGTCTAATTCTAATCTTAATTGGTTAAAGGGCACAGCGTGGCTTCTGGAGAGTTCGGAATGAGATGATGTCCAGTTTTTTAATGAAGCATTGCCCCCAATGCTTCATTCATTTGAAGGGCAGGCAAATTTGGAAATTTGGACAGGGTCTGAAATTTGAGTTGCCTGAAAATCTTTGTCAGATGGAAATTTATTGGTCAAAGCGAATTGTTTAACCCAATTTGAACACTCTCTAATCAAAATATTACTTTTTAAAACAGGTCTGACCTAATTAATGTTACCTGATAAGGCCTCCAAAATGAACAAAAGAGGACAATGATAGTAATGTGGGAGAATTTATGACATTGGCTTTGAGTAGGTGGTAATGGCGCGGTAGTTTCATAAAACAGAGGAAACTGGTGACTCGCATCTCTAAAAGATGGAGGTGATTATAATTCGAAGTTACCAGGGCAGAGTCAGAGGGACATGTTTTGGGTGAGTGGGTGGTTAGACATAGTAATAGGATGTCCAAGGGGCTGCTTCTGTAGGCCACTCCTTGTTGGATCTTGGGCAGATTGCTGATGCTAGAGCGGAGAAGTGTACATGTCCGCTAATGTACTTTTGTTTTGCCACCTTTAACGGGATGAATTAAGATAAAAAATACACAATTTGGCTAATGCTTACTCTAGTTTTTCAAATAATTTGCTGTATAATTTGATTTTAATTACGTGTACTAACATTTTATTTGTAATCGTCAAAACTGAATAAACAATTTTACTAGTGGAATCCCCTCTATCTCACAATCCGAAACTCATGGGCCACTTAAACAAAACTCATGGCCCACATTAACAATAAAATACCGGATTTTCCTGAGAGACTTTATAGTAATTTTATTGTTTTCATTTCTTTTATTTTGAGCTTTTCTAATACTGCGTTGTCCTAGAACCCTTTCTAAGCTCTGTGGCGTGTTATGAGGCAGGAATTAAGCCAGACAAATAGATGGTGTGTAGTGAGTGTCCTTTTGTAGTGTAAGGTCACAGTGGTAAACAGTCAAAATTAGAGGAACAGCCTGCCTGGAGTGGGCAGAAAATGGCTAGTGGGGAAGACTTTGGGGAAGACTTTGATGGGTACAGGCCAGCCCTAACTCTAGACAACTAGATCTAGGCATCTAGCCTGCCAGAGAGGTTGGAGGGACAGACCTTGGTGGGAAGAAGTGTGTCACTAGAAGTGAGCCATAAAATATGCCTCCCCTCCAAAAGGGGCCTGCCAGGTTTTTCTCTTTGGGGCAGCAATTAGTCTTGCTGGGACAAGGGCCTACCTATATAACTAGCATCCATAGACAAATGGCCTAATCACAGGGGATTGAGGGGGGAAAGAAAGCGACATAAAAATTCAACAATGAAGCCAATAGAAAGGTAGGGAGAAAGATATATAGAGAGGGTAAGCAGAGAATGATGAAATGAAACAATGAAAGCAAGTGACGCAAAGAAAATGAGGAAAAGAAAGAGTTAACATATGAATGCGTAGACAAACTTGAATAGAAGAAGGGAGAAATTAATGCACAAGAAGATTAGGGCATTTAGAGCAAGAAAAAGTACTAGAACTGCAAAGGAAAAAAAATAAAAGACAGATTGAAATGGAGAATTTGAGAAATAAGCAAAAGACAATTGAGATAAAAAGTAAGAAATCGAGTGAGAGACAAACATTTGAAATTGCTTAATAATACCCCTGAACCATGATTAGGCTTATTACCAATCATTATGTTACACCAAAGGTATTTTAGGTCAGTAAGCTCTGGATCTTAAGCAAACACATGTCTCACTGCCATTCAAATTTTGGCTACTGAAGGCAATTATATACACATTATTAAATCTTTCATTATAAATGTTGTTCAGAGCAGATGTCTGCATTGGTTTGTGTAAAATGCCTATTTAACCACACGTAAAGAAAACACCCCGTTTTAAAAATATTCTTAAAAAGTATTTGCATAGTCTCAAACATTAAGAAAGGTTTAACTGTGATGGTGGTATGCTTCTGACCATCTTACTAGGACATTGCATGTAGTGTTGTTTGTGATAATTGCTATGTTGGGATTTTCAAACAACCTTTTCATAGACCTATAAAGAAAACTCCTACAATGAAGACACCACAAAATTATTTGCATGATACGTAGTTTAAATTGTCATAGGGAAATGTAAAAACCTACCTGGTTAAATTTGCCAGAAAGTTACCATCAAAACAGTGTAAAACAAATCCTTTTAACAAGCAACCCAAAATATATAAGGACCTTGAATACCTTCCAGGATGATAAAAGGTAGTATCAGTTTTCCGACAACCACCTCTGGCTATTTATATGGGTCAGTTTTGTACAGTCCTTAGTACATAATTTCTTGATGTTTATCAAAAATATAATTCACAATTTCCTAGCTAAAATCAAGACAGCTGGAACAGTGATGGGTGCAGCATGGCGCCTTCCATTGCAAACATGTACATGTACGCATTGGCATGACTACACACACTGCAGAATACTACATTGCAGGGAGAGTGCTGCACAAAAGTGAGAAGACTGAGAGCAGCATTGCCAGCAACCCACATTTAAAGTGTTATTATCTTTTGAAGAAGGACAAACATCCTGAACATGTATCTAGAGATACACATCATTGGCTGCACCAACAATGGTGAAAACTAAAGACATTCAACTAATATGAGTGTCATCAAGCATTGCATTTACCCCAATTCATTTGGGAAATTGTGTGCTGGTATGCCAGGTAGTGTGCTCCCCTTGTCTTGTTTTGATTGGCTCCATTCAGTGCATGACCTGGTCATCCTTGCTATGTGCATTTGTCAATAATACGGAGAAAGCACGTGGGCAAACTGATTCCGCGTTTAAATAGGGTCACTCTCTAAGAATGCTCTTTTCTGAACACATGTCTAATGCTTGCCTACGCGCCCTGCATAGGAAACAGCCGGAAAGCCTTTTGTGTAAGTGGTGCTGAGACTGCAGTGCTCTGGCCACATAACTTATAAGGGACTTGGGTTTTGTCCAGAGTCAGGTGTCCTATCCAGCTCAGAGGAGTGTTTCAGCCATAATCAAAGACATTGAAGAGTGAAAGGTGCATCTTCATAAAAGGCTCACATTTTTGTTGGGGATTTCAAGGACAAAGGAAACTCTGACAGAGCTGCACTACTCTTGTTCAGGGCAGAGGGTCCCATATGGTGTCTTGGGTCCCAGGCCACAGGCCTTTCAACCGCTCTTGCTAAGCTGAGACAATGCATCAAAAAGGACTTGTCAAGGTGGCAACTGCCAAATTGGCTGGCATGGCTGCTCTTCATGTTTTCAAGAATTGTATGCTGCTTCGAAACCTTGTAAGTGAGATGCAGCGTATGTACTAAACTGGCCTAGAGATCCCACCTACTCAGTGGGAGGTGTCAAACTCACAAGCATCGTAACCAGGAAAGAGTTCAACATATACATTTTTTTTAAAACAAACTTTATTGATTTTCATTAAACATTCGGTAGGATTATCCATGCAATGGAATCAAGCGTTGATGAGGTATGTCATATTTCCGGCATTATGATACATTCCATTACTTTTACTAGCGTCTACATCACGATCATCATTTGTCCCGCACTTGCTCATTACCAATCCTCCATTTTGCAATCTATACATGGTTAGCATAACTGTTAATAAATCAGCCCCTACTGTCCCCTCTCCCCCCTCCCATTCTCGTTCTGGCCAGTTCTGTTGCTTATATGTGTATTTGTGCGTCCTGTTGAAACATTCAATGTTCTATACCTTTTAGTGATTGTGGCGGTCACTCCCATCTGTTATTGACTGTATGTCTGTGCGTTACAACTGTGTTTTAAACTGGTATGTGTTCGGGGTATTAGCTATGGGATCCAAATCTACACCTTTGAGGGCCTCTAGCATAATATCCCATTCCATGGATATCGGGTTCTTCCGTAATCCCTTGGCTCCCTCCCGGCGCAGTGCAGCGCTCTCAGCCCCGCCCAATCTGAGCATTTCACTTTGCCAGGCATGTTCAGTAGGAGGTTTCGTTGACTTCCATCGCATAGTTATGGAGCGTTTGGCTAGGATTAGGGCAAGGTCCATAAATCTGAGCTGTACTTTCTGTTTGTTCGAGCGTTTATGTAGCCCTAAGAGGCACTCTTCTAATGTGTCCCCCACGTGTATCTGTGTGACTGTCAATATGTGGAGCTGGATGGATTCCCAAAACCTTCTCAAGCGAGAGCATGCCCATAGCATATGAGTTATGTCAGCTGTGTCTAAGTGGCAACGAGGGCAGCGGTGTTGTGCAGTCGGGAACATCCACTGCAATCGCCGTGGCGTGAGATAGGCTCTGTGGAGAACCATACTTTGTATAAATTTAAACTTTGCGTTTCGAGTCACTTTTTTGGGGTACTCTAGGATTCTAGTCCATTCCTTGTCTGAGAGTTCCCGACCGATATCTTCCACCCACTTGGCTCGCAAGTCTGTTAGCTGTACCACAGCGTGTGCCCTTATTCCTACATATAACCATTTGATAAGATGTCGCCCCCTCCCCATATAGTATAAGGCCTTGACCAGTTCGTGAGTTGGGGGTTTGTATCTCTGGGGGGCCCAGTGCTTCTTGATGTATTGTAATAGTGCCGCATGTATTAGGTACAAGTGATATGGCACTCCTGTTTCCCGCACGAAGTTCTCGTGGTCCATTAAGAGTCCATTGTTGAATAAGTCCCCTACTGTGTCAACCCCTTCTTCTAACCAGGCCCCTATCCTGCGCTTTGTGAGTCCTCCCTCAAAGAGTGGGATTCCTATTAATGGGATGTTCCCTGCATATGGGTGGCATCGGGACATGTATTGCAACACTGCCTTCCAGCACCGAAGTGCCGTAATCAGCAGGGGTGGCATGTTCGGGGGAATTTTACTTTGTGGTAACAGTAGTGTATGTAGAGTACCTTGGTTAACGTCACGCGCCGTGTAGTCTATCTCCTGTAAGTTGTGGCCAGCTGTCCAGTAGGACAGCCATTGCAGCTGACTCGCATAATAAAATGCTCTGAGGTCGGGTTCCCCCAGCCCCCCTTTGTTGGTTCCCAGCTGCAATTTTTTAAGGCTTACCCTGCGCCTTCCGGCTCCCCATACCAGATCTGAGAGTATAGTGTCTAAAGTTCTGAAAATAGTGGGAGGTACTACAATCGGCAAGTTGGTAAAATAATATAGAAGCAGTGGTAGGTCCACCATTTTGGATATTGCCACTCGGCCCATTGCAGATAGAGGTAGCATAGTCCAGAAAGCGACACTAGAGCGTATTGACCTGATTGCCCTGGTAAGGTTACCCTCTAGCATGTCTGTGTGGGCCCGGTATATGTGTATCCCGAGATATTTGAATGTGTTCTGTGCCACTGGAAGGGGGTATGGCCCAAAGTTAACCTCCTCTGGGCAGATGCCGTCTCGGAAGAAGAAAGCATTAGATTTTGCAGCGTTAATGGCGAGACCCGATATGTGTTCAAACCTACAGAAGATGTCAGGAATGGGGTCTAGCGAGCTCAAGAGGTCATATATTATTATGTCATGCGTGTAAGCAGATATCAGGTGTGTGGAGTCACCAGTCGGGACTCCGAGTTGGCGAGCCTCTGTGCGTAACCTAAGTGCCAGCGGTTCCAGTGCAAGTATAAATAACAGTGGTGACAATGGGCAACCCTGATGAGTGCCCCTGAATACTGAATATTCACTTGAGGTGTGTCCTCCCGTGCAGACTCTCGCGGTAGGGGCTTCGTACAGTAAATGTAGCCATCGGAGATACTCCGGAGGTAGTCTGAATTTCCCTATAGCTTTGAACATATAGTTCCATGTGAGTGTGTCAAACTCTTGCCTTAGGTCTAATGCAACACAGCCCGCATTTGCATAATGTTCCGGAGTTGTTGCCATGATATGATGTAGTCTCCTGATGTTTAAGGATGTGCTGCGTGCTGGCAGGAACCCGCTTTGGTCTATGTGGATAAGCTTATTTAAATATGGGAGGAGCCTAGTCGCAAGTATTTTGCTTAGTATTTTATACTCTGTCGCCAGTAAAGATAATGGGTGGTAACCAGACATGTTCGAGCTATCCCTCCCCGGTTTAGGGAGTGAGACGACCAACGTCTGCGTTGTGGTGAGGGGAAGGTGGCCTAATTCTAGTGATCTATTGTATAGAATCTCTAATTGGGGAACCAAGGCCTCAGCGTAAGTATCAAAAAATTTGATCGGGAGGCCATCTAGCCCTGGCGCTTTATTCCGTGGGAGCTCTCTGATAGCCACTTTTATTTCGGCTTTAGTGATAGGACCTGCCAGTGCTTTCCAGGAGTCTGTAGTGAGCTGTGGGTAGGGTAAGTTATCCAGGAACTCGTCTATACGGGTGTCATCTATTGGGTCTGTTTTGTCGTATAATGTAGCATAGTATAGGCTCAAGGATTCGTTTATGTCCTTTTTGGTAGTAACTGTGTCTCCCCTTGGTGTTGTTATTTCGTTAACTATAACTGTCGGGGGGCGTCCTTCAGTATTTTGGCTAGTAACGTTCCAGATTTGTCTGCTTCTGTATGTTTGAGCTGGGTGTACGCCCTATGGTCTATGACTCTAAGGGACTCCAACAATTCCGCATGTTGGATGCGTGACTCTTGTAGTGGGGCCTGTTTTTCGGGATCGTTCGCTGCCTCCTGTTCTAGTCTATTCATCTTGTTCTCAACCTCTATCAAGTTTTTACGGATTTCTGTAGCGCTAATCGCAGTACCCCGGACAACTGTCTTGAACGCATCCCATTCGACTGAAATGGAAGACGCAGTGTTGCTATTCTCTGTGAAGTAGTGTGTGATAGTATTAGCTAGAGTAGTGCGGAACACGGCGTCTTCCAACGTTTGAGGCCACAGCTTCCATGTGGGTACCAGGGTGGGAACTCTGCCCCAGGTGAGGGTGATTTCTAGGGGGTTGTGGTCTGAGAAGGTCTTAGCCAAGTATGTGGTATGGGTCACTTGTGCAGCTATTGTTAGTGAGCATAGGGTTCTATCGATTCTCGTGTGCAATTGATGAACTGGAGAATAAACGGAATACTCTTTGTTTGACGAGTACTTTAGTCTCCACACATCACTCAGTGCCCATCCATCAATCCATCTACAGAGGGCCTCTGCTTGTTTGATTGTTCCCACTCCACGCAGGGGAGGGTGTGATCGGTCAAGCGCTACATCCATGACCGTATTGCAGTCCCCTCCAATGATCCACGGGTATACTTCCCATCCCGTTAGTGTCTGATTGAGCCCTGCAAAGAATTTGTCCTGGTCGAAGTTAGGGGCATATATGTTACCCAATACAATATGTGCACCGTCAAGTATCCCATGTATGAGTATATATCTTCCCTGTGTGTCCGTTCGCCGCTCTACTTCTATGAATGGTACCCCGTGTCTGATCCATGTCGTTGTTCCCGTGGCAAAGGCAGAGTAGTTGTTGAAGAAGATTTGTCCCTTCCATTTCTTGCGCATTTTCGCCGCTTCTGAGTCTGTGAGGTGTGATTCTTGCATAAACACTATCTGCGCCTTGCGCCTGAGTAATTGTGCGTGCACTCTGTGACGCTTCTGTATGGACCTAGACCCCGAACATTCCATGTGATTGGGTTGTATGAGCTGAGCATGTGTGTCGCGCAGTGCATATAAGGTAAACATTCCAGGTATTAAAGGGAGGCCACATTCTATAGTAGGACAGCGGTTTTGTGCCAGTACCCCCACCCTCCCCCGATTTGTTAATACTAGGTCCGGTCGGTGAACTATACCAGACCAAACTACAAAAACACACAACATGTGTAACTGTGCTGTATTTATATAGTGCGTTCGCGAGTAGGGGGTAGTCGCTCACGCCGCCAATGGTACTGTAGTCACTTATATATGAGCTCATAGTGGCCAGGGCTAATAAACATATTGACACTCTGCCATTCAGTTCACAGATCAAAAAGGGATATGTGTTACGCCATTGTACTGTATATCTCAGTCCATAGGCTTACTGTTCATCTGGGCGATCAGGATAATCGTTCTTGCTTTGCATTAATCCAGCAAACCATCTGCAGTTTGGGGCATCACCATAGGGAACAGAGTCAGGCTACTCTCAGAGTCTGATCTAACTGTGCTTCCATCCGAGGATTCAGAGGCCGTATTGAGCGCACAGTCTCTGAACGTGGTTGCTGTTGCAAGGGCTATATCCTTGCTCCATTGTACTTGTTCCTGTGTTGGGCTGTGTGACTGTGGTTTGTGGGCTGGTTTCATAGTTCAGCGCGACCGCCTGCCTTGTGTGTGCCCGGGACCATTAGGTAGGCTCTGGGAGGTGGTCCCTGGTAGCGAGGTCGGATCCATAATCTCAATCCATTCTTCTACATCTTCGGGGCTCTCGAAGAAGTATGTCTTTTGGTCATGTATGATTTTCAGGCGGGCAGGGTACAGGTGGGCATATTTAAGGTTCATGGCTTTTAGCTTCTTTTTAACAGTCATGAAGGAGGACCTTTGTCGCTGGACCACAGGGGTGTAATCCGGATACAACGATATTTGGCAATTTTCAAAACGTATCTGGGATTGTTCTTGCGCTTTCTGGAGCAGTACGTTGCAGTCCCTATAGTTTTGGATCCTAGCTATCAATGGCCGTGGCGGAGCACCTGCTTTGGGTCTCCTCGTAGGTATCCTGTGGGCTCTTTCCACACAGAAGTAGTCCGATAGCCCGTCCGGAGCCACATGGTCTCTGAACCATTGTTCCATGTAGTTTGCAGCGTTGGGTCCCTCGCTGCGTTCCGGAAGTCCTATGACTCGCACGTTGCTTCGTCTAGCCCTACCTTCTGCGTCCTCTATTCTGTCCTGTAGGCCTGTGACCTGTTTCCGCAGTTGTTAGACTTGCAACGTGTGGTCCTTGTGTTGAGGCAGGACTTCGTCCAGTGTCAGGCTGTGGATTTTCACTGTGTCTGCCAGCTTAGTATGATCCGCTTTGAGCAGCGTGAAGCCAGTTGTAAGAGTGCCGATCTGTTGCTCGATGGCCTTTCTGGATTCCCTGACCTCTCGCAGTATTAGATCGAGTTTATCCGGGGGGTCTCCTCGTTTGTGGGGGTATACAGGTGAGCGAGGGAGGGAATGTGCTGTGTTCTGGCTCTTCCATTTGCTGCGTGCCACTGGTAGCCGCCTCTGGTAATTTCCCTTTGGGGCACGCCATGGTACCCCAATGTATCCCTCTCCTGCGATCGCTGTTCTCGAAGGGGGTGTTAGTACAGCTGTGGGCTTTCCGAATCTCGTCGGCGGTCGGCTAGATCTGCCGTGCCAGAGCGTGTGGTTTGGCTACTCACATAAACCACCGCACGATACTCCACTGTATATCCCTGCGGCTTTTTCTCAGGCGGAGCACACCCTGGATTGTAGCTAAGTAGAACTCTTTCCTAGCACCAGTCCCAGTGTTCCCAGATGCAGGCGTTCAATATATTGACCCCGGCTTAAGTGCTCTCGGGCTCAGGCCGGCTGTTGCAATCAACTTGCACCTTCCGACAAGCCGGGGGAAGTCAGTGGGACCTCGCCAGCCCCATGCGGGGAGATTACTGTGGCATCTCAGTCCCTGGTTCTTGGTAAGGAGGCTCCCATTGCTTGCCCTGCTAGTGGCCTGCAGGGCGTTGCCGTGTTATCGCAACTCTGTGTGCGGGCAGGCTGGTTACAGTATCTACTCGATGAGCGCTCCCTCTTTACTCAAGCTATTCCTCCCCACGATGGTCCCGGGTAGTTAGGCGCTCCGTTGCACCTGATCATAGGGCCTCAGTGACACGGCGGCTGTGGGCATACACTCTCTCCCTCTTCCTGGCTGTCAGTCTCTCGATTCGTATCCCGGCCCAAGAGCCGCACTGCTTCCAAATAAGTGGGGAGAGTGGGTGGGGTCAGCGAGGAATGCTAGAGGTGACTGGGGCCCAGTTTCCCCCCCAGTCTCTCTCACCTGGGGCGTTGCGCAGTGTCTTTAGGGATCAGGCTCCCATGTCGTGGTTAGAAATGCAGGCTCCTGAGGGCCGTGCCCCGGGCCTCTTGCCACCGCCGGGCAAGCCGGTTCGCCCACGCCGATCTCCACCGGAGTCCCGGCCGGCTGGTATTGCACCTCCTCGAAGGTGTCCCAGTCACTGTGTACGACGCCGGTTGTGCGCCGTAGTGATCCGGAGTCCAAGGCCGTACCAGAGAAAAGCCGCAAGGGTCTAGTCGCCGGGTATTATTCCCGGGGGCTTCAGGGTATGGCACCACCCTCCGGCGGCTATCTCGGGATTTGGGCAGGCAGCAGGGTCGTCTCCTCCTTTGTTGCGCTCCCACAAGGTCTCGTCGCACACTCACACGGACTCGCTCAGTCCTGAGGGGCTACTGGCCGCTTCCGTCCAAACGCGATGCCGCCGCCGATAAGGCCTCATGTCGTGAATCTCGCTCCAAGCCGTCTGGGGTGACCATGCGATTCAGTGGCGCGTTTGGTCGCAGCTCGCCGTTACACCGCTACCTCGAGCAGACTCTGATGGGCTCCTGTGAGTGGCAATACGACAGGATAATGTTGCCCGGGCCCGGAGCTCAACTAGACAGCATCCGCCATGTTCGGCGGTTAGCCACGCCCCCGAGTTCAACATATACATATAAACATATAAACAAATTGTGTGCTAATCATGGTGAAGCAAGGTCTGGCTGCAGTGTGTCCTTCATTTCAAATGGGGCACAATATTCAATATCACTGCCCCAATATGTATTTGACATGTGCAACTAAGCATGTGTAACTTTCCCGAATAAGGGCACTGCGTATAGTCCTGGTCAGAAGAATCCTAGGACTTCTTTGGCATATATATAGAAATGGTACCATGTCAGATCAAAGTTGCAAACTGTATAATTCAGATGGTGAAAAAATAAAAAATAAATAGCAGGGGAACTAAGAGCACCCCACAGTTTTGCACTTTCTCTATAATGTATTAGGAAGTATTAGAAGAGAAAATAATAATGGCAATATATGCTACGATCATCAGTATTACAATACACATTACCCTTTTCAATATTAGATCTGATTTAGGTCTCTCCAAACACATCACTGTTGCATAAAAGGCAGCGATGCTGGTCTTCTGCTCAGTAGCGTAGTCAGTGTGTCATGGGCCCTGGTGCAAGGACGGAAGCGAGCCCTATAGCTGCTGTTTGAATGATAAAATATAGCAGTAGTCAAGGTTCTGTGGGCTCCTCAAGCCTCCGGGCCTCGGTGCCACCTCACCTGCTGCACCAATGGAAGCTACACCCCTGCTTCTGCGCTTCAGCCATCTTGAATAAGGGAGCTGGAGAACCGGAAAGGAAAAAGTAGTGAGGAGTCATGCAGAAGAAAATCTGCTACTTAATAAGAACAGGGCCACAGATGGAAGTTTTAGATATCGAATTTGCCATATATTAAGCAGTGCGCATGTGCCCGTTCATTTCCAACAGTGTATCAAATAGATAGAGGGATCACAAGCAAAGATCAATATCTGTGTGTGAGGACAGTAAAGCATTTTATGCTCTTTTAGGGAGATCTACGTCCTCTGGCATTAGGCCATATATTAGCGTCACAGACACAATGCTAGACTCACCAGTGCATTTATGATACTTTTTCTAGATTCTCTTTATGGCAAGCTCTTTTTCACCACCCTGCTCTAAGTTATTAACTCATTTCTCATGGTCAGTATGAAATAAAGCCCTGGCACAAGCTTCATGTACATAATGCTTGCCGTAAAATGCTAATGATTGTGTCAGTAGCTACCATTGCTGAAATAAATTCAATAAATGCCAGAGGATATGCAAATTACCAGGATTTTAGACCGATAATAAGATGACTAGTTTTTTTTTTTTTTTTTCTTACAGAAACAGTTAACCCGTACCTTGCTATCAAGGGTTTAACTTTTACCAGATTTTCAAACCCAAATCTCTTCCATGTACTGCTTCAAACCTTTTGTACACAACTTGTAAGGTTTTTTTTCTAACTTGATGTCGCCTCCATCATGTGCACTCTTTTTTGTATGAAAGTAAATCTAACCAGTGGTAAAGAATGGGCAGGCTCCAAGCCTATTTTCTTGGTAAGCCACAATAAGCCTCGCAACAGACAGCGCATGCGCTATTGAGATGGTTCGACATAAAAAGGAGATAGGAAATAAGTCTTCATCTAACATGGCACCTAAAGTGCAGGCAAATTAAGCATCCATTTTTAAAGATAATATACAAAAGTAAAATGACAAAACACACATTGAAGATCATTGTCTCTCACAAAAAAGGAACTGTTTTTATAAGAATGTGAACAATGAGCACAAGCTTTGTGCAGTCACTCACAGTGAAGGGAGCTAGTGGATAAAAGGGGTTGACCCAATGCCTTATACTCTGTGCTTTGGTGGGCGGAAGCAAAATGTGAATGACAGTTCAACAGACCAATGGATGAAGCCTGCTCACCAAAAGCCCCTCTATTCATGTAGATTGTTTATATTATTTATGAATTTTCAGGAAAACGACAGCCTGGTGAAACCTAAAAATGATTGTTAAATGAAAAAAGTAAGTGCCTAGATTTAAATGTTTTATTACGATTTTTATAAATTACAGAACAACACTTCCTTTTCACCATTCCTGCCCCTCTCCCAATTTACATCCCATGCATGTGAGGAAAGACCAGCTGCAGCCCATGCAGGTAAGAGCAATGGGGCCGGGTTGGAGGGGTATTTGACAGATGACCACAAGGGGAAATTAAATAAATAATTCATTTTCCCTCGTCGTCATTTGTCGAAATCCCCCCCACCCGGTCCCACAGCTCTTACCTGCACGGGCCGTGGCTGGGAAAGACATTAGTAAACACCAGTGCTTAATTTGAGCCGGGGCTTTCCGGTGCTCAGCACCGGCACTTAATTGGTGTCCGGTGCTCGGTACCGGCACCTAATTGTCAACACCATACTTAGAACACTCCACCACATGGTGGCGCTGTTCATCTAATTTAGAAATGAGCAGAACAACGGTAGTTTAGGACTACAATGTACATTAAAATTGCTAATACCTGCCTACCCAGCAATTCCTTTAGCTTTGGGGACCTGGAATAATCTGAACTGTCGCATTTACATGCGAGAGAGATGGTTAGTAGTTGTTTTGGCAGCGATGACAGGGGCGATGGGTGGTGTAAGCTGCAGTGGCCTCCTGGTCAGAGCCCTGGCACTTAATATTTTACAAATGAAGCACTGGTAAACACACCAGAAAACCTCTAGACCCCTCCAAAGCACAATCCATTTTGCGGACAGTACTTCTATTAGGATTCTGAATCCAATAAGGTTACCAGTTGTTTTTTTGACTGGGGTTACTTTCAAGATTTTCAAATATTTAGGACATGAAAGTTACATGGATCCGTAAGAGAAGAAATATAGCAGTGACCAGACCTTTCATGGGTTATTCAGCTGTAATCCAGTGCTTACAAAGGTGCAAACAGGCAAGCATGGTGATGTTTAAACAGGAATGAAAGTCCTAATTCATGTAGGATTCGAAAGAGTGGACACTGCATTAAATTAATGGTAGGCAGCTTGGAGTGACGTGGTCTTTTTTTTAAAACCTTTATCACTCCATCAATGTATCATCACTATGTTACTCCAAGTTTTGGCAAAAAAAAAATGAAATAAAAAAGAAGTGGAATATCGTTGCAGTATATCAAAATAGGTCTGTATTGGCGGGCTCCATGCGGGATTTTCAGAATAACCTGTTAACATGTAAATGACTTCCATTTAGATTGTTTGCTTGTTAATTTATCTTATGTGGCTATCCTGAATATCTGGCTTGGCTACGGCCCTGCTGGACTCACACTGAACAACTCAAGTCATTACTGATATTATAACTAGTTGTGACCTGCACAGCCCTCTTGATCAGTCCCCAAATATGTTGTTGGGTTGTTTCAAGGTGGAGGCCTTGTGATTGGTGATGGTTCCAGTTGCTCTGTGGGCTTCAATGTTGGATCCGTCAGATTGGACTATTTTACAATCCTAGAGTAGCAGGGCATTACTCAGAAGGCTTTCAGTTAGAATAGACAGACTCTAAGACCTGTCCTCAAGTATCACACTGGTCCCCATTTCCACAAGAAAACCACTGGGTGCTGGGCATTCTCGGTGCAAGTCAGGCAACTGTGGAATAAGAAATGCGAGACATCAAGGTGTTCAGAGAATGCAAGAAAGGCGAGGGTTGTTCAGGTAGTTTGATGATTTCTGATTTTTTTTTCATAGCATTCCAAAGCTGCTGCATTGGGATATGCTCAATAAATAGCCTAACTCATAATCCATGTTTAAACTTTTATTGTTCTTTGATGAAACTTTAAAAAAAATTATTACAGGTTTGATAATGTATTCTTATCATGTCCCTCTTCTCCCTTCCACATTATCAAATTCTCGGTTTTTACCACCCTCACTTCCACCACTCCGCATCTCAAATTCTCACACCACGCTCATTCCATGCAGGACGAGGTTAAGTTCAGAACCACATAGAGTTCCTTGACCCCCCTCTCCCCTCATTTTCCCATCTCTCCTTCCTTTTGCTTGTATTATTCTCTACCACCACAAATTGCACATTATAATGAAGCTCCCCTTTCCTCTCCTCTCCTCCCCTCTCCTCCCCTCTCCTCTCCTCTCCTCTCCTCCCCTCCCCTCCCCTCTCCTCTCCTCTCATCTCCCCTCTCCCGCCCTCCACTCCCCTCCCCTCCCCATAACCTGAATATCATAATAAGGCACCCCCTCCCACCCCCTCCCTCCTCCTCTCATCTCCTCCCCTCCCCTTCCCTCTCCTCTCCTGCCCTCCACTCCACTTCCTTCCCCTCCCCTCTCATCTCCTCCCCTCCCCTCTCCTCTCCTTAACCTGAACATCATAATGAAGCACCCCTTCCCACCCCCTTCCCCTCCCTCCTCTCCTCTCCTCTTCCCTCCTCTTCCCTTCCCCTTCCTGCCCCTCCCTCCTCCTCTCTCCTCTCCCCTCCCCTCACCTTTCCCCCTCCCCTCCCTTCCTTTCCTTTCCTTTCCTTTCCTTTCCTCTCCTCTCCTCAACCTGCACATTATAATGCAGCCCCATCCTCCAGCTGCCTTGGATGCTCTCAGCGCGCGCTAAGGGGATGCTTCCAAGGTAACAGCTGCAGTCTTTCCTCGCCTCCGCGCCTAAGCAGCCCTCGTGCAGAGCAGAGACAGTCAGCTGTGCGAAGATCAGAGCAGAGACATCCGCCCGTTGTACAGATCAGAGCAGAATTAGCCTGCGGTGCAGATCTGAGCAGAGACACCGAGTTTGAGTCGAAAACAGAGCAGAGACTTACCCCAGCTTTGATGCAGATCAGAGCATGCGAAGCCAGGTGTGAGGAGGTCAGAGCAGGGATACCAGGCTGCACTCAAAATCAGACCAGAGACAGCACCCAGCTCTTGTACAGAGACAGCCTGCTGTCTGCTGACCAGGGCAGCAGAGACAGCCAGTTGGTGAGTGACGATAGCCGTAGAGACATCCAGCTGTGGAGATCAAAGCATAGTGGAGACATTTCACAGCTGTGGTGAAGATGAGAGCAGAGACAGTCATAGCCCAGATCAGAGTAGAGACAGACAGCTGTGGTGCAGATCAGAGTAGAGACAGACAGCTGTGGTGCAGATCAGAGTAGAGACAGGCCGCTGTGGTGCAGATCAGAGGCGGACAATTGTGAAGATCAGAGCAGAAACAAACAGTGGCTCTGCAGAGCCAGTTGTGCAAATTGGAACAGGACAGAGACAGCAATAGGATAATGGTGCAGATTAAAGAAGAGATGGAGCATTGTAGCGTGAGTGGTGCAGAATAGAGCCAAGACAACCATCCTTAGCCCATTCCCTTCAGATGGAGGTCGCTCACCGCTCATGAACCTACCGCAGAATTTTCTTCTCCGCATAGAGCGGTACCTCCTTCCGAAGCGAGCCTCATCAAAAGGCCAACCTATTTTGAGGCACCTCACTCTAACCATGATCACAATTCTCCACATTACCTTATAAGCTTACGTGCTGTTCCCCCTCCTGCTGCATCATCTGCAAGGCAGTGATTGCCAACACACCCTCCTCCCCTGCAGAGATGCTCGTGATCTCTGACGGAGACTAGAGTCAAGCATCTGCCTTAGCCGTATAGGATTCAAGAGTTGCAAAAAATCGGGGAAAGTCAGATACAAGAGTGTTTAGTGTCAGCCAGCGGGCTCTGGGGTGCACCAGGCTGCAGACTGGACTCACTCTATCCCCTCACACGTTCTGAAAATAGCCCAAGACACCCCCACTGAACAACGAGATGACCTAGAGGAGGAGAAGGGGCATATCGGCCAGAGCTGTAGACTTTGGAACTGGGAGCTCAGTTTCGAATCCCTCCTTTGACTCAACATCCGGTGGTTCTGGCCAAATCACTTATCCCCCACCTCCAACACCGCCCAAAAAAATGTGCATCTTATTCTGTTCTCTTGTAATGCTCTCTAATTCCCTCGGACCAAGTTCACGCTAAAGCTGCGAAAACAAGAATCAAGCAAAGCTGTGGACTTCACCCAAATCATGAGGCATGAAATGGATCAGTGGTAGCCAGAGATAGCTGGGGCTCCCCATGGCTTGTCCTTTGGTCCTTCTGGCATAGCCCTGTGTACCGCTTTGCCCATTTAGTGTTATGATGTGGAAACATTAATAAATAATGCCTCATAATTTGCCTTTTCTTGTCGAATAATTATGTAACCCAGCCACATAATTTGGTCCTTCCCTGCCACATAATTCCAGTGACCCTGCCCTTACCTCTGGGATCATGAAGAAAGTGACCAAATCAAATCTATAAGCAGGGCCGCTGGAATTATGCGGCAACAAAAAGCAAGTTATGCAGTCTAATGGTGTAGATCATACTGAAGAACAATTTCACTATGTGTCCTTTTACAACACAATAATACCCGCAGGGCAACGTCTTCACTTCATTAGTAATAGCTTAATACCTGAACACAGCATGCAGAAATGAAAGGATGAGAGGTTTTATTTTTCTCTTTTCAAAATGCCGTCCTCGTGACTTCTGTATTGTCTGCCTACCAGAGGATCATGTTCCAAGGATTTCTGGCAATGTGAATGAGTTTGAGTCATGGTAACCGCATTCATTCATCCTACACATTCATTCTGTAGCACACGGTGTCTGTTCTATGGGGCCGGGTGCGCTTCAGGTGGACGCACAACCAGTACCTTCCAAACCAGGTCAGAAGCATGCACTGAATTTACTAATGATCGCTGCAACTTGTTATATTTTAAGTCGATGTTATACCTAACATGTTCATGTACGTGTAGTTTATGTATGGTGTAAAATGCTTTAAGGTATTGATTATACTGCTGTAGTAAGTACACATCGGGTCTTTCCGAGTTTGAAAGTATTGCTTGCCTTGCATAGAGTGGGGCAACCGTGGTGTCAGATTTGTAATTACGGCTCCTGGGATGTGCCTAAATGTCCCTCTGCTGGACAGCCAATCATAAAGGAGTCTCAGAAAGCACTGGGCTTGGTTTTTTCAGCGAGTCTAGTCTCTACCACATCTTTAAAAGTTAAGTGCCTCGAGAAAGACAGCTGAAAGCCACATCATTAAGAGCAGAATTTAAAACTGTTTCTTTCCACAGGTTTGCATGCACAGATTGCACGCTATTGCAAAAATATCCACCTACTATATTTCATCAAAAGTACTGCAATATAATGTACCTTTTTCTCTCCCTTATTTACTTTGAATTCACCTCTACCCCCTTCTTCAAAATGAATGCCTCTTCAATATATAGACTCCTCTAAATCTCATGCTTGTCTGTCCTAATTTCGTTTTTTGAAACTATATCCCTGCAACCTAACAATAATAATTCCAGAAAACGTTTGCTTCTCACATAGCCCCAGCTAAAGGTCGTACCTCAGTCATTAATGTACCACAACGAAACTGGAGAAAAAGCATGGAATGGTTTCCTTTAGCATGCTAGGCTAATCCCAATAACCAATGGATTGGCCACTAACTCTGGGGCTCCCGAGTAGGGTGCTACTCCCCATAAAGCGCTTCAAATCCTCATCAGGGTTAGTAAGTGCTATATAAATGCAATTTCACTACAATACAGGTTGACCTATATGAAGAGGGTGTGCCACTGTGCGGTAACACTTTTGGCACTTTTTAAATTAAGGGCGTGATTAAGATGGCGGTCGGACTTTCGTCCAATCGCCATCCTATCAGGGATGGGACCGCCCGACTAGCTGTCGGCGGTCCCGCCTTAGGGATTAAAATGCCATCTCCTTCAAAAAGGTCGCAATGTGTATGTTTTGTATTGCGGCGTGTGCTGCAGGCTGCAAGCACACGCTGCAGTACAGAAAATACACATATTGCGTATCCCTGCACCATGTGGTGCCTGCCACATGGTGCAGGGGTATGTAGGGGGGCACCATAGGTGTCCCCCAGAACCCAAGGTCAAGAGCAAGGGAGGAAGGAGGGCCCGCTAGGGGCTCCCAAAGTCCCTTTCCGCCTGCCTTTTTCATGACGGGTTAACCGCCATGAAACGGCCGGCAGAAAGGGATATTGTAATGCCTACTGCGGTGCCTAAGCAGGCACCACCACTGTTGTAGGGATACAAGTCTCTCCGATGGCCCGTCGGATCCATGGTGGTCGGTCTCTCCGACCGCCTACCATCCACCTGCCATAGTAATGTGGCGGGCGGTCAAGCGATGTCCGATGGCGGTGGGACCGCCACCGACGGCCTGATGGTGTCGTCCCACAGCCATCGCAATGAGGCCCTAAGTTTTGATCTGTTTCAGGTAAGAAAACATCTCTTGTTGAAATTTGTTAATGATGAGGGCAACGGTGTATAATCTGGCACATCCCGACTGTATAATGTCAAATCCTATTAAGACTGACTCCGTTTTTAGGTCTCGCAGACCTAGCGCTGGAGCGCGCATGCGCTCCTCACTCTGCGAGGCTTATTGTCATCGATATGCTTTCAGAAGGGGACTTGAAGCCCCGACCCATCATTCCCATTGGCTGGCGTCACCATTTATGCTAAACGCTGGCCTCCGATTGAAAATGAGGCTTTTTGGTTACCGCCCTGTCTCCTTCTCGGACGGCCCATCCCGACTGGATGTTTCACTTGCGGCGTTATACAGTCTTCTTTAATTTAGTCGGTAAGCACTTTTTTTTAGGCAGTGGTTGCAGCTGTTGCTATGACGCACCACGGCACTCTGGCAGTTCAGTGCCTTTGTTTCTTTTGCATCGGCTTCTTTAGTTATTTCCTGTCGTCTTTTACTTTCCTCCCGCTAACTTTCGTCCTTGTTCACTTTACTCCAGCCCCCCTCCCGTTGTCTGCATCCCCTTTGCTCCCCCCCCCTTGTCCGTGTTTTCCTTCTTCCCACCCCCTCCCTTCTCAGTACTAATCCCTCTGTTCCCTCCCCGTTGTCCGTGGAGCTGGGCTGTGGGTGAGGTCGGGGGCAAATGAAGATAGTGTGCGAAGTGGAGGGAGAAGGGGCAGGTCTTCGAGTAGCAGGGATGTGAGTAGGGATGCACAGCTGTAAACAGAGACGCAGTCAAGAGCGTAATTAGCAATGCAGTTAACCAGGTGATATGAAATGCGCACATTGGCAAAGCTTTGCGCAATGCTCCCTCAGCCTGTCCGCCCCCAGAGACAGTATTATTGCTTTAACCTTTGTGACTTGATTGGTGGGGCGGTGGGGCAGGAGGGGTTGTGGGGGAGGGAGAGAGTGAGTTTTAATCTCTACAAGTAGTTCAATAGTAATACAACATACTGCTTTTGTAACTGTAAATAGCCTGTTATGCGATGCCCATGCGCCAACACCAGGGATTCGCAAACTACCTCTCTAAAGCCTGCGTTGTGCCTGCAAACGAGCCTTTCCTTGGCATTACCATCCCCCGTCTCCTCCTGCTCTCTTCTTGTAGACGTGGCTCCTATAGTTTAATTTGTTTATTAAGTGTAGCAGGAACGCTTGTGGCTGCGGGGGACCCGTGGACACATTTCGTCTTCCAGATGGGACTTGAATGGGGGGGGGCAGCTCCTGAGTTACAGCAGGCTGTTATTAAGTCTGAAATCCTCGCTAGACTGTTCCAAAGCCTCAGTCTGTGTTCACAAGCCAAGCCGTTACGTGCTTGCTATATCGAGTGGATTGTGGTCATTGTAGTTAGTAATGTGTTACACTTTACCTTACATTTTGGCCCCGCATAAAGCGCTATGAGGCACCCTTGTGGAATCAGGGTGCTATACAAATGTGAAATACAATACCATATAAGCATTGTGATCGTGATGCTTCCAGCGATCCGTGAAATACACATCTTAATAAGCACGCCTACATTCCCTGTTAATGTTGTGAACCAGCCTTAACCCCCCCCCCCCACCATGTGCACGGTGGGCATCATTACAATTCTGAGTTCTAACTTATGACGTTCATTGAATCTTATTTGATTGACTTGACTTTCCATCGCCTCTGTGGTCCCACGTGCTACTTCATGTTACTTCACTACAACTTTACTATTCTGAATGAGCCGTATATACACATGGATGTATGGGGCACTGTTTTTATGAGCTTCGCTCCTGATTTTCTACAGGGAAGGAATGCTGCGGCGGGGCAGCAGTCACCTGAGTGGGCAGCCAGTGGGCTTCTGTCCGATTACTCACATCAGGGGGTTTACAACTGTGTAAGTGCAGGCTGTATTTACACTGTCTCTGGCAGGGAATAGTCCTAGTGGACACACCCTTCATTGAGCGAAGGTTTGGAAAGCTCATCAGCCTAGTGTTGCTTTTCTGGGCCTGGTGTGTTTTTTTTCCTGCAAGAGGCATGTCTTGGAAAACTTTTTATATATCCTGTAACTTTTAGTTTTTCTACAGTGTAAGGAGAAATCAGTGGGTTTTCTATTTAGTAAACTCCTTTGCCAATGAAGAAGTCGCCGACCTCTTAAATCAAGATTGCAGATGTCCTTGCTTGGCATTGCAAACAAAAGAAATGTAGCCCGAGAGGTTAAAACACGGGACTATTGAATTTGAAACTTCTCTGCAGTGGCACACATTCTTGTTTTCTCTGCTGTGATTTTCCCCTTATGAATTTAAAGTGCTTGTTTAGCCCTTTTAATTTTCTCCAGGTTATAAACTAGTTGTTTTATGTCTTTTTATTTGTAACTATTTTTAAGGGTTAATATGACTGTTGCAAAGAATGTGTACCACGCAGATCACAGCAGTGTATTTTATGTGTATAGCTCTGTGGGGTTCTGCTTTTGTCACAGAGATCCTTTTGTTACTGTGCAGTTTCCCACATTTATTAACCCTTTAAAATCCTCTTGTTAGTAACACCGGGGAGTGAGTGGTAAACCCAAAGACACGTGTTCTTGTGAAGGGCCCGAGCACACTGGAACAAACAATGTCTCCGTGAGAGGACAGTGTCATTTGTAGCGGTCTAGTCTATTAGACCTCGCCACCTCCGAGACCCCAGCCCGGAAGCATACACACACATTGTATCACTCTCTGGCCAGGCGTGGCCAGAGAGCGTAAATAAACGGGCCGGGGTCGCTCGGGACTTCCGGCCCACCATGAGCAGTATCTGAGTGGGTGTGATTATTACGCTGAGGGAGCGCAAGGCCTGGGTGTGGCGCGAGGTGCAAGCTGTACCTGACACAGCGTGACACTGGCGGCGAGGGCGGAATTGCAGAGTCCCGATATCCACCACCAACACGCACATCACCGTCCCCCGGCCCGTCGGCCGGCAGGAGCAGCATCGGAGTCGCGGAGCGCAGCCCGTACGCCAGCGCGCGAAAACACTGACGGTGTGCCCAACCGTGTCCGCCCAGCAGAAGGCGCAGTCGGAGGTCACCAGCTGAAGAGCAGAGGTACGCGCGAACCCCCGGATGCCACCTGCGCTCTGTGCCCCCATCCGTGAAAGTACAGCGTGCGAGCGCTCCCGGTGAGGTCCCGGTCGAGCCCGCGCTGGACCCTGAAGTGCGCGCATGCGCAGCAGCCTCCTGCCACGCCCAGCCTCGAGCACACCAGCTCAGGAGCATGCCGCAGGCACCCCCCGCAACTGCGCTGCAGTACACGCCTGGTTCACGAAACAGCCGGCTGCAACCACTCCTCTGCGTGAAGGCTCAACAAGCATTGGCCAGGCTAATTACCCCACTTGGCCGCGAACCAAGAGAAAGCCCCGGGGCGAAGAGGATCACGAGGTAAAGACCAGCCATGTCAAACACGGCAGCAGCCCAGCAGCCAGCACCCCCTGCAGCCCAACCAGCGCACCTACACTCCCAAGTCAGCGCGCTTCCCCCGTTCAGTGAGCTGATTGATCCTGCCACCGCGTCACCTACGTGGAATGTGTGGATTAGCCGACTAAATAACTACTTTATCGCCACGAGGGAGACGGATGGTGCAGTTAAAAGGTCATTGTTACTGCATTTCGCGGGGGACGAAATATACAAGTTATTCGCGCATCTGCCGGACACAGGAGCGCCCACAGACTATGAGGCCGCGGTCAGAGCGCTAAACGCCCACTTTGACCCCCAACTCAATCCTGCCTACGAACGTTTTAAACTCCGACAAGCCCGTCAGAGAGAGGGGGAGTCCATGGACGCATTTCATGCGCGCCTGAGGGAGTTGGCCAGCACGTGTACCGAAGATGACCAGGCCAAGGAAGTAAGAGCACAGGCCATCCAGGGGTGCCGCAACAAGACCCTGAGGACCCTCATCCTCCGGCAGCCCCGCATTACCCTAGAGGATATACTCATCCTGGTGCGCTCCCACGACCTATTGGAGGCCAGGGCGACTGCAATGGAAGCTGCGCTCACCCCCCCCAGCCGAACAGGCGGTGACAGTCAAGACAGAGCAGGTGGATACCGCTCGAACGCCAACTCACGGCAGGCGAGGACGATGGCCCAAAAGAAGCTCGCGACGGCCACAGTGCGGGTACTGTGGGAAGGAAGAGCACCCCCAAGACGAATGCCCGGCAAGGGGCAAGACCTGCTCGAAGTGCGGAATCCCCAATCATTTCGCAAGTGCATGCAGAGGAGGGCTGCGGAGCAGAGGGAATCCTGGGCGAAGACCGCTATCCAAAGCGGTGAGACACCTCTCACTAGAAGAGCCCGCAGCTTCGAGGATGCCGACGACGCCGACACACCACAGACAGTGTCTCGAAGACTCGTCCACAGATGAGGAGGAAGAGTGCTACCTCATATCCTTTGCGAGCAAACTCAAACGAAGACGGTGTCCCCAGCCGACATGCGCCATCGAGATCGCGGGGTCACCCGTCACGGCCCTCATTGACACAGGCGCATCCGTGAACGTCATGGGGTGTCAGCAATACAAGCGGCTGAACCCGAGACCAGCACTCACACCGTCCAAAGTCAAAATTCTCCCGTACGGAAGTCAAACGCCGCTTCCCCTAAAAGGGAAAATGACCGTCCAAGTGAAGTCGGAAAACCACGAGATCTCGACGACGTTCCACGTGGTCGACAGGGAGGCCGACATATTAGTAGGCAGCCATACCGCCGAGGACCTAGGCCTGGTGAAATTCGCGAATGCCGTGAAGACACTACAAACAGAAGATATTCTTGAGTTATTCCCACAGCTGTTTAAGGGTCTGGGAAGCATGAAGAGACCGCCGGTGAAGTTACACATCGACACGTCGGTGAAGCCAATCGCTTTACGGCATTGGCGCATACCATTTCACCTACGACCGCTGGTAGAACAGGAGCTACAAAAACTAGAGCGGCAAGGAGTCATAGAGAAAGTGACAGGACCAACCCCCTGGGTCTCACCTATGGTCATAGCTGAGAAGCCAAAGCAACCTGGACAAATCAGACTCTGCATCGATATGCGAATGCCCAACCAGGCAATACGGAGAGAGAGGCATCTGACACCAACAGTTGACGACATCCTGGCCGATCTCAACGGTTCCCGTTGGTTTTCCAAACTGGACCTAAACGCGGGATATCACCAGTTGAAGCTAGCGGAAGAGAGCAGGTATATTACGACATTTTCAACACATCTGGGACTTCGACGCTACAAAAGGCAGAATTTTGGGATCTCATCAGCCGCGGAGATCATCCAGAACGCCGTGGGGGAAGTTCTGTCGGGACTTCAAGGTGTCCTCAACGTCAGTGATGACATCTTAATACACTCAGCAACAATGGAAGACCACCATCGCCAACTCCGAGCCACTCTCCAGCTCCTCGCAGACCACGGAGTGACCCTCCACAAAGAGAAGTGTCAGTTCTTCAAAAAGACCATCGAGTTCTTCGGATATGTATTCAGCCAAGAGGGGGTGAAGGTGGACCCCCGGAAGTCACAGGCTATTCAGCTCGCCCCTGCACCCGCGACCGCCTCAGAAGTTTGGAGTTTCTTAGGCATGGCAACATATTGTGGACGGTTTATACCGAATCTCGCCACCATCGCAGAACCGCTACGAAATCTAACTAAGAAGGACACCATCTGGCGTTGGAACCAGGAAGAGGAAGAGGCATTCCGCAAAGTGAAGTCGGCGCTGCTGGAGAAGACGACCATGGCCTACTTCGACACGGCACGACCGACAGAACTGATAGTAGACGCAAGTCCTGTGGGGCTGGGAGCCCTGCTGACACAGGAAACGGAACCAGGAACATGGGTCCCGCTAGCCTTTGCGAGCAAAGCACTGTCTGCGACCGAAGCTCGGTACTCCCAGATTGAGCGGGAAGCGCTTGCCATAAAGTGGGCGTGCAGCCACTTTCATCTATACATCAGTGGGCATCCCTTCCGGGTAGTAACAGATCATCAGCCGCTGCTCCTGCTGTTCAAAGGGACCACTCCTCATCCGCCACCCAGAATCGAGAGGTGGGCGATCCAGCTTCAGCACTATCAATTAGAGCTGGTTTACAGGCCTGGGGCGAAGAACCCAGATGACTTCTTGTCGCGCCATCCAGCAAGTCCAGCGGAGGAGGACTCCGACCAAGAGAGGCAAACGGAGGATTTCATTAATATGGTTTCTCAATGGGCGTGCCCGCGGGCCCTCATCGTTGAAGAAATTGAGGCCCACACGCGCACCGACATGGTCCTGAAAAAGGTGGCAGACGCTCTGCAGAAGGGATCATGGGAAGGCTTTCTCCACGATATCCATGGATGGAATGAGTCCGACCGAGCCCGGTTGGGGAAAGTCTGGAGAGTCCGAGAAGAACTAAGCGCCACAGCAAGTGGCGTAATACTGAGAGGGTCACACATCGTCATTCCACTGAGCCTCCAGGAGCGGGCGACCGTCCTGGCACACGAAGGCCACCAGGGGACTGGAAGAATGAATTCCAGAATGAGGGAAAAGGTGTGGTTTCCGAATCTGGAAGAAGCGGTGGACACCGTCGTGAGGAACTGCAGAGCCTGTCAGCTCACTGGAAACCCGGAATCGCCGGCGCCCGTGATAACCGAGGATCCCGCTCCATCACCCTGGTCGTGGGTGAGCCTCGACTTCAGGAGCTTCCCGGATGGACGAGTCACAGCGGTCCTGGTCGACAGCTACACGAAGTACCCCATCGTGGAAGTCCTGCCCTCCACCGCGTTCAACCACCTACAGCCGTTGCTGGAGAAAACGTTTGCACTTTTTGGGTTACCACAGGTGGTCAAGACCGACAACGGTCCCCCGTTCCAAGGGAGTGACTTCAAGGATTTCCTAACCCGGCTAGGAGTAAAGCATCACTGCATCACTCCGCAATGGCCACAGGCTAACGGGGAGGTAGAACGATTCATGCGGACTGTGAACAAAGTTCTACGCATAGCGGTGGCCGAACAATCAGATCCTGAGGCCGCTCTCCAGCAGTTCCTGTGAGAGTACTGGAGCACCCCTCACTGCAGAACCCAGAGATCCCCGTGGTCGTTGATGCTGGCAGGGCCCCGGCATGACACCCTCCCTGTAGCCGACAACTGGGAGCAGGATCCTTACAATCCCTCAGACACCCAAGCCAGGAGGGCGTCAACCAACGAGAAGGCCAGCCGGCGGAGGAGGGCACGAACCCGTGCAGTGGCACCAGGATGCGCCATCCTAGTGAGGAATCGTGGCAGCGGAGGAAAGTTCCGCACACCCTACGAGCCGGAACTGTGGACTGTTCGGACAGTCAGAGGAACAGCTATCACCGCTGAGCGGAACGGAGAAGTGATCACCCGAAATGTGTCGTGGTTCAAAAGGGTTCCTGTGGCAGACGTCGAAAGGCAGAGTTCGGAGCAATTAATGAGCGGAGAGGCCGCACGGGATGAGGGAGGCCTACGCCTCGTTGATGACCCGACTCGAAGCCCTGCAGCCTCAACCCCGGCCACAGACACAAGCCCCGGAGACTCAGCTAGCGGGCAGGGAGTGGTCAGCCCGAGAGGTAACCAGACCGTTCGTCAACGTCGATACGACCTTAGGCCTAACCCCAGGCCGAACCAAAGACTTGCTGATTTTGTATGTTAATGTATTAGTTCTCTTCTTGTTAGAAACTGATTTGGGATGGGATGTAGCGGTCTAGTCTATTAGACCTCGCCACCTCCGAGACCCCAGCCCGGAAGCATACACACACATTGTATCACTCTCTGGCCAGGCATGGCCAGAGAGCTTAAATAAACGGGCCGGGGTCGCTCAGGACTTCCGGCCCACCATGAGCAGTATCTGAGTGGGTGTGATTATTACGCTGAGGGAGCGCAAGCCCTGGGTGCGGCACGAGGTGCAAGCTGTACCTGACACAGCGTGACATCATTCACGGGAAAGTCACTAACTTTCGGGCTCGGATCCCCTCTCATTGCCACACTCCCACTCTGACATGCAGGAGCCGACCCGTGGTCCTCGGAAATGGTCCTAGCGCTTTGAAACGTAATTTGTAGCGCCGCGATAATAATCATTTCGCATCAAAAGCTGTGTACTTAGGAAGGCTCCAGTCGCCTTTGGGAGCACACACCTTAATGAGACTTGCATTTTCAGCAAATAAACTAGCGTCACGTTTATGTCCTCGGCGTCTGGGAAGGCCCCGTGCAGGGTCGCTGGTAATGGTGCCAAGGATGCACAGAATGCTGTTAGCAGTGCCGGAGACATAGCCAAGATCACACATAGGATCCCTAGGCGCGCTACCATTCCCACGGGAACATGTGATGTTCTTCGGAACACAGGTCAAGTTCTCAGGGGGAACTGGAATATACAAGTTTATCAGGGACACGGGCTCTGCCTGCAGGGAAACAGGTGGCCAGGTGGCCTTAATGCAATTATGGCCACAACTGAAGATCTGAGGAGTACAGGTGATGTCATGTGGCCAGGGTCACACGTTGTATCCTCAGTCACAGGGCAGGGTTCTCAAGCACACACAAGATTCCCAGGGTCCAAGTGATGTCCTCAGGGACACAGCTAGTACTGACAGGGATGTACACGAGTTTCACTGAGGGTGGCCAGCTCAGCAGGAAGCCAGGACATACTTACAAGGACACTGGTGGAACTCCAAGTCACAGGGTGGGATTCTAAGGGGCACGCGCTCTATAGTCAGAGAAACATACACGAGTCTCAGGGACACAGGCGAAGTACTCAGACACACGAACAATGTTCACAGACAGGCATTGATTTAAGGGAAACACTAAATGTGCCAAGGTCTCAGGGACACAGAAAATGCTGAGTACTGATTAGTCGGGTAGAAACCTGGGGTTGAAACACGAGCAGGGTCTCTTTGTAGTAGACGGTATTGTAACAAATCACATTTCAGACCCCAATATCTCAATGAGTAATAATCTTTTGCAGTTTTATATAGCGCAAACTCGACCCGAAGGTATCGGTGCGCTTTACACGAGCACCAGTTACATTACACAAGGACACATTCATTTTTGGTAGGCACGGGGTGATTAAGTGATTTGCCCAGAATCACAGGATGTTGAGCCAACGCGATACTTGAATCTGGCTCCCCAGCTACAAAGTCGGCAGCTCTGGCCATCACGCCACACCCATCTGTAAAAGGAAGTCTGCATTCTCATCAAGGGAAAGGGATTACAAGAGCTGATTGTGTCAGCAGAGTAACACGTGTGGCAGATTTAGGTCTGTGTGGTGCAGTTCTTTGAAAAAAACATTTTTTTTGGTTTACGCAGATGGAGGGGTCATTTCAATGGGCTCGCGGATCTGCTGCGGTCCAGTGTGCAGTGACCCCCTTAGCCGCTCCAGGTCAGAGGGGGTGACGGAGGGTTTAGGCGTTTAATTCCTCTTCTATGCCTCTATCCACTACCCCTACTTATGCATCCTGACCACACTGATGCAGCGCCATCAAGGCCCCCAATGCTTTCTTGGGATAAGTACCCCTCTCCGTGGACGCCCCTGCCATGGGTGGCCTTTGCCTACCCCTTCTAATGACCCTTCTCTCTCAGACTCCTCTCTGCCCTTGCCCCGTTCACCTTATTTGTAAATCAGTGTGAAGTAAATGGTGTCCCCGGCGAGAACTCTCCTCACCGACCAACCTCCACCCATCTTCACTGTGAGAGGAGTTCATGCCTTCTCCCTCCCTGGTCATAAATCGAATAAGACTTTGCTCACTGACAGCAACCGAGGCTTAGAAACCACCTGTGGAAGGCTTATTAAAAAAACCAATAATAATGCTTTCAGGAACTGTGTATTTTTGCCAGATACATTCTACACAGTGGTGGTTGGCACGCATGGAGTACCAGAAGAAGCTAAGCAGGAAAAGGTATGAGAGACACCTTCTGGTTGGCCAGCCCATGGTTGCTAAAACAGGCTCCCTTCAACAGCTTCACTGAGGGAATTCTGATTGGTCATTCCATGGATTGGGCGTGGTTGGTTATAAAGGACACATAGCAAATGAAAAAGCTTCATCAGAATTTAAAATAAATGTTTATTATTTTCCTTTTATGCAGTTTTTATACCACAGACCAGGCCCAGTAAGAACATCAGGGTGTTGTACAATCCAAAAGATAGTGAAGGGTACCATAAGATTTAAACAAGCATTTGAAATGCAATAGGTCACACATTTGCAAGAGTTTGAGCTATTGGCATTGTAATTGACAATGGGTTTTATTTATGTGTTGTTTTTTTAAAACAGATAAATAAAAGGCATTGTCATTTACAGCGCCAATAGCTCAAACTCTCGCAAATGCGAGACCTATTGCATTGCAAATGCTTGTATAGACAAGCTGTCACCAAAGCACTTTACAGACTCCGTGCTTTTCACACCAACTGTTCAGTGCACTTTAATAAAGCACCATACACGCTGAAATCTATATCCATGGCACTTTAAGGACACCTTGCATTTCATTTGCGCAGTCTGCAGAGCCTTTCACAGACCGCACCTTTCACAGGTCGTGGATACACTGACGTTTGCACAAGCGTTCACCACAGCACTTTACAGTCACGCTGCTTCAATGAGCAGGCACGGCACCATTAACATGACATTTATATAGCACGTCACAGATGGAATCTTTAAATCATATATAAAGCACCTAACTATATATGCCTTTCAATCATAAGTTATAAGACGCTTTAAAGAAATAGCATCTTGCAAACAAATTACTTTTACAACACTTCGTAGGTATACATTTTTCACACACACTGAATCGAAAGCACACGTTCTTATAAAATGTATGAAGCACTTTACAGGCAAAACCTTTCAAACACAAAGTTTTAAAATAGGGAGTGTTGTGTGCACATATAACATGGACAAAACACAGCGCACATTAACTGAATTGACGGATCACAGGCATCAAATGCAGCAAAACGATGGCCAGGCTGGCACAAGGGGTCTGATTTGTTTATATATTCACCTATATAGTGCTGCCCTGTCTGCCAAAACAACTTCAAGGTGCTGAAATTATAGCTTGCCTTCCCTTTTTAATAAAGAGGATTTTTAAAATTCTATTTATTCTACCTAATAGCACTCCATAAGACACAATCCCACTCCACATATTTCCATTACATTCAATACCACATAATTACTATCCACATAATTCCACAGCACACCTTGCCACATAATTCAACTACACAATCCAATCCACACCACACAATTACACAACTAAATAATACAATCCAACCCACATAATTCCACTACACACCTCATACATACACTCCATAACACATAAGTAAAAGAGATTGCCATTTATAATGCCACTAGCTCTAACTTAAACAAATGCGAGACCTATTGCATTTCCAATGCTTGTTTATCTTTCTGTAACATTGAGTTGGTTAATGACATAAGAAACCTACACTCAAAGAGCAAAGAGAAAAAACTGTGTGATGTTCACTTTATAAATGACCGAACCTAGGACCAGATGTCTGAAGCCTTTTTTTATTCGCCAAAGGTCTAGTTCGCACAATCGGGCCATTTGCAACCGCAAAATACTTTTTGTCATGGATGAAACCCAAATTGCAATTCAGTTAACACAATACTGAATTGCAAATTGGGTTTGCGACCAAATACCAATTCGACATTTGGAAAGGCATGTTTAGGACAATCCCTTCCAAATATTGAATCATAATGGTAAATATTAATGTTTTGTGAGCAGAATCCAGTCTCAAAATATTAAAACTTTAATGCTCAACACTCACAGGCACTGTTTGCCTCGTTTTGGGGCACATGCTTTTGAGTGCAGTGAAGGGAAAGATGTCTATGAATCAGGGCAGTTCCCGATCCACTTAGAAGCAGTGGCGGTTCGTAGAGGGAGTGCTGCGGGGCGGTGGGCGGGGTGGGGGAGGGGCTGGGTGGGGGGGTAGTGGAGTCGGACATACGACGGACAGGAGTAAAGTAAGTAAATAAATAAATAAAACTATTTACCTTGCGCTCGCTGCATCGCCGAGTTGGCGATGCAGCGCGCGCAAGGTAAATAGTTTTATTTACCTACTTTACTCGTGGACATCATATGTCTGACTCCACTACCCCCCCCCCTGACCTTCCCCTCCCCGCCCCGCAGCACTCCCTCTGCGAGCTGCCACTGCTTAGGAGCACAATAGCAGCATTCTATTTCGTCGGGAGTAGTAGACAAAGACAATCCAAGACCTTTTCTTTTTGATTACAATCTTCGAAGAAGGCGGTCCAGGTGTGTGCTGTTAGTCTCTTAGGACAGTTTGGCTGCAAGATAGGGGTGAAAACGTTGTCTAAGATGCAAATAACTCTAGAATTCTCCTGCTAGGGAGGTAAGCCCTGTAGGGGCTCTTCACACGTCCTAAAACATGCTGTGTTTGTAATAATTATGCATGAACATGATCCCCACGGGAATCTCGTGTTTCCAGTAAATGGAGTTTGCATCATTGCTGAAGTGCGGGTTCAGGCAGGTGGCAGCAGACTGGGAGAGCGGGAAAGTGCTGCCTCTCCTGATGTGTATTCCCTTCAGGAGTATGAATGGTTCTCTTTTCCCTTCTTCCCTCCTCTCTTCTGAGTTTACATTCTTACATCTTCGAGCCTCACCTCATAAAACTTCAGTTTAAAGCATGCAGAATTTTGGTAGTCCTAGTCTCTCATTACAAGTTAAGGGCTAAATTACGATCCTTGTGTAAACGCTCTGCAATCAAGAGTATGTACAGCTATCAGAATTGTGAGTTGTGGGTCAATTGTCACAGCCTTGCAGCTTTCCCGTGAGATATTCCAGCAGGTCACACCTGTCAACATTTGTCAGGGCGAGAAAGATCTGGAAAGATGCAAAATATTCAGAAATCAGCTTGTTAAACAATCCTGCATATTATGTTTTATTTACCTACTGAGAATTCAGAATAGTAGGTAGTTACCACATGTTTTAAATAACTCACCCTGCTGTAATTGCATGGGGTAAAGATTCAAACGTATTCCACCCAATTTGCAATGAGGGTCTTAGCCCTTGGACTATCTCCAGTCTGTGTTTGTCTTGAGGTGTGAAATCCAGAGCAGGATGTAATACTCAGAAGAAAGTCTCGAAATCTACACATACTCTAGATAAGGCCTGTAGAAAAGCACACATGACGCCAGACGTGTGCTCCACAACATAGGATGTGGGCTCTCGAACTTTTAAACACACTTTAGAAGTCAGTTCCAGGACAGGTTTCTATGCTCCAGAATTGGACAAAATAACCCCAATGGTGGCTCCAGAACAAAACATGTAGAATCTAGACATTTACACAGTACTTTTTCTTTGGGATTCAGAACAAAGAATGTTGGCTCAAGAAATTTGCATAATACTCCAAATATAAGCTCCAGAACGAAATGCAATTGCCAGCTATAGTCTCGAGAAATTATGCAATATTCCACATTTTGCATTTTTTAAAGCCCGGGGCATTACATCTGTATACAAGATAACCAGATGTTACATACTTTTTCTTTAAGCTACAAGAAGATTAAGTGATTTTCCCCAAACCACAGGATGTTGGGGCGAGGCCAGGAATCAAAGCGGGTTGCCCAGTTCCAAAGGTGGCATCTGTAGCACCGAGCCCACACACACTAACTCAACTGATTCCAGAACTGCACAAAATTCCTCAGGTTTGGTCGTGAGTGGAGAAACATCTGCTTCTGATGCTTCCCCTGGAAATGAACACAATAATCTTAAGGTGTCACCCAAATGGAAAAGATACTCCCAATGTGGCTTCCAGAGCAGGCTATGGTGCTCCAAATTGTGTTTCTGGAATTAGACACAATAATTCTGAGGTGTTTTTTAGAGCTAGACACATGGCTCAATATGTGGCCTCCAGAACTGGTGAAATCTAGCTTAGCGCCCATCCAAGTTCTGTCAATGAAAGTTACAATTGCATTTTTTAATGACACTACAGAAGCTTGTGCATGATCTAGTCAGCCCAGGCTTGAAGAGAAGGTCTGATTGCTCTCAGACATGATAGCTTCAGCATTTATTGTAGTGAAGCATTTGTCCCAGGCCATTAAATGAATTGGCTGAAAGCCCAGATTATTTTCTGCACAGAGAATATACCCTTGCTTCTGAAAGAAGGCTTTCAACTGTTTCTAGGCTATGCTTTCAAGACAGAGCCACTACTGAAAAGCTGAGCACCTCTGAAGCAGGGTAATGACCATGAAATGAATGTAAGGCAATTGCTTTAATGACATGTGATATTCACTTTAAATTGAGATATGACAGCTGCGACGTGAAAAACTACAAGTACCAGATTGCACTGGGCTCTAACTGGTGTCCAATAGCTGAATAATAAAATTGATGTGATATGAATGACTGCAAGTACTAGAATCCACTGAGATCTCCCTGTGGAACAGCTTGCACACCATAAATGTTGATGGCCACCACATCTTATTTTCATTCATCTGGCCGCTCCCCTGCTTGTTTGCATTACCAGTCCAACCTTGGTCTTGTATTTGTTCTTTTCATTTTCTGACAATGGTTTATTTTCTATTGTGTCTGCTAGGAGTCACTTCCTGAAAGAGTTTGTCTTGTAAAAGATGGTGATATGTCTCCTCTGCCGCCCGCCTCATAGCATGAGCGGTTACTTGTTTGCTCCATCACGGAACACTTCCCTCATCTCTTGCTCTGGGGCTGACAGATGAAAGAACACTTGCTCAAAATATGAGAAATGTCATTCAGAAGAAACACAAACAGAACTAGGCCAAGAAGAGGACATCTGCTACCTCCCTCTAATATCATTGTATGACCAGTCTCATTGTATAAGTTGTTCATGGGTTGTCTATGTCAGATCATATGTGGGTTAGTGATGACACGTTTAAGTGTGTGTAGTGGATGTCAATTACCAAGACACGTATTCCTAAGAGCAGAGCTTTAAGTGGGATGAAAAAAGTGTGGGAGCAGTCTATAAAAGTGGCATGGCCTAAGAAGTACAACTAGATATCCTTTCCTAGAGGTGTGGCCTGTGGAAAAAAATGAGTGACTTTAAATATTAAAACTAAAATCCTGTATTTCCCACAGTGTCTCATCCGACTGTTATTTCAGTGCCTCTCTGTGATCTTTTATTATAGCATCCAGACATTTCACACAATAATGGAAATACACCTGAAACAAGACAGACCTATTGGCTAGGCCGAAACCTATCAGCCGTATCAGATAAATGAGAAACAGTGATTTTGTTGTGAATAATTAGAATTTAAAATGTTTACATTCTTAAAATATGAGTGTTAGACCTGGCCTTCGGGTGGTCTCCGCTAACCTTTTTGGCTGCCGCCCTCATGTTTTGGCCTTGTTTTGCCAGCCTTAGGACTAAGGCGTGCTTGGCACTGCCGTGCAGTTACAAAGCGCTGTGCTCATCATGTAAATATTGTGGAGCGGTGTATACATGATTGCTTTTTCTCTTCAGCATCCCACCTACACACAACACACCCACTCATGTGTAAGCATTGCTACATTTTATTTTACTTTATCCTTGTCGATATTTTGACAGCTGTGTACCTCCTTCACAGATTTTGCATAGAATCACAATTAAAATTGCCAAACAAGACTGTTGCTCTGTGCGCTCTGCAGAGAGTCCAAAGATTGGTTGAGAATGTCTTCTGAACACATTTATGACCCACCAACAGGCACTGTGGGAAACGTGCACTGCCTTCAGCCACAACTTTAAAGGTCTACATCATGGCCTTTTAAAAAACACCCACCCACAATTTGAATACTCACAGACACCTAGAAGCGTCTATATGCTGTCTGAAAAGAAGTTACAAAAACTCTACATTCTGGAAAAATAAAACTCTTCTAGGGAGTGCAAGATAAACGAAAACAAGTGAAATGTTCACAGAAACTATATCACTGACATAGATTACCTTAACGATTTTTACAATCATTGTTCAGAAATCAATCAGTGTTTTTTTTCCCTGTAAAGCTAGGGATACGAATATCGGGCCCAATAGTGCCCAGTTTCAAAGTCAGGTTTTAATTGCTTCTGGGTCTGAGAACCAGATGGACCCGCCCCACTTAAAGTCCTACCTAAGGGTGAGATGCTTATTGGCATAATATCTGAGGCCATGGTCGCTCTATTAAATTGGGCAAATGTCCAATGGAGTGAAACGCACCTATGGTCAGGGGTGGGAGGGACGAGGAACTGTCAGAAAATATTATCTAACTCAGCCTTTTTTCATTTACATCAACCAAGATATATTTAACTAATTTGCATTTGTAGGGATGAGCAAAGACAATATCCTCAGTGTATTTTGTGGGGATGAAATAGCAATGTCTACATTTTGATTATTAAGGCATGACATACGTTTTGTCTATTTGCCCAAAGAAGACATATTTGCATTTCTTGCCAATTTTAATAAATGACGCTATGGGTAGGGCTCCAAACAATAGAGGCAGTTCCATTTTCCAGTCTTCCCTTAATTTTTTGCCTACAACACCTGAGAATATTCTCTCTCAATTTTCCTAATCGACCGACCATCTTCAAATACTGTAGTTTGACTACTTCCACAGGTGTGGTCAAACAATCTTTGTGTGGGTGCACAGCCTCTCCCTCACTGCATACCTCTTATAGTTCTCCATTTCATTTTTGGCCTCGCGTACTGTTCTTTGAACCTGCCTCCCTATTCACTGATAGCTTCACTACTAGCAATTTCTAGTGAAGGTTGCTTCATTTTCAGGTCAGATGTATTTTTTGACTTGCTCCCATCTGCAAGACCCCCTTTAACGCTGACATCTTCATACTTGTTGGGGCTCCCGACTAGACCAACTTCCTAACCCCCACTTTCTGCAATATTGAGGTGCCAAATATATATACAAGTGCTTAGTAACACTTCATTGTTTTTTCCCTGACACTTAACTACCCAAATTCAGTACTATAATCTTTACAGTATATTTTTTTCCTTTAACTGTTTTCTACTTATGAATATTTACTACCTGGTTTCCGATTTAGCACTGATACTTGTTTGAGTCTGACTGCATTACATAAATCTGAAAAATAAAAGGAAAAAATTAATAAATTATCATCTACAATACAGTTCTAGGTGATAATGAAGAATGCAAAACTATGTGAACACTTTAATGAACAAGTAATTAAGAGGAAGCTCAATGAAAAAGTAATTTGACATGGCATTAACAGTTTTGAATAAATCAGTATAACAAATACCAGAACGAAAATTCTTGACAACCCTAAGCATAATTCAAACCCTAATTCTAACCCTATCCATCACCCTTACCCTAACACCAACCAGATTAATAACCCAGGTCACAACCCTAAACATTAGCATAAGCCTGACTCTAAACTTAAACACAGCCCCAACCATAAACATAAGCCTGACTCAATCACAACATTAATCCTAAGGAATATCTTTAGTTTAACCCTAGCCCTTATAACAACTCTAATCATTGTTGTTACTTGTTATTCATAGAGTGTATAACCTGCCATTTATCTTGCATTTCTAATCCTAATTCTATAACTAGCCAAAATTCTAACTGTTATCCGAACCATAATGCTAACCCTAATTCTCAAATGCTTAAATCATTCAATATGAAAAATAACTCCTATTAGTAATAGATTTAATGAATTGTTGCTTATAATTTCAAAAAAATGTCATAATGACATTTATTCACAAATGTTTCAGTATTCTAGTTGTATTCGTTTTATTCTTCATTTTCACATGATGCAGAACATGAGGGAAACCAAAACCAGCTTTTCAGATTTGCGGGCTAAGAGGTTAGAAGAAGCCTCCTCGCTTTTAGGAAGAGGGTGCTCCCGTTGGTATATCAGTTTAATGCTAATATTAGAGGAAGGCCAAATTTCAGCCTCTGAAAGAAGTGACATCAATGAAACAGAAAAGTGCCTTCATCGGCAACCTCCTTGTGATGGGACACAGTGCCAATTTTTGACCCATTCTTGTTATGTTATGTTATGTTATGTGAGTTTTGTATAGTGCTCATGTACCCGGAGGTGTCTTGGCGCTGCGTACAGTAAGGGAAATCAGAAAGGGAGGGATAAGTACAATATGGTCTCCTTTAATTAGAAGAGCCACGTTTTCAATGCTTTCCTAAAATGTGAAAGGTTCTAGGAATGTTTCAACTCAAAGGGGAGGGAATTCCACAGTTTAGCGGTGCAGGTCACAAAGCTTTTGCCGCCTCACCGGGCAAGTCTGAACTTTGGCACCTCGATATGTTCTTCAATGTAAAAGAGAGGCTGCTTTGCCAACAACATTTTACATGAGTGAACTTTCTGCAGCAGGCAATTCCCCACTGCTTTTTATTCCAGAGTGAAGATAAATTCTAACCCCATTTTGATGAGAGGACATTGGAGCTCTTCATTGAGCACGGGGTCCATCAAAGGGGCCCATTAATGTGTAGGAGCAGGAATCACCTTTGATATCCAGAAAACATCTCAGAGGACAGTGGATGATTGTCACTTCAACTCTCTGGAAGAAACTCTGCACATGCTCTTGAGCTGATGAGATTAGACTTGGGGCAACAAGGCTTTGCATCCACCTCCTAAACATACACGTGCCCTCAACTAACTAGGGTGACCACCTGACTACACTTCATTATGGACATTGCCTCCAGTCCTGACCTTTTCACCTTCACTCCATTGATTTCAGGTACCTTCATGGCCTGACTTAGAGTTTGGTTGTTTTAACTCTGTCTGCCAGGGTAGGGGAGGACATTGCATCCACCACGTGGATGGACAGGGAACCATCATACTGAGAGATCCCCATTGGCCCAGTGATGACCTCTCTACCTTCAGAGGAACCAATGTCATTGTTTTGACCTCCATCAGCTAAGCTTTTTGTTTTGCAAAAGCAAGCTCCCACAGTGGAAATGTGCTTTTAAAAAACAAATAACGAATGATCTCTACACTCAGGGACATTTTACCTGGGTGTGGGAGCCATTATTTCAATTTTTATATTTGGGAAAGACAGAAAAAAAACGGCTTCAGAGGTTTTGCCCTAATCAGGCAAGGATTACTCCAATGACCAGCACTCCATCAGGCTGCAGGACTATGCTTTCTATAGACAGAGCCAAAGCAGGCACTGCAGGTGGAAAGCCGATGGTCAGCCCAATACAATAGAACAAGCGGGCAAGAGTTTCGTGGACAGGGTACTCGGTCACGTCAGTGACCGAGTACCCTGTCCACCAGACTCGAAGTCAGGCGCATTGGAAACATAGCAAGACAACAACACCCAGAATGCATTTGGTGAGCATAGAAAAAGTCCACGACTGGAAACAATGTAAGTAATAACGGAAAGAGTGTGGTCACACTACAAACAACCAAAACACAATTTGCGATTTTTCGGTATTTTTTTATTTTATTCCAAACATACTACACATGATTTTCGTTACTGGTTCTTCGTGACCAGTGTCCTGCCATTTACATATTTATTTTGCCTATTTAAACAAAATGGATTCTGCTGTTTAGGCTACAAGAGGAAATACTGTAGCGATGAAAAAAAAGATGGCGACTTATAATAGTAAATATTGTTAGGACCATTGAAACATTTGCAGTGGAAAGTTGTTGCAGTACTGCAACACCTAGACAGCTGCTTGGAGTCTTGGCCAACCGGAGACTTCTGATGGGGTCAAGCCTCGGTCACAGGAGACGTCGAAAGGGTTAAACTCTATTCTCCACCCAGATCAAGCATTTAGCGCCTTTATCACTAGCTTTAAAATGCATTTACAAACAGAATATGAACATGTGAGGTTTGGGCCTATAATAGACTTTGGGATAGTTTTACAGAATAATATTGAATGTGCAAACGCAGTCCTAAATGTGCAATGTGTGTGGCTCACCAATAACATATGCAGATTTTCCAATGCACTTATAGACATGTGAATGTTCTATCCGATGGAAGCGCGTCTATAAGTAACATAGAGATGCGCAGATCTGCGCATTTTGCACAAGTACTGTTTACCTGGTGAGATAAATCTGAAGCAAGGTGAGTGACATGCCCCGAAATAAAGGCCGCTACTGTCACTGTTCGGACAAGGTCAAATGCAAGCAACACTCGAGGGCCTCGATGTATGTCGCCTTTGAACCATGCCATCTGAGGTTGGATGTGCTCCACTTGAGGCAGCTATCAATAAAATTATGAATTTGGTATAATCCAGATGGCAGATGATAACGATGTTTCAATTATATAATTATTTTTATTTGTCGTCATATATCACTTGTGCACTCAAATCTGTTACAGATACTTAAACTCTAAGGGGCAGATTTACAAGCCCCTTGCGCCACTTTTGCGTCACTTTTCCCATGTTAAAAATAACGCAAAAGTGGCGCAAGGGCCTTGTAAATAAGCCCCTAAGTCTACCCAGGGGCCTTTCTATCATTATCTCTGTTTTTTAAGTTCTTGCTGTTTCTATTTGTGAAACGAATTCAACGTACTGTAATCACAGTGAAACTGACGCCAGTGAAGGGCGCCAGCATGCAGCCGGTAATGCTCACCACCGCGTGTCTCGCAGCTCCACTGCGTGGCTGGTCTCATTCCCAGCTTTACAATTTTTATTTTTTACCCCATAAATGAGGAGAGGCATTTTTTGATAAGTTCAGGCGTGATCGGGACGAGTCAGCACCACAGAAACGGAGACTTGTTGTATCTAGCACGGCACAGCACATGCACCATTTGGGGTTAGTAGTAAGTCAGGATACCATTGCTCATCAAACTCGTGTCCCCAAAAGTGACAGGCCTGTGTCCTTAAAAGTGGCAGGTCTGTCCTTAAAAGTGACATGTCTGTGTGTCACCAAAAGTGACAGTTTGAGTGCAAAAAGTTTGTGGACATGATGGATGTGTGACAGCCCTACCAGGAGCTGCGCTGGGGGGGTGTGGCACTGGGTTTGTGTCAGAGTGTGAGCAGGGGTTGAAGGCGGTGTTAGGTTAGCAGGGTTATGTAAGGAAAAATAAATGTGTGCCTGTGGGTGTGCACAAAAGTGTTTTCATGGCATGTTTTAAAACTGTGACGTCAGTGTTGTGACAGATGGTGCTTGGGCATGCTGAGCTGTGAATGTGCAGGCCGGCCTCAAATCCCCCCACCCCCACGGGGTGGCAGTGTTAGGCTCATGAAACGCTTGTCCTTAAAAGTTAAAGGGTGTGTCTGTCCTTAAAAGTGACAGTTGGTGCACAAAAGTTTGGGGACATGATGTATGTGTGGCAAGCCAGTGCTACGAAGGCAAAAACTTCAAACAAAGAAGCTGCTTCTAGCTTTTCAGGACGGGCTCAGTCATGATTAGCAGTTGTTAAATTGATAAAGGGACAACAGACAGGGGGTCCCAAACTTCCCCAGGAGAATGTGAAACAGGATAACACGTGGCAGGAAAATACACTGCAGGAAAACACGAGGCAGGAGATAAAGCTATCAGTCTCAGCAGGCAGGGCGGTGGTGACTCAGCAATACCTACAAACACATTTCTTGGGCCTAGCTCCTCAGGACAGGGCTCTGGCTTGATTAACAGATGTCAAATGATATCAGTGTACCAAATAGACAATGCAACGGTCTGAAATTGTTCCCTCCAAAGACCACCAATACCTGGTTCTAAGCCCGCCCACCCCCCTGTAAAGTGTGGGGTCTTCTAATTAGCATGCCAGGACAAGTATAAAAAGTGTACTTTAAGGGTCAGCAGAAACAGACATTTAAAAAACCCTTTTGGAACGTCGTGGTTGGACTGTTTGCTGCACAGACCTACATCAGAAACTTAAGGCCACAATGGATCAGAGCAACTTCTCACAGATTGACGCTGCCTGCTACACGTTATTGGAGGTAAATAAATAAGGGGGGTACATTGTGACAGGCTTATGGGGGTTATTTAAAGTATAGGGGAATGCATTTTAAGGTGAACAATGTTGTAGTTTTAAAAAGGATGCACAGCGCTATTTAGGACTGTGTTTATATTGTTTTAAATAATGTTTAAAGTGCTATGGGCTGGTGCTTAATGTGAATAAGGTTGGAGGGTAAATGTGGCTGGAATTTTAAGTTTTTTAAAAGGCGCAAGGAGGACTGTATGTAATGTGAATAAAGGCTGGCTTTGGTTGTGGCGCAGGGTTGTAACCTTAAGATTATGCAGTTTATAGAAACATTTTACCATGATGGGTACATTTAATAGGGGTAATGCTAGAGGTTATGAGGGTGTAAATGCTTGCAACTTGAGGTTTTAAAGGGTGTTTAAAACATATTGGGCTTCTATATGAAATGAATAATGGTGTTTTTGAAGCATTGCGTTTAAAGCTATGTGTGCAGGCATTTAATGTGAATGCTGTTGGTTGTTATGGGGTGGCGCAGAGGTTGCAGGGGGGTGTATTTAGGGTGCATAATGCTAGAGGCCTTAGTAGGGTACATGTAGAGGGAACCGTATATTTTACAGCGCCTAAAAACATTTTACATGGTATGTGTGGTGCTGTAAGGGGCTCAGAACACACCTAGATAATAAACAATGTTTATAAATAAAAATAAATAAATAACACTGTTTTGTACTCACCCCCGGCTATGCTGGTTGTGAACTGTCGCAGGCTGCGTCATTTGGTTGTAGTTGTCCAGGCAAATTATGCTTGAGGCCCAAAGCTGTCACAAGTCCACTTGGGATCTGGGTCCATATGAGGTGAAAGGCCGTGGGGGGGCCCAAAAAAACGAGGTTGTAACCCAGAGCCCTCTGAGGAACGCGCGGCACTGTGGGGTTTGTGAGGGACGGTATAGTGTGGGGAGCGGTATCCTCAAAGGTTTTAAAATTAGGCACCCCAGAGCACGCTGAGGGGTGGTCGGTGCTCTGGTGCCTTGTGTTGCATGGGTGCCTAATTTTACTACGAGTAAGTCAGGATACCATTGCTCATCAAACTCGTGTCCCCAAAAGTGACAGGTCTGTGTCCTTAAAAGTGGCAGGTCTGTCCTTAAAAGTAACATGTCTGTGTGTCACCAAAAGTGACAGTTTGTGTGCAAAACGTTTGTGGACATGATGGATGTGTGGCAGCCCTACCAGGAGCTCCGCTGGGGGGGTGTGGCACTGGGTTTGTGTCAGAGTGTGAGCAGGGGTTGAAGGCGGTGTTAGGTTAGCAGGGTTATGTAAGGAACAATAAATGTGTGCCTGTGGGTGTGCGCAAAAGTGTTTTCATGGCATGTTTTAAAACTGTGACGTCAGTGTTGTGACAGATGGTGCTTGGGCATGCTGAGCTGTGAATGTGCAGGCCGGCCTCAAATCCCCCCATCCCCACGGGGTGGCAGTGTGAGGCTCATGAAACGCTTGTCCTTAAAAGTTAAAGGGTGTGTCTGTCCTTAAAAGTGACAGTTGGTGCACAAAAGTTTGGGGACATGATGTATGTGTGGCAAGCCAGTGCTACGAAGGCAAAAACTTCAAACAAAGAAGCTGCTTCTAGCTTTTCAGGCAGGGCTCGGTTATGATTAGCAGTTGTTAAAATGATAAAGGGACAACAGACGGGGGTCCCAAACTTCCCCAGGAGAATGTGAAACAGGATAACACGTGGCAGGAAAATACACTGCAGGAAAACACGAGGCAGGAGATAAAGCTATCAGTCTCAGCAGGCAGGGCGGTGGTGACTCAGCAATACCTACAAACACATTTCTTGGGCCTAGCTCCTCAGGACAGGGCTCAGGCTTGATTAACAGATGTCAAATGATATCAGTGTACCAAATAGACAATGCAACGGTCTGAAATTGTTCCCTCCAAAGACCACCAATACCTGGTTCTAAGCCCGCCCACCCCGCTGTAAAGTGTGGGGTCTTCTAATTAGCATGCCAGGACAAGTATAAAAAGTGTACCTTAAGGGTCAGCAGAAACAGACATTTAAAAAACCCTTTTGGAACGTCGTGGTTGGACTGTTTGCTGCACAGACCTGCATCAGAAACTTAAGGCCACAATGGATCAGAGCAACTTCTCACAGATTGACGCTGCCTGCTACACGTTATTGGAGGTAAATAAATAAGGGGGGTACATTGTTACAGGCTTATGGGGGTTATTTAAAGAATAGGGGAATGCATTTTAAGGTGAACAATGTTGTAGTTTTAAAAAGGATGCCTAGCGCTATGTAGGACTGTGTTTATATTGTTTTAAATAATGTTTAAAGTGCTATGGGCTGGTGCTTAATGTGAATAAGGTTGGAGGGTAAACGTGGCTGTAATTTTAAGTTTTTTAAAAGGCGCAAGGAGGACTGTATGTAATGTGAATAAAGGCTGGCTTTGGTTGTGGCGCAGGGTTGTAACCTTAAGATTATGCAGTTTATAGAAACATTTTACCATGATGGGTACATTTAATAGGGGTAATGCTAGAGGTTATGAGGGTGTAAATGCTTGCAACTTGAGGTTTTAAAGGGTGTTTAAAACATATTGGGCTTCTATATGAAATGAATAATGGTGTTTTTGAAGCATTGCGTTTAAAGCTATGTGTGCAGGCATTTAATGTGAATGCTGTTGGTTGTTATGGGGTGGCGCAGAGGTTGCAGGGGGGTGTATTTAGGGTGCATAATGCTAGAGGCCTTAGTAGGGTACATGTAGAGGGAACCGTATATTTTACAACGCCTAAAAACATTTTACATGGTATGTGTGGTGCTGTAAGGGGCTCAGAACACACCTAGATAATAAACAATGTTTATAAATAAAAAATAAATAAATAACACTGTTTTGTACTCACCCCCGGCTATGCTGGTTGTGAACTGTCGCAGGCTGCGTCATTTGGTTGTAGTTGTCCAGGCAAATTATGCTTGAGGCCCAAAGTTGTCACAAGTTCACTTGGGATCCGGGTCCATATGAGGTGAAAGGCCGTGGGGGGCCCCCAAAAAACGAAGTTGTAACCCAGAGCCCTCTGAGGAACGTGCGGCGCTGTGGGGTTGGTGAGGGACGGTATAGTGTGGGGAGCAGTGTCCTCAAAGGTTTTTAAATCAGGCACGCAAGTTACAAGCATTTACACCCTCATAACCTCTAGCATTAACCCTATTAAATGTACCCATCATGGTAAAATGTTTCTATAAACTGCATAATCTTAAGGTTACAACCCTGCGCCACAACCAAAACCAGCCTTTATTCACATTACATACAGTCCTCCTTGCGCTTTGCGCCTATTAAAAAACTTAAAATTAAAGCCACATTTACCCTCCAACCTTATTCACATTAAGCACCAGCCCATAGCACTTTAAACATTATTTAAAACAATATAAACACAGTCCTACATAGCGCTAGGCTTCCTTTTTAAAACTACAACATTGTTCACCTTAAAATGCATTCCCTATACTTTAAATAACCCCCATAAGCCTGTCACAATGTACCCCCTTATTTATTTACCTCCAATAACGTGTAGCAGGCAGCGTCAATCTGTGAGAAGTTGCTCTGATCCATTGTGGCCTTAAGTTTCTGATGCAGGTCTGTGCAGCAAACAGTCCAACCACGACGTTCCAAAAGGGTTTTTAAATGTCTGTTTCTGCTGACCCTTAAAGTACACTTTTATACTTGTCCTGGCATGCTAATTAGAAGACCCCACACTTTACAGGGGGTGGGCGGGCTTAGAACCAGGTATTGGTGGTCTTTGGAGGGAACAATTTCAGACCGTTGCATTGTCTATTTGGTACACTGATATCATTTGACATCTGTTAATCAAGCCTGAGCCCTGTCCTGAGGAGCTAGGCCCAAGAAATGTGTTTGTAGGTATTGCTGAGTCACCACCGCCCTGCCTGCTGAGACTGATAGCTTTATCTCCTGCCTCGTGTTTTCCTGCAGTGTATTTTCCTGCCACGTGTTATCCTGTTTCACATTCTCCTGGGGAAGTTTGGGACCCCCCGTCTGTTGTCCCTTTATCATTTTAACAACTGCTAGTCATGACTGAGCCCTGCCTGAAAAGCTAGAAGCAGCTTCTTTGTTTGAAGTTTTTGCCTTCGTAGCACTGGCTTGCCACACATACATCATGTCCCCAAACTTTTGTGCACCAACTGTCACTTTTAAGGACAGACACACCCTTTAACTTTTAAGGACAAGCGTTTCATGAGCCTCACACTGCCAACCCATGGGGGTGGGGGGATTTGAGGCCGGCCTGCACATTCACAGCTCAGCATGCCCAAGCACCATCTGTCACAACACTGACGTCACAGTTTTAAAACATGCCATGAAAACACTTTTGCGCACACCCACAGGCACACATTTATTTTTCCTTACATAACCCTGCTAACCTAACACCGCCTTCAACCCCTGCTCACACTCTGACACAAACCCAGTGCCACACCCCCCCAGCGCAGCTCCTGGTAGGGCTGCCACACATCCATCATGTCCACAAACTTTTTGCACACAAACTGTCACTTTTGGTGACACACAGACATGTCACTTTTAAGGACAGACCTGCCACTTTTAAGGACACAGACCTGTCACTTTTGGGGACACGAGTTTGATGAGCAATGGTATCCTGACTTACTACTGGGGTTGTTGTTGGAGTACATTTATTACATTGTGTTAGTTTTTACATAGCGCTTCTTACCCCTTGCGGTCCGGGGCCCAAAGCGCTTTCTAGTTCATCTGGGTGCTCGAGGAAGTAGCCATTTTGTTTGTGTCATTTAAATAGCTCTTCAGCTGGTGAGGTGGCGAAGCACTCTGATTGCAGCGCTACATGAATTAATAAGCGGTGTCAGCAAGAGGGGTAGCAAGGAAAATCAAGACAGCGCTCTAGCTCCTGGTTAGGTAATGCAAGTGGAAATCTCACACCAGTGGGCACCTGTGCCACTGCACCTTCTGCACTACATATAGCAATGCGTGACGGTATCATGTTGTGTCTGACAGCCACACCTGAAAAGCATTATGTTTTACTCACTTTCAGATGTACTGCCTTCCTAACTAAAATGAAACATTATTATTACATCCAGTCCTGTGTGTAAAAAGTGCTTTTCTGCTTGCTTATGGTTTTCCTGGAAGTGGCTGTAGCCCCTTGCACTTAGAAAGCACCATAATGTGTTCTGTCTGTTATGAATGTTGATCGAATAATTCGGTAATTGATTTAAAATCCAAGGATGCTGCTGAATTGAATGGTGGGGTATAAGGAAGCAGGGGGGATGGTAAAAAGTGCTAGTCAAATAACAAAAACCAAGATCCCCCCAAAACTAGCAGCCTGCGCTGTAAATCCTGAAATCACAGGCCCTCTTGTGAGTGGAGCCTGCTGCAGCTGTAATTGGAAGTGTGACTGCTGGGTCTTCAAAGGCCCAGCATCTCAGACCATAATCAGTGACCCATTAAAGTGAAACCAGTGGTGTGGGCAATAAAGGTGAGCAGCAGGCTCAGGAAAATCAGCCTTTGACTGGAGCGCGCGCCTGTTCGCCTTCATCGATTTAGCTGCCAAGAGACTACTTGAGCGACAAGATGAATATTGTCCTAATGGAGAAGGTTCTTTCCTCCTAGCTCCTGGCACTGAGCAGCGAAGACAGCCTGGGCCTTCCAGGCGCCATAATGTAGGCCTCTGACATCGATGGACCCTGATGGGTATGCGGTGATTGAGGTCAAACCTTCAGTGCAGTCAATGCACTCACTGAAGCTGAATGTGATGACAACTCAAGTGTCATTAGGCGATCTACCTATCTACAGTTGACTTGTAATCAGTAACCGAGTGGCCCATGGCGAAACCGGGAGCCTGCTACCATGAGTGATGTCTTATCGTTTCTTGCAGAAAGATAGTTTCTCCTGATTTCTGTTGCTTGTCCTTCCTACCCACAAAAATATAGTTTTTTTGCATACTTATTTACGTTGGGTGACGCATCTAGTTCTACACACTGATGTCAAGCTTATCCATGTGGGTACCATACTGGCTGATCGAGCACTGTTCTAAAGGTGGGTAGGTATATAGAGAAACAGAGGTCAAAGTGATACACAATAACAAATAAAATGTGCATTATTACCTGATATCGCACCAATCACAGTTTCAGGTCAAGCAGGTAACGGTCATCACGGAGGATCTATTCAGAAAAGGACTGAACTGGTTTCTGAATTTTCCAGAAGTACTGATTTTTCCTAACTTAGGAAGTTCAATGTACTGATAGTGCAAGTGTTGGCCTCTTAGGTGTTTGTTCTTACAGTTTCCTGGTTTGGTCATGGATGCAGGTAAGGGCTCTAATGTTTCTTTTCGCAGTGTGGCGGTTAAATATTTTGTGGGTATTATTATGGCATGCTCACCAGTAAGATTTGTGTACTATGGAGCATAGTTTAAATTATATTTAGTGCTTTTTGGAACCTGTACAGCACATGGTTAACCCGTCAAGCATGGACATGGTGAGCCCCATGAGTTGAATGACTGTTTTGGACAACTTAATGTGACTATTAGTTGGTTTGTTACACCTAAGTGCATGGTGCCGCAGCCTGCTCAGGCAACAGTCTGCTGCTAGTGATTCTTTGTGTTTGGATGTTATGGATGGAAAGGTTTTCCCTCAGAAGTTAGAGCTGGAGATGGATGTTCATAATGACCAACTTTACGAGAGCTCAAATGAACTGCTAAGCCGAACAGTGTCCTGTGAATTCAGACCTCCTGGACAAGCCACCAACACTCCACAGACAAACACAACAAAGCACATTAGATGGAATCACTGACATATATCCCCACTCCTTACACACAACTAGCACTTACCACATAGAAGATATCCTCATCACATGCACAAAAAAACTGAATAGTCCACGTATCACAGTCATGTCAACCCAACTCATAAAGACCACACAGCCAACAGCACTATGATTGGACTACCTATAATCACCTGGCGCGGGCATGATTCTGACCTAAAAGATACGTCATCATTTGGCAAAGTCCTCTGGATACATCTCTGCAAAGCAAACTCATACAAACACATCTCAGTCACCCTACAATCTGAGGAGATATACTTGACCCATTTTCATTTGACTCAAACATACATTTGTGCACTAGGCACAATACACTACACAACATTAGTGATGGACCAGAACACCATGTCTGTAATATATATTCATATTATGCCTTGGGGTCTGTAGAGTTCGGTGGATGCAGGACATCTGCCAACAAGTGCTTGTTGCCATTCCACCCTACTTCAATGATAAAGATATCAAAACAGTCCATATAGGAGGGACGGCAGGTCCACCACTTTTTGGCAAATGTTCCTTATCCACCTAACTTTAAATCTGGCCCTTCAACTCTTATTTGTGATGAAAACCTCAGAATTGTCCTGAAAGGCACCCCCAGACAACATTCCCGTTCCGGTTACACGAACCGGCCAGGAGCAATCTGCCCCCGAGGGTTTGGAAGCCACCTTGAGTGTGTGCACCGAGGATGAGTTGCCATTAGCTCCCCCGACAATACGGGGACGACGCTGACCAGCAAATCATTATAATTGGTTCAACAACCTACTAGCTGGCTGTATCCTTTTATACCACTTACCAGATTTAGTATTGTGGCAAAACCTACTTTATTTATACACTTTTCACACTTCAATTGAGGGGTTGGGCGTGCGCAGGCGATGAAGTCCAAAAAGTCAATGTTTAGTTTTTCAAATGAGTCTTTATTTTCAATTAATTCGTTCTCACAGAATTGAAGATTTTATGGTCAGCCTACGCGTTTCGTTCTCATGACGAGAACTTCGTCAGGGCTCAGTAGGCGAGTATCATTCCTTTGATGTAAAGAGTAAATGGTGAGAATTCCGCACTTCACAGGTATACTAGGTAAATTTGACCTAGTTCCAACGTTACCTGTAAACCATAAACTTTCGTGTAGGATTCGAATCCGCGATCCCTTAACCAAGTCGGTGTTCCAGGTAAGTATTCTGGAAACACTCAGGATATCGCAGGGCCTCAGTTGCCTAAGTAGCAAATCTCAAATTACGAGTTCTCCTGCCAGAATGAACCGACTTGGTTAAGGGATCGCGGATTCGAATCCTACACGAAAGTTTATGGTTTACAGGTCACGTTGGAACTAGGCCAAATTTACCTAGTATACCTGTGAAGTGCGGAATTCTCACCATTTACTCTTTACATCAAAGGAATGATACTCACCTACTGAGCCCTGATGTAGTTCTCGTCATGAGAACGAAACGCGTTGGCTGACCATAAAATCTTCAATTCTGTGAGAACGAATTAATTGAAAATAAAGACTCATTTGAAAAACTAAACATTGACTTTTTGGACTTCATCGCCTGCGCACGCCCAACCCCTCAATTGCTTAGGATCTGACGTACAGAGGCATCACCCGACGGCTGGTGCAAGGGCTTGTTGCGCAAGGAACCTGATTTAACTGAAACTAGTGTGAGGTGCAGAAACAGCAGTCCGCCGTCAAAGTATCATTGTTACTTTTCACACTTCACTTGGTCCTGAAGAAAGCCACGTCACCTCTACGGAGGGCATTTCTGGCTGAAACATGTCGACCATCTAGAGATCATGACAGGTTGAATCTTCCTGCCATAGCCCACATCCTTTTTAATCCTGACCCCTGGCTGTCCCATTAAAGTTTGTTTTCATCATACCAGGTAGTTAGTTTTAACTTCATCCTCACTTTTCCTACACTCTCCCTCCACGCCCGGCTCATCGGAAGGTTTTAGAATACCTCCCAAACTACATTGAAAAAGCATCCCTGAGTTCCTCCCTCTCAGTGAGGGGGTTGTAGCCCGCACTGCGACTAGGTTCGCAGTGTGAGGAGGTTCCCGATGATGAAGCATGCCACCCACAGGTGGGTGAGGGAAACTGACCTTTAAAAAGGGACTCCCCAGCACTCCACCTCTTCAATTCAGACCCAGGGGTGATTGTTTGTGTTGCAACCCCAGACAACTGACAGAGATAAGTCGTCAACCTTTATTGCTAGATTAATTAAAATCAATACAATGTGCTAAAAAGTCTTATATGCAATATGGTAGGCAGAGTGCTAGAGGGAATAAGAACAATAAAAGGAAATTATTTGAATAAATGAACAATCTGTTAAAAGTAAATTACAATTAAAAGCCTTGGGGAACAGCTTAACGAGTTCAGTGTCCAAAAATGTCTTTTTACAATGGTTTTTGAAAATAAATTGTAATAAAAAACTTTGGGGTACTCCTAAAAAGATTAGATGACAACAATATGCTTAAAACAGAGATGTTGTGTAGTTTGTATCCAAGTGGCTGTTAGGTGACTTTGCCATTTTCAGGGCCCTCTCTACTCCTTGAAGATATTTTACAATCCGGGATATTGTTCTCTGGTCTTTCGAGTTGAGACAGGCAAGGATGGCTTGTCTACAGGAGCACACCTCTAGCTGATTCCAAAGAGGGCACTGCCATTGTCGCCGAATGCCTAAGGTGAAATTACAGAGGCAAATAGTGTGCTATAGGAATTCCGTCGCAGGGCCACATAACCGGTTGGTCATGTTCCCTTCTGCCCGCAGCCAAGGCCTATTATGCGTTATGGACCACAGGATCCCAAGGCGGTAGTTCAAGTAATAACTTAATTTGGCCTTAAACTTTTGCAGGGCATACTTTTGACTAGGAGACATCCCACTTTTTCCTTTTCTATGATTTAGGACACAGCATTATCAGGATAAATATAGAATTTTAAGTTGCATTGAATAGTTAAACGTGCTCGTGGACAGATTGCTGTTGTTGAATAGGGCAAGAGAGACATGCTCCATGGTGTTCTTTGAGTGAGGTGTTTTTTATGGCTGTGAGGAACATAGCTGGAATTGCTGTGCTATTTCTGGCAGGAAGCCGCAAGTGAAGTTTAGAAGGGCATCACTCATAACATCTACTTGTTTCATTTCTGCAGGAAAAAACTGTAGCCAGCGGTGTTGTAGGTTAGTGTCATCTCAAGTAGGCTCATGCCTGTCATCTCAACTTTCTCAAGAATGTTGGGGAAGCCTTCTCCGTTCGAGAAGAACGTCAACTCAATACACTAAAAGGTTTTTAAGCCCAGTTGGCAAAGTGAGTGTTGTTTTCCGGTGCCGTGTATTTGACATTGAGATCTCCCTTTCAATTACACGTGTTCATCAGTTTGTACATGGGAGATTAAGGGCTGAGACTTCTTAATGACTGAAGTTGGCTGGGGGAGCAGGACTCGGGTCATGGCTGTCTTCATAGATTTCACTCTTTTTATGACTTGATTGACAGAAGGTTTTGAATTTGGTCCAGGTAATAGGAGTAAAACCTGGATCTAAATACTATACAACCCTCGATATACAACGCAACACCATAGTAATTGTGTCTTTGCAATTGCTTAATGGTTATTTTCAGATTTCCCAACTCAATGTTCTTATATTGTTAACGTAGAAAACATGTAAGGCTGAGTAATACCTGCCTGGGATTTAGGCCTGTGTCCTGCAGTTGACACGCAGATCTCTGCAGGTGGCACTCCACAAACTGTGCCACTCTCCTTGGTGAGCACAAAGCAGACTGACAAACTGCCAACTGGCAGTTAGAGGCAAACAAAGATGCTCTTTAATGTGAGCCGTTAAAAAGAAATAAAGTGAAACAGTTCCCGAAATGATCAAACATCTGCTCCGCGTATTAAATTCTCATCACCTTGTGAAATCCTGGAACGCTTGAGTCAGGGTGCAGTGCCTTGCAGAGGAGGTGCTGGACAAGACTTCCATGGGAATCGGTTATGGTTTAATACTGAAAGCATTGTATTAGTTAATTTCATGAGATACCAGGGTGTTGGGGGAAGACATGGGGAAAGTAATCTCTGATATTGAGTAGCTTCCAGATGATTCCTTAACAAGTCCCAGTGCATTTCTCCTAATTCTCTGCAACATCAGTCCACTTTTCAGTGTCAAATCTCTGGCTTCACCGACTTCATGGATTATAGTGCCATATTTGACCATTCTCCTCCTCTTTAACTTGATAGAGGTCAAATTCACATACCTCAATTCACCATCTCCATTACTTCAGCCTCACATTCGTTAATCCTGCAGCTCCCTGGAGAGCATTTTTATGTCCTTCTCTGCCTCCGTGAACTTTACCATCCTAGTCCTTCTTCAGTTCAATTGCTGCAAAGTTTTATCCTCTTGCCTGCTACCATCAAGGATCCACCGTTACTATATTCATGTCATGTTCCTTTATTCTCCACCTCAATGACTTCTTATGCCATGTTCCTTTACTCTACACTTCAGTAACTTATATGTCACTCCCCATACTTCACTACTTACATGCAATCAGATCCGGAACTTAAATTACCTTAATTATCTGTAATTTTCACCCAAACTTCAAAGTAATATCTCTTCCTTCTTCACCTCAGTTGACTCCAATGTTCTCTTTATTCTCTGCTTCCCAAAACCCACTGTCCCAGGGACTAAGAGCATAAATGGCCCACCTAAAATTCTGAAAATACCTTCAGCCAACTCTTTTTCTCTAGGTCTTTATGTAAATAGGCCAACAGTGAGTGATCGGTACTTGTTATGTTATGTGAATTTGTAGAGTGTTGCTAATCATCCGTGAAGGTATCCAGGTGCTGAGTAGGGCAGGCCTGAGGGGGGAGGAGGAGATCATGCCTGTTTTGTCTGGAAGAGCCATGTCTTGTAGTGCCTTTGGAAGTCCATGAGGGACGGGGAGGTTCTGAGAGGTTTCAGGAGGTCGTTCCAGGTCTTGGCTGTGAGGTATGAGCAGGAGCGTCCTCTGCTTCTGGTATTCTAGATGCGAGGGAAGTGTGCTCTTGTCTGGGATACGACGTTGATCTGTCTGCTCATGGAGAGGTTGGTGTCCAGGATGATGCCAAAGTTCTTGGCATGGTCCGCAGGGGTGGGTGGGGGGGCCAAGTTCTGATGGCTACCAAGAGGTATCCCAGGAGGAGTGGTTGTTGCCAAAGATTAGGACTTCGGTTTTGTCTGTGTTGAGCTAGAGGCAGTTGTTTTTCATCCAAGCAGAGATGTTGCTTATGCAGTTGTCGAAGTTTGCTTTGGCGGTGCTGGTTGAGTTGGTAAGGGAAAGGATGAGCTGAGTGTTGTCAGCGTAGGATGCTTTGTTGATGCTGTGGGCTCTGAGGATGTCTGTTAGGGGAGTCATGTAGACGTTGAAGAGTGTTGGGCTGAGCGACGATCCTTGCGGGACTCCCCAGATGAGTTTCTTGGGTTCTGAGGTGTAGGGGGGTAGTCTAACTCGTTGAGTTCTGTACCTGAGGAAGAAGAATATCCACTTGTGATCCGGTCTGCAGATACCCAAATGCTGAAGCTTTCTAATGAGTGACTTGTGGCAGACCATATCGAAGGTTTCGGAGTGGTCCAGTAGGATGCTTCTGATGTCATCAGTGGCCTCATTGAGGTCTGTTTCTGTGCTGTGGCTGGTGCAAAAGCCTGATTGAGAGCTGTCTAGGAGTTGATGAAGTTGTAGGTGGTCTGCAAGTTAGTTATTGATGGCTTTCTCCATGGCTTTCGCAGGAAAAGGCAGGAGCGGAATGGGTCTGTAGCTGCTGAGTGTGTTGGGGGTCCGCTGTTGGTTTCTTCAATAGGGCGTTGACTTCTGCATTTTTCCAACATGACGGGGAGGTGGTAGTGGTTATGGAGGTGTTGATGATAGCGGTGAACGGAGGAGAGTTGATGGTTCTTCCAAGGTTGCATGTGAAGTGGGGGCATGGGACTGAGGGGGCTCCTGAGTAAATGGTATTCATCATGGTTGTGGTTTCTTCGTTTCAGAGGGGCTTCCAGTTGCTGAGCTGTTGTTTGGCAGGGGAGTTCATGTCGATATGCCGTAGGTCAAATGTGTTGTGGGTCTTAGCAATCTTCTATTCGAAGAAGTTTGAGAGGTTGCTGCAGAGGGCTTGGGATAGGATGATATAGTTGTTGGCAGCTGCAGGATTGGAGACCTCTTTGACAATGGTGAAGAGTTATTTGTCATTGTTGGAGCTGGCTTCAAGTCTGAATTAGGGCCTTCTTCTGTGTGTCTTGTAGTAGTTGGTGGTAGAGGTTGAGGGCAGCTTTGTATGTGGATCTGGCAGTATCTTTTTGTCGAGTCTCCATTTTCTCTCAAGTTGTTTGCAGTGGCGCTTGGACTCCTTGAGGTCGTTCGGGTACCAGCTGGGTCGTTTGTTGTTTTTGTAGGTCTTTTTTCTGGTGGGAGAAGAGCTTGGTGTCGACATCAAGGTTCCGGTGTGGTTGGGTGGGCGTTCCTCTAGGGTCTTGGTCCAGGTATCCTCGGATATTTTGCCCAAGTGTCTTGATGGTGATTTGGGTTTTTCTGGTGGAGTGGCTTGGTGGGCAGGTATCTTGAAATGTATGCTGTAGTGGTCAGACTATGTGAGCTGAGTCGTGCGGATGGTGGTGATCCTGTTGCTGGAGGAGAAAATAGGATCAAAGGTGTGGCCTGCTGTATGAGTTGGTCCTTGGATGAGATGGATGAGTCAGAGGCTGCTGAGGCTATTGAGGGGGTCATGGAGTTGGGGTCTGTGGTGTCTTCCAGGTGGAAATTGAGGTCCCTGAGGAGGATGTAGTTGGGTGATCTAATAGAGAGGGGATTGACTTGCATCACACAGACTACCAATTTCACCTACAATTGTAATTTGTTGTGTGAGCGCCTGCTAGGCATTTCATGATACCATCATGTAGCTCTCATCGATGCTTAATCAGCAATTTAGATATCATAATTTCTGCAGTCTTACATAGTCCGTGTTGGACGTGGTAGACACAAGCCATGCAAAACTTAAATGTAATACATATGTATTAATAGTTGGGTATGGTTGACAGAACAGAAAACAGGAATCATCGGGGTTCTATCGTAACTCTAGAGACTGGTGAGTGAAAACAGCATAACTTCAACGTCATATTGCTTCATTTTCATCTCATGGTTTTGAAGGGACTCATTCACAAAACGTTTTGTGCATGTAAGTCTATCTTAAATGACAAAAGGGGCATCTGAACTAGGAAGCAGAGATCCTGATTCATATATGTCAGATTTACAGATATTTCTGTGAGCACACTGCACTTGCATCTGTGAAAAATCTGTCACATGTGCATGTTTTTCACTTTTATAGATGCAAACAAAGGGTGGGAAATAGAGAGTTGCGTTGAGAACACCACGAAAAGTGGTACTAAAAATGTGGTGACCACATAGTGCTTACGTTGACCCGGTGGCTGTATTTGAGGCCCAATGGCACTTTTTGGGGGATCAGCTCTTATTTTACCTCATCAGACTCACCCAGAGCAAGGAAAGCAAAAACCCAAATGGGGGGAAGAAAAAAGAAGAGAAAGCAGGAATGAAAAAGAACCTCCAAGAGTGAGATAAAAGGGCAGGGATTGTCTGGTGGTGGATGAAAGAGGCATGAGGTGGAATCAAGACTAAGCAACCTCGGTATTCAGCACTCTGATCTTCCATAGAACTGGTTGCAGGCTTTTGAGCAAACTTTGGGCCCGCCATTTATTGTTTTACAAATTAAGCACTGTGAACACCCTTAAAATGGAACCACTTCTGGGTGTTTTCAAACATTTCCAGTGACTTGTTCCCATATTCACAGCACGTCTAAACATATATCTCCCTGATGAAGGTATATGTGAGTCAATAAATGAGGGGAAGGGATCATAATATTGACGATGGTCGTGAAGTTTTTTTAAAAGTGAGCATAGCTCGAGCTCCCAATTACTGGCCATCTTATAGCTCAAAGAGTTACCTGTGTTTCCTTTCCCTATGCATCTATGTTGTTTTCTCTTGCAAGTATTAGTTGACACCAGTAGCTAGTTGGCTTTTTCTCAGCTATTCCATTTTTTGCTTTATCTTAGTATTGTAAAACTATGTTGAACAAATAAACCACACGAGTGTTATACATGGAACAGTGAACCTTGCTTAGCATTTCCTCATAAATGATTCAACACAAATAACACTCATGTTAAAAATGATTATGACAGTCCAGATTTCCATGCAGAAGCACCCTGGGTCCAAACAACGGGTCATTCTCGTGGCTTTCATATTTTTTCAAGAATTGCCTTCTTTTGTGAAGAACAATTGTACCAAATGGATGTGGAGAATGAAGCATGTGATATTGAATTTTAGGTTCTGAATGTGCAGAACTATGCTATTAATATTTAAATTTTGCATATGAATGTTGGAAGAGAAGGTTTATGAATTTGAATTGTGTTTACAGATTTATAAAAAAGTATTATATGATATGTAATTGTAGCATATGTAGAAAGAGTATTATGATATGTGATACTGAATTTTAGCCAAGACATATGAAGACTCACGCTATATAATCTTGAATTGTGGCACAAGGGTATAGAGAATCATGATATATTTATGTGACTTTCATTTGCAGCTTCTGGATGCAGAGAATCAAGACCCAGATGTACTCAGCTCTTGGTCACCAAAACAGTTGCAAATTGCGCACCGTTTTGCAACTAGTATTTTATTTTGTGAGTAACCTATGTACTAATAGGTTAGTTCTCAAAATAAGTATTAGCATGGGGTCGCTGAAAAACTGACTAATATTGATTTGGTAGGTCACAATTTGCTGTGATTGGCTAACAATCACAGGGATGGTGGCCTACAAGAGACAGCAGACTACCATCCCTGTGACTGCATTTCATAAGAGAAAACTTGTGTTTAATTAAAGCAGCCAGAGTTCCTTAAAGGAGATGGTTTAAAGTAGGCAAGGTGAGATTGCCACCCCAATTCACTTAGGGGAAAGGGTCCAAAGGGGACCTCTATCCCTTTGCAAATCGGTTGCCACTCCAACTTGGGAACAATAACCAAACAATGGTTTGCATCTGAAATTACAGTTGCAAACCATTATACATACCATGCCAATTAACAGTTTGGAAGGAACGCCCCTTCCAAGTTGTGATTCAGTGTGGATCGATCACCCCATTTTACAAAATGAAAAAACGTTTCAGAATTGCAAAATGGGGTAACTACATTAGGAAATGTGATTTTGTTGATGTAAACCCTGTGATTATGCAACTCACAGGGTTTGCAAATGCATGTCCCCTTAGTACATCTTATCCTTGGTTACTTGGTGTTGAAGTGTGTCCTGTGGATTTGAAGAATAAAGGAATAATGTAAATTTCAGCTTATGGATTTGAAGACTGAAGGTGTATGTTATTGAATGGCCTGTGGATGTAGAGAATGAAGGTAAATAATATTGATTATAGTTTATAATCGTGCAGAATTAGAAGAATGGACAGTTATGGATACAAAATTTCACTTTGAAGTTTCTGTGGGATTGACAGAAAAGAAGAACACGCAGGCATATGTCCAAACTTTTCATATTTTGTTTCATTTTTGGTGAAGCACAAAAGCTGAAGTGTTAGTCCTGGGGAAACTCTGATGATTTCTGTAGTTTCCTTGGTATTACTGTGTGTCTCCTAATGCGCTATATGACTGTCTACAGAGAGGTCGACCCATATGTGTTGGTATAGGGTAAATTTGTAAATTCAATATTTTTTCATATTTTGTTGTTTCTGTGTGAAGAATCTATTCCACAGACACCCTAAAAAGGTAGTGTGTTTAAGGCTTCTTACCTCTGTTATTGACCTTAATCGTGCTTGTTCACACCCATATGCTACCATTTAAATGTATAAAATGTGATCCTCTACCTCAACAGGCAACAGTTCAGTATCATATACCATATTTCAAGGCATCCATACTCTATAACTCAAGATTATATACCCTCATTCACATCTGTAGGCTACAGTTCAAAGTCCTATATTTTCATTCTCCACATTGCTGCCTCTATTGTTATATTCCTTTTGGCATGGCACCAAAATATTGTGGACTAATTATTGTCCGACAAAAATATTGTATTGTGTCCTAAATATCTTTACAATTGAGGCAGCAATGTGGAGAATGAAAATATAGGATTTTGAACTGTAGCCTACAGATGTGAATGAGGGTATATAATCTTGAGTTATAGAGTATGGATGCCTTGAAATATGGTATATGATTCTGAACTGTTTCCTGTTGAGGTAGAGGATCACATTTTATACATTTAAATGGCCCACATAAATATTGCCTGATTGGAATTAATAATAAAAAACTTACACCATTCATTTAGGACTATATTTTTGTAAACGATATTTAGGGCACCATATTTATGTCAGGCAATATTTGTGTCCCTGATAGTGTGACATGCGATCTGTTTTTCACCTTCAAAGAATCAAAGGCACCAAAGTCATAACCGTCCATTCTCCACCAATTAGCCCCTTTAGACTCATTATTGTATCTCTTGATCCTCCACTTCCATTTTCAGTCCCTTCAATTTCCATCACCAGTGCTCCTTAGAGAGCTGATCCTATCTCTTCATACTCCTGACATCCATGTTGGAGTCCTTTATTCTCCTCTTTCTACTTACTTCCTTGAAGTAAATAGCCATTCACCAGTTGTCTGCACAGTGGAACGGGTTCTAGTACCATACATGTTTAGTCTCTACCACCATAACTCCATGAACATTAATAACAAACCAACCTACTACCAGAGTTCAATGTCATATCTCACCTTCCTCTAGCTTCTTGGCCAGAGAGTACTGAATGAATTGCATGTCATTCTCTGGCTTTATGGCCCGTAAACCTTCATGGTAGACTTCAGTGCTATTGAAATAGACATCATTTGCACTCTTAAGTTAGAGCGTTACTAAAGGTGTTGCAAAACCTTGTCCTTCCCCTGATGGATCGTAAACAACTAAAAGAAAAATCCAGGGCTATCTTCCCCGTTAGTGTGCACACCAGTTCGGTGGGGCAAATTCTCTCATTTGTTTTTGATATGAAGGATTTTAATTGTTAAAAGATGAAAATTAAACCATGCACTTATTTCAACTGCAGTTCCACACTTTATTTTGTTTGCTTGACATAAGTTATTGATTCAAATTCTATCCATGCTGGTCCATTCCAGGATCTACTTCCTAGATACCTTTCATTCTTGAAGCTTTTTGTCTCATATATGGTTGCAAAGCACACTTACTTTTCCATCTCTATGTTCCCAAAGACTTTAGTCGCGTGTCTGCCACGTTAAGCACTGTGATCCTTCATTGTTTCATGGCTTTTGCTTATGTGTTTTAATGTTTAAACTCCACAATGCCATATGTATTTTTTCTCCGTATCCATAGCAATATCACGTTCAATGGCTGACCGGATGCCTTGCGCTCCTACTTTGCCTATTGGGTGAAGGATTTCGGAATAAAAATCCATTCAAATTCAAAATGTTTTGAGTTTAAAACAAATGTAATTTAAAACACACATTGCAATTCATCAAAACTCAAAGAAACAAATGTAAAAGTACAAAACAACATTTCAGAAAGCAGCAGTACTAACATACCAGGAAGACATTTATCCGATTCACAGGCCATTCACAAGAAACATACAGCCCTAAAAGGAAACATTGAGTTAATAATTTTTTAAGACATGTTTTTTAAAAATACACCGGATTGTGACACATACTTGATGTCAGGTCGTTGTTGGAGAATATAGAAGAGCAGCAACAAATGCAATTACATTGTTCCCCAAAAATATATCTGAATTATTTGCTCCTGGCCACTAGCCCCCTGGACTCCATCACTACGCTGTGCTCACTCTTCTGTTGTGTCTAATGACTCTTTAAAGACGCAGCAAATGCATTTTTTTAGAAGCATGTTCTTGCAAGAACACACCACTCTGTGTTGATGGTGGTACAAACCGGTGCATCTTAAATATCCGCCTCGTCCTATGTGAAGGAAGAGTAGTGAGAGATCTTTGCTTTGACTAAATACACTAAAGTACCGATTCACAAAATGAAAGCTTGCTTCAAGAAGTATGAACACTGGGCTTGTGATAAACCCTGCTTTAAAATGTCCTTTGTATGTGAAGGCCACCATTTACTTTTCCTGCTCCTGCCCACTTCTTCGCATTTCCCCGTAGTACGCTCACTTTCTGTCAGGTTAACAACAAGCGGATCATCAGTAGTTCTGGCGGACATCTCATTTTTTTTGCTTGCTTTTGTGAATTCCTGCTCTGTCTGCTCCTCCTCGAGGTAGTTGAGGACACGGTTAAGAGTGGATAAGATGGACGCCCCACAAGAGGACTACAAGTGAAAGTCTGGGCCGCCACAGATTTATACAAGACCCTGATCAAGAAGGGCGCGACAGAGATAGGCCTGAAATTGTGCAAACTCTTGTGGTCCAGTGAAGTATTTTTAGAAGAGGAAGTCTTCTGAGGCTACCTCTGGCAGTAGCTTCCCACCTGTCCACGGAGGGTCCCAAAATACTTAGGACAACTTGATTACCTCTTTTGGCGGTGCAAGCCTCCCAAAGAGCTCTGGTGGCCTTCTTCGAGGATGTCTACGGCTGATTTAGTGTATGGGTTTGTGTTGTGGGTATGACATTTACCAGTTTTGAGAATAAATACACTATATGGATGCCGGGATGAATGACTGATTTCAACATTTTGGAGAAGGAAAAAGTACATATACCTGTCACAAATCTTTAGATTCTAGGGCAAAATCTCCTTAAATAAATTACGTGCCTACAGATTTTCAGTTTACGGTATGCCTATGTGATGAACCCCTTTTATTTTCTTGAACAATAATCCACTGCAGAGTGAGTGAACTGCTGCATCTAATCACAAGTGTACCTTGAACACGCTGGTGCCGGGGGCTTCGGGTGTTCAAGAATGCCAGTGTGTACCCTTTATCCAATAGAAATGGGAGCCAGATAAGGCAAAGGGGATGTTTTTGGTCCTTTTTAGGGACCTTTCAGAATCTTTGCAGTGCCTTGGAAAAATATACATTCAGATTCGTTTTTGCTGCCATTGAAAAATGAACATCATTTGGAGGACCTGCTTCTGACGTGTGCTTGTAATTCTGAAGTAATTTCAGGAAAAGCTTTGCCACCACAAGTGAATCATTTTTCTCCAGGATATATGCATGCCACTTCTATTATTCTGCAGATCTCTATGCTGGAGACAAGTTAAATCAATATTACCTTACCTGGAAACGCTGCGGCAGCACTTTCTGCTTTGCCTAATTGGCTCGTGAGGCTGCTGCACGAGGTTAACTGCATCAAGTTGAGCCTCGACTCGGCGGAAGCCGATGCCCGCGAAGGTTCGGCACCTCCGATTAATTTTTGACCAATGAGCGGTCTCAAAAGTCTAGGTGAGTGCACCTGCTGCAAATGAGGACTCGTTAACTGACAATATGGCAATGAACAGGGCCTCATGTCTCAGAATGAAAACTGGCCAAAAATCTACCGTAAATCATGGACATTAATTCACCAAAACACCAGGTGTAGGGAAAGACACATCACGCACCCTTGACAGGCAAGGGCTTCATACTGGTGACCCCTTTCTCTCCCTTAAACACCCAACAGCCTCCCATCTGCTGCTGATGGACTATAGGAAAGGCATAAAGTGGAACCTATGAAAAGTAAACAGGGATCTTGGATTTATATTTACTTTGTGTTTCTTGCACTGCCTTCACGATCTCTGAGATCCACGGTAGCAAGGGTAATGCTAGGGTACCAAAGCAAAACCAAGAAATGAAATGAAATGAAATGAAATTTGTACTTGTAAAGCGCACTGTTACCCTAGGGTGTCCTGGCGCTGTACGCATACCGCTGTGGAACCCTTCCTGTCTTTTCCCTGTGAAATGTCCACTCCTGGGCACCCCCAAGGTGAAGCCAGGCATCCCAGCGCTGGTGGGGCCGTTGTGGAGATTAAGCAAGCTATTGCCCAGAGTTGCAGAGTGGGACCCAAGATTAGAAAAGGCACCGAGGCGAGAATTATCAGGTCCGAGGAAATTGAGCCCAAGACCGGCCGAGGCGGGAATTGAACCCTGGTCCCGGGCCAGATCTCTGCATCAGGGTCTGCCGCTCTAACCATTGAGCCACACTTCTCCACACAAGAGTAACAGCTGCTACCTTTATATACCCCTTACTTTTGTTCATGTCTCAATCTGCCGGCACCACATCACCATCAGACTCTGCTGTGCATGCTTCCCTCTGCAAGGCATGGCCTTGGACTATTTAGGATCCCTCTGAGATATACGGTTAGGGCTGTCATGGTAGGGCTACCACATTCATTCACAAACAATATCAGAAAGAATGCAAACTGGATATGTTTATTTTGTTGAAACCATTCCCAAATAAGTGTTACTTATTTTTACGACCTTGACAAATGGAAGGTTAATTCTACGGGGCAAGTATTTTATTGTGCTCTCTTCACCAATCTGAAAATGATTTGCTGTAAGAGCATTAACCCAATGAGTCATTTTATCAGCTAATTAAGGCTGGGGCGTAGATTGGGATTACCTGCTCTAACAAGATATTTTGGTCTATTATGCGGTTTAGGACTTCATTTTGTGGGTGTCTGTCATTTCAGCAGAATTTTGCTTGCTTTCTCCAGGGGATATATATTGGTCAATATCTAAAAAGTGATTCTACACAAATGGACCAGTAGAGACCATTTGTAACCAGTCAACTAAAATTCTTATCAGGGTAGACAATATTTCTACTTCTGTATCATGCATGTCTTCACTTGATGTGAAATTTCTCTTTGTTTTTCTTGCGTTGCTTTGATGCTGTCAACACATCAACGTATAGTGTATAAAGGAGCCTCAATTTTTGTTTGTGCCCTTGCCAACTTTCAAGTGTCCCAAGTATCTACAGGATTTTATACATGGACTCATTTCCTTGAGGACCAACAGAGAATCACCATCTTTAATGGGGTTCGGGGGCTTGTTTCGTTCCACACATGGATTCTTTCCCTGTTTGTTAGCAACACTTCCTTTTAAGTGTACAACTAGAACCATTATCCTCTTTGATAGATTACTGCAGTTTAACTGCTTATAAATAGCTCATTGGTTGATATTAATTATTTTTTATATGCACCTCCTGGGTCATCACCATCTTTGGTTGGCCCATCACTTACAAAGCTGTTCTTATTGTTATAGTTCTTTGTTTGCAGTTTGTTGCCTCTTTAAAAGCGATGCACACCCATCCATACACCCAACGCTCTAGAAATATTGTAACATGACAGATGCATAAAGATGGCATCATCAGCCCTCATCAGCTAGCCTGGCTGATGAGGGCTGTTAGCCCGAAACCAGTCCCAGGATGCTTGTTTCGGGTCCAGGGAAGACATGGCTTGGCAGTTGGGGCTGGACTGTTCCCATGAGGCACAGGGTCAAGACTGATTTGCATATAGCTGTGTCTGAACTGGGGTGGCGAAGTGAGCTAAAGAACGATGATGGATTCAACCCAGATCTGTGACTGGGGGTGAGTGACTGAAAAGTTTCAGCGCTCCGTCCATCATCTCCTTGTGCTTGCCTTGTTCGCCCTAAGTTGGCAGGGTATGCCCAGATGTGGGTCCCTTGCTCACTTTGCCACTGGATTCAAGCTAGCCTGGCTGATGAGGGCTGTTAGCCCGAAACCGGTCCCAGGATGCTTGTTTCCGGTCCAGGGAAGACATGGCTTGGCAGTTCGGGCTGGATTGTTCCCATGAGTCACAGGGTCAAGACTGATTTGCATATAGCTGTGTCTGAACTGGGGTGGCGAAGTGAGCTAAAGAACGATGATGGATTCAACCCAGATCTGTGACTGGGGGCGAGTGACTGAAAAGTTTCAGCGCTCCGTCCATCATCTCCTTGTGTTTGCTTTGTTCGCCCTAAGTTGGCAGGGTATGCCCAGCCATGGGTACCTTGCTCACTTTGCCACTGGATTCAAGCTAGCCTGGCTGATGAGGGCTGTTAGCCTGAAACCGGTCCCAGGATGCTTGTTTCTGATACAGGGAAGACATGGCTTGGCAGTTCAGGCTGGACATTTCCCATGAGGCACAGGGTCAAGACTGATTTGCATGTAGATGTGTCTGAACTGGGGTGGCGGAGTGAGCTAAAGAACAATGATGGATTCAACCCAGATCTGTGACTGGGGGTGAGTGACTGAAAAGTTTCAGCGCTCCGTCCAGCGCAGAGACACCAAAAGCACCAATGCAAAGTGTTAATTTTGGATTAAAGCTTCAAAGTTGGCTAATTGTAATACAAAGAAGCACCATGTGCTGTTTTACATTGCTTTGCATCAAGAGGGCTTCCTTTGGGTGGTTGCATTTGGAGACAGGGCTTTCTGTAAAAAAATACACTTCCTTGAGGAAGGCACACAGAAGGTGAAAAGTTTTTTTCTCCAAACTTTACTGTACAGTACACAAAGTGGGAAAAGTTTAAAAGTAGGTTTAAGCATAGTATTCTGTGCTTGAAGGGTCATTCCAGTACAATACCTATGCTAGACTCACAGAGACACGTTTGAACTAAGGTGTAAAGTTGTGTGCACGGTGCAAGGCAGGCAAGTTGTGCGCCAGCAATTGAGAAGAGATCAGCCGCACCATATCTTAGCAGATATGGCTCTGTCCTGCTCTCTACCTATATACAGATATAGACAAAAGTAAATCCGCCCTCATGCTCACAGAGGAAGAATGAGGATGTGAAACTTATTGTCATATCAAGTAAATGGCCAGCAGGTCTCAGACCTCAAGGGGCAAATTTACTAAGAAGTCCTGCAACACAGCGTGGCACACAACGTTACTGCATTGCATAAAAGGGAGGGTGCAGGTCTAAGATATGGCGCTGTTGCTCTCTCTCCTCTCATTGACGCACTTTAGGCTGCCTTGCGCAAAGCACACACCCCTGCACCATAGTGCAAGGTTTTGTGCATGACGTCTAGCCTAGGTTTTGTACTGGAAAGATGCCCTTGTAGAGCAAAATTGAATGCTTTGGCATAGATTAACACTTTCCTATCATTGTATGTGTGTTATTCATTACAGCACACATACAAAGTTAGCAAAGTTTTGAAAATAGAAATCCTTTCTCAAACATCACACCTTCCTTGAGGAGTCATCAATTGCCACAGAGCCCTGTCGACAGGACCAGACTGGCCGTAGGGGGCACCGGGCATTTCCCCAGTGGGCCGGAAGGGTGGAGGCCAGTTTTAGATCGATGAGGGCCGGCTTTGCAGCAGTGCTCCAAAATCGGCCCCTTGTAACTGCGCAGCAGTGATCCCGCCCGTCCCACCCCCCGGCCGGTGGGACGTAATTGTCAGGGCTGGTTTGCGATCCCAGTGTGGCCCTGCCTGTCAAGCATTTTTCGTAGCCATAGCTTAGCGTCAAAATCCATCGGTGTTTGCAGCAGAATACCTATGTACTTACTACCCATTGGACACCCCCTCCATGCACAGTAGAGCCAAGTAGCACAACGTGCTTTACTATAGGGCTGCTTCCCAGTGCAAATCTCAAAACTTTGTGCCAGTTTGCATCACATTTTGTGGCAATGTACCGTATCAAAGCCTTAATATCTCCCAAGTGTCCAACACTGCATTAGTTAAAAAAAATCTCCCTTCCAGAACACTCTTCTTTTATGGCGAGGAGTGGCGTAGCGGAGTGACGTCGATGTGTTCTACTCAAAAGCAACCCACCCGCCGTTAACAAACTCGTCTGGTCTCAGAGCTCGAGAGTGAGACCTGCCGAGGGAATGAGACAAAAACAATCTCTTTTGTGACCGGAAGGGTGAGCGCACTTTATTAATACTCCTCATAGCAGCTAAGGCGAGATTGTTGCCAATAACGTGCTATTACAGACCTGAAATTACTTGTGTCCCAACATCCGATACACGGTTAAAAATGGATTTGATTCATCGCAGGATGCGGTAACCTCATATTGGGCCGAGATGAAGCAGATATTGCTCATTAGTTTCAGGGCTCCCTGGGTTCCTCTTTCGACGTGACAGCACTTCTGTCGGATCCGACGCTTATTCTGCAAGTTCACTTCGTTTGGCTACAGTTTTTTTTAGATTTTTCAGGAAGATAATGCGTACATATGTGGTGTGCAGGTCTGAATTGTTTCAACCACACAAAGTAGCTCACAGGTCTCACTGGGACTCGAAGCGCTATACGAGGTTCTAACAGTCGGTGAGCTTCGAGAGCGCACTGGCCTCTCTAGGAATCACAGGACTTCACACGTGTCTTCAAGTCACTGCACCGTCCAAGCACATTTGGCTCTTACAACAATTCACAGGCCTCACTAGGATTCACAACGAATGTATGACGTCACAACGCAAACTATTACAATGCATACCTATACAACCCGGTCAATACAACGCAGCTTCCATTACAACGCATGCCATTGCAACGTACGACATTACAACGCATACTCCATTACAACAAAAATGACTATTGTAACACCGCCGGGTGCTTAACTCAGGGAAGGTGCTGGTTAGTGAGGGATATGAGTTGTAATGGCATGAGTTGTAATGGATCCTGCGTTGTATTGACTGGGTTGTAAAGGCATTGCGCTGTAATGCCTGCGTTGTAATGGGTATTTCCCTTCACAACACTTCACGTGCGTGTGCCTAGATATCAGTGGCCCTTTCGAGTACCTCTGGCTCTTACAACAGCTCACAGATTCACTATTACTCACAGTACTTCCACATCTGTCATGCTCCTGTGACTCTTACAGCAGCTAACAGGTCGCACCATGACTCACAGCACTTCACAGATGTCTGCACATTCCAAGGGCCTCTGGCTCTCACAGCAGTGCACGCCTGTGGCATAACAAGGGTGTCATGGGTCCTACAGCAAGCAAGGAAAATGGGTCACCAACACCCGGTTTGGTAGTAAAAAATATGTATAACTTGGGCGCAGTGGGTCCTTTAGACACCTGGACCCGGTGTCAACGCACCTACTGCACTTGTGATAGCTACAGCCCTGGCACATTCGCACTACTAGGCCTTCACAAGTGTCCACGAGTCACAGCACCTTTCAAGCATCCTTGGCACTTACAACACCGCACCGGCCTCACTATGACTCACATCACTTCATAAGTGTCTGGGAATCACTGCACCTTCCAAACGCCTCTGGATCTTACAGCAGCTCACAGGTGTCACTGGAACTTACAACACTTACCACGTTTCTGGGAACTACTGCACCTTCCAAGTGCCCCTGGATCTACAACAACTCACAGGCGCACTGTGCACATGTCTGGGAGTCAATGCATGTTGCAAGTGCCTTTGGCATTTACAACAGTGGATAGGCCCCCTATGACTCACAGCACTTTATGTCTATTATATGAGGCCCTGCACCTCACAAGCATCTCGGGAACTTACAGCACATCATGAGAACACTAATGTTTGGCGGTACAGAGACTTTAGAGTGGAGTTTCTTAAACTGTGTAGTGCGACTGAGCCCATTTCTTGGTGGTGCGGTAAAGTCCTCGCAATAAATAAGGATGCCTTTAAGTTCTGTGTTTATCTTGTCACATTTGCCGGTGCTTCAAAGATAGAGGTCAAATTTCAGGCTGTGTTTTTTTGACCAATTGTTGCTTATTCTTTTAACATGGGGATTGGTGTTTACTTTTCATCCTCTGGCTGCAAAGTAAGAAGAGTTTTTAATGTGATTTATGTGACAATCTTCCTAAAGCATAAGGAGTGAAAATGGAAAAGCTATAGGATGTTGTTTTTTTACAATACACAACAGAATGTAAATGCCTTTAAATGAACTGTATGCATTCAGCAGTTAGGAAAGCAAAAACTAAACACCTTTTTTAGTAATTCTGAAGTGTGCTGGAAAGAGAGATTTTAATAGGATCAAAACAAATTAAGACACTATACATGGTGATGCACAAGTGAAGAATATTCACTGAAACCCAATATCCACACATTATTATTTGTGTGCTATATAGATTTATCAGTAAAATTGTGTGTCTGAGCAAATTTAGTGTGAAAACACCAAAAGGGTAACTGTCCCTATGGTCATGTATCTCAGGATGGACATAAAGAGGGGGTCTTCCGTATTTGGAAGTAGTGTCCTCACACACCCGTAAGGGTGTCATGCTTCATCATTATGTTATCCCATAATACCTTACGTGGAAGGAGAAACGTGACTTTAATTCCCAAAAGAGTCACTGAACACCCAAATTCCAAAATCAGAGAGAGATTCTCCCTCCTCAGTGTGTTCAATACTGAAACTATCCCTTCATTGAAGAGCACTGATGGAAAAAAGAAAGAGAGAATGGAAAAGACGAATTGTGGGCAGGTGATTGCACACTAGAAAATTGCAGTTAAGAAGATTTTAGTTTAAGCGAGTCAGCTGGTTCCATCATCATTGTTCTAACTTGGTAAATCTACCAGTTGAAGTGGCAAAATTTGTCAAAAAATTTACTTTCGAGAGAAAAAGGCAACAGAACTTTTAACTTGAAAGACAAAACACTATGGTCCTCATTACAACTATGGTGCAAATTAAGAGTACAAATTGCCAATACAGCGGGAGAAGTAATTAGTGGTTGCACAATTACAGCCAATTCCCAGTTGTATCCCCTCCTCTGGAATGGGAAATTACAAAAAATAAGGCAACAGGACTGAGCACAAATGTAAGTTTGCGCTCAAAACAGGATTAATGGACTACTCAGATACTAAGCATAGCTATACCCAGATGTTCTAATGGATTTTGCATTCGCAAACTGCACAATTCGCAAAATCACGTGGTTTGCAACCGTAAAAATCCCTTTCTCCTGTGTATTATTAACCCTATTTTGCAATTTGGAAAACTTTTTCAAAATTGCAAAATGGGGTTTCTGACACCTACAGAATGGTACAAATTGAGAGTCGGTATGGTATGTAACACAGTAACTGACTCCCAAGTTGTGGTCATAACTGATTAAGAAAGGGGAAGAGGTCTGCTTTGAACTCCTTCCCCTTTGGGAATCAGGATAGCAACTTCAGGAAAAGCTTCTTTCTTAAAAAAAAAAAACAGCGCCATTTCTTCAAAGAAATTTGGCTTCTTTAAAAAAAAAAAGGTTTTCCATTTTAAAACGGTAAAATGGAATCACAGGGATGGTGGTCTGCTGTCCCATGCAAGGCACCATACCTCTGATTGTAGCTAATCGCAATATGCGACCTGCTTAACTAATATTAATTAGGCTGACGTTCTGAGACCTCCTGCGTTTCCCTACCTCATAAGCTGACCGATTAGTATATAGGTCAGTTTGCAATATGAGATTGGATTCGCAAATGCTGGTGCGCAATTTGTAACCAATTTTGTGAATTAAATCTTAGTACATCCGGCTTTTTGTTATATATTTTGCACTATTACAAATTTGGACCTGAATAGGTACAAATCGAAATTGTATCTTTTTGTCAAATACTGTTCAAACAGTGCAAAATTTCTGAAGATTTCCAACAGATTTCATTTAATTTACCTCCCCAAATTTCACACGAGCCTAGTGTGATTTCGGTTTAGTCCAGTCTATGATATAAATGTGTTTTTGTAAGTAGCAGTTCTCTTATATTTTATGCATAGCACTTGTATGATGGGTGTTTGAATCTTGCATATTCTTTGTATGATATATGTATGTTCTTATATGCATAATCACTTCATGTGTCTTTTTGTATGAGTCCTGTATGTTCATATGCTCTTGCTCTTGACATGTTCTTATATGTACGATCTCTGTCTGTTTCTATATGGATGATCCCTTATGTGTCTATGGACATGATCCATGTATGTTTCTTGACTTCTGTTCCTTCCATGCGTCTATGTGCATGATGTTTGCACGTTCCTTTGCCTCTGTTCCTTACATGTGTATGATTCCCTGTATGCCCCCAAGGCTTTCTTCTTTGAATTTTCTAGGTGTATGCTATATGTGTATTACTATGTCGATTTTTCCCATATGTGTGTGACTGCTGTATGTTCATGTGCCCCAAACAGTACATTTTCCTGTTTGCACGATTGATTTCTGTATGATCTTATGGGAATACCATTTTGTGTGTATGTATATGCACCCTCTGCATTCCTAGGCACTGAATCCTTACATGAATCTATGTGCATGATTCCTGCATGTTCCTATGTCTCTCTTCATTGAATGCATCTATGTGTAGGATATCTGCATGTTCCTATGCTTGTGCTCCTTACACCTTTCCATGTGTATGCTCTCTCTATTTCCTATATTGATATGACAATCCCTTTAGGCGTTTCTATGCATAATGCATGCATGATCATATGCGGCGGTTCTTTGCATGTTTGTATGTGTATGATCGCTGTAATTTCTTTAACTTTGTTCCTTGAATGTTAATATATGAAGAATCCCTGTATTATAATGTTTGTGTGTGTATGATCCCTCTATGTTCATTTGCTTCTATTCCTTGAATGGTTCTATGTGTATGATGCCTGTATGTTTTTACACCTCTGTTTCTGGCATGTTTCTTTGTATGCGATATGTGAATGCTCCTATATGGATAATTCCTTCATTTATAGTCATACTAATAACCTCTTTATGCTTCTGTGTGTAGGATCCGTGAATGTTTCCATGCGTACATTCACTATATCGTTTTATGTGAGTTATCTCTAAATTGCTGGTTCTCATTACAACCTTTATGTTTCTCTCTGCAATCTCAAGGCATGCCTTTATGCGTTAGATCTTTATATTAGCTTTGTGTCCTCCTTGTATCTTAGTGCTGTTTCGAGGGTTGTTCTTATGCATTTGTGGGCTGCACACCTTTTGTTGTTGCTATTTGGGGAGCCATTGCATGTGGACACTCGTGCTTATTGCTCCTCATTTTGAGTCCTTAAACAAGAAGCCCTGCCTCGTTTCCTCCACCGCCTGTTACAGCGGATGTGCTTTTAGGTGCCCGCCTCTTACCGACCAGCGCTTGTCTTTCCTTTGATCATGTCAATAATGTCGTCTACATGGGCTCATGCGGGTGCACTTTGGAGTAAGTGCTTCACATTCAGAGGAGGATGTTTCAGGAGGGTTCTGATGGAGTTTCTACAGATCACTCTATTTCCCTTCTCACCGATATGCATTTTGGTGGTTAGACTGACCCCTGAAGTCCATGAAAAATGACTCAGGAGGTATGATTGAGGTCTTGTGGGTCCACAATTAGTGAAAAAATTTTGAGGCATTGGCCTTCCTGTTTTGTGAGCTGGGCAGCACTGTCTAGTCAGCCGAAGAATTCACTGCATTGTACAGTGTTCTAGAGCATTATCACATGGCACAGTATGTAACAGACAATATACTATGGCACAGAATCCTGGGGACTTATTGCATCACACAGTATTCGATTATCACTCCATGACACAGTTTTCCATTTCCCTTATTGTATTACACAATAATATATTGTGGGGTCGATTCCGATTCGGGCCGGAAAAAGCACCGACCGACTCGGATCCGGAAAAAATACCGAACGACACGTACCCGTGGCGCACGACACGCCAAGTACGATGCAAGGCGCGAAAAATCCGACCGACACGTACCGAAACAAGGTCGACCGACCGAGCCGCACGGAAAGCAGCAATCCGGCCGGAAAAACACGCGAATCCAACCGACCGACACGCACCCGGAACAAATCCGACCGAAACGTACACGCGAACTCCAAACCGCAAAGTACGATGCAAGGCGCGAAACCACGAGCGAGTCGGACGGAGGCCAAGCCGTACGACCGACACGCATACAAAACCGAGCCGAAGCAACACAATACACCGCGACCGACGCGTACGCAGCATAGAAAACTGCACAAACACAGCGTGAACGAAACGGAGAACACCGTACGAGACCAATGCAGGGTCCGACTCGGTCACAAGAACGTTTCCAACATACACAAACAGCACAAAGGAAAAATCACCCAAAAAAGGCCAAACAAGCAATTACCAAGCCAATAAATACTGGGGGGTGGGGACAGAGAACAAAGACACACCCACAACTCCACCTATATAAAGGACACAAATCACTACCATGAGCCTTTGCAAATGCCATTTCACTGCCAGCACCCAAGAGAAAGCAACCACACACCCACAGCTCATCCCTCACACAAGCCACACACCATCAGCACACCAACAAATACCTACCTCACATACACCCAGCAAAACACACACTCACACACCCTCACATGCACACCAACACACACATCACCCACCATCACCAACCATCACCATGCCCCCCAAGAAGAATCCCAAGTTCCTAGATAGTGAATTGGAAGTCATGATAGACGAGATCCTCAGGGTGGAGCCACAGCTGTTTGGCACATTGGTCCAACAGACCCCCATGTCGCAGAAAACCAAGATGTGGGAGAGGATTATCAACAGGGTGAACGCCCAATCACCATGTCGGCGCACAAAGACGGACATCCAGAACAGGTGGTATGACGTGCGCAGGAGGGTACGGAAAATGCTGAAGCAAGACTACATCAACAGCCAACACACCGGCAGTGGCCCTCCTGCCAAGCCAATATACCTCAGGCCCTGGGAGGAGAAGGTGCGGGCCATCCTTCCGCCAGTGAGCGTATATGGACTAGAGGACATCCCAGAGCCTGGTGAGTACACAACAAATGTACACAATATACTGCCACAAAACACACACACATCACTGTCAAGGGGAGAGTCAAACCATGCACTCATAGCAATTACACAGCAACCAGAACAGAATCATCCCAAAATGTGTATGTCAGTCAGATAAACACAACACATGCCATCAAAAAGTCACATCCAACTGTGCCATCACATGTACAAACAACTACAACTACAGCTAGGCAGTGGCACAAATAGAACTAACAAACACATCCAGACATGTAGCCACCACAACAACACCAACACACAGTGAAGACCACTCAAAGGAAGGAATTCTGTGTATGCTGGCCAAGTCAGTGTAGCCAATAGCATCATGGGAGTCACAGTCACACATATTTCCCCCCACAACTGTCCCATCAACACCACCATGAACCATGCGCACATCACAGGGAGTGGAGAAGGACTCACAAGATGGCTGACACTGGCTACTGCTGTGGGGAGCACAAGGCCCTGCTGCCAACTGTGCACCAACAAACAGCAGGACACCACTGACTGACATCCTGAGAGACAACTCCCACTGCCTGCAATGCAAGCACGTTCCATGGTGGGATATCTGGCTAGCTGGGTGGGAAGGAGGACTTGCAGAACTGACCATAGTCACAAGCACCTCCCCTCACACACACCCCAACACAAACTCCACAGAACCCACCTGGTAGAATGCAATGCCCCCCATCCTAACACAAGATCCCACAAAGAACCACCACCCTGGGTTATGTTGTGTGAAGCACAGGGACACTCTTGGGACTTTTAGCCAAACAACTGCCAGGACAACACTCCCAGCCATCCTGTCAGCACAGCCAGCCCACCCCACAGGGAAGCAGAGTCAAAAGGAAGGAAGCATGGGCATGCTGGGAAGGGGGGTGGAGGCAATAGCATGATGGGAGTCGTAGTCACTGATATTGGTCACCCCCACAACTGTCCCATCAACACCACCCTGAACCATGCTCACATCACAGGAAGTGGAGGACTCACAAGATGGCTGACACTGGCTACTGCTGTGGGGAGCACAAGGCCCTGCTGCCAACTGTGCACCAACAAACAGCAGGACACCACTGACTGACATCCTGAGAGACAACTCCCACTGCCTGCAATGCAAGCACGTTCCATGGTGGGATATCCGGCTAGCTGGGTGGGAAGGAGGACTTGCAGCACTGACCATAGTCACAAGCACCTCCCCTCACACACACCCCACCACAAACTCCACAGAACCCACCTGGTAGAATGCAATGCCCCCCATCCTAACACAAGATCCCACAAAGAACCACCGCCCTGGGTTATGTTGTGTGAAGCACAGGGACACTCTTGGGACTTTTAGCCAAACAACTGCCAGGACAACACTCCCAGCCATCCTGTCAGCACAGCCAGCCCACCCCACAGGGAAGCAGAGTCAAAAGGAAGGAAGCATGGGCATGCTGGGAAGGGGGAGGAGGCAATAGCATGATGGGAGTCGTAGTCACAGCTCTACATCCCCCACCACATGGCCCAGCAAGCTCACACTCACGCATGCACATCCCACAGAGAGTGGAAAGGCCCATCAAAGATGTCTGACACTGTTGTTGTGTCGTGGGGAGCACAAGGGCATGCTGGGTTCTGCACACCAACCAACAGCAGGACACCACTGTCAGCCATCTTGCCATTGCTCTCACACCCACACACACTGAACTCCACACAAAAGCAAGTAAGTATGGGAATGCTGGGAAGTGGGGTGGAGGCAATGGCATGATGGGAGTCGTAGTCACAGACATAGCTCACCCCCACAACTGTCCCATCAACACCACCCTGAACCATGCTCACATCACAGGGAGTGGAGAAGGACTCACAAGATGGCTGACACTGGCTACTGCTGTGGGGAGCACAAGGCCCTGCTGGCAAATGTGCACCAACAAACAGCAGGACACCACTGACTGACATCCTGAGAGACAACTTACACTCCCTGCAATGCAAGCACGTTCCATGGTGGGATATCTGGCTGGCTGGCTGGCTGGGAAGGGGGACTTGCAGCACTGACTATAGTCACAAGCACCTCCACTCACACACACCCCCAACACAAACTCCCCAGTACCCACCTGGTAGAATGCAATGCCCTCCATCCTAACACAAGATCCCACAAAGAACCACCACCCTGGGTTATGTTGTGTGAAGCACAGGGACACTCTTGGGACTCTTAGCCAAACAACTGCCAGGACAACACTCCCAGCCATCCTGTCAGCACAGCCAGCCCACCCCACAGGGAAGCAGAGTCAAAGGAAGGAAGCATGGGCATGCTGGGAAGGGGGTGGAGGCAATAGCATGATGGGAGTCGTAGTCACTGATATTGGTCACCCCCACAACTGTCCCATCAACACCACCCTGAACCATGCTCACATCACAGGGAGTGGAGAAGGACTCACAAGATGGCTGACACTGGCTACTGCTGTGGGGAGCACAAGGCCCTGCTGCCAACTGTGCACCAACAAACAGCAGGACACCACTGACTGACATCCTGAGAGACAACTTACACTCCCTGCAACGCAAGCACGTTCCATGGTGGGATAACTGACTGGCTGGGTGGGTGGGAAGGAGGTCCGGCTGCCAACCAAACACAACCAATGCAGACCATGTTCACACCCCAGAAAATACATAGAAATGCCCAAATAATGCAGGACAATGTGCCACACCAATATCAACCCCTGACTGTGACGACTCAGGACAATGCAATGTACAGGCCCGCACCCAGAGGCACAGTCACAACTGTCATGTGTGTCAACCATTGATGCCTGCAGAAACATGTCATACATTGTTTGTGTCTCCCAAAAACAGGTGATGATGGGGACACAGCAGCAGACGCTGAGGAGTCCCAGTCCCAGGCTCAAGAGGATGCCGAGCTCACTGGCGTCGTACAGCCTCTGTCCTCCTCGGACGATGAAGAACAACCTGGCACATCCGGTGCAAGTCAACATGCAGCACCAGCAGGACCACCAGCTGCAGCACCAGCAGGACCACCAGCTGCACCCCCTGCACCCACCCCTCCAACGACTGTCACCACGAATACCATCCCTGCCGACATGGACAGAACAAGGAGCAACACCAGCACAGTGACCCTGGACCAACCTGGGGCCATGGACACCACCACCACCACCAACCCCCAAGGTGGACCAGGGTTATCTGTGCGTGCCACTGCACACACTGCACATGTCAGCAGGGGTGGTGGGAGGGGTGGGAGACAGAGGTCGCTGCTTGCAGACGTTGCTGGTGTGCATGATGACCCACAACTGGTACGCATAGCTGATGCGTACCAGTCCAGCACCGGAGAGCTCAGCCAGGTAGTGGGGCTCCTCAGAGACATTAAACAGCAGCAGGCTGCCCATCATGCCCGCTTGGACTCCCACATGTCCCACGTGGAGTCACACATGTCCCGTGTGGACTCACACATGTCCCGCGTGGAGTCCAAGTGGGATGCACTGCATGAGATGACGGCGGTGCACAGGGACATTTTACAATGCCTCCGCCAGATGAACAGCAACCAGTCCACACCTCCCTGTGTGCCAACAACATCTGGTGCCGAACAAACTGCAACTGCCACAGGGAGGGAGGAGGACTCTGGCGGAGAGTACCCTGCACTGCAGCAGCCTGCACTTGAGGGCCCCCCAAGAAGAGGGGTCGTCCGAGGAGGGAAAAGTGAGAGGCCGATGGCCAAGCGCAACTCCCAGGAAGCCTGAACCTGTTCTGGATGTTCGCCTTTGTGCACAGACTGTTCACCCTGTTGACGGCAACACTACTCCCACACATTGCATGGGGAGTACAAGTTGGACCAATGTGTCAGACAACTGTGGCCCCGATACTGGGGATCCTGTCTACCCGGACTTTCAATTCACCTAGGAACTTGGGATTGCAAGATTCATGTACAGCACAACCCATCCTATGCACTATTAACACAAATGTATCACAATAAACACACTAATACACCATACTTGCCTCTGTCGTGATTCCAACGTGGGTGCTGTTATGGGGATGATGAACTGCAAAATTACACTGTGTATGCGAACTGCAACAGCAAGGACAACACAGGCATGTGAGTACAGGAAACGTGACACACATGAGGGAGACACACCACCAGGGCTACACGACACATACACACCTAGGCCATCTGACTCATTGCCTACACTGATGTTGCCAGGGAAGACGGTGCAATGCACAGACACCACACCCATTCCCAGTTGTAGTCAAGTAGCCCACAGGTGCAGTAAGCAAATGGCAGTCAAATGTGTGACCACAGACAACGCACATCACAAAGTGAAGCACAGGTTTATTACACAGTTGCAACATGCCGTAACCACTACAGATGCAAGGTAACCCCACCTGGCAGCGGGCACACAGTCAACAACTGTAGAAGGAAGGTAGTCCATGGGTGTGGCGCACATCACCTGTAGGGACACAACAGCTACCAGCCTGGATGTGCAATCACGTCGTCGGTGGACACAGTTGACCAAACGAATCTGAAAGTACCCTGTGAAGGACAGAAATGACACACAGTCAAAAGCAATGGAGTACAGGACAGAACAGCAAAACACATGCACAATACATGTTACAAGATACCCACCCAGAACCAAGTTAGCATGTCAACACTGTTGGGGAGTACAGCCCACCTGTCACCACACATCGCAACACACATCCAGTCAAGTGGCCCATGGACACACTCCCACAGCACCAGAGCACCACCCACACATCATGCCAACTCACATCATTGACATGACACCTCAGGATACTCACATTCAGCTAAAGAAGTTGGTGATGAGCTGTGTGCGGACATCACCATCACCATCATCATCATCATTGTCACTGGCATCGTGGTCCAGGCCAGGATCCTCCACAGGTGGCGGATGTTGGTCATTGTCATCCTGGATGAGAGGCAACTCCTTCCGCACTGCCAGGTTGTGGAGCATGCAGCAGACGATGATAATCTTGCACACTTTCGCAGGGGCATATGGGAGGGACCCTCCGGTCTTGTCCAGGCAGCGGAAGCGGCTCTTCAGGAGACCAAAGGTCCGCTCAATCACTCTCCTGGTCCGACCATGTGCCTCATTGTAGCGCATCTGGGCAGGTGTCACAGGGTTCCTGAGGGGTGTCAGCAACCACGGCATGTTGGGGTATCCCGAGTCACCTACGGACAGACAAGTGCACATTAGCTGACTTGGAAAAGTGGGCGGAATACTACAGATCAGATCACACACAATGGCACAAAGTCAGTACACACCGACAAGCCAGGCACGCTGGTTCTGCATCTGTGCCATCATCCTGGGGATGCGACTACTCCTCATCACAAAGGCATCATGTGCTGAACCAGGGAAACGGGCACACACGTGTGTGATGGTCATGTCTGCAAGACACACCACCAGTGCATTGACCGAGTGGTAGTGCTTGCGGTTCCTGTAGGCCTGCTCCTGGGCCTGTGGTGGTACCAAAGCCACATGTGTCCCATCAATGGAGCCAATTACATGCGGCATCCTCCCCAGGGCATAAAAGTCACTCTTCACGTCAGTGAGTCGTCGCAGTCTAGGGAAATAGATGTACCGGTTCAGGAAGAGCAACATTGCCGCCAAAACATCGCGGAGCACACGGCTGAACATGGTCTGTGACATCCCACCAGCAGTCGCCACAGTATGTTGGAAGGTACCAGTGGCAAAGAAGTGTAGGGCTGCCATCACCTTCACCTTGGGGGTCAGCGCTGTAGGATACGGCCGGCCAGGCTGCAAATGTGGGGACAACTGCACTGCCAAATCCTCAATCAGCTGCCTGGTGAAGCGGTACCGTCGGATGCTGTCCCGTTCCACCATCGTTGCCAGGTCTGGGAATGGCCGATGGACAGCAGGAGCCCTGCAGTGCAGAGTAGAAGTAAGCAAGATTGTCAGTCACCCCACATATGCGGCATTGAACACACTCAAGATCCCAACATACATCATTATGAGGCACAACTACATGAAGTGTGCAGTACCGGAAGGACATGTATGGTACATACATGGCCAACATCTGTCAACACGGTCCAACAGGTGGCATCAATTAGTCCCAGGTTGGCCCATTGGATATCATGAGGCCGTGTCACAGTTCCCATCTCCTGCTGCCGTGTCACAATAACCCCCACAGGGACATGTGAGGACAGATGTGCCCCAGGCACCACAGCTCAACGACAGGTACATTCCCAGGGACCCTGTAATGCCACATGGACACTGGCATTACATGGAGTATCATGTATACACCACAGCAAAACAACCATGACCCCCACAGGTAGTGGCCCCACTTGCCACGGCAGGACAGACATGGACGTCTGTGACACACACGCACAACATCAGAGTCCATGCACACACAACGTGGATGTGGAGACTGTCTCCCATTGTGCACATGAAATCAGAGACATTGTAAACACCACATGCACAAAGACTGTGGAGGACCATCACTATTGTGCCACTGGGACACCCTGGCTCAAACATACCGTCCCACATGGGACTCACGGGGTATGTGACATGACATACACATACACCACTGTGAAATGTGACCATGGCACATGCACAGATATGAACAGTTGCACATCACAGTGGTCACGTACACGTAACACCCAGGATCCTGTCCCCATGAACACGTGCACAGCCTGGGGGTGGCTGCCCACAGGTGACACCCACAGGACAACATGTACACCAACATACACACAATAGGAAATGCAGCCTTACATGCCTTATGATAAAGTTTGGACAGGCTGTCGTGATGTAGGTGTGCCCCTCACTCCCTGGGAGCTATCTGTGGCTGGCATATGTCCATCTGAGACAGGCATGCTGACTTATGCCAGTCACATGTACAGTGATGCGTTGAACAGCAATGGACCGATCGGTGCCTCCGGCCGGCCCATTGCTTTCAATGTGTGCGGGTACGCGTTGTACCCCTGTGCGCGTTGAACAGCAATGGACCGATCGGTGCCTCTGGCCGGCCCATTGCTTTCAATGTGTGCGGGTACGCGTTGTACCCCTGTGCGCGTTGAACAGCAATGGACCGATCGGTGCCTCCGGCCGGCCCATTGCTTTCAATGTGTGCGGGTACGCGTTGTACCCCTGTGCGCGTTGAACAGCAATGGACCGATCGGTGCCTCCGGCCGGCCCATTGCTTTCAATGTGTGCGGGTACGCGTTGTACCCCTGTGCGCGTTGAACAGCAATGGACCGATCGGTGCCTCCGGCCGGCCCATTGCTTTCAATGGGTGCGGGTACGCGTTGTACCCCTGTGCGCGTTGAACAGCAATGGACCGATCGGTGCCTCCGGCCGGCCCATTGCTTTCAATGTGTGCGGGTACGCGTTGTACCCCTGTGCGCGTTGAACAGCAATGGACCGATCGGTGCCTCCGGCCGGCCCATTGCTTTCAATGTGTGCGGGTACGCGTTGTACCCCTGTGCGCGTTGAACAGCAATGGACCGATCGGTGCCTCCGGCCGGCCCATTGCTTTCAATGTGTGCGGGTACGCGTTGTACCCCTGTGCGCGTTGTACCGCAATGGACCGATCAGTGCCTCCGGCCGGCACATTGCTTTCAATGTGTGCGGGTACGCGTTGTACCCCTGTGCGCGTTGAACAGCAATGGACCGATCGGTGCCTCCGGCCGGCCCATTGCTTTCAATGTGTCGGGTACGCGTTGTACCCTGTGCGTGTTGTACCGCAATGGACCGATCGGTGCGCACCCATTGACAATGGGCTTGCCTGGCAACGGACGCGTTTCGAATTTCGAACGAGTCGGTTGCTGGAAAATCAGTTGGTCACCCACAACAATGTTGCAAAATCATGTATGTCATGAAGTTGAAGATTTGAAGGATGCTGTGGGCGTGTTTTGGTGCTGCTATTCCATGGATTGGCCAGATTCAGAAGATGCAAACGACTTGGACCTATCACTTTGGACACAAGGGACAGTATCTGCCTCTCCAGCACATATATATTGCTGGCTGTTCCCCTGAGAGCCCACTTGCCTGCACTACATGCTCCAAGACGACATCTGCCACTGCACTGCTGCTGTCTCTGCCCCTCTGGACCCTGCAATGGCACGTACTGTGGAGAGAGCCCCAGCCTTCAGCCTTGAAGAGAACCAGGCCCTGCTGGACAGCCTACTTCCACAGTACAGCAAGCTGTATGGGACACCAGGGGAGCAGGTGAGTGTTCTGTGCACTGCCTTTCTGAATGTGCATTTTGTCTGACTAGCAAGGCTGAGAGTCTGCACGCCACTGGCTAGCAGGCTCACTGAGTAGTTGTCACCCCCATAGTGTGTAGTGACTTGCACTGGACAGGTATGGTGCAGTGACAGTGCATTTGAACATGGTTTTACTTCCCATGCAATGATACCATGTAGTGACGTCTGGCAAACTGTCCATGGTCAGCTTTGCACTGCCTGTGTACATCATGTGCCCCTGTGATTGAGACATGTATATACAACTGTGTCATGCACGGATATGTTGCATGTGTGGTAATGGCCTTTTCACTTTGTCATCCTCACAGGTTAATGCCCATCGGAAGCAGGAAATCTGGAAGGACATCGTCCGGGCTGTCCGGTCCGTGGGGGTCTACAAGCGCCGGATCCGCAACTGCCAGAAGAGGTGGCAGGACCTTCGGGGCTGGACCCGGAGGATTGCACGGGTCCAGCTGAAGCTGTCGCCTCCTCGCAGGAGGGGCGGAACACGGACCCTGACCCCCACATGCTCCAGATCCTGGCGGTGGTCTTTCCAGACCTGGATGGGCAGCTGAAGGCCAGACAGCAGCAAGGAGGGGGTGAGTCAAAGACTGCACTGTGAACTCTGTATTACATGCTTTGTGCCCTCCTCTGGCCTGGTTCAACTGCCACAGTGCAGCAGTCATGTTGTCCAGGAGCCATGTCCCTCTATTGTGCACTGCCCACTGCTCATCTGATACCCAGGTGTGGCCCTTACAGTCAGGGAATTGTGTCACTTGGGACTGTGTCCTTGCAGTTTGCTTCACTAAAGGTGGGGGACAGCATCTGTTTCCCTAACTCTGTTGTGGGCATCATGGGTGGGTCCATTGTTCACACAACGCCTGGGTTTGGACATGTGATCTGCGTGTTGCTTTGATATGCGGTCCACTTGCTGAGCTGAGCCACCACATGTGCCTGGGGTATGTGGCACACGCCCATGCAGCGGGTGGGAACAATGTTTGTGCCCCAGGAGTGTGCAGATTACGTGTGTCACACATACATAGCCAGCTATCCACTGTCCAGGGCACATCCCTCATTCATGTGGAGCAGGACAGTCATGCCTACTCCAGGCCATGCAATGCACTCTGTACTCCCACTCCCGTGTATCAGCTGACACATTGTGCACAGTGATTTGACCCCTCCGGTGTCTGCCTCTGTGTCAGTGTGCTGTGGATTAGTTGCCAGGACTGCTGGGGTGTTTCTTGGTAGGGGCTCAGCATGCCCCTGGAGATGTGACCATAGGAGACGATACTTGTGTGTCACATAGGTGTTTGATCAGCTGCCCGTGCAGACTGGGGTATGCGAATGTGATGTTCAGGCAGCTGTTCCCCATTCACAGCAAATTGTGAGGGGCTCAGGTTCAGAGGGTAGTGTCACAGGTCTCCCATATGTCCAATAGGTGTGACCTGGACAGATGAGGGTTGAGATGATGTGTTGTGTGGGGGATGTACATGTGCACTTGTGCAGCTCCAGGACTTGCATTCCCCATGACCTACTATTGTGACACAGTGCATAGTGTTGTTGTCTGGCTGCCAAGTCATACATCACTGAGACAGTGATGTATGACTTAACAGTCATGCCTCTGCCATGGCATGTGTCAACTTATTTGTGGTCCTGCAGGGGAGTGACATGTGCTACATGCACACCATAGTGGCGCTGGCTATCAGGACATGGGTGCATCATGGTGTCTGTCGCTGGTATGCATCACATGCATTTCCTATTTGACTCTGGGCATCCCTTTCATCCGGAAACCTGTACTGACTCAGTGGCAAGAGCTGTGATGTGTCCACACCGTGTCCTCTGCACTGTCCAACTACTGTGTACTTGGTGCATGTGTCCACACTGGGGTGTTGCAATCCAACAGACACCAGACAGATGGGTGCAAGGCCATGTGGGATGTGAGTGCCATGCTTGGCATCAGACTGACAATTGGCTTCTCCTGTTCAGTTAGGGCACTTTTAGCAATGTACAACTAATGATGCCAGGGCTTGCTCTGTGATGTGCTGTGCTCACAGTGGTGTGTGCGTTTGGTGCAGGTGACTGATGTCTGTCTGTTTCCCCATTGTTTGCAGATACATCCACGGCCACGGAAGGGGACAGCTCCACGGACCAGGAGGAGCCAGAGAGCCAGACTGGGTCAGCAGCCGAGGAGTGGTCGGAGGGACCCAGTGGCACGGAGGGCGAGGGGAGCCACACCGAGGAATCCTCAGCACCATCCACCTCAGCTGAGGACCAGAGCAACTCGGAGGATGACTCCCTTGTGGAGGCGGGTGTCAGCAGCCACCACACCCCAGCTAGTGTTGCTGTCCCCGCCACCACCAGCACCACCACCGCCCTCCCATCGGCTCCCATTCCCAAGGTCCGTGGAGGCTCCCATGTTCGGGAGCGTGTCTCCTTTGGCCCAGGCACCGCACCCCCTGCCCCTGTGTCCCCTGCTGCCCTGAGTGAGGAGTCTGTGTACCTCCTTCGCCAGCTCCATGTAGGGCAGACAGCCATGCTGAGTGTCCTCCATGCGCACACCGCACTGTTGACTCAGCTGGTGTCGTTCATGGAGGGCATCTCATCGGGCATGTCTGACCTACAGAGGGGCAACAGGTCCATGGACTCCTCCCTGACGGCAGCAGTGTCCCTCCTCAGACAGTCCCTCACCCCTCCTGCCTCTGCTCCATCCACACTCCCCAGCACCTTGCCCGTCCCAAGCACACACACACCGGCACAGGCACACACCAGCACACACACATCCAGCACACAGACACACACGCCACAAACTAAACGCACACGCACGCACAGTCAGGGGACTGAAACCAGACTCACAGGGGATGGGGCCCTGGTACACACACACGCATCCACGGGCACTGCGCAGTCCTCAGTTGCCTCTCCCTCCAAAGCACCCTCCCTTGCCTCACCTGCAACCCCAAAGACCCAGCGCCTCTTCCTCAGTGACCTCGGCCTCTTCCCCTCCGATCCAGCTGCCCCAGCATCCAGGGGGAAGAGGAAGCCCCCCACACGGAGCAGAGTGCCCCTCGCCCCCGGACACCCTCCCCCAGGCGCAGACAGACTGAGGCCCCCACCCGCAAGTCCCCCGGAGTGGTAAGAGCAAGACCCCGCCGCCGCCCTGCAGCTCAAGCACCAGGTCACCTTCCTCCATCCCTCAGGCCCCCACTCCACAGGTGCCCCCGCCACACCCTGCCCCAGGTTCCCCACCCACAGATATACCATCCCCAAGAGGCTCCGGCCTTCTCCCCTGCCACTTGCTCTCCCGGCACCACACCCCCGCTGCGCTTGTCTGTGCCACTGATGTGGTGAGGGTGTCCTCCCCTCTGTCCAGCCCACCTTGCCTGTTCCCCATTCTCCTCCCCTGGTGGTAGGCACTGCAGTGGAGTCCACTACCACCCTGTCTGACTTGGGCACTGCAGTGGCGGACCTGTCCACTCCATCTGCAGGGTCCACTGCAGTCGTGCCGGCACCCACAACATCTGAGCCATGCCCCCAGTTGTGCCGGCACACACCATGTCAGACACCTCCACTGCAGTTGTCAGTGGCTCTCCAGCACCCACCACCCCTTCCCTGCTTCCTCCTGGTGAGCCCTGATCCTGTCCCTGCGGTGCCTGGCCT